>CM027401.1:110496548-110569586 GCA_015711505.1 Sylvilagus bachmani | reverse complement strand
TGTCCTCTGGAATCCCGTTTCATAAAAGCACGTGCTGTCTGGTCTCAGAGCTTGGAGATGGGCTGCGTCCCAGCACCAGCTGAGGGGAGGGCTCCCTGGGCAGCTGGCGCTGGGGACGAAGGCAGGGGAGGTGAAGCTGTCCCTGGCGTCTCGGAGGTGAGAGCGGGCTCAGCTGGTGGCCAGGATAGCCCCAGGCACAGAAACCGTCTGTCCGCCTTGCGAAGTCATCCTTGCTTCCAGCGTTCTCTGGTGATGGACTCCAGTTCAGCCATCGTCCCCATGTCTGTTGAAATGTATTCAGGTCACTCCGTGCTGCTCATCACAAATGGCTGACGAAGCTTAGAGCTTGTCTGGGGCAGGATGAAGAAAGCAGTGGCCTCACCCATGGACGAGACCCCTGATTCTGAAAACCTGATCAGGCCAGCGCTGCGGCTCACTAGGCTAATCCTCCACCTGTGGCGCGGGCACTCTGGGTTCTAGTCCCGGTCAGGGCGCCAGATTCTGTCCCCGTTGCTCCTCTTCCAGACCAGCTCTCTGCTGTGGCCCAGGAGTGCAGTGGAGGATGGCCCAAGTGCTTGGGCCCTGCACCTCATGGGAGACCAGGAGAAGCACCTGGCTCCTGGCTTCAGATCAGTGCAGTGCGCCGACCGCGGTAGCCATTGGAGGGTGAACCAACGGCAAAGGAAGACCTTTCTCTCTGTCTCTCTTTCTCACTGTCCACTCTGCCTGTCAAAAAACAAACAAACAAACAAACAAGAACCCGATCAGCACTGGCATCGGCAGCCCCCTGTGGGGATGACCCAGAGTGGCCGCCAGCTCCTGAGTGTGACCCTGACTCCAGTCTGAGTTCCTCATTTCCATAACGACTGTGGGGAGAGCACTGCAGACAGCTCACCCACGAGAGGTGGCCCCTTGGCCACCACTCAGCTGCTCTCTGACGTCCCTGTTCCCAGAATCTGCGGCCAAACACGCAAATGTGTCCGCTGAGTGCATCTTGTACAACTGCAGAAGAATATGTGAGCCTGGGTGACTCTGAAAGACTGGAAGTTTATGTCCTAACCGACCTGGAGCCCCAGAAGCCCAAGATCAAGGTGCCAGCTGCTGCCGAGGGCCATCTTGCTGGGCCACGTGGCCGCGGAGGAAGCCACACGGGCGTAACGCGGGAGGAGACCCACCTCTGATAACTCACCACTGGGCAGCCCCCGTGACTGCCTAACTAGTGGGATAAAAACGTGAGGGCACGTCAAAAAGTTCGTGGAAAATGAAAGTAAAAGATGTGTTTATTTTGGTGCAAAAAACGGAATCTGCAGGTTTTTTATAACGCACACTTTGGAGGAACTTTTGGAAAACCTCCAGTGTGCAGCATGTTTCCCAACATCAGTGGGCGCAACGGCACTCTCAGAAAACTCAAAGAGCAAAGCCATGGAGCCGGTGCTGTTGGCATGGCAGGTAAAGCCACCGCCTGCAGCGTCAGCATCCTGTATGGGTGCCGGTTCGAGTCTTGGCTGCTCCTCTTCCGATCTAGCTCTCCGCTGTGGCCTGGGGAAAGCAGTAGAAGATGGCCCAATTCTTTGTTCCCCTGCACCCACATGGGAGACTTGGAAGATGCTCCTGGCTTCAGATTGACATTTGGGGAGTGAATCAGCGGATGGAAGATCTCTCTCTCTCTCTCTCTCTCTCTCTCTCTCTCTTTCTCTCTCTGCCTCTGCCTCTCCATAACACTGCCTTTCAAATAAATTAACAAATCTTAAAAAAAGTAAAAAGAGCAGAGCCACGCAATGTTTTCCTTCCACATCACAGAGTGCGCTGACCGTTGTCGCTGCCACACAGCAGAGCACCCCGCAGTCTGGGCTCTCTCCTGACACACAGGTGAGGCTCAGCTCTCCCGGCGTCTCCAGGTCTCTGGTGAGGTTGCCAGCAGGATGCGAGCAGGGCGGCTGGTCCCAGCAGGCTGGGGCGGGCGTCTGTGCTTGCTCACTCTCTGGGAGACTCTCAGCAGGGGTCAGCGCCAGCAGTGAGGACGGCCCCATTTTCTCACTGGTTCTCCCACTTCCTCTGCACAGGACGACGCAGCCCAGGGAGCTGGCCCCCCTCAGAGCAAGAGTAGAGGGAAGCAGAGGGCGAGCATCCCAGGGCAAAGGCGCGGTGTCTTGGCTCCATCACTGTGGCCACAGGCCATTTGGGAAGGCCCCCACCGGGTCCAGCCTGCACTCAAGGGGAAGGCAAGACACAGCGAGCAGAGACCAGGAGTGGGGTGCTCACTGGCACCCTCGTAGGGAGACACAGATCTCTAAGTCGCCAACCACCAAATGGGACCACTCCCAGACACCCATGGAGGTTTGGAGTGGACTCTGGCCAGTCTGGTGCAGAAACAACTGGACCTGACTGGACTCAGCCCTTCCACCCTTCCTGTCCCTGTTGTTCCCATGGTGCCTACACACTCAGCTTCCTCAACGTGTGTTGTGTGTGACTGACAACTCTTTTCGCATCACTGAAGACCTCGGGGTCATCAGTTCCTTTTTTTTTTTTTAATCATTTTTTGTCCCTAGAAATGAGTAATCTGGGGCCGGTGCCATGGTGCAGTAGGTTAATCCTCCGCCTGCAGTGCCGGCATCCCATATGGGCACCAGTTCTAGTCCCGGCTAGTCCCCTGCACTCACATGGGAGACCTGGAAGAAGCTCCTGGCTCTTGGCTTTGAATGGACACAGCTCTGGCCATTGTAGCCATTTGAGGAGTGAACAGGCAGACGGAAGACCTTTCTCTCTGTCTCTCCCTCTCCCTGTTTGTAACTCTACCTCTCAAATAAACAAATAAAATCTTAAAAAAGAGGTGATTAATCTAAAATACTATATGCTCAAGAAAGCACTTATGTTGTCTCATAAACCCTCATAGTTTTGAAGTTTCTGACTCCTACAGGAGTAGCATTGATTTTTTTTTTAAGATTTATTTATTTATGTGAAAGTCAGAGTTATACAGAGAGAGGAGCAGCAGCAGAGACAGAGGTTTTCCAGCCACTGGTTCACTCCCCAATAGCCCGCAACAGCCGGAGCTGCTCTGCTCCAAAGCCAGGGGCCAGGAGCTTCTTCCAGGTCTCCCATGCAGGTGCAGGAGCCTGAGGACTTGGGCCGTCCTCCACTGCTTTCCCGGGCCACAGCAGAGAGCTGGATGGGAAGAGGAGCAGCCCAGTCTTGAACCAGTGCCCAGATGGGATGCCGGTGCTGCAGGCGGCAGCTTTACCAGCTATGCCACAGCGCCGGCCTCCCACCGATTTTCATTCCTGTAGTACTGGATTCAGGGGCTCCCGACACTGTTCTTGGAGAGGGAGGTCTGAGCTTGTGAGGTGCATCTGTGGATCAGGCCGTCTGTACAACAGATCACCTCACTTCAAGCCTTGGGCTTTGCATTCTGTGGCTCTTCTGTGATACGGAACAAAAACAACCCTCAGACAGGGAGTACGCTGGGATCAGCTCCCAGACGGTCAGAACATTTGTGTCCCTGCAAAGCCATTGTTGAAGCCCTAAGCCCCAGTGTGATGATGTCTGGGGGCGTGGGTTCTGGGATGAGGGCCTGAGGGCGGGGCTCCCATGGTGGGTCATTACCGTCCTCCTAACCAGAGACACCGGGAGCTTTGCTCTCTCTCCTCCTGAGTGATCTGAGACAGTGTCTCCTGCATCCAGGACAGACTTAGCAGAAGCTGATCATGGGCGTCCAGCCTTAAGAACTGTGGGACACCCGTGTCGGTCTATGCCTCGAGCCTGGCCAAGAGGGACGAGCCTGTGTGTTCTCTTGTAGCCCAATCCAAGCCATACTGCAGAAGTTCTTCTCCCACGCTCGCCAAACTTAACACCCGGAGCACTGGGGCTGGGTCGCCTGGGTCCCTCCCTTGGAGTCTACGTAGACACACGGCTCCTGTGTGAGTGCACCACACACCTGGCTCTGCTTCAGTGTTGGGGGTCAGGGCGAGCGAGATGTGGTTCTGACCCTCACAGACTTTAGGACAGGAGAGAGAAGTGGCAGCTCCCGACACTATGAGAGGTTTCTAAGGACTGTGAACTAGGTCCAGAGGGACTCCGTCACAGTCCAACAGAGCGAGTGGTCGATTCTGCCTGAAGACTCGGGAAATTCTTCCTAGAAAAGGTGCCGGGGACGGACAAGCATCCACAGGGCAGTCAACAACCCAGGAAGGAGACTGCTCTGGATTGAAGGGGCTGGCTCACCACTGTGTGACCGAGCGTGAAGTGAGCCTCAGCTGGGAGACTCCATGAGTTTTAGTCTTTCTAGGAGCCACGTATTTTTAAAAACAAAAATAAAGGTACTAGGAAATTAGTTTTAATAAATTTTTATGTAATTAAATAACCTGGAGCATTTAACTATGTAACCAATGTAAAAATCAAACTTGATGTTGTATTTGATATTATTTGCACACTACATCTTTTGAGTCGAATCTGCATTTGACAATCCCAACACGTCTCAGAGCAAAGTAGCCGCCGTGTAGGTGCTCGGTTAGATGTGTGGTTGCTGGTTACTGGGTTGGACTTAGCAGATCTTGCCATCACAGGTGGCGTGAGGGGCTTCCTTTGTGATGGACTTGAAGGAACAGCAGTGAAGGAAACTCTGCAGTTACTACTCACTCACTGAACGAAGCCCAGAGAACGGCGACCCCAGGCTGTTCTCGAGGCTCCGAGGTCTCAGGGAGGAGGCTCCTTCTGACTTGTTACTCTCGCATTCCTCTCGTGGCCCCGGGGGCTGCTCCTGAGCCCCGTCTGAAAGTACCCCCTGTGTCACCTAGGAGGGAAGACGGAGAGCTGGTGGACGGTTCTCAGCAGTGTAAACACTCCTGGGACTCACCCACATAGATTGCTAATGGAGAACTGCATGCAAATTAGACGTCCAGACTCAACTCCCTGTGGTGTTTGCTCCAGATCCCAAACCAACAAAGAGGGGAAGAATGGATAGGAGTTCTCACCATGCAAGAATCCCTAATTAGGTCTCATAGATTATTGAGATTAACAAACCACAGCAAAGTATTTCACTTTTCACTTATATGTTTACAATACCTTGAAATATCTCCCACCGTGGAACTGTGAGTGAAAATCACAAAAAGTTTAGAAACAGCCAATAAATAATCCTGTTAGTAATCAATCCAAATGAATACTTCAGCCCTTGTCCTCTGATGGCCAGCGAGTGTGCCTAGTCATGGCGATCATTTCTCATCAATTTTCCTTGTTCACATAAGTAACAATGACATCCTAAGACTCTCACATCATATATTACTCTGAGTGTTAGAAATTCCCTCACTGAGTTTATGTCTTCAGCTGAAATTCAGTGGAAGATATGCAGAGGACAAGAGGAAACAGGAGGAGCACTAAGGGGCTGGCTCTTTGGCACAGTAGGTTAATCCTTAGCCTGCACTACTGGCATCCCATATGGGCGCAGGTTTGAGTCCCCGCTGCTCCTCTTCTGATCCAGCTCTCTGCTACGGCCTGGGAAAGCAGTGGAAGATGGCCCAAGTCCTTGGGCCCCTGCACCCACGTTGGAGACCCGGAAGAAACTCCTGGCTCCTGGCCTCGGATCGGACTGACTCCGGCTGTTGTGTCCATCTGGGGAGTGAACCAGCAGATGGAAGACCTCTCTGTCTCTCCCTCTCACTGTCTGTAACTCTGCCTCTAAAATGAATAATAAATAAAATCTTTTTAAAAAAGAGCACTAAAATTCAGTGTTCATTAAAATCAAAGAAATAAAAAAGACTCAATAATTTACCCTTCTAAAACAAGCAAACATAAAAGAAGAATTGTACCCACTCTTGTAGAGGAGGTGGTATAAGTCTCCCCCACCCTAAACACTCATGTTGCACATAATCCCACGGAGTATAATGAACTCAAGTACTCTCACCCAAAGATTTCATGTAGAGGAAATATTAGATATGCCCCCAAACAGAAATAAACTGAGGGTCTAGTAACGGGTATCTAAAATGAGTAAGATTACTTTGATTTTGTTAAAACATTATTTGGAGGGAAAATGCTTACTACAAGGGAATTATGATAAATGATGAGGATATCTTTGTGTAAATACTTCTGCACAATATACCCAGGAAGACTGCGAGTGCTCTCCAGTCCTGACAGCCGGCTCAGCATGGCTTTATCCTGAGATATTTCTGCTTTCTTCCTGGTGCAGAGAATATCAAGCTCCAGAGATGGTGGACGTGGGGAACAATACTCCATGACCCAGGTTCTTCATCTACGAAATGGAGACACAAGATTAATAAATATAATTAAAATGTTACAGGCGCTTCCACAGAGCTGAATTCCTGACTCCAGTGGGAACACAGAGCGGAGAAAAAGTCACAAAGATGGCTGAGGAAACACCTTTAGGGGAAGTGACATTAAGATAAACATCCAATGAGAGCATCAGCGCGGATGCTGTGAGTGAGTTATCTATCACAGTGAACAATTTGAAATTGCATAGTAGTAATAGTGTGTGTCTTTGTTCCTCATTAAACTCACACAGTGTAAACGTTAGTGTTTCTTAGCCATCGCTGTTGCCTTCACTAATTCAACACCCTTGAAATCGTTCCCGAGAGGAAGTGGTTACAGAGGTGGGCGGGCGTTTGGCCAAGCTGTAAAGACAACAGATACCCAGCCTGCATCCCATTTCCAGTACCCGGGCCCAAGTCCAGCGCTGATTCCTGATCCCAGCCGCCTGTTAATGAAGACCGTGGAGGGTAGCAGGTGATGGCTCAACACCCATACGGAAGACCTGGATTGAGTTTTCAGCTCCCATCTTTGACCTGACCTGGGCCTGGCCATTGCAGGCATTTGAGAAACAAATCAGTGGATGGGAGAGCTCTCTGTCTGTCTGTCTGCCTTTCGCTCTGTCTCTGTCTCTCTGCCTTTTTAAAAACAAGGAAGGCTAAGGAGGTGGTTCAGAACTTGAGCTCGATGGTCAGAGCATCCGGGTCCCGGTGCCTGACCATCGTTCACATTGTATACACATCCACCTGTGGATGTCCACTTGTCCCAGCACTACCTGTGAACACTCGCTCTTTACTGTGTCACCTTCCCTCCTTTGTCCAAGATCGACTAACTGAACAAACAGTTCCCAACTTATGGATGGATGGAAGAGTTTTGATTTTTAAGTTTTTATTTATTTACTTTTTTTTTAATTTGAAAGAGAGGGGGAGAGAGAAAGACCTTCTATTCCTTGTTCCATTACCCAAATTCTTGCAACAGCCAGGACTGGGCCACTCTGAAGCCAGGATCTGGGAACCCATTTAGATCTCCCATGTAGGAGGCAGGGACCCAAGCACTTGCGTCATCTGCTGCCTCCCAGAGCGCACACGAGCTGGGAGCTGGGACAGGGAGCAGAACAGGACTTGGGCCCAGGCGTCCCAAGGCTGGATGTGTGAGTTCTGAGCAGCAGCTCAGCCACTGCACCAAATGCCTCCCCCGATTTTGTTCTGTGAGGGCGAACAAGCAATATGCACTCAATTGCCACCGTGGTATTATGTTGAGTAGGTTAGGCTAGTTAAATGAATTTCTTTTTTAAAAAAAGGATTTATTTATTTTGAAAGAGTTACAGAGAGAGAGAGAGAGAGAGAGAGAGAGAGAGAGAGAGAGAGAGAGACCCTCGATCTGGTGGTTCACTCTCCAGATGGCAGCAACGGCCAGCGCTGGACCAAGCTGAAGCCAGGAGCCAGGATCTTCCTCCAGGCCTTCTGCTAGGGTGGTGGGGGCTCAAACACTTGAGCCATCTTTTGCTGCATTTCCAAGGCTGTTGGGAATCTGGATTGGAAGTGGAGGAGCCAGAACATGAACCAGCACCCATATGAGATGCCAACATCACAGGCTGCAGCGTTACCCCCTAGCGCACACCTGGGCCCACATTTCTGATTTTTCCTATTTCCTGTTTATGATGGGCTTATCATGACACCACTACAGCATACAGCAAGGACTCTGTGCTTGTGTGTCTATTATTGGACTGTTCTATCCCATTAATCTATTAGTCCTAGTCCTTTGCCAATGTCACACACATGATTGCCGTAGCTTTCTAGTACGTCTTAAGGTCTAGCAGCATCAAACTTCTGACCTTGTTCATCTTCAATATTGTGATGACTCTTCTGGGTCTTTTCCTCCCTGGATCAACCTTAAGATTCTTTGTCCAGGATCAACAAAACAACTTAGCTGGATTTTGATTGAGATTCATGTAATTGATATATTGAGAACTGAAATAAATAATCAGATACACGGGGGGCTGGTGTAAAGCTTCTGCCTGCAGTGCCGACATCCCATATGGGCACTGGTTTGAGTCCCGACTGCTCCACTTCTGATCCAGCTCTCTGCTATGGCCTGGGAAAGCAGTAGAATATGGCCCAAGTCCTTGGGCCCCTGCACCCACGTGGGAGACCCAGAAGAAGCTCCTGGCTCCTGGCTTCAGATTGGTACAGCTCCAGCCATTGTGGCCAGTTGAAGAGTGACCAGCGGATGGAAGACCTCTCTCTCTCTCTCTCTCTCTCTCTCTCTCTCTCTCTCTCTGTGTGTGTGTGTGTGTGTGTTCCATTCTGATTTTCAAATAAACAAGTCTTTAAAAAAAACATGAAAATAGCAAAACCTACTTTGCTGGGCTGGGAAGACGTGTCTTGGATTTAGGAGGTCCTCAGCCGAGGGACAAACCGGCCAGTGTGTAACCCCGATGTTAACACTGCTACCTGGAAGCCGAGGTTGGTATTTTTGGTTGGAGGTGGGACCTCAACGTGCAACATTCTCGCAGAAACATTAGTTACGTCCTGGTTCCCCGCAAGACGTGCAGTGTGGGGCCTGGGTCTCCTCTCCACTGGCTGAGCCGAGCGGGAAACTGTCCCTGGGGCGTCTTCAGGCCGCCGAGAGCCGTGAGCCATGTCACGCGCCCTGGTTTTCTGCATGCCCTGTCCATTGTAGCGAGAGCCCCCCAGAAAGCGCGCCAAGGTCCAGGGAGCCCAGAGGAGCTCAGGTTCGGCTTCTGGTCTGGAGGGACCCCGAGGCTCTCCCTGTCCCCACACAGATGGCCCGCGCCTGGTGCCAACCGCAGCCAGGGCCCCGGCGGGAGCTTCCCGCTCTCCCTCCCTCAGCGCCAGACTCAGGCACACGGAAGCTGCAAGGAATCACGCACAAGGTAGAAATCTAAAATTAAATATTTAATTAGAACTCTGATTTGCTTTAAAGATAGGTGGCATTGCACAGGCTATATTACACTCTCATTATAGTTTTTTTTGACAAAAAAGATACTGTTCATTTTAACAGGCCACTTTAATATTAATACATGTGTAATAGGATCAGAACTGAAAATCAGCTAGAGATGGAACATTGTACATTATTGGGGAAATTACAGTTTTGTATTGTAAAAACATTTATTTTTTAACAATTTACCTACATTAATCAAAAAATTACAGCATATTTAATAATTTTACAAATTCTTCATAAAAAATATATCTCTGTACAAAAAGGTCTTTTGCACCTACTTGGTGGCAACAGCGTGGGGGAGGGGCGGCCGGGGTGGGGGTGACGATGGGTTTTCCTGATCATAGTGCCAGCGTTCTGTGTCCCCTTTTTATAGTAGCGTTTTTGTTGTTGTTTACAAAATATCTTACAGAAGAAAAAAATTATTGCAGCTAGCCTGAAGGAAGGCAAGATGTGTGAGACAAGCAGCAGCTTTGAACAGCTTCGAAGCAGGTCACCGGTCCCCTCCCTGGGTGCTGGCTGCCCTCCGGAAGACCCTCCAAGACCTCGCTCAGCCGGCGCCCCGCCTGGCTGCCCTGCGCGTGCCCCAACACCCGCGGGGGCCTTGGGAATCCCTGCACACACCCCGGGAAGAGACTGGGCAGCATTGCCCCAAGAGGGCGTCTCTGATTTTTTGTTTGTTGTTTTTTAAGGAACAAGCTCCAAACTGGCAACCGTGGGACGGTTGGCTTTGCAGAAAGGCGAGTCCTGTCTGCCTGGTGACTGTAGGTCCTGTCACTGACCAGCACGCGGGCCAGCAGGGGGGAGCAGGGACATTAGTTCAGATTCTGCAGTCAGCAGTTTGCACCTAGTTTGAATGACTCAAACTGAGATATGTACAATATATATAGATATGTATATAGAGATCTATACACCTAATGTATAGAGTGTGTTCTTCCTCGCACACCACGGTCCTCACGCCGGGCGGCTCCCTAGCCCCTTCTGCTGCTACCGGGACTCCCAGAGCAAAGCTCCAGGGGGAACCTCGGAGAGCGGAGCCCACACGGCGCCACCCAGGGGCGAAGGGGCCCACCCGTCACAGGAGCCCCAGCACCCAGGAGCAGGGCAGAGCGCGGAGGCCCGGAGCTACCAGGGCTCAGATCTAGAGGCGTGACCTTCCGAGCCAGGCTCGGGTCCTGGCGCCTGGTCCCATGCTTCACATCGGGAGTGCTCATGCACACATTCAGGAGACAGACGGCCCTGGGTAAGCTGGGCGCGGACCTGCTCAAGGCACGGCACGGCACGCGTGCAGCGCCCTCCGGCCGGCCTGGCGCCGCCCTGTGGAGCGTGAGAGGGGACTGCTCAACAGGTGGACACCCACTCCAACACCAAATAACAAAATAAGCATGATCTTTTCAAAAATATTTTTATCAAACAGTAGAAATAAAAATAAACATGATTTTCACTTTGAGTTTTTTTACATCAACATTCTCATGGTCACATCTTTGACTCCGTGTTCGGAATTTATCTACACTGGGGAGAACACCTATCTTATCTATGCTGGAACTTACAGTCAACCTCTCGTGAACTTTGGGCCTGAAATAAATCACTAGATAACCTCTCCGTCTGGAGTGATAACGCTGAAACAGATGGCAAACCACTCACAGAAGAGCATCGAGAGAGGAGCGTGTGGAGATAACTCCTTCCCCCCAAGGGACACTTGGTGTTTTGACCCTGACCAATTCCACTGAGTTCAAGGCGCTCCTGGGCAGCCTCTCTTTCGACGCGCTGCTGTGGAGCAACGGCACAGCGAAGGAAAACAGTGACGATGCGAAGGAGGAGGCCGCGGTGCGGGCTGGAGCTATCTAAAATAAATTACTACTCACAGCTCTGCGCGGCTGCGAGCCCCCGGCCACCCAGTCGGGTGACAACAGCCGGGGACTGCACGATGGCCGTGCTCGCGAAAGAAGTCACAGGAAAGAAAAAGGCCTCTCTTTCCCCTCGCTGGACATCTGTCAGTGACTTCTACAATCAGGCAACGAGAGCAATGATAAGCTACATCTCCAGGGCCGCTTTTCCTTCCCAGACGTGCGCGTCCACGGGGATTCTCTCGCTAACTCTGCAAGTGAACTGACACAGGCAAGGTTTGTGTGCGTGGGGCATGGAGGGTGCTTATGTACACTGGGTAGTGTGTACCAGCCTGACAAATAGTTTGTGGTTTGAATCAGAATCGTAGTCATTCAGAACACACTAGTGCAAAAAGCATTGTGCATTGAAACTCTGCGATAGAACAGCTGACTGGGGAATTTGCCGATCCCTGGGGCTGGCCTCGGGAGCGCTGAGGTCCTCGGCGCCTGTCGGGTGTCGGGAGAGGCAGAGTGGAGCGGTGGTGGGTGTGTGCATCTATCGAGCGCCGTCTTCTTCCGGGAAGCTTGTCTGTTTTCCCAGAGGATTTGCGTTCTCAGGGTTTAAAAAAAAAAATGAAAACAAAAACACGTGTCGCGGTGCTGCCACGGTGTCACCACGGCCGAGGGCCGAACCCACGTGCCCAGGAGGCTGCACTGAGAGGCGCCCTGGCCACACGGGGCGCAGGGGTGTGAGGCGCCGAGTGCCCCAGCCGTCTGGCCTGCAGTCTTCCTCAGCGCGCCTGGGTGTGGAGCAGGTGCAGTGGGCGTTCAGGATCCACGCAGGAGTGGAGACTCCGCTGCATCCGAGCAGAGGTGCCGCTGCCTCGCCGGGCACGGGAGGGTGGCTGCAGCAAGCAGAGGCCGGGGGCGGTTATGGCACCAGAGGAGTCAGTGCTTGTCCGTCGGAGGTATGGCTATGAATCGTCCTGGGGGCACTGAGGGCTATACCACTGTGCACACTGTGTTCAGAGTCGTGTCAAACCGCACGGCCTTGGCCTCTGTGGGTTTTAAGTTTGTGTCATACATGGGGTTTTCAAAGGACGCCTGTCCGTTGCTGTTCTCGTGGCCCGCATAGCCGTTGTACTGAACTTTGGGTCTTGTTCTAAAGGGGAGAGAGGAAACAAGAGGTGAGAATGCTGGCTCCCAGTCCCGAGGGCCGATGCCTGGGGCCGTGGGCAGCAGCGACCCTCCCACGGGCGGCAGGGCACACAGCTGCCCACTTGGCGTGCTTGTTTTGAACTCGGGAGTTGAGGTTATGAAAAGCAGGGTAATACATTGGAAGCAGTTCTCAAAACCAAGGACTCGCCGGCGCTTCCTTCGAACGCCGCTGGGAGCTTGGGGAGGTCTCACTGTGGCTGGGGCAGGTGCCTGTCCCCGGCAGCTTTTATCGCCCTGTAAAAGCACGATGCTGCAGGACACCTCAGACCAGAGCAGGCTACAAGGCGGGCGCTTGGCTCACTGCCCTTCCTGACGACCACTGTGCAGCGTTCAGGCGAGCTGGTCTGCGGAGTGGACGCTGGACCTCTCACCAAGCCAGGGTCTCCACTTCCGGCTGGAGGAGAGCTCTCTCTGCAATCGCCACCGCAGAGTGGCGGGGTTTTTAGGCTGAAAAGTTGTGACCACATCTGGAATCCTTTCTTCCCTTATTCCAGAAGGAACGGCACACTAAGAGCTACGCCAGGTGACGGGAACAGGATGGGAAATAACTACACTGCAAAAGCGTCACCCAGTGCCGGACACGGCTGAGCAGCTGCTGTGCTCAGTGTCACTGCGTTCTCAAGGAGAAGACGGGCGCCCAGGGCACCTCCCTCAGCGGCTGGAGAGGGCTTGGGCACGGGGCTGGCAGAGCCCTAGGAGCTGGAGAGGGCTTGGCACGGGGCTGGCAGAGCCCTGGTGGCTGGAGAGGGCTTGGACACGGGGCTGGCAGCAAACAAGTTCTATCCAGTGCCAATGGCTGAGATCGTTCCCCATGGGGCAAGGGCAGAGCCGGCATGGACTGTGCACTCCTGAGCTGGCCCAGTGGACGGCCCCGGGGCTGTCCCCACAGAACAGCCCCTGTGCACGGTCCCCAGGGAGGCTTGGCAAGGAGCAGGAGCAGTGAACACCACTCAGGCCGTTGGAGGCCTTCTGCCTGCAAACCCCGGGGGACCTGACCCTGGACGCATTCTGTGCAGGGGCAGGGACAGGAGCGCGGCCTGACAAGGGGCCTGGGCGCCCGGTCTCCAGTGATCCCACACCCGTCACACGGCCAAAGACCCTGCTCGGCCGCATAGCCTTCCCGTGAGAACAGCCTCTTGGCTGTGCAGCCCTGGGCGGCGCCCTTCCTGCCAGAGGTGTCCCTGCACATGGAACACAGGGGCAGCACCCACAGGGCCAGCGCTGTGCACACAGGTCTGTTCCAGGCGTCACACCAGATGACAGAGCACGGGGCAAGGTCGTCTGCTTTAGACACTAAGGCCATGAGGTGCAGGGAATTCCCTGGGGAGACACGGTCTACAATGAAGATGTGATTGCAACTCACACTTAATGTATGTATTGGAATAGTTACACGCATGTGCACACACATGTTCACACACGAACACAACACATACATGTGTACACATACAAACACACATTGCATACAAACATGTTCACACATGGACATAACACACATATATGCACATTCATAGATATGTACGCATACACACATGTGCATACACACATATACACAGATGAACATAACACAGATATTTATACATGTGAACACATACACACATGTGCATACACACATGTTCACACGTGGACACAACACACATATACACACATTTATACATATGTACACATACACACATGCACATACACACATATACACACATGTGCATACACACATGTTCACATGTGGACACAACATACATTTATACATATGTACACATACACACATGCACACACATGTTCACATGTGGACACAACATGCACATACATTTATACACATGTACACATACACACATGCACCTACATACATATAAACAGATGGACATAACACACATGCGCATACATTTATACATGTGCATACACATCAAATACACATACACACACGTGCATACACACATGTTCACACATTCATACATGTGTATACATGCACATGCACACATGAACATTGCATGCACACACATTTATGTATGTGTACACATACAAAACACACATACACACATGTTCACAATGAACATAGCACAGATTTATACAAGTGTACACATACACATATAATACACCCATGAAACACACACATGCTCACCCAAATGCATACACAAATACATACAAGTGCACGATACACATAAACACACACACAGAGACACACGCATATAAACACACAAGCACACACGTGCACACCTGTGTGGGGCGACCTTTCCACAGGACAAGAGAACTGGAGACTTTCCCGTCTGCTCCTGTGAAGGGGCACTGGGCATGTGTCTGCCTGGGGGAGCCGTCCAGGCCCAGCAAGGGTCAGCAGGGGCTTCTGACCCCGACAAGCAGGGACGCATGCCCAAGGCGCTACTTTAATTCTATCCTTCCAGGTTTTGTTTGTTTGAAAGAGAGAGAAGTGGGGAGGTGGGTTCCGACCGCGGGGCACCTTGGGGGGCTCGTGAAGCAGGTGTCTAACGCCACATCCCTTAGGGGAGATGCGCGTCCAGTCACAGTGTAACTGGGACGCCGGGGTGGCAGGCATCTTATGCGTATTCAACCTGGAACTGCTCCCGAGAAGCAAACTGAGGACGAGGCTCATGAGCCCTGTGCACGAAGGATGCTTTTCTCTAATAACAGTAAGAGTAACACAGGCACGCCGATCTCTCGTTTGGCACATACCCTCTCAGACTTCTCCTTTGTTGTTCTGTTTTGTTTTGTTTTTAATGTAAGGACACTGCCAACCACGGGGAGGTGAGGATGCACAAACAGCTAACACAGGGTAACTATGCGACACCATCCCTACTTTGCTGCCGTCTTTGAAAAGCAGAGGGACACACACACTCACAGAGCCATTCCCTGAGGCATTTGAAAAGTGACATCTGCACAGCAACTTTTTTTGGTTAAAACCAGAATTAAGTAGAAATATCTGTTATTTAAATGCACATTTACATTTTGCCTCGAGACTTATTCCAGGGAATCAAATGGTGATATTTACACAGAATGCCACGACTCACAAGAGGACTTTGGAGCAAATCGGCCTATGCCAACCTCCTCCAGGGAACACACTGTCCACCCAGAGACAGAACACACAGGACTTCAGGACGTCTCCATGACCTGCTCTTTCTGTGCATCTAAAGAAAGGATCTGGTCTATTTTTACATTGTTTTCCCTCAAATCTTGATGTTTTCCAGTTAGTAGAAATTTGCAAATTACTAAATATAGTTTCAAGAGATGGAAGAGGTAGTATTTCTTAAATGCACCTTAAGATCTCAATGTTGACCTAGAGAAGTAAAGAGGCAGTTAGAACGCATCACGCAGAGTTCAGTGGAGTGCGGTGAAGGATCGCTCTGCCAGCCCCTGCTGGAAGCCAGCGTCGTGGCGCCACACTGCGGACTGAACCCCTCGCTTCACCTTTCCATCAACACAAACCCTGCACGCGCTAGCTTAGCTGAGTCCCTTGGGAGTTAATGACACAGACGTGCCCTACTGCGAAAGTGGGCACCAAACCGACAGAGGGCAAGCCACAGCCAAACACAGGCCGTGCACAGACGCATGTGCAGTGTGAGAAACAGCATCGCACAGCGATGTGACACACACACACGTGTCAGCGGGCACTCCTGCACACACACATGTGTCAGCAGGCACTCCTGTGTGCACACACGTGTCAGTGGGCACTCCTGCGTACACACATGTGTCAGCGGGCACTCCTGAGTACACACACATGTCAGCGGGCACTCCTGAGTACACACACATGTCAGCAAGCACTCCTGAGTACACACACGTGTCAGCGGGCACTCCTGAGTACACACATGTGTCAGCAAGCACTCCTGAGTACACACATGTGTCAGCGGGCACTCGTGCGTACACACATGTGTCAGCGGGCACTCCTGTGTACACACACGTGTCAGCGGGCACTCCTGCGTACACACACGTGTCAGCAAGCACTCCTGAGTACACACGTGTGTCAGCGGGCACTCCTGAGTACACACACGTGTCAGCGGGCACTCCTGCACACACACACGTGTCAGCGGGCACTCCTGCACACACACATGTGTCAGCGGGCACTCCTGAGTACACACATGTGTCAGCAAGCACTCCTGAGTACACACATGTGTCAGCGGGCACTCCTGCGTACACACACGTGTCAACGGGCACTCCTGTGTGCACACGTGTGTCAGCGGGCACTCCTGAGTACACACGTGTGTCAGCGGGCACTCCTGAGTACACACACGTGTCAGCGGGCACTCCTGAGTACACACACGTGTCAGTGGGCACTCCTGCATACACACATGTGTCAGCGGGCACTCCTGAGTACACACACGTGTCAGTGGGCACTCCTACATAAAGCAACACCTTCCACTCACATCGCCGAAGGGTGTGTCTACAGTACCTGTGTTTGTAGAGGTAAAATGCAAACCCTGATAAAATTAGAGCAAAGAACGGAACCAGGATGGCAGCTGCCACGGAGCCACTGCTGGTGCCCTGGTAATGATTTGAAGATTCGTGCCCGGAGCTCAAGGGATCTGGAAGATACAAAGGACATGTCATCTGTAGTTATCGGATATGCTACTGCAAAGAAATACAGAATACATCTTACAGAAGGGCAGGGACTCTGAGAAGTGGATGGGACTGCAGTTCTGCAGACACGGATGATGTCTTGTACTCTTATAAGGCTTGTGCAGCAATTTAATGACCAAGATACCAAGAGTGACCATTCCCTACCCACATCCAGCAACACTATCAAAGAGCATCACGGGTCAAATATAAGAAACCCACAGGTTTCATTCTCGGTTCTATGCCTGTGGCCTGGCATGAAGACCACTGGAGCACTGGTGTGTCTGTGTCTGTTTACAGGCATCAGTCGTGTCTGCGGCTGTCTCCTGCCCTGGGCCTGACCCAGCAAATCCAGGCCCCTGAGACCACGTAAATATCTTAGGTCTCTATTTGGATGGTATTAGATTCTCCATTAGTGAATCTGTTGGTGAAGTCAGTTTCTATCCTAGGTAAATTCCAAAATTGATCGTAGAGTTTAGAAATGCTAAAAACAAAAAATCTAATTTCAGGACGCAAGTTTCTGCGAGGATAGGAAAGCGCGCTCAAACAGGACTGTCCATGGCCAGCGAGGCGGACGCGAGCATCGTAAGGTAACAGGACTCCTGTGCATGGCGAGCGAGGTGGATGTGAGCATCCTAAGGTAACAGGATGTTCAGCTCTGCAGTCCAACACGTGCGTGGCACTGACCGGGAGACAACTCTGAAACGTCGCACCAGCAAACATTTACTAAGTCACTGTCATTCATTGGTTCTCGAAGACTTCACGTACACGACGTGATTTGAACGTGTATTTGGCCTGGCTGTCTGGGGTCATGTGAGGCTCACGTGTAATGGGCAAGGGCCAGAGACATCGAATACGGCAGACTTGTTGGGAACCCATTTTCCTGTGCCCTCCTGAGGAACGTCAACTTGAGAGGGAAGTCCTCTTTCACTTATTTTTATAAACCATAAAAAAGTACAGAAATAATCTTGGAAAAACACAAAACAACAACAACAATAAAACAGAACGCCAGTATCAGTACTGCTGCACAAACAGTTTTGTCGAACGTGTGATATGTTTGTCAAATGGATAACAATGACACATTCCTGTGGCTTTCATGATCTGGAGTACTGTACTGTACATGAGTGCACTGTACTGTACATGAACCCTT
This sequence comes from Sylvilagus bachmani, assembly GCA_015711505.1. Classification (NCBI taxonomy): domain Eukaryota; kingdom Metazoa; phylum Chordata; class Mammalia; order Lagomorpha; family Leporidae; genus Sylvilagus; species Sylvilagus bachmani. The sequence goes on along the minus strand of CM027401.1, from coordinate 110,551,622 downwards.
AGATCATTCAGTAGCACCCAGGCCCCCTTCCTGAGCACCGTCCACAGCCCTTGCCCATCTGCCTGCTGAGCCGTGGACTTCCTACTTTTCACTTCCCGAACTCTCTGCATAATGAGCATGAGGCCTTTGACTATAACGTAAATTTAAAAAATGGTTATATCAAAAACTTTCTTAAAAAGGAAGGGAAGTATCACCATATTCTTAAAATTGTATCCATGAACTACATTAAATTTATGTTCTTTAAATTAAAAAATAAAAACAAATAACCAAATATTTAAAATTTAATCACTGTTTATTCCAAAATTCCTGAATTTTCACATAAAAACTTACAAAGAATACTATTATTTGCCATTTGCTTCCCTAGGTGTGGGGCTACTCCTGCCTCCCATCTCCAGGTCTGACGGGCGCACACCTGGGCACGGGAGTGGCCCTGAACTTGGCCACTCCTGCGAGTCATCACCCAAAGGGGAACTCACAGCACTGCACCCTCGACATCAGAGCACCCGAGTGACGCGCGCGCTGAGCCAAGCCAGCCGCTCTCCTGCTTAGGCCCTGGACTTGATGCCAAGCACCCGTGGCGGGTTAGAGCCCCCCCAGCGGCTGCGGCAGTGCTGGAGCTTCTGGGACAATGTCCCACGTCCCTGGTGGCGGCTCCAGCAGTCCTGGGCAGTGTCTGGGGGGCAGGGGCGGCCGCAGTGACACCCAGGGGCTGGCTGGGGCTGGCCAACAGTGAGTGTAGAGTTAGGTACTCCAGGGCACGCACTTTGTAAGTTTCATGGGAATTGAATGAGTTGGCGCATCTCGGAACAATGCCTGGGACACAGGAAGTGTCCGCTGGACCAGCCCATACTGTCCGGAACATTCGCTCCGTGAAGCCAGGGCGGCCATTGGTTAGTTTCTCTGTTGATCATTCAGCAGCACCCAGGCCCCCGGCAGCTGCTCAGGTGCTCTTCCAAGACGAAAACACAGACAGTGCTGCTGCGGCAGGGCCAGCGTCCAGCCATCAGGTACCACTTTGTTACCAAATCTCATTCCTCAGGTTTCTATGATTCTGTTCCCTCCTTCTCTCATCCTAACAAATCTGTATCCTACTCACACTAACAAAACTCACTCCCTCTTACCTACAAAGAATACTATATATTTTGTCCATAACAGATATTGAATTTCAAATCAGTAAAACTATGGACAGCTGCCTGTCCCAGGAGGTGGCGTATCATAACCAAGAACAATGAGAAGAAAGGCCTTTGTGAATTACACAGCACAGCCCAGCCTGTCCTGAAGTTATTATGCTCTCTGGAGCTCTGAGGTTATGTTTAGTCGCTTACCCAGGTTTTAAGAACTTAAAGGGCAATGTATGCGTACAGCACTCATTAGGACGGCATAAAAGGATGTGGACACAAATACTAAGGAAAATGAAAGCAGGTGGCCACTCTTTCCATTTGCTGGTCTTCCTCTCCGGCTAACAGGGATATGTTTAGTGCCCCTCTAATAATGGACTATGAGTGTGTGTAAATGCACCCCTTTTCTCACTTTGCCACACATTGAGAATAATACCTAAATTTCTGTATGAGGCTTTTTACACTTAAGAAAATATTTCTGCTGCCCTCCAGGCCTCCCCACCCCCACCCGAGTCCCTCCTTCTCTCATCCTAACAAATCTGTATCCTACTTAAATTAACAAAACTTATCTCCTGTTGTCTACAAAGAATACTATACATTTTGTCCATAACAGATACCAGATTTCAAATCAATAAAATTCTGGAAAATCTGCTTGTCCCAGGAGGTGGCATATCATGACAGAGCAATGAAGGCCTTTGAGAACAGCACAGGTACACCCGAACTCACTCTGCTTCCCATAGCCCGTCCTGCGTCTCACCATCACTGCTGCCGACACCGATCAGGGAACAGGGTGCTCATTGTTTGTAACTCTCTCTTCTGGATCGCTCATGTTCACTGGCCGGCAGCCTGGTCATTCAAGCTCTTCAGAAAGAACTGCACATAGCCTACCTTCCTCCGCTTACCATGTGCGCGCAGTCCAAAGCTTTGTAGGACAGCTGGGTGGTGCGCGCGTCACCGTGTCCCATCTAGAACACTGTCAGATCCCACAGGAGTCCCAGCAGCCTCAGCAGGCACGCCCACCTCCCACACCGCAGCCTGGAGCCCTAGCAGGAATCACTCTAGTGCACGGACTGCCGGGTCCGGTGTTGCAGACGGGATTCTCCAGCGTGGCCATCTGGGGCTGGCTGCTTTGACAGAACACAAGCTCTCGAGGGTGACCCGCACTTTAGCAGCTGACAGCGATGTGTTTCTTCTCTCTGTGAGGATCTACTGCATGGTTCAGCCATCAGTGGGTGGAGATGAGCATGTCTTCCACTGTTGCACTATTTTGATACCGCAGCTGTGAGCACTTGTTTTCCATTCTCTTGGGTATGCATGCCAGGGTGCAGTGCTGGGTGTTCAGGTGCCTCCCACAGCAGGAAGAACTGCCACAGGCTGACTGCGGGAGCAGAGCCTCCGTGACGGCTGGAGGACCCTCCACCCTCTGTGGCTACCACGGCCTGCCAGCCACCCCGGGCAGCTACACTGTCCCCACTCCCCGCCATCGTGAGTGCCCACTTCGTGTTCTTTCTTGCGCCCATTGATGTGGTCTTGATGTCAGCCATCCTGGTGGATCTGGGAAGCAGGGCTCAATGCGCTCTTGTGCATCTTACTACCTAGTCATTCCCAACGTGCTCTCGTGGGCTCATTCGCCAGGAGAAACGGCCATCCCAATCCTTCATAAATGTTTGCTGTTACGTTATCTGCTTAAGTTGTTGAGTCAAAAGAGTTCTTTGTACATTCTGGATGCAAATCACCTGTGAGACACACGGTTTTCATAGATTTTCTCCCATTCTCTCTCTGTGTGGGCCAATTCCATTTTAATTCAGAAATCAATTTGTTGTTGATTTCTTTACATAAGTTTTTCCATAAAAGTTTTTGTTCAAATGAACTGCCTCTCAGCATCCATTTAACAATAATCTGTTTTTTTTGGCCTATCTTCTGCCTGATGATAGTTAGGAGGTTGTTTATTTTGAACCATAGAAGTAGGATTTGGCTACCCCTCGTAAATGAATGACTGTTGGTGAAGCGTTACTTAAACACAGACATTTCTAATTAGCTGGATGGGAGTTTTGCTTGGGATTCCAGTTACTTTGTGAAGCAAATTGTCTTCCCTGACAATAAGCTCATCATCACAGGAGAATAGAGATTACTCATTAACTCAAGCGATTCTGTTGTTAGATTTAAAAGGAATGGGCTGAAGAGGGTTTGTGACAACAAAGTGACCGTGCAGGTTGGGTTCACGGTGGGCACGTGTGGACGTGGAGACGGGGGTGCTCAGGCCAAGCTCCCAGAGGGGTGCCTCACAGAGCGGGACAACCCCGCAGGGCTCAGCTTCCGGGGGAGGACGAGCCCCATGGGCGCGGGTCTGCTGCATTTACTGGACGTCATCACCTCAGGGTCACGCAGCCCAGCTCAGCCACTGCTGACGCTGTAGCGAAAGTTCCCGTTAACCAGCGCTGTGCGGAATGGTGGCCGTGTCTTTGATTAATTCTCCTTTATCTGTCTTTTGCTAAGGGTGTCAATATGCAGGTCGGGTGACTGGCGCCCCTCAAGGTGTGACAGAATCTTCACAAATTGCACACTCCTGCTGCTCTGAAACCTGGCCCTGCCACCCACGACTTCACGGGAAAGCGGACATGCCTGTGGCACCCTGCAGGGTAGAGCGGTTCAGAGAACGCAGCGAAGACACGGCGCCGGCCTCGCTGGAGGGCGCGCACGGTCTGCACTGCTGGTGGTGAGCAGCAGAAATTCTGGGGCGCCCGGACCTCAGTGTGCACTGCACCCCCAGCCCAGACCAGCCCAGGACGGCTACGCGGAGCTTCACCCCACCTGACAACGACCGCGAGATTCAAACCACAGATATTTCTACTCTAATCACTCAGGCAAAGAGGGAACAGTAGCAGATACAGAGATGAAAGGCGGGTCCACCCCGTCTGTCCTGAGCAGTCATTTCTCTCCTGAATTGCACACTAGCTTCTCTCGGTGTTAAAATCCATCTCTCATTCCCTTAACGAGCCCTGGGGAGTGCAATCGTTTCCTAATTAATAGGTCGTCTGTCGTGTGCGTTCCTCACGGGAGCCCTTCCCTGTGACTGAGACATTGCGCAGGAAGGTGTTTCTGACATGAAGTGGCAAGGGCAGCCTTGCTTTCAACCTGCACAGACCGAGGCCAGTGCTCACGCTTCGTGCCTGAAAATGCAGGACACAGGAGTGCCGGACGACAGGTGCCTGTCCAGCCCCCGCCTGCTGCAGTAGCACCTACAGCAAGCGCACGCGCGTCTGTCTTTCCCAGCGACCCGACACCACGGTTTGAAGACCTCACCATTCGAAGAACAGCCCTTCTCTGGTACCCTGGGCCCAGTGTACTACTGAAGATCACACAGGTGTGTGGGTCACTTTTAATTACTCTTTCCTTTTCTTAACTTTGAAATACTCCGTTTTCTCTGGGTAAATACGGTTTGCTCATTTTTAATTGGGTTTTGTCTTTGACTTTTTTCCCCATGGTTTTTAGTATCTCTTGATATATTAGGGGTGTTAATCCCATGTCTGGCAGGTTTACTGTATTGTTTCCAGTTTCTGTTTATTTTATTATTCAAGATACACATTTTGCATCATTGTAAACTATGATAGTGTCTCCCATTGATTTTGCTTATCCGTCTTTCGAGAATTCTGTCCTCCCCAGTTCTTCTCAGAGCAGTCCCTCGGGGCCCAACTGGCCCTTGCTCTAGGAAACTTCCAGAACTGCCTACCTTGGCGCTCCAGCTTGAATCTCCCGAAGTCCTTCCCATGCACGTCTCCTTGGAAAGTGAACCCTCCTCTCTCGAGTCCTGAAGACACCTGGTGTGGAAGGAAAGGGAAGGTGTGAGCGGAGAGGATGGCGGGAGTTCTCCTCCCACCTAGACAGCTGCTGCAGTCTGCATTAGACGTGAGGGCGAATGGCGTATTTTTCACCACTTCGAAAGACACACTTACAGTTAAACTTTGGAAATCAATACGGAGGTGAACCCCAACTCACATAAAAATGCTCACAATACCATTTTGATCTCCAAAACGGTGGTAAGAGTTGTAATGTGTTTTACTAGCTTTCTAAAGTGGCCACACATTAAATAATGAGTTAATAACGGCGTTATGTAAAACTCACTCTCACAGCTGTTGGCTGGTGTGCATCTGCGGAGGCGACACACCCTGCAGTCAGATATGGACTAGAACTCTGCTGATGGGTCTTGCACAGAGGACGGGAGGGGCCACTTTAAATCCCCGTTATCTGGAATGACTGAGTTTCAGCGTGGTCACCAGAGCACCTTGGGAACATGCATGGACACCCGGAACCTGAAACGGAGCTCTTTTCTTGTCTCAGATGGTGACCGTCCCACCACCCTGGCAATTTTACTCTCAGTTCGGAGACTGGCTTTCATCCGTTGCAGAGAGAAGGGGCAGGGACAGGCCTTTGGCACAGTGGAAACACGCACTTGAGATGCAGGCCTCTGTACTGACGCACCTCCGTCCAAGTCCCAGCTCTGCTCCCAGTGCCAGCTCCACAGTGTGCACCCCGGGAGGCCGATATGCTCAGTGCTCCCTGCCAACCACAGGGAGACCTGCGTGCAGCCCCCAGCCCCTGGCTTCACCGCGCTTCACCCTGGCTACTGGGAGCGTTAGCCTGTAATAGAAGACCTCTCCCTGTCTCTGTGTCTCTGCCTCTCCTCATTAACTAGTACATTAATTAACACGACGTATAGTCTGCTGCCCTGCCTAGGAGAAGGACTGCCACGTTTCTCAAGGGCAGACACACAGCCCCGCCTCCCTGCGCTGTCCTCAGCTCTGGACGAACCAAGACAAGTACTCACGTAGCCATCCAGTCCCCAGTTGTCATTTTCAAACTTGCTCACGAAAATGTCTGTGGGGCCTTTCATCTGAGAAGCTTTGAGAAGTAAGTGGGCCTCCTCCTTCTTGTAGACCCCTGTAAGAGACCCATCAGCCCCACGTTACAGGGATTCATGAAGCTCACGACGTGGCCACGGCCTCCACTGGGTTTGGGACGTGGTGCAGAGACTGTTAGGTCGCAGCTCACAGAAAATTTGAAATCAAAATATTATTTTTAAAATTTTTGCTTCAGTAATGCTCTGTTTATTAGAGTCCTGGTCTGCCTTGAATAGATTCATTTTTTTTTTTTTTGACAGGCAGAGTGGACAGTGAGAGAGAGAGACAGAGAGAAAGGTCTTCACCCTACAATGGCCGCCGCGGGTGGCGCGCTGTGGCCTGCGTGCAGTGCTGATCCGATGGCAGGAGCCAGGTGCCTCTCCTGGCTCCCATGGGGTGCAGGGCCCAAGCACTTGGGCCATCCTCCACTGCACTCCCGGGCCACAGCAGAGAGATGGCCTGGAAGAATTCAACATCGCTGTTCCACAATGAGAATAAAAGGAGTACATATCCATTTCTGGTGAGTGAGAAAAATATCCAGCATTTGGTAATCCACATTCTATTCCCTCCTGAAGAGAGAAACGTGCAGAAAACAGACAAAAATCACCATCCAAATTACACCTACTGATGGTGAGCAGCATGAAGACACAGTCTTCTGGCCACAGAGGTGGGAGGTGGGCCTGCCTCTGGAGTGAGAGGACGACAGCACCGCCCAGAGCAGAGACAGTGGGGCCCCTGGAGTGAGATGATGACAGCGCCGCCCAGAGACGAGACAGTGGGCCTCTGGAGTGAGATGACGACAGCGCCGCTCAGAGACGAGACAGTGGGCCTCTGGAGTGAGATGACGACAGCGCCGCCCAGAGAAGAGACAGTGGGGCCTCTGGAGTGAGATGATGACAGCGCCGCCCAGAGAAGAGACAGTGGGCCTCTGGAGTGAGATGATGACAGCGCCGCCCAGAGAAGAGACAGTGGGCCCGCTGGGGGACGTGTTGCGGCTACACATGGTAGCGTACCAGAGAAGAGACAGTGGGCCCGCTGAGGGATGTGTTGCGGCTACACATGGTAGCGTACCAGAGAAGAGACAGTGGGCCCCCTGGGGGACGTGTTACGGCTACACATGGTAGCGTACCAGAGAAGAGACAGTGGGCCCCCTGGGGGATGTGTTACGGCTACACATGGTAGCGTACCAGAGAAGAGACAGTGGGCCCCTGGGGGACGTGTTGCGGCTACACATGGTAGCGTACCAGAGAAGAGACAGTGGGCCCGCTGGGGGACGTGTTGTGGCTACACATGGTAGTGTACCACAAGTGGGAATCAGTAAGTAAACAATGGGTGAATATGAAGCAAACCAGCGCTGAGCCCACAGTGCCCTGTGCTGAGAAGACAGGAGGGTTCACGGCAATTGTCTCGATGTTTCACAGGAAAGGCAGGGATGAGCTCCCAGGAACTGAGAGAAGCATGTCCCCAGTGTCGTGTCGCAGGAAGAGTTTCACTGGACACGTGGGGGAGGGAAGGGAGCCCACGGCACCCAGAGGTGCCATCCGCAATCCAGCAACTCCACGTTCTGTGGAAAACCCTAGAACTCCAAGACAGGATGCCAGTTCTGTGAGCTGTGAATGTCTCCTCGGGAGAGTTCCATGGGGATTCAACAGCAGCAGCCAGCAGACCACCAGCGTCCTGAGGGCCCTATCCCCACTGTCCTCTCATTCCCAAGGGACGTCCCCCGCCCAAGAGGTCTGTGAGCACGGACTCATCCAGAAGGACTCGGGACCCAGCACTCTCTGGTCCAGACTCAGACTTCCCACGCTGAACCAGGAGGCCAGTGCACTAAATTCCCACCGCAGCATTTTCTTTGGGAAAAAAAAAATCACGAAGAAAGATGGTATCCAATATATTTGGGCAGTAATAAGGAATTTGAATATTTTAAATACTCCACATGAGTAGACTTAGAGTACCTGGTCTAAATCAGTTACGCATTTAGGGAAAGGAGGAAGGAAATGTGTCATGTGGACCTCGAATTCCTGAATACCTCCCTGTCGAACGCCTATGAGTGGCAATGATTTTGCTTCTGTCCTAAGTCTAGACATTTGCATTACTTTTCATTGTTTTCCTTCCCCAGCACGCAGGAAGCATGGATGGAGAGATGGGGGAAAGTTGGCCTGCCACCAGACTCCCCCAGACTCCCCAAGAGCAGCCACTGGGCTGTCTATTGCTCAGTGAGACAGTGGGGGACTTAAGGCCCCGTGTGGTCAGAACCAGGGCTGCATTTGGGGATGGCTCTCGGAAACTCTCAACTTTAGGGGAAAGAGCAAATTTTTAGAAAAAATGGGGCAATTAAAAAAAAAACACTAGATTTTGGCTTGAATGTGACACCGTGCTTACTAAGAGTGTACACTCAAGATTCTGACAGCCGAGTTCAGTCATAGCCCTGACAATGATCACTGTGTCACCCTAGGAAAGCTATGCAACTGGCAGCGGGCTCTCTCTCTCCCCCTCTCTCTCTCTCTCTCTCTCAGGAGAAAGTGAATATAATGGGTGATTGCATCATAGGTTTAATGTAAGAATGAAAGTGATAATTCTATGAAGTGTTTAACACAGAGCCTGTTGCTGTGTTGTGATCATTGGAATGACCAAAGATAAAGTGCCATTTGCAGACCCGCACATCTGATACACATGCCAGATGTTAGCGTGCTACGTGCACAACCTTGAGCAAAGGGCAAAAGTTATTACAATAGTTTCCTGGACTCGTCTCGTCATCTTTAACCTGAGAAGATAACAGGAACCGGCCACGTTTACTCAGACGCAGCCGTGAAACGCAGAACATGCTAAGGGCACACGGCACGCTCAGTGCTCCCTGAGCCGGATCCCCACGGGACAAGGCCATGGCCCACGTGTGCTCACACCACCACGTGCCTAGTGAAAGCTTGCGGCCTACCTGTCAGTTTCAGCTCCACCTGAGAAGCTGCCGTGAAGGTCGCGTTCACCTTACTGCTGGTTGCGTTGAACCAGTCAACGACGAGAGTTGCCAGCTGTCTTTTCCCTAAATGTTCGTAGTATCCTTTCCACACTGAAGTGACGAAAAACACATCTGAAGGAACTGCAGGGAACAAGGGGAGGAGACGGGTGTTAGGGCTCACACAGCTGTGAGACGCAAGCATGTCTACACTCAGAAGGCACAACCGTGTTCGCGGGAGCCCGGGTCAGCAGCAGTGCCGGAGACAAGGACAGCCTTACGCCTTCACGGCATGTGTCACCGTCCGAAACAGAAGGAGCACCGCGGGGCCGTGCGGGAGACGCTGTGCTTCCAAAGCCTGAGCACAGCTCGTTTAGCAGGCCTTCCCAGGCCAGTGGGTATGCTGAGTGGGCGCTGCCAAGGCTTAGGTGCACCGTGCCTACCAGCAAATAGACTGAGCTGACCCATGGAGTCAACACTGATGTCCCCCTGGGAGCCAAGTCTACGCCTTGACAGGCTCACAGGGCTCAGTAGCACTGACACCACCTGGCAGGGTCTCTCTGTCCTCCACAAACCTGCATTTCCAGGCACTACCTTGACTGGACACACATAGCTTGTGAACACAGAGGTGTTTCGTATCCTTGGCCTTTATTTTGTAAGGAGGGTCAATCTCTCTCTCATTCATGCTCTCCTATTCCACTTTAACCTTGTATAAAATATGCCAGTATGCCCAAGGAAGGTGGAATCAATGATCTCCAAGGTCATCTATCCGTATGCATATTTATATATATAAAATCCAGAGATGGAAGGAATAGGACCTTTCTTAAACAAATTCATCTGGAACAGTAATATTTTCAAAAGTTATTAAAATAGTCTCCTGTTTTCATTCTTTTCAAAAGACATTAACTTTGGTACATCTCTGCTAATAGGCATAAAAATTTGCCATTTTCATAATGTAAAAATGAGTAGTATTACAATGGAAAAACCTACACCGATGATTACACTAAATTGCTCTTTTTGCTTCACGGTGTGCTTAAATCGTCTAATTAGATAAGATCTGCTGTAGGTGGAGATACTCAAAATACATTGTCTGGATCGCTAGGTAGAAACAAGGCTTAGGTTCCTGCCTAATGTACTCTCCAGCAAACCCACGCACAGTCAGAGAGGGACACAGAACAGGTGCATTGTGCTCGGGCTCCGTGCTCCTCGTCTCTCTTCCTACACAGGTGAAAACCACGGGACTTGGCCTTGCAGGGAACAGGCTAAGGAGGGGCATGGGCAGTATCTTCCTCTGGGTTGGAGGAGACCCATTTTCCTAATAATAATAGGAAAAAATCAGCAAAAATGGATATATTGAGTCAAAAATCTGACATATTTGCCTATAAATAACTGACATTAAATACTTGTGCTTACTCATTGGGGGCCTTCCAGAGGCTCCTGGTATGATCAGCAACACCAAAATGATTTTGTTTTCCTTTAGTGAAATTACTGTCCTTGCAACAGCGTGGTTTTCCCTAATTGGAATTGACTTGTTCATCAGAGATGTGATGCATTTGTTCCAGCCATTCCCTTACGGGGATTGTGCTGGTGGGGCTCGGGAATGGGGCCTGTCCGAGGGCAGGGTGGGAGGGGGGGCACTCAACGTCTCAGAAGTGGATTCATCCTGTGCAAGTGTGTGCAACACTCACAGGCCAGGGACGGTGTGTGTGGGCCCTCTGCTGAGTCGGAGTCGTTGCTGGTGGTGTGCGGGGTAACAAAACAACAAATAGGTGAGTAGTATTAGGTCCTGTCACCCGGATGACGGCCCAAATTTATTAGCACTTCCTTCCAGAATGAGAAAAGGTGTATCAGTGATAAGGTTATAGCTCTGGGTGTCAAATCTACAAAACGACCTGGGTATTCCAGTGTCCGAGCACAAAATAAGTGAATAAAACGCTGAACGGAGACGAATAATAACGGATTGTGTTTCCTTCCTCGGGGGGAAACGTGTTTCTGGAATACAGCGCGTCTACTTCTGCAGTGGATTTACACGTCGTATTGAGGTAAAGTAGTCTAGAGAGACTACAGGAGAGTGTTTGTTTTTGTTTTCCCCTTCACTGTGTAGGTGGAGAAATTCCTTTAAACCTGTTGATTTATTTTGCCTCATCTAAGAATTACAAGTGGAGCACAGCCTCCTGTGTTTGCTGCATTATAAATTCCTCTTCACATCCAAGAAGACAAGGGAAACCTTGAGTCAGAAAAAGACTAGACGGACAGCCTGGCGTATCTGCAAAGATTTTACTATTCCTGGAAACAATCCATAAATAAGCAAACTTGGCCTAAGTTAATGTGATGTGGAGACACGTGCTGTAATCCACACGGCATTCAGATGTTTAAGGCAGATTCACAACGGCCGAGGATTTCATGTAATGAAAGCTTTCTTGGGAAAGGGCTGCGTTTTCTCAGTTTGCTGTTAATGCTTATTACTAGGCCCTAGCTCCAACACCGCTCTCATGAACACACTAGAAGGCGGGCATGTCTGGACTGGCGAGGCGGGGGCTCCCCCTGCGCTATTCAGGAACCACGTTTGCTGTACAACCCTCTTTATAAGGCTCTCCATATGCCACGTCATGTTCCCAAGACCACACAGCGCGGCCTGGCCAGACGCCCAGGGTGTCTGTGCACCCCCGGCGGCACCACCACAGGGCTGCCTCCCGCGTGCTGTGACGTCGTTCCACTGGGCGACTCTCGGGAAAGGAGTCAAGATGGGCACAGGCTTGGTGTCTTTATGTAACCGAAACATTAACTTTGCCATGGACGCGGGGATTCAAAAATGCCACTGTTAAAAATCGTTTCACTGCAGAGGACAGATCACTCCGTTTGATTGAAATCTATAACTGTTCTGGAATACAAACCTGGAGTTTTAGTAACTGTTTCATTAACTTCTCTCACTCCTTTACCTACAAGTAAAAAGACAAATTATCATTTTCAAAAGCACTTAACGTTTGAATAAGGTTGAAAAAATGTCAAATTGAAGCACTTTTCCTCTCTTCAGAGTTTGTACAAAGTATGAGTATCGTACACAAACGCGTCTTAAACCCAGATATTCCCGCAGGTGGGCAGGCGGCGTGTGCAGAGGGCAGGGCCTCTTGCACAGGCACTGGCCACTGACGGTGCTACACAGAGAGCCTTGCAAACAGGGTGGCTGGGGAACTCTTCTTCTCTTCTGTGATATGCTATCGGGGAGATCCTGCCCCGAACTACAAGGTAGTCGCTAAAACAACTGAGACTTTTTATAACTCTCCTAATTCTCCAATCCCTCTCCCAAATCGGTGACTGTATAACTTAATGCTGAGAGCATCAGCTTATTCCCACGGTGTCTATGTGGCCTACGCGTTACACTTAACTCCCAATCCCTCACACTTCTAGAGTTCTATCAGGCTACACATCACCGTTTTTCAAAGCCGCAGTTCTGACGGGGAAGGTCATGGAAGTACATGTCTTTGCAGATGACACAAAGGCTCCAGGATCTAAAGCCAAAGCCACTCACTTTATCACAACGCGCCTCTGCCGTTCGCGCTGCTCATGCTCAGTGTGCGCCTGCTCTGCGTCTGGCTGGGCACCGGGGAAGCCTGCTCTCTCCAAAGCTGACCAAAGGTATCACTCTCCTTAGCAAATTCACGCATTTTTAAGTCATCAATGCGTCATTTCTACGCTGATTACTCTCACAAATTCAGAGAGAAAATCAGCATCAAAACCACACAGAGATCGATTCTATCACCAGGTGATGTGGAGCATTAAACACACAGACAGCCCAATTTATACGTGCTCAGATGTTTGGTGGTATTTGTCCATTCTAATTCTTAAGGACAGACTTCTCTGAAAATACATGATGCACTGCTTTCCTTCTGACACAGGAAGGTCTCCTTCAGCCAGGTCGTTTTCTCTTACAGCGTCACTGCAACACAATGCGGGCTACATGCTTCCTTTTGTGGCTCCATGAGTCAGCCCTCACCAGATGCGCACACACACACACAGCTGGCGCACCTCGGCGTGGTCCCGGCAGGGGAGTCGGTGGCGTCATTCCCACAGCCGGGTGCTTACGCATCCATCGCATCCTCAGCCTGGACACCTGCCTCGCGGGCAGCACCCCCCCCCCCCCCCCCCGCACATCAGGAATACATTCCCCTCCCTGGGCGGTGACTTACTTTTACAGACAGGCGACTTCCCTGTCCATTTCATATCTGCTTTACACGTCCTGTGCTCTGATCCACCTGCAAGGAAGAACCCTGGGTGGCAGGTGTACACCAGGGTGTAGCCAAACGTGGGGAGATCAATGGCTCTCACGTCGGCATGTGCGGGCGTCTCTGGCTGTCGGCAGGCATGAGCTGGAAAAGTACGGATTGCATTAGGAAACCCAGAAGCTCTGCTCTTTACACAGCTAGCACATGAGTCTCAAGTCAATGGGGGCAAAGGCACTTGAGAATGGAAATAACCACGAGGGTGCTGAGTGTGTTGCCAATTTCTGTATAGAGACCTGGAGCGGAGCTTGTAGCTTGAAATAAACATAACACTTCCGATATGCTATTCAGATACAGAATGTGTTGCATATGCCTAAAAGGCCAGGCTTAGGAGACACACTCACACACACACATACACACACAGATTGGAACATACTTAGAAATTTGCCTTTCTTTCTAGAAAGTTTATTATTCAATTAAATTAATGGAAAAATTCAATGTATATTATTAAATTCACAGTATTTCCTTTAAAAATATAATTTAGGAATAAATGAAGTTCTAATGTTTATTTTATTTGAAGGAGCTTCAAAAATTAATGAAAAAGTCATGTTATTTTTTAATTTCAGCATCACATGAATTTCTTGAAGGCCCCTAATATCGCAAATAACTTCATTCTTTATAAAGTTCACGTGTGTGTCTCAAATAAAGGATCTGGAAATTACGAAGCAGATTTACAACTTTTAAATGGTGAATGCAGTTGCTTGAAGTATTGTCAATATTTCACACTGTGGCAAGCATTAAAACTGCCAAATTAATGAGGCACTGGTATTAGGATCTCTGCTACCCACGCGCATACATACCCTATCCATATATAGTTTGAGTACTCAGTGGAGGACAAGGTGGTTCTGAGGGGAACACATACCTGATGATACGAACACTCACACCAAAGGACACCATCTATCACATTGTTCCTCCAGCAGTCTACTAAGGTGCTCGTGACTGACGTGGGGAGAGTGAAGCACTGTATCTCACTACAGTCACAGCAGGCGGGAGGAATGGCTGACCCACTAAGCTTACAGGTAGCTTCTTTTTCTAATTCTCACAATGAAGTCACACAATGAAATTTGATCTTTAAATAACTTTACCTACTCATGTACAGCTCAATCCTAGATCAAGTGTAGCCATGAGAGCACTCCCACTTGGCATCTGATACCCATTTCCCGCGTGGCCACCTCTGCTCATCTGACGCCAAGGTGAGCAGTAATGGCACACACAAGTGAGCTCCCTCCAGAACATCAGCTGGCACGTCACTCACTCATCTTGGTTTCCAGCCATTTCTCAGATTGAGTGGGCCTCAGTGTCACCTGGGCAGCTTGCTAGACTATCGATGCCCTCTGGCCCTTGGCCCGCCCACCCCTTCCTCCGGAGTTGTCTGACGGGTCTAGGTGCCTTGAGAACCAGCAGTTACCACAGACTCCCCGCAGGGCTGACACTGCTGTCCTAGGAGCCCAAACTTTGAGAAACACCCGGAGGAGTGTTCTGGCCAGGTCCTCCTGTCTCCTGTGAAGGTGGACACTTCCCAGACCTCTGGGATACCCAGCTCCTGCCGCCAGCGGGGAAAGGGATCCCACTTACGGATGCACTCTGTCTGAATCCCGCTCCATGTTAAATTGGCCAGGCAAGTTCGAGTCGTAGAGCCTTGGATATGGTAACCTTTCCTGCACCTGAAGAACACCATGCTTCCAACCTGGAGGGGAAACCAACACGGGATTCAGAGCAAGGCAGACTCCCTCCAGGTCAGCGCTGTGCTCCACAGCAATTGCCAGCACAGACGTGTGCCAGTGCTCCCTCGGTCGTTTCAAGTTTCTGTGTTCATCAATAAGCACACCCGACCACATGTTACAGCCCCACATGTCAACACACACCCGACCACATGTTACAGCCCCACATGTCAACACACACCCGACCACACGTTACAGCCCTGGGTGTCAACACACACACCCAACCACACGTTACAGCCCCACATGTCAACACACACCCGACCACACGTTACAGCCCTGGGTGTCAACACACACACCCAACCACACGTTACAGCTCCACATGTCAACACACACCCGACCACACGTTACAGCCCCACATGTCAACACACACCCAACCACATGTTATAGCCCTGGGTGTCAACACGCACACCTGACCACACATTAAACCTTACATGTCAACACACACCCAACCACATGTTATAGCCCTGGGTGTCAACATGCACACCCAACCACACATTACAGCCCCACATGTCAACACACACCTGACCACATGTTATAGCCCTGGGTGTCAACATGCACACCCAACCACACATTACAGCCCCACATGTCAACACACACCTGACCACATGTTACAGCCCTGTAAGTCAACATGTACACCCAACCACACGTTACAGCCCCACAAGTCAACACACACCTGACCACATGTTACAGCCCTGTGAGCCAACACACATACCTGACCACACACTACAGCCTTGCATGTCAACACACACACCCACCACATGTTACAGCCCTGTGATCCAACACACACACCTGTAGCCAACACACACACCTGACTACACATTACAGCCCTGTGCATCAACACGTACAACCACACGTTACAGCCCTGCACGTGGCAGATTGCTCAGTGAACCACGTGGTCCTGGACTTGGGGAAACATGACCAGCAGGAGGCTGTTCATTCATGTTGCTGTAACTTTAGTTGTACGGATCACAAGGACCTCGTGTTCCCGTTGGCTCCTTACAAGGGATCAGAGGAAGCTGCTGCTAAATTGAATCACCATTAAGTGCCTCTGACACTACACTGTGCACAGGCCAGTGAAGGATTACTGAAAACAAAGGTGATCAGTGGCAACCAAGCTTTCACTTTCCGTGTGAGTCAGTGAGAGCGACAGATGGCACTTGCCATTATTCCGAGATACTCGGCTTCAAGTATTGATATCCAAGGTGCACTTATCTGAAGCGGTCTTCGGGACCTAACCTAAAGCAGATGAGTCTCGACCTCTCAGCTGCTGGGGAGGATTTCTCTGGTGGGATGAGGAGGGCGTCAGGAGAGAGCGAAGTGCTGCTGCCTGCAGGACATGATGTAGTGCTCACGCGAGGGGCAGTGCTGAGGCTGGACCTCCAGTGGCTGAGATCCCGCATCCCACAGCTCTGGGGTTCAAAGTCACCTCACCCGAGAGCCATGCAGCGGGTTGATTTCTTAAGATGGTTACAGCTTCACCCCTCATTACCTTCTGTTTTAAGGTATTCATCCAAAATTAACTGAACTATTAATGTATACATTGTGAAAAGTCAAATGAACATCCCAAAGTGATACTCAGCGTACTAACACATCTCAGGGATTCAAGAGGTCCCTGGGAGAAGATATCACAAGTAATCTTAGAATAAGGGATCTGAACACATCTCTTTTTCCTCTCTCTCTCTCTTTTTTTTTTTTTTTTGCTATTTGTCCATTACATCAAGTCCCTGAATGAAGTCTTCTATGTGTAGATATTCAGAAATAAGTGAACTTGATCTGAGAATTGCCATGAGTTTAGCTGACATACAAACTCATGCATGCTTTCAAATACAAATGTAGCAACTATTACATATATAACACATATGGTTATCCTGAACTTTTCTAAAGATTTATTTATTTGAAAGTCAGAGTTACAGAGAGAGAGAGAGAAAGAGACACAGAGGGAGAGAGAGGAAGAGACACAGAGGGAGAGAGAAATCTTCCATTTCCTGGTTCACTCCCCAAATGGCCGCAATGGCCAGGGCTGGGCCAGACTGAAGCCAGGATCCAGGAGCTTCTGCTGGGTGTCCCATGAGGGTGCAGAGACCCAAGCACTTGGGCCATCCTCCTCTGCTTTCCCAGGAACATTATTAGGGAGCTGGATCAGAAGTGGAGCAGTTGTGCTTTGAACTAGCACAAATATGGGATGCTGGCATTGTAGGTGACAGTTTTACACACTACATCACACTGCCAGCCCCAAGGATATCCTGATTTTGATAGTAAAAATGTATGCAGAATCCTCTTTTAATGAATCTTATTTGTGCAACACAAAAAAAGATACAGTAGGCTGGCGCTACCATTCAATAGGCTAATCCTCTGTCGTGTGGCGCCGGCACACTGAGTTCTAGTCCCGGTCAGGGCGCTGGATTCTGTCCCGGTTGCCCCTCTTCCAGGCCAGCTCTCTGCTGTGACCCGGGAGTGCAGTGGAGGATGGCCCAAGTGCTTGGGCCCTGCACCCCATGGGAGACCAGGAGAAGCACCTGACTCCTGCTGTCAGATCAGCATGGTGTGCTGGCCACAGCGTGCCGGCCACAGCAGCCATTGGAGGGTGAACCAACGGCAAAGGAAGACCTTTCTCTCTGTCTCTCTCTCTCACTGTCCACTCTGCCTGTCAAAAAAAAAAAAAAAACTAAAAATAAAAAGATACAGTAATAATAATGGACATACATGGGGTGGGGGCTGTGGGTTAGTGGTTAAAGCTGCTGCCTGCAATGCAGCATCCCGCGTGGGCACCAGCTCGTGTCCCAGCTCCTCCACTTTGATCTGGCTCCCTGCTTATGGCCTGAGAAAAGCAGTGGAAGAAGGCCCAAGTGCTTGGGCACCTGTCACCTGTGTGGGAGACCTGGCTGCAGCCTTGGCTCCTGGCTCCTGGAACCATTTGGGAAGTGAACCAGCAGATGGAAGATCTCTCTCTCTCTCTCTGTCTCTCTCCATGTCTCCTTCTATGTCTCTCCTATGTCTCTGTAACTCTTTCAAATAAAAAAATAAATCTTTACAAAATTAAAATAGACAGATTTACATGTGAACGACATTCTCTGTTTAAGAGAATGGTGAAATGAAAGTGGAATACCTCATATCCTCGGGAGCTATTCTGGATTCCAAACTGAGGGGTACCAGGGTCCGGGCAGCTGTTATGAGCAGGATCTGAAATCAACAAGTTAGAAAAACATAATCATTACAGTTATTCTACATATTTTATTCAATTCTAACATCTTTTGAAGTTGAGAAATTTCTGTTTTGGCAAATGTCCAAAGTGTTTTTCGCGAAAGTTAAGAGTTCGAGTGCATGCCATTTTCGTCTTTCCTCGGACATCTTCCTTGGACACTGATCTCTAGTTCGCTTTCAACTGGTGACAGCTTTGTAGTTCCCTCCGTACAGGAGTAAGTGCCTTCCACTCTCCACTTCACTCTCCCCTGTGTGGTCGGCAAATGTATTGTCTTCTGCAAATATCATTTGGTTTATGAGGGCTCAGTTGCTGTCCATCTCATTTGGTCATCCATTGTCTTACTGCACATTTCTGGGGTTTTACTTCCTCAAGATTTCTAAACGAGGGGGCCACTCAGCGCTCGCGAGCAGAGGGACACGGGAGACCACGGTGACACTTTGCAAACAGCCCTGAGCAGTCAGGGAGCCCGCACGGCTCTCACTGCTCCAGCTGCCTGCAGAGAAGCGGACTCGACTTCTCCATCACTCGCTTTCCAGGGCAGCCGCTCACCAGGGAGAGCACAGAGAAGGCTCCCGTGAACCAGGAGGGTAAGTCAAATGACACTAAGCATTCCTTTAATTATGGAGAACAATGCCTCCATTACATTATCTCTAACTCTGTCTTCCTTTTTAAATAGATACCACTCCATTTCTTAGAAAACAACCAGGGCTGTAAATCATTACCTTTTACTGCAAATTTGCAAAATGCAGCTCGGTAAAAGTAGGTGGTCAAAATTAACCCAACAGTAAGACTGGAATGTGCAGTGGCAAAGCAGCAGCCGTGCTGTCTCTGCAGTGGGGGAGTCTGGGGCCAGGACAGGAGCCCTGCCTTTCTGGGAACAGTGCAGCCAGCTGAGATGTTTGGAGACCGGGAGACCTCGGCACTGAGGGCAAAGTTACTCTCGCAGTCTTCTGGCTTACCAAGGCTGTGATCACGCAGCTGATTCCTGCGTACACAGAGAGTGGTGCCCTGCACAGAGCGTTCCCTAGGGATGTCATCTCCACAACCACACCCGCTCAGTTTTAGGGTACAGAGCCATTACCAATGCAGATGGGCTGCACCCCGCTCCAGGAGCCGTCGGCTTGGCACACTCTTCGGGAAGACCCCACGAGGATGAACGGAGACTTGCACTGGAAGAGGACTTCCGACTTGTAGGTGAAGCTCTTCCCGCTCTGCTTCCCCTCGGCGGGCGTGCCAGGGTCTCCACAGAACACGGCTGCAGGACACAACCCAAGATGTCACCTCCGGGGCGCCTGGGTCCGGTCAGGCCCCGGAACTCCTCTGGGGAGTTTCTGTTAACTCTTTCAGGTTTGCCAGTCACCCCATGGACGCCTGAAAGGAAAGCCCCTGGCCCCAGGCCCACTGTCTCCAGTGCTGCAGGGCTGGGGCTGGGGCCGCTCAACGCCGTGCTGCCCACCGCCCCCCGCAGGCTGTGCCCGGGTGGAGTTCAGAACTTACGCAGGCACTGAGGGACCTCTCCCTTCCACACGCCGCGCCCTTCGCAGGAGAGGATGGCGGAGTGAGAAAGCTGGTAGCCGTCCACGCAGCTGTAGCTGATGCTGGAGCCCCAGCGGAAGTCGCTGCCTTCCACCCTGCCGTTGTGCACCTGCGGAGGCTGAGTGCACAGCACCGCTGTTTCGAAGAAGAAGCAGCGGTCAGGCCACGCCCGCCCCAGAGCGCCCAACGCGGCCCCACAGTTCAGCCCGCCCGCGCTGCCATCCCACGGGCGCTTGTCACAAGCGAGTCAATGAGGGAGACAGCGCATACAACAGCAGTGGGAAATGCACCCTGCCCTGGCCGCCCAAGCTCCTACTTCACAAGTACTGAGGATTCACCTGTGAGGTTCGGGGCCCGAGTGCCCTGAGCAGAGAGCAGGCAGTGTGCGGCCCCAGGAGGGGTCAGCAAGGGGAGGCGGGGTGGCAAACGGCTGGGACGCACTGCCGGTGCCATTTCTAATGAACGCAGCAGGCATGAGAAAGAGCAACAGGCCAAGACCACTGCTGCCATGACCATCACCTAGAACCTCCCAGCACACGGTGCACTTAGGGCCCCGGACGGAACAGGTGCATCGTTAGGAGCTGAGAGAGAAAGAATGGGAGACAGGAAGATCCTTCACCTCCCGGGGGACAGAGAGGAAGGAGGTGGCCATCACAGGAGAGGGGACAGTGGGTCAGGCTTTAGGGGTCCTAGAGGCATCATGAGAACCCGTCCGCACAAAACCCTGGATCCTGGGAGCCCAGTGGAGACTCCACCACCTGTTCCTTCACTTACCACTGATAGGTAGGTAGGTAGGTAGATAGATAGATAGATGATAGATAGATAGATGGATGATAGATAGATAGATAAAGTATCATCAAAAGAGTGATTTGATACTGGTAAATGTATTTTCAAGGATTCCTAGCCCAAATGAGGGCTTCGTAAATGTAAGCTGAGTCAAAGAAAACGCGGCGTCACGCAGCACCCGCCCAGTGCACAGGGCGCACCTTTGCAGACCGGCTTGCTCTGGTTCCAGGTGCCGTCCCTGGCGCAGCGGATCGTGGCCGCCGCAGCGGGCTCCATGAGATAGCCAGGGTTGCACTGGTAGCTCACTGTGCTGTTGAAGGTGAAGTCGCTCCCAAACTGGATGCCGTTGGGCAGCGTGCCTGGGTCTCCGCAGCTCACGACTGCCGGCAGCAGGGGAGAAGCAAGAGAAGCAGAAGTGTCGTGAAAGGGGGGGACCACGGTCCTGCAGCTGCCACTCGAAGTGCTGAATCCCGAAAGGGAAGAGTCCTGCGCTGGACAGCTTCCCGACCTGCCCTCAGGAGGCCGTGTCTTGGCAGCCCCATTTCTGTTCTCTGGGCGGCTGGCTGTGGGGAAGCCAGCGCCCTCCCACAGCCGGCCCTGCCAGGCTCAGGGGGCCCTCACTCGGCCACAGTCAGGCCCTCACTCGCCCTCCCTGGAGACTGAACTTCCCACAGACACACAGCCGGACGTGTTGAGGTCTCAGTCCCCAGGAACCGGAAGTTAGTGCTGCTTCGCCCACGTAAGACGGTGGAGAAAAATGCTTAGGAACCGAAGAAACAGACTCACGCCAAACACAGCTATAAATCAAACACACACCTCCCTGTTTTCTCCTTGAAATCAAAAACTAATAAAACTCGTTCAAACGGCAACGTCCGCTTCTCTCTGCTTCTGTCGAGCGGATCCGCTAGCACCGGGCTGGAGCACAGCGCGACGCGGGTTACTAACTTGTGCAATCCGGAGCCGTGCCGGTCCAGGTCCCGTTGGCGGTGCAGTGCCGGGTCATGAGCCCCGCGGTCTTGTAGCCCTCCCAGCAAGCGTAGATGACGGAGCTGGAGAAGAGGATGCCGTCACTGCTGACGATCATGCCGTTGGTGGGCGTGCCGGGATTTCCACAGGACACGGCTGAGGAGGAAACACAGAGGGCTGACCTGGGACCAGTGCTGACGGGCAGGACGAGTACGGGAGAAGACAGGGTTGGAGTTTAGCAGCTGCACGTTCATTGCAAAAGCACCGAGAATGTTCGCAGATCTCGGCCACATTTTGCCATGGGATTCGCAGGTTTATTTCACCAGGGAGCTACGCGTGTGAAGCTGAAAACTCACGCTGTCTCTTCCAACGCGCACGCTTCCCATCAAATTGAAACAAGACTTGGAGCACTGGGTACCCAAGGCGTGCTGCTGGGGCTGAGCTCATTAGACGGAACGCGTGTGTGTTACACAGAAGCAGCCCCTGCACCTACGGGCTGTGATTATAAACTCAGCGGCGAACTCATTTTGGAAAACAGAGTGCTGAGGACTCTGGCTGGCTGCACCTCAGTGGACGTGAAATTCGTCTCAACGCCACCACGTGGGAAGAGGCCCGCGCACGGCCGCACCACGTGCGGGCACTCAGGCCGGGCTGCTGCGGGCCAGGGCGGCAGTTCTGCTGCCCACGTCTGCCCGTGCCCTCCTCAGTCGGCAACGGGAAGAGTCCACAGCTGCTGGGTGCGTTTCAAGCTGAGGATCTCATTCGGTAATTTTGGGGTTTTCTGCCCATTTTAGTTGAGTGTTTTTAGTGGGATTGTTATGTTTCTTTTAACCCTAGCATGAAAACGCACAATAGGCAGACAAGTACAGCATGTGATGCTTGGCTGAAACTTAATTACTGCATCCTAGGACCACCCAAGAACGACCAGCAGCTTTCAAATGGTTTTTGCATATTTATTTGCTCCCCTTTCACATCTAGCCTGAAAACAAATATATTTTTTTCTTAAAAATATGGAAGTACACAGGCTGCAATGTTGTATAGGGGTTAGAAGGTTTTTTAATTAGCTCCAGCATTTTTATTTTCAGTGGACATACACAGGTGTACATATTCCTGGGTTATCATGTGATGTGTTTTATTACATGTATACATTGTGTGATGCCCAACCACGGTACGTGTTTCACCCTTTCAAGCATTTTGCATTTCTAAGTAAAGCTTCCTAAATCCTATCTTTTAGTTTCTTTTTATTTTTTATGTATATAAGGTGAACACATTTCATGTATTTCTTTTTTTATATTTAAAAGCAAGATTTATTAAAGTCAAAGCCCTCCATCCGTAGTGGCATGGAGGGGGCTCCAAGAGAGGAAAAATCCCAAATGGTCCATGGCAGTGGAGCTGGTAAGCACAATGTTGATTGGCATTCAGTTACAAGGCGGGACGAAGCCCATCACAGACCTGGCTTACATCCTTGATCCTCTCTGGCTTGCTCCTGATAGAACAAAAATCCACGGGGTGGGGGGGAGCAGATTTAGGAGCACAGGGAGACTTCTCTCCCGCCCACCCCCCCACCCTCCTTTCTTTCTCACTCTCTTTTCATTCACAATGATGTGTTTCCAGTTTGCACTGGCAATTTCAGAGATTGCTTTCCTTATCATAGCAATGCTCACCCAACTTTGCAAGATTTTTGTATTGTGCAACGCAGTATGGACAGGCACAGAATATTTGAGAAATACTGTCAGCATTGCAACATTTTCATGATACATTTTAAAAAGATGTATTAATTTATTAATTTACTGGAAAGGCAATGTTACACAGAGACAGAAAGAAAGAGGAAGAGAGACTGAAATATCTTCCCTCTGTTAGCTCCTCCAGCAACAGCGGGAGCTGGGTTGGGCTGCACCCAGGAAGGAGCCCAGAGCTCCATCCAGCCCGGTGGGTGGCAGGGACCTGCATTGGGCCATCTCCCACTGCTTTCCTATGCCCTTCAGCAAGGAGCTGGATGGGAAATGGACACTTACGTGGAAGCTGGCATCGCAGGCGGTGGCTTAATCCATTGTACCACGATGCCAGCCACTCACAACACCTTTGTGTATTTAGCTGCTGACGGATAAGCTAGCTTCTCAGGGTTTATAGGACATTTTTAAAAGGTCTAACCTTAGAGAAGTCAGATGCTGTTTTAAGAATCCTTTGCACTGTCTGCATTAGGTGCAGTGCAGAAGTGACAGCTCAGGAAGCTCTGTTATTCAGATGAGCCCATGCATGCTTCGCTAGACTAGAGAGGTCCTTAGGATGACATTTCTCACTCTCGACTTTCATTTCAGCTCTGGGTCAGCAAGTCTGGAGCACACGGCAGTGAACGGGACAGAACATGCGCAGGCCGAGGTGAACAGCCCCGGGTTTCATGCTCCATGCTCCGCTCCCGGGGCGGCGATGAAGGCTGTGCTCATCGTACACCTCGCTTAGGCTGCAAAGCGGGGTTCAGGCTCGCTGTTGTCTGTGCCACTCCCCAGAATGAAACGCTGTCCCGCTGTGAGCACTCTATGTCCAGGCATCTAAAATGCTCCCGGCTCATGCCCAGTGCGCCTGCGTAACGTCTCAGTGAATGTCTAAACATGAAATAAAATTCCGGAGAGGATGCAGCCCTCAACCTTTTAATGGGAAGGATAAATTTAGACCCGGAACTGTGATACCACGACTGCAGTTGCACAGAATGACATCTAGGGACCGGCACAGTGGTCCACTGGGGAGTCCCATCCGGGATGTTTAAGTCCTCTCTGCCCCTCTTCCAATCTAGCTCCCTGCCAATGTGCCTGGCGAGGCAGCAGGTGCGTACTATATATATATATATATATATAGTCCAATATAATTGATTTTTTTGACAGGCAGAGTTAGACAGTGAGAGAGAGACAGAGAGAAAGGTCTTTCTTCCGTTGGTTCACCCCTCAAAGGGTGCTACGGATGGCACTGCGCCGATTCGAAGCCAGGAGCCAGGCACCTCCTCCTGGTCTCCCATGTGGGTGCAGGGCCCAAGGACTTGGGCTATCCTCCACTGCACTCCTGGGCCACAGCAGAGAGCTGGACTGGAAGAGGAGCAACTGTGACAGAATCCGGCGTCCCAACTGGGACTAGAACCCAGGGTGCAGGCACCACAGGCGGAGGATTAGCCAAGTGAGCCACGGCACCAGCCCAATATAATCTGAGTCTAAATGAGGATCAACATATGGCCATACATTTATACTGATGTATGTATGCACATACAAATCTGTATTACATATGCAGGCATGTATATGCATCATAGACTATCTTACTATATACAGAACACTATCACATAATAACATAATAATCTATAGACATATAGGTATATAGATAATATAGTCTGTAGACATATATTATTTTTTACTTATCAAAAATATAAAATTAGAAAGAATTATGGCAAAGAGAAGAAGAACTGAAGCTTAATCTTGAATTATTTTTCTGGTTCTGATACTGTTTGAGCCAAATTATATAGGAAGTGTTTCACACTTACCAAATACACATTTAATTAGAAGTTTGCTTGCAAGGAATCCCTCACATGCGTGGTCTGATCTGTCTGAACTCCAAGCGCGCTCTCCTGAGCTCTAAACCAACCACGTCCATTCCGTCCCCGTGCACCTCTGCTGGGGGCGACGTGGGCAACACTGGGCATGGCATCTGCAACGTGCCGGCTGTTTGCTCACTCACTGGTGGGGCGTCTCACCGTTTCCTACCTGCCTCCCAGATTCCACACCTGAACGGATTCCCTGTGAATGCCACAGGACCCAGAACACGCCCGAGCTGCCGTGTGGGAGGGTCTCCGCACAGGCCCCCCACAGCCTGGCAATGACCCGAGCTGAAACCTGCTTGCAGCCTGCAGCACTTCCTGCCTGAGACGCTTACTGCTCCTCCTCGTGGCTCCTTCGCCCCGCTCGTTCCCCAGGGCCCATTGGGAGAAGCCGAAGCCTCCACTCGGGTTCCCAACTTCCACAGGATGAGGGGCAACGTGAAGGACCCCTGTTCACTCAGGCCAGATCTCTGCACGCATGCAGTAGGACGCGGATGATGCTCGCGTCACAGCCTTGTGACGGGGCGGGGGGGAGGGTTTCACTGTGCAGAGCGTACCCACCTCTGGGGTTTCTGTGCAGTTGTCAGCCGTTCTCAGCATGAGCCGTGTGGCTCTAGCTACTCACCCTCACACACGGGCTGCAGTCCCGACCACGAGCCGTTGCTCAAGCAGGTCCGCTCGGCGGAGCCCCTCAGCTGGTGGCCCATCTCGCAGGAGAAGCGGAGCAGGCTCTTGGTCTTAAACTCATCCCCGAGCCGAGACCCATGGGCGGGGGTCCCTGGGTCGCCACAGAACCCAGGGTTGTTCCCTGTGGGTGTGAACACCAGTGGTCATTTACAGGCGTGTAAGTCTTGGTTGACACAAGTTGTTATGTTTCAGTACGGTGGAAAGCTGTTTAATTAAATATCCAACATGGCGGTTGGCTGGATGGCATGCTGGTGATTGGGCAAAAGAGATTTTCTCTATGACAAGCCCAAAGCGCAAGAACATAGGGGACTCTTCTTGGGGCTGGCACTGTGGCATAGTGGGTAAAGCCACCGCCTGCAGTGCCGGCATCCCATATGGGCACCCGTTCAAGTCCTTGCTGCTCCACGTCTGATCCAGCTCCTTGCTGTTGTGACTGGGAAAGCAGTGGAAGATGATCCAAGTGCGTGGGTCCCTGCGTGGGAGACCTGGAAGAAGCTCCTGCTCCTGGCTTCCGATCGGCCCAGCTGCAGCCATTGCAGCCATTTGGGGAGGAACTATCTCTCTTTCTTTCTCCTCTCTCTAACTCTGCTTTTTAAATACATAAATAAAAATCTTTAAAAAGTAGACTGTTCTTGTGTCACAAATCGAAACAGCCAATTCAATTCACTTGTGAGAGTAAAGAGAGACGTCTGGGAGCAGTGAAGCACTGGGGATGGTGAATGCAGTAGGTGCCCTCTGGAGGAGGCGGCAGCAGAGGGGGTGGCGGGGGGCGCACCAGGAGGCAATGAGAGGGGTGACTCTTCACAGCCGTGTCCAGGGCTGCTGGTGCTCTGAACTGAACTGAATTAAAAATACTCATGCAAGAATGAAGAAAGAATGTTCCTAAGTGGATCAGTGTCATGACTGACAATATGGTGCTAAAACGTGGAAGGACTGTGAGGAAGCAGAGAACAACAATGAAGCACAGGCCAGGGCACATGGCGCCAAGGGAAGCTAGTTTGTGAGCCAGAGTGCCAGGCTCCTGCAGCCGTGAGAGGGAAGTGACGGGCACCTGGCACTACCACGGCAAACAGCAGGGACATGTGCAGCTGGATTCTGCAGCAGCTGTGTTCCTGCACAATGGTCCCCGTGGGCACGCACAGGTCCCCAGGAACACGTGTGCTGGTCCCCGTGGGCGTGCACAGGTCCCCAGGGGCGCATGTGCTGGTCCCCGTGGGCGCGCACAGGTCCCCGGGGCGCGTGTGCTGGTCCCCGTGGGCGCGCACAGGTCCCCGGGGGCGCGTGCGCTGGTCCCCGGGGGCGCGTGCACTGGTCCCCGTGGGCGCGTGCGCTGGTCCCCGTGGGCACGCACAGGTCCCCGGGGCGCGTGCGCTGGTCCCCGTGGGCATGCACAGGTACCCAGGGGCGCGTGCGCTGGTCCCCGTGGGCACACACAGGTACCCAGGGGCGCGTACGCTGGTCCCCGTGGGCACACACAGGTACGCAGGGGCGCGTGCGCTGGTCCCCGTGGGCACACACAGGTACCCAGGGGCGCATGCGCTGGTCCCCATGGGTACACACAGGTACCCAGGGGCGTATGCGCTGGTCCCCGTGGGCATGCACTGATCCCCAGGTCCCCACAGGCACGTCTCACCTGTGCAGTGGGGGAGGGCCCCGCTCCAGTGACTGTCCTCCTGGCAAACCCGGGTGCTGTTGCCCACGAGGCTGTGGCCCCCGCTGCACGAGTAGTGGACTGTGGCCCCGTAGGTGAACCGCTCTCCAGTCAGCACGGCGTTGGCTGGGACCCCCGGGTGCCCACACGATATGGCTTAGGGAAAAGAAAAGCACACAGGTAAGTGAGCACTGTGCCCCGGGTGAACCAGTTTGCGCTGGTGAGCCCCCTGGGCAGACACGGCTGCACACACGTGCTGGCATGTCCCTGCCATCCCCTGCAGATAGACACAGCCACGTCAGCTGGGGCCACTGCCCCGTGGTCATTTACCCGCGAAGGAAGGGCTTGGCTGATGGAGCTCTGGCCTTCGAATCCGGACGTACAGCTTTGCTTAGGGCAGGGGTCTACACGTTTTCCAGGAGGAAACCCACAACGTGAGTGTTTCCCAGCCATGCTTCATTGACCCCACAAGATCAGCACTCCAGCGAGCCCGAGGAGACAGCAGGGACCCATCCTGTCTCCAGCCAACGTCACGGTCGTGTGCTGTGCTTGGGACAAAGCGTTAAGCCTGCTCTGCGGTCAAGTTCGTGTGTCTGTGAAGACCACTGTAATAATTTCTCTCTGAGCAAGTAGCCGTCTAAAACACGTAAGTGAAAAATGATAAAATACCCCCAGTTATGTCCTAAAATATCTCAGTTCCCTTAAGATCACGCTGAGTCAGGCTCATGGTTTATCTGCAATTATCCTTCAGAAAGGCAGAGTCTGGAACCCGGATTCCCTCGGGAGAGCGAAGCCGTCCAAGTACCACCTTAGGGGTAACAGTGGCCACCTGTTTATGCTGAGAACAAACTGCACTGAGGCCAGGTCCAGAGACCACTGACACCAGGGACTGCACGGGGTCGCTAGTGACCAGAGTGACAGCCACCGGAGAGGGGTGAGAGGTGGGCAGGTGGCACACACCCTGGGGCCAGGTCCGGAGACCACTGACACCAGGGACTGCACGGGGTCGCTAGTGACCAGAGTGACAGCCACCGGAGAAGGGTGAGAGGTGGGCAGGCGGCCCCCCGGCCCTTATGTCCTTCATGCAGTGACACTCCTCATCGGGGACCACGCCGTGTCTACACAGAGCCCAGTGGGGAGATGGCCACTTCAGGTGAGATGAAGGAGAAGGTAGAAAACCACCCGTGAACCAGCAGTGCCGCGCCCCTCAGGGGGCTGGGCTGCGGCAGAGCGGCTCTGCATCCCGGATGCTGTCGTCAGAGACAAGGGCGGGAGGTGGCCCCCTGGGAGAAAGGGAACTGGCGAGGACCCCAGCTCCAGGAGACTCGCGGCACAGTCACACCATCACAACACTAAGGGAAGTCTCCAGAAGCCAGGGACGACCGAGAGAAAATGATTTGAAAAGAAAGAGAGCTAGTTTCTCGGGCAGGGAGAGCAGACGGCAGGCCCAGCCGGTGCGGAGGCCTCCACGCTGCCACGCACGTCTGCTACGTAAAGCTCAGCTTATTCTTCTCTCAGTGATCGTCCTTCTTTTCCACGGAAGCCGGCTCTGCTGCGGGAGGGGGAACTGGAGACACGGTTCCACGTAGACTGTAAGAGGTCACGTACGAAACTCAGAAGAAAAACACCCACACCAGACCATTCCAGCCTGCACTTCCCAGCGGATTAGCGCCAGGCGTGTGCCGTGGGCGCTGCTCTCTGCTGTCCTGCCGCACACAGGATGCGTGGGAAGGGAGCAAGGTTCTGACTTCAAGGACGCTGTGCTTTTGCTCGATTTAAAAAGCCACAGCAAGGCACAGCTTTTCCTCGAATTCCCTGCGGCCAGCGGACAACCCGAGTTCTAGTGACAGAAGGCCAGGGGATGGCCTCCGGGGAGGTGCCCCTGCTGCTGACAGACAGGGCGCTGGTGGGGCCACACGGGGGGCCGTGCAGCCCTCTGTGACTCTGTCTGCCAGGGACAGCACCTCCACCCTCCCGGCAGTGCCGGGCAAATCAGGAGGATGCCATGTTGGCGTGGTGTTTGGTGGTGTTTATTATCATAGTCACCACTGACTGCAGGGGACCCCCTCACGGGTCTCAGGGCAGGTCCCGCAGACGGAAGGGCACCGACGGACGCCCCCCAGCCAAGCCCTGTGCAGCATTTCTGAACCTGCGATGGCAGACAGTGAGGCTGAGAGACGGCGGTGCTGGGACCGCACAGAGGAAGCCGCCCTCCAGGGTAAGTCGAGGCAGACAGAGCTGTGCAGATGGAGTCCCATGGCCCGGGTCCCCTTCTCTCTGGGGCCGGGGCTGCGAGCATGCTCCTCAGGGTTTCCCTTTCCCCTTAAAAATAACGCAAGTCGCATTTGGTGCTTCTTGGTCCAGTGGGTCTAACACCCCTAGAATGACCCGACTGGTGAGAGGTAGAACCCGGTGCCCTTTCTCAACACACAAAAATGCGACGTGTGCTGTTGGAGCCCTTCTGGCACCCTGTGGCGCAAAGCCCCCAAGGAATCTCCACTCACCTAAACAACTGGGCAGGGAGCGGTCCCACAGGCCACTCGCCGTGCAGGTCAGGGCCGACGACCCCAGCAGGTAAAACCCCTTTTTGCAGTGAAACAGGACGCTCGTGCCATACTCGAAGCTCTCCGGGAGGCTCCGCTGCCCATGGCGGACGGCGTTGTCCACGAAGCCGGGGTCTGAGCAGTTCACCACTGGAAGACAAAGCACCCCGCTCAGCGTTAGGGACAGCAGAGGAGGGGCAGCGTGAATTCCACCTACCACTCGGGACCAGGGTGTTTCTAACAATCCCAGCGAGAGCTCTGCTCCCATGGCCACGTTAAGCAAACCAGGCGAATTCCCTTACATGACTCCTTAGCGACAATGTCTTCTCGGCTTTGTGTGTACGTTCTAAGAATGGATAAATGACACTGGCTGGCGTTCAGTCTGAGGGTCTGTACTCAAGTGTGGATCTCAGGGCAGCGGGCAGTGCAGCGGCCCATTCCCTTGGTGCATCAATGCTGTGACATGTAGGACCAAAGCTGTTTCCGCTAATGTCGGACGTGAGTGAAAGCGACACTGCTTCTGTTAGACACGTGGGTGCAGCCGGCCTCTGCCGTGAGGCCCAAGCCCCCAGTGAGAGTGCACACCCATGCTCTGGTTCCTCCGTCAGCCTAGGTGCCGGCAGGAGGCAGGGAGCCACCAGCCCGCACAGCTGCAGCCATGACCTCAGCCTCCTGCGCCAGGTGTTTCCAGGTGTGTCTCAGGCAGGTGCCAGTGCCCCCCCACCCCCAAGCTGCCATCTGTAACAAGCAGGAAGCGGAAGGGCAGACCCAGGCTCACAAAGCGCCCTGTCAGCGAGATTTTGCTGAGCCCCAGCCCCTTGACACCCTTAAAACAGTGCAACGATGCCGGATGGCAATGAAGGCCCGGAGCCCGGGAGGAGGTGGTGTGCACGCGAACACCGCTGTCGGCCAGCCTGCATACAACTGCCTCAGAGAAGTCCCTTTATAATCCTTCCTGTTCACCCTGAGGTTGCCTAGGAGATCCCATGGTGTGCCTGTGCCAGGGGCACGGAAGCAGCCATAACCCGACACATCGCACAGAGAACACTGCAGCCTGCATGTCCCTGCTGTGGACAGGCGTGTGCAGAGAGCAAGCGACCCACGGGAATGCGCCTTAGCGCCCACTCTGTCCTGTCTATGTTATTCCTCTCTCCGCTCTGGCGGGAAGAGGTTGGCAGCATGGAGGCGGCGTAACGGCAATGGCGTGGAGGGACTGAGTCCACGCCAGGCCCCCGCGGAAGCCACGTTCCGCCTGCGGTTTGTGACGCGACACCGGGAGTAAGGACATGAATCCCAAGACCTGTGGGAGGCTCATCTCAGCATCCCGTCCTCAGACCATGAGGGCTCGGTGTCCAGGTACACAATCCCGACAGTGACTGAGTTCCATTGGCCGGAAGAACGAGAATGCTGCTGTCTCACACACTCAGCCCAGGGTGAGAAAGTCAAGTGCACACACTTGTTTCATGAAGCCCTCTGTGCATGTCAGAGGGCCAAGGGGCATGTTACTAGGATGCTCAGACCAAAGGCATGAAGACTGCTCCACTGGGAACAGGCGGCTGGTCGGGAGTTCATGCCCCTAGGAAGATACAACAGTATCTCTCGGTGACGTGAATTCCAAATGGCTATTGCTCTCATTTTTTGTACTTGAGCTCTCAATCATATTTTAAAGTTTACTCATTAAACCTCTTTATCCCTTCTCTTATGCACTCCTGATGCTGAAAGATACCTGTAAGAATACTCGAGTTAGCGTATAAATACAAAGGTCTGCGCTCTCGGGATCATGCTTCCAGGGCCCCTTGAGAATGCTGAGGACCAATAAAGCCCTGGACCCAATTATTGGCCTCTTCCCACGCAGTGACTGCAGACAGTTGACGAGTGACCCTGGGGCGACGGCGAATTACTGGCGCTGTGCCAGCCATCTTCTTTTCCCCACTGGGCTCGCGCAGGATGACTGAAGCCCGTGATTTGTGAACACCCTCTGATGACACAGGAAGATGGCAGATTCCAGTTCCAGGCTCCTCGCGAGCTTTTCACAGACACTGGGCCTTCTCTGCACACGTGTTGGTCTGAGCCTTCTCTCTGCACACGTGTTGGTCTGAGCCTTCTCTCTGCACACGTGTTGGTCTGAGCCTTCTCTCTGCACACGCGTGGGTCTGGGTCTTCTGTCTGCACACACATTGGTCTCAGCCTTCTCTCTGCACACACGTGGGTCTGGGCTGGGTGACCGTGAGGCGAGGGTGGGCACAGGGCATGGCCTGAGAGCTCAGCACAGCCAGGCACTGTCAGGCAGTGGTGTCTCTGAGCTCCTTGGGCCATGCACCTCCCACAGTCACCCTGCAGCTTTCCATATGTTGCTTGCATCCTGGTATTTGTGACAAATGGAAGACTTCAATGATTTTGAGCTGAATAATGTAATTTTGAGTCACACCTGTAGTTCTCAGGGAAAAAAAAGGAGTAATTTCTTACATTACACACAACATATTCCCTCGTGTACTTTTTGTGGAACCCTCGCCAGCGAAGGTCCAACCCACGGAGTCACGACATGACCGCTGTTCATCGGTTCTCGAGAAACTTTTATTTTTAGTGATAGAAGAAGGAAAAAAGAGAAAGAGAAGCAGCCCAGAGAAAGAAGGAGAAAGACTGAAGAGGCTGCTCCTGCTCCTGCCCCTATCACAATCTTTTATCCATTCCCAGTCCCCTGGGGCTAGGGCGAGTATCAGATCAAAGGGCACGCATAGCCTCAGGTCAAGGTGCATCTCATCCCATCAGGTTGTTTGCAAGTCTTTTCTTCAGCACTTCCCTGACCTTGTTCTGCTCTGCAAGATGAGCCAGTGCAATGAGGAGGTCCCCACAGGTGGCCGGCCTGTGGTTCCCCACACTTTTCAATATAATTATTCATGAATTAAAATGTATAAATTAATGGCAAACTGAAGCATCCATGTGGTTTTACTTTGAAGCCTCTGAGGTAAGTAGAGGTTGAGCATCCGAACTCTGGTCTCAGGTCAGAAGTCCCAGGCAGAACCCCGGGCACCCACTAAGCTTGGGCGTCAGAATCACCTCCCACAAGCAAGATGCTTTGCAGCCATGTGGCCTCAACGTCTCATAAGAGCTTACTGTTGTGGGGGTGGGCCTTGGGCTCAATGTATTTTTCTAAAGATTTATTTATTTATTTGAAAGAGTGACACAGAGAGAGGAGAGGCAGGGAGAGAGAGAGACAGAGAGAGACAGAGAGAGAGAGAGAGAGGTCTTCCATCCGATGGTTCACTCCCCAGTTGGCTGCAAAGGCTGGAGCTGTGCTGATCCAAAGCCAGGAGCCAGGAGCTTCTTCCAGGTCTCCCACGTGTGGGCAGGGGCCCAAGGACTTGGGCCACCTTCTACTGCTTTCCCAGGCCATAGCTGAGAGCTGGATCAGAAGTAGAGCAGCCAGGTCTCGAACTGGTGCCCATATGGGATTCTGATGTTTCAGGCCAGGACGTCAATCTGCTGTGCCTCAGCGCCGGCCCTGGGCTAAACTTATTTTTATTGGTGTTTGTTTTGAAAAGCAAATAGTGAATATGATTTCTTTTAATTCCAATACAGTCCTCATGCAAAGAGGAAAACTAAATACAAAGGGTAGAATTAAGACTTTGAAAACAGAATGTTGCTGACTAAGATTTTGCCTAAAATTTTGGTAAGCAGTGTCCAGTAACACTGGTGGAGGCACAGTGAGTTCACAGGAGCAGGTGATGCCTTCTCTGTGGTCCTCACAACGGAAACAAGACCACTGTGACGCGGCCCTCTCCAGACGGCACGAGCAGCTCTCTGGGGCCGAAGGGGCCTGGATTCCCCTGACTTGGGGCAGGCAGAGGCCAGCATCCTCGCTGCGCTCACATCACCGCCCCTGAAAAGCCCGACACTTATTCTCCAGCACTTTCTCCTTGCTACCAGCGATGGACAGAGAATGGTGGAGGGGCTATTCCATTCAGATGGCAGACTGCAAAGAGGACACGTTCGGTCCTCAGCCCATTTTTCACAAGCACCATAGGGGCCCCTACGTCAGCAGCTCTGGCTTGGGCAGGAGCACCAAGGCCCAAAGCATCCCAGGTGCACTTGAACCACAAGGCCAGGTGCAATGTCGCTCTCTGTGACCCCTCTCTTCTGATGAGCATCCGATCTGCAGTCCTTCAATCACTTGTAAAATCTGCAAATATTCCTTTTGATTCCCTATGGTTTTCTTCTGATAAAAGCTTCTTTAAAAATCATTGTGTGAGACCGGCGCCACAGCTCACTAGGCTAATCCTCTGCCTGTGACACCAGCACTCTGGGTTCTAGTCCAGGTTGGGGCGCCGGTTCTGTCCTGGTTGCTTCTCTTCTGGTCCAGCTCTCTGCTGTGGCCCCGGAGGGCAATGGAGGATGGCCCAAGTACTTGGGCCCTGCACCTGCATGGAAGACCAGCAGGAAGCACCTGGATCCTGGCTTCAGATCGGCGCAGCGGGCTGGCCATAGAGGCCATTTGCAGGGGTGAACCAATGGAAGGAAGACCTTTCTCTGTCTCTCTCTCACTGTCTAACTCTGCCTGTCAAAAAAAAAAAAATCGTTGTGTGATGTAACTGGTGAGGTCTAAAGGAAACTGGTCCATATCACATGGAGAAATGTTACAATCAATCTGATTGGTTATTCTAACAGATTGCTCCACTGGGCTAAACAGCTCTGTGTTGAGAAGAAAAGGCAGGTTCACCAAGTACCCACTGGGAGCTGGGTGCCCCGTGGTACATGTGTGTACTCAGAACTGTCAGGAGCCAGCGAAGAGAGGGTTCTGCCTCCATCACTCAGGTAAGAACACTGCTGCTGTCCCTGCGAGGCCAAGCCTCACCTTTCTGACCGACACAGGAGCGAGGTGGCCTGGGGTCCTGCTCACACCTGCCCACCTGCAGAGCACACCTGTCTCTGCCCAGCTGCATCCCTCTGCCTCCTGCACGCTAGTTGTAGCCCTCCCTGAGCGATTTCTTACCAAATAGACACTCATGCTGTAAAAGGAACTCTATGGGATGGACCACGACAAGTAATCTACATGGCTGTATTCAGCTTGTCTTGGGGCCTCTCACAAGCACATTTTCCCATAATGGATTTTAAGCAAGCTATAAGATCAACTTAGGAAGAGCTAATTTTTAACCCTCTGTTCACTCGACTATTACCTGACTTTGGATATATTTTCCACACTATTTTACTGACAGCATAATAAACACTCCATATAAAAGGACTCACTTAGTGGTTGAGGTTCAGGCATAATAAAGGCTTGTAACTGAACTCTAGACAGTGTTGGTTTTTTTTTTTTTTTTTTTTTTGACAGACAGAGTGGACAGTGAGAGAGAGAGACAGAGAGAAAGGTCTTCCTTTGCCGTTGGTTCACCCTCCAATGGCCGCCGTGGCCGGCGCGCTGCGGCTGGCGCAGCGCGCTCATCTGATGGCAGGAGCCAGGTGCCAGGTGCTTCTCCTGGTCTCCCATGGGGTGCAGTGCCCAAGCACTTGGGCCATCCTCCACTGCACTCCTGGGCCACAGCAGAGAGCTGGTCTGGAAGAGGGGCAACCGGGACAGAATCCGGCGCCCTGACCGGGACTAGAACCAGGTGTGCCGGCGCCACAAGGTGGAGGATTAGCCTGTTGAGCCACGGCGCCGGCCAAGTGTTGGGTTTTGATCAAAGAGGAATTCAACTTATCCTGAATGATAGAGGGAATTCTGCATGATATACGGTTACACAAGATGCTGCTTATCAAAGATGAAATGTAGGTTACATTTAGGTTGTACATAAAATCATGTATAGATATGATATGTAAGAAATATATAGGAGCCAGCAGAGTGGGTTATGCTACTGCATGAAATACTGGCATCCCATATGGGTGTTGGTTCGAGTCCTAGCTTCTCCACACCCAAGTCAGCTTCCTGCTATTGCAACTGGGAAAGCAGCAGAAGATGGCCCAGTGCCTGGGCCCTGCCACCCATGGAGAGCTGGATGGGCTCCTGGGTCCTGTCTTGGGCCTGACCCAGATGTGGCTGTTGCAGCTACTGGACATTGAGCCAGCAGATGGAACACCTGTGTGTCTGTCTGTCTCTAACTCTACCTTTCAAATGTATAAAGAAAGAAAACAGGCTGGGGCTGGCGTTGTGGTGGAACTGGTCAACCTGCTGCCTGCAATGCTGGCATCCCATATGGGCACTGGTTCTAGTCCTGGCTGCTCCACTTCCATTCTGCTCCCTGCTGATGGCCTGGGAAAGCAATGGAAGATGGCCCAAATGCTAGGGCCCCTGCACCCACATGGGAGACCCTGAAGAAGCTCCTGGCTCCTGGCTTTAGCTTAGCCCAGTCCTGGTCATTGTGGCCATTTGGGACGTGAACCAGCAGATGGAAGATCTCTCTCTCTCTCTCACTTTCTCCCACTCCTTCTCTTTCTATGTCATTAAAATAAGTAAAAATAAATCCCCCCCCCCCCCAAATAAGAGAAACCTGGCAGCTGGCACCTGGGAGATGACCCGGTGACTTCCATTCCACCTGAGCCCAGTGCCTCTGTCATTCAGCCCAGCCCCTGCCTCCTGGTACGTGGAAGAGCAGCTTTGTACCCCGGCGTGCTAGTACATCCTGTAGGAAGGGAGGTAGGGAAAGACTCGGTATCAAAGAGCTTTTCTCACCCACAGTGACTGTTTATGCTGTGAACGGGCATCAAGGGGCTGGGAACCAGCATCTCAAGTATTGAAAATGATCAATCAATGACAAATGTTTAATTTATTCTCCTCTTCTGTCTTGGGGCAAGTTAGAGGAAACGGGGCACTGGCACATGGGAGCCGTCCGTAGTTAAAACCCACTGTCCTGAGTCCACGTCATCCTTTCTGTAGTGAGGACATGCCATGTCAGGAGCCCCGGTGACACTCTCCCTGCCAGCTAACTCCCTGGTCCCTGCGTTGCTGTCCACCCCAAAACAAGAGCAATTTTATCCACCTCTGTGTCAACAGCATCCAGTAAGGCATTTGGAATACAGTAGGCACTTAATAGGTGTAAATTATATGGACCAGTTTTAGGGGACAGGGACACAGGGCTCTGATCCCACAAAGGTATCAACACAGCAAGGCTGTGCCCCCGTGGGAAGACACGGGAGACCGAAATCTCGAGGTATTCACTCTTAATTGTTCCTTCAGTTGTATAATTTCTTTTTCCAGTCTAACAGGGTGGGGAATAGAGTTGGTTGAAGGGCGTTTAATCTTTTCCTAAATCCTTACAACCATATAAACAGAGACAGACTCCACAACCGTGTCTCCCGATGGCCATTCCAGACCTCGTGTGTCAGGCAAGTGTGTGTGTTCCAGTTCTCCTCTGAGGACAACAGGGGGAGCTGAGGGACAGTGATTTAGTTCAGTGTTCAATGGATAGTCCCATGTGGACATACATATTCAAAAATACATAAATTCACCCAAGGACCCTGGTGTGGGAAGCAAAGGGGTGAGATTTCACCAGAAACCCAGCTCTCAGAGTGGGAGCTGTGACTCAGCAGGTGAAGCTGCTGCTGGGACGGCTGTGTCCTGTACCAGATGCCTGGCTTGAGCCCCATCCAGCTTCCTGCGAACAGGCCTGGGAGGAGTGGACGATGGCCCAAGTCCCTGGGTTCCTGCTGCTCGCGTGGGAGGTCTTTCCACAGGCTGACGACACGGATGTGTGCTGCTGTCTGTCTGGGTTTTCACACATCCCTCCTGTCCAGGGTTGGTCATGAATCACCAGCCCATGTGGGAGGTCTTTCCACAGGCTGACGACACGGATGTGTGCTGATGTCTGTCTGGGTTTTCACACATCCCTCCTGTCCAGGGTTGGTCATGAATCACCAGCCCATGTGGGAGGTCTTTCCACAGGCTGACGACACGGATGTGTGCTGCTGTCCGTCTGGGTTTTCACGTCACCCCTCCTGTCCAGGGTTGGTCATGAATCACCAGCATCATGGTGACCACAGCCGAGAGGGTGCTTTCTCACCTCTGCCAGCGTCAGCCTCAGGGTGAAGCGTGAGGCCATGGCGTGGAAGCCAAGGGCAGAATGCACCCCACATGCTGACTGTTTTCTCATGAAGTCTACTTTCAGTTCTTTTAGGAGAAGGCAAGGCTTTACCATTAAAACCAAGTGTGAGGTTGAACTTTCATTAAATGAATGTGGCACTTATTGGACTGAATAAATCACATTTTGTTGTGAGTTTATAAAAACTTTTTAACTTGATTTATTTAATGTGTTTAAAAACACACACACACACACAAAGAGAGAGAGAGAGAGAGAGAGAGAGAGAGAGAGGAGAGAATGAGAGAGAGAGAGAGAATCTTCCATCTACTGGCTCAGTCCCCAAATGCCTGCAATGGTCAGGGCAAGGCCAGGCTAAGCCAGGAGCCAGGAGCTGCACTGGAGCCATCCATTGGGTGGCAGGCCCCAGCGC
The DNA here is from genome assembly GCA_015711505.1 of Sylvilagus bachmani. Lineage (NCBI taxonomy): Eukaryota > Metazoa > Chordata > Mammalia > Lagomorpha > Leporidae > Sylvilagus > Sylvilagus bachmani. Next base: position 110,513,265 of record CM027401.1, on the reverse strand, counting down.
CTTGACCCGTGACCTGCTTCCTCCCTGGGTGCACACCAACAGGAAACCGGGACTGGAGAGGAAATGGGAGTCTACCAGGCACTCTGATACGGGCTGCAGGTGCTGTAGGCAGCGTCCTAGCCACCGCATCAAGTGTTCACCCTATGTTTAGTGTTTTAAAGACAGTGTGCACCAAGTGTTGGGATGTGCACTGGAGTCACTTCACCTCAGTGAAGGTGGCACACGAATTCAATACAATACTGTCCACCTGCAGTGTGGACATCCGGAACACAGTATCTGTACAACACAGCAAATGGAATAGAGAGTTAATCTGGTGTGTGTAATGACTATCCATGAATAGACGTTGTGGATTGCTGTACTGCTTGTAAAGTTAATACCGAGTCTAAGGTAGTGTCTGACCGTATTTCTGAGTGAACACTAAGCTTTGTTAAACAGGATTGGCAATGGGCATTATTTTCAGAGCAGCATTTTCTTGTAAGGTTCCATTCTTTCCCTTCAAACAGAAGCTGACTCTCACAGTTCTTGTGTTTGGGGTGAAGACGCGAGCACTGGCCTCACACCAGCTACTTGGCCTGGGGTACCGGGGAGCCCCACATCCGGGCAGCAGCTGGCCATGCTTCATCGTAACCCCTCATTTCATATCCCTGACAGTTTATAGGGAAAAACTGATATTTCTGCCCCAACTTCATTCCTCGAGTGGAAAAAGCACAAATGATACCGTCTAGTATGCTGTGTCTCTGTATAGGAAATGGGCACAGTCATCCACACAGCAAGGCTTGTATAGCGCCAAATGATTTAAAATGTCAAATTTATAAAATTAGTTACAGGTGCTTAAAGGTATATTTTTAATTTTGTCTGCTACATCATATTATAAATGTTAGAACAATTCCTGTTATTATTATTAAATGACTTAAAACCAATATCCCTTGCACATCCATAGGCAAAAAAAGTCCTTATTCCAAAACCTAAGTTATACAAAACTGACTGAACACATTCTACAAAAATGGGCTACATATTTCAGAATATATAAAATGCAAACGTTTATATAAAATACAGGACCTCGTCTTCAAGGTCTAAGTCCATGCAGATTCCCTCGACTTAACGCCAAAAGCGTGATCCATAAAAGGAAAAATTGGTCAACGGAAGACTTGGCTGCTAGTGGGACTCTATTAGTATCATGGAAAGACAAGCAACAGTTGGGCAGGAAGTTTCCTGCTCCTGTGCCTGACAACTGAGGTTGGATAAAGAGTAACAGACAACTCCTGAAACTCAACCTTAGAAACACAAATGATCAGTCAGTCAATCCAGTTGGAATGTGGGCAAAGGTGTAAGGTGCGTTTCACAGAGGAGGCGTATGGCAGGTGAGCGTGTGGAAAGGGCTAGCAGCACCAGCTCTCAGGACACCACCGGGTGCAGTCACTGCACATCTGGGCACAGCTGGGAGCCAAGCAGCACTCAGTGCTGGAGAGGAGGTGTGGGAACCGGGCTTCCCTGTGTCTGCGGCGTGACCAACAAGTACAGGCACTCTGGAGAACCACTCGACAGTGTCTCTGAAAACTAAACTTTCAAAGACCACAGGACACACAATTTACACTCTTGGGCATTTTCCCCAGAGAAATGAGGAAGTGCAGTTACATAAAGGAGGTCAGTGAACAATTCCAGTAGTGCTGCTTGCAAGAGCAATAACTGGACACAACCATACTTCCTTTAATGAACACATGGTTAAATAGCCTCGTGCATGCAGACCATGGGCTGTCACTCAGTGGAAAAGAATCTAATTGTTGAGAAAACCACCTTGCATTCTCCAGAGAATGGTCATTGAGTGGGCAAAGCCAGTCCCTGCAGCCTCCTACCAGAGGAGCAGAGTCCTTCACACAACTTCATCTTGGCGTGAGAGGATGACAGACCTGGAAGCCAGTCAGTGGTTTCCAGCAGTGAGGAGAGGGGCATGCAGGTGCTGAGACAGGGTGAAGGGTACCCTGGGATTCCCAGGGGTGCTCCGCAAGTTCACCATGCCACAGCCAACATCCTGGTGATCTTAGGGAACTCTAGTTTTATAAGATGTTAGCACTAGCAAAAAGCAGGTAAGAGACACAAGGGGGAACTACTCTTTCTAACAACTACAATTCTTAAATACTTGAATTCAAGCACAAAGAATGAGAGAAGATTGCAAATTAGGTCAGCTCTGCATGGGGTCAGCTAGCTAAGGGCTCCTGAGCTATGCATTCACATGGGGGCAGCTAGCTGGCTAGCTAAGTGCTCCTGGGCTGTACACTAGCATGGGGGCAGCTAGCTAAGGGCTCCTGGGCTGTGCACTCACATGGGGGCAGCTAGCTGGCTAGCTAAGGGCTCCTGGGCTGTGCACTCACATGGGGGCAGCTAGCTAAGGGCTCCTGGGCTGTACACTAGCATGGGGGCAGCTGGCTAAGTGCTCCCGGGCTATGCACTCGCATGGGGGTGGCTAGCTGGCTAGCTATGTGCTCTTGGGCAATGCATTGCTTCTGGGCATCACTGCAAAACATACAGAAACTGAGCAGAACGCTGGCTTATGCGAGCCCAGACACAACAAGGCCAGAGATTCCGAGACTTTGCAGTCACTCAAAATTGACTCATTCTTGCGAGAAGCCAAGTGCAGGGAGATGTTTGACCAGGAAGTGTGGGACCTGGCAGGAGCCTGGCTCTGCTCCCACCAGGCAGGAGCTCCAGGCAAGACTGAGCTGGGCCTGCTGGGGGCCCTGGTCCACCCTCCGGGGTGACCACTGCAGAGCTGTCACCTGCAAAGGCTGGGGCACAGTGTATGGAGGGGACAGCAGGAAGAGCTTCTGAGCACGCCTTGCTGTGGTTGGGAGAGACCGTGTGGCCCTAACGCATCTCAGATCCTTCTCATCATTACAGCCACTGACAAGCACAAGAAGGCAGCAAGGGAGGGGCCTCCGTTCAGGCAAAAAGGGGGGCTGTCATTGAGGCAGCTCCGGCTTCTGGGGCTGGTTCCTGCCCCGGAGAACATGCGCCCTGCAGTGACCCGGTGCCCGCTGCATGGCCCTCACCACCCTGGGAGGCAGACTCTGGGCCACCCTCACCCTGACTTCCCTGCTGTTACGGCTCAGGCTGGCTGAGGGAAGGCCTTCATCAGTGCCTTGGACAGACCCCGAGACGTTCTCATCCTAAAGTCTGTCTTTTAAGGGAAAGTAGAATTAGGAGACTTGAGCCTTTGAGCTTAAGCCAAGCATAACAATTGAGCCCTTGTGCCACAGCTCTGTGGCTGCATGGCCAACTCATGCACAAGGGAAAAATGCCTTGGACGTCCACTCTGCTCTGGCCCCATTTGCACCCAGCTCCCTCAAAGCCCCTTGGGAACCAGGGGGTGCCTCATTAGCTCAGGTTTTAATATCCTGCTACCACCACATCCACACCAATGCACGATGCACCATCGACATGAGAGAGGTTGGCATGGGAACCACAGCAAAATCTTAAACATCACCAGCTTAGAGATTGGAAACACGAAAACAGATCTGCAGCATAGAACGTTCTGGAAAGGCAAGTTTGAACAAAGTCTACGTGACGATTCTTAAAGAGAAGAATGCAAGATAAATAACTGGCATCTAACAGCAGTGAGAGTGCTGCAGATAAACTCAAGGGCCAAGCGATGCTCAGTAAGCAGGACTGACTGAGGCAGAGAAGGGAAGAAGCGCTGGGTACAGGGAGGGGAGAGGATCCTGGATGTGGCAGTTGATAATCAAAGGTGGAGGCATGGGTGCATTGTTTCAGAAATGCTTCCACCCCGCGAGTAAGAGAGAGTGCAGAGACCCTTCGCTGAGGTACAGCCCACCCCGAGCTCTGGGGTTCTCAGAGCCTGCTGCGCTCCCGTCCAGCGCCCATCTCCCGGGTGACGTCCTACCTCGGCAGGTGGGCAGAGGGCTACTCCACTGCCCGTTGCTGCGGCACTGGGCTCGAGACGCACCCTGCAGCAGGTAGCCCGTGTTGCAGGTGAAGTTGACCACGTCGTTCAGGTTGAACTCGCTGCCGTTTGTGAGGCCGTGGGCCGGGTTCCCAGGGTGGCCACAGGTGATGGCTGTGGAGGAGGACAGGGTGGCGTCACTGCTGGTACTCAATGGCTCATCCCACTCGCTTGGTCTGACCATCGAAGGGGCTGTGACGCATCACACGTGGCTTTTACCTTTGGTTTTTTTGTCGATTTTTTTTATCATTTTTTATTTTTTTAACTTTTATATAATAAATATAAATTTCCAAAGTGCAACTTTTGGACATCGTGGGGGTGGACCCAGGCTGAGACTGTGGGTGCTATTTTAATGGAGGAAAACGACCAACCCCTGACAGACATTCTTTCTTTATCATCATGGTGACTTTCTTACTCAGAAAGTGACAGGACATCAAACAATTTAAAAACGAAGCAGTGGAAAACATGAGGTGTCGAAAGTGCTTGGATCAATCATGAGTTCTGAGTACTTCCCCCAGGACACAAAGGCTAATTTTGTGAAATCCTCATTTCCATCCACTTGTTTGGGCTTCAATTGTCTATGGATAAATTATTCCAATATCGTCTTAAATATCATGAAATCAGCAAAATAACTGTGCATGCTCACGAGCGATTGTCATCAAGAATCCTATTGTGCGCCCCTTGGCCATGCTGGGAATTGTCATTATTCCACACCCAAATAAGGGCAGCACAGAGCTGCAAGGGATCTTCAAAAGAAACACAGGATGGTGATTACACTGGCATTTTCCTCCTCATTTATCTTGTCATCCCAGAACTTTTTATATTATCACAGCACTAGCACCGAGAACACCTGCCACTTCCCTGTAGTGACAAAACTGCTTCTGCTTCATTCACACGACAATAAAGAGTGCACTAGCAAAACCGTCCATTTAAGAAGAATCTTGGGATCAGGGTTACTTGTGTCCTAAAAATCAGCAGTCGATATTTAAATCTGGGTGTAGAAGGTGAAGATAATCATTGCGTATATTTTCACCAGCTTCTATGGAAAGACAAAACCATATGCTCCATGAACGCACGGCAAACACAGCACAGAGTTGAGGGGGCGTGGTTTTGGGGAGCCGGCAAGCTGAGGGCCCAGCTCAGGGTCTGTCCTGTAACTCATCATCGTTTCCACCCAGTCTGTCCTGTGACAATGCCAGGGGGAGGAAGCCATGGCACCCCTGCCCTGGCACCCACTGAAGCGAATCAACGGGCAAACCAAAGCTCACCGCGTGTGCAGGAGGGTGGGAGGGAAACAGCGTGGGCCAAGGGTCGGGAGAGCAACCTGGAGACGGGGGCGGGGCCTGCTCTGTGCCAGGTGAGCGTCACAGTCCTCCCTCAGTCTATCTGGGGACTGACCGTGTTTGTCCCACGGCAGGAAGCTGCCGAGCAGCTGGCGCGCTGGACTTACGGACGCAGACAGGAGTGTGCCCCGACCACTTGTGGTCCTGCAAGCAGATCCTCACGGAGGTCCCCACCAGCCGGAAGCCAGGGTTGCACTGATAGACCACCGTGTCTCTGTAACTGAAGCCTTCACCGCTGATGTGGCCGTTCACGATAGGGTCAGGGGAGCCGCAGTGGCCAGCTGAAACCAAGCAAGTCCAAGGTTAAAAACGGAAGATTATCCAGCTTGCGCAGAAAGCGCACCATCCATGCTGGGCTCACCTGCACTGTCAACGACAATGCTGGATACATAACACGGTGTGTCCCTTACGTTCATATATAGTACACACGCTTATTTTACATAGTGTTTATTTTAAATTTGACTTTTTCTCAATATTTGGAAGTAAAATAAATGATGATGGATGCCTAGAGTTCAGGGGAGACATTTCCTGAAGACGTAGTAAACTTAGGAGAAGAGGAGGAAGCTGGGATTTGAAACTCATTGATCTGGGCCTGCCTGTGTGTACAGAGCGAAGGGAGACCCAAGGGCGATCTGAGCGGGCACAGGGCACGCTGTGGGGAGGCCCTGAAACATCAGAATGTGCCCAGTGAGTGTGGTGGAGGGGGCTCTGACGGGGGGCGTCCAGCTGGAGAAGCAGGTGGAGAGGTTCTTCGTTCTCCAGGCCTGAGCGGCCAGGGCGCTGCCTGGTAAAGACTGTGGAGACAGGATTCAGTCTTCTCCAGCAGTACCTGCTACCCATGTCCACGCCCTGTCCATGTCTTCCCTGCCCTTCAGCCCTATCCTGCCCCCCCCCCTTTATCTTCAGCCCATTTCTCCTCTGCTCCCTCCTCATAGGTGGAAATAGAATCTCTTTAGTCCACGGAACATGGGGCATTGAGAACAGCTCACATTTAAAAGGGTCTGTGTCCATGAGTTTGGGATGGGTAGGAGGGGGAAACGTTCACAACAATCCCTGAATCGTTCATTCACAAAGAGGAAGGCGGCGAATGTGGCTGCACAGACGCAGACTGTCTGGCTGTAGACTCCCCTGCCACTCACTCTCCACCGAAGTGCACAGCGGTGGGCGCCCTATGCTGGGCAGAGAACACCCAGAGCTGGGAGAACTGTGCACTTTCACGGTGCTGTGCTTTGGGTCAGCCTTGCCCTCTGGAAGAATCTGAGTTTGCAACCTACGTTGCCGTAGAAGACAGTTTTGGGATCTTTGTGTCCTCTGGTTTCCTACTGGATCCATCGTCAGCAAGGTGATGCTGTGAAGGGGAGATGGAAGAAGCCATCTCCTCTCTCTGCCTCGATGCACACAGGAGGTCAGACCCAAACCACCGCACTGCACGTGGCTGACCTCTGCCCTGCCAGGTCTCTCATCAGCTGACTGATGAAGTCAGCTCTGTTGCAGACCAGACCCATGTCCAGCCCATGCAGCAGGGAGCTTGCGTGAGCCCTAATGTTCTCCATGAACTGAATGGAGCCCTAAGTGCTCTCAGAGGGCACACAGGACACTGGCTCCCAAAGCCACCCATCCCCAGAGGCTGTCATCGTGCAGAATGGATCTTCTGTTACCGAAGTCCCAGCGACAGAGCTTGCCAGATTCTGAGGAGCCGCAGGCCAGCTTGCCCGGGACATCTCAGGTGCAGAAAACACCTCGTTTTCAGAAACAAACGCCACCATAACACATCAGGTCCTCCAAGAGGCCACCCACCTCCTGAGGGTTATTCTGGATAGCACTGGGGGGTTCCAGGAAAGAGGACCGGGCACCCAGGCCACAGTGGTCCTGAAGACAACTCATGATGGCAAAGCGCCCTGGCTCTGGATCTGTGCAGGCTCATCCTCGATTTGGACCAACACGACTGACTAGACTCACTTTAAACCTGAAGAAAAATTTTTCACCACTGTGTTTTGAGTGCATTTGCCAGTGAAAGTCCAGCAAAGAAGCCTGGCTCCTGGCCAAGATGGTAACAGAACACTTTAAGAACTGGCATGCAGGGGAGGGTGAGCCCGGCTTAGAAGACAGGATGTCTCCCGGTAACTCTTGTCAACTCATGGCCACGGCAGATCCCAGAGGCACTGGCCTGAGCACTTCAGGGAAACCAGAGAGCATCTCTTAAAGGCATCTCAGCCCCTGGACCGGCGAGAAGCGGCAGCATCATGACCTGCAGCCTGAGCTTCCAATGTGAAAAACACGGAGCACACGGCTTCCCAGGTGAGTAACGGTGGACGCGGCGGCTCCCAGCTATGGAGAGCTGTGCACAACGTGGCTTCCCGATCTGCCGTGATGCGGACCACGGGGCACCCTCATCTGGAGCCAGCACACAACTAGATGACTCCTCTCCAGCCTGCACTGGATCTCCCCTTGCAGCAGTCGAAGCCTCAGAGCAATCACAGGCTGCCCTTCAGCACAGAGCTTTGCTTACAACACAGGAGACATGAAGAAGCTCTTGCTCTATAATGTTGTGCTGTAACCTTTGTATGCAGTTTTGAAAACCCTTAATGTGGCCCTGGTTTTCGGTCACCAACACCACACACGGAAAGCAGTTTTCTGAATCCACCACCGTATGGGTGTGCAACTGTATCCACGCTCCCCCAGGGTTGGGAATACAGCAAACAGCAATGTATTTGTGGAGTGAGTAGAAGTGAAGTAGCGTTGCCACTTGACACGACTGTCCTTAGCATCATGACCCCGAGCACCCTGCCGACGCTGCTACTCTCATCTATCTGACAGTAGTGAACGATGCTTTCCCACAGCTCAGCAACGGTCTTGGAGTGCTGACTAAATGAAGACCCCGGTGCGGCCAGAGAGCGACAGAGTGAAGGCCAGATGGACGGAGCACAGTCCCGAGGGTGTGTGCTCGACCCCCATCAGAGGCAGGCGCGGGAGCTGCAGCCACACAGAGGACAGAGCTCTCCACGGAAGGGGCCACGTTTACGATCTGAAAGGCAGTCTAGTCGTGGAAATCAGACATTAGTTACTGCTTGATATCTGGCCTCTGTTAAGATAGGAAGACGGTAGTTACGGGGCCAGACTGCCTTTCCTAGGGGGCAGCCACCAGGAGCTTCCACCTTCCAGCACTGTGTGTTAAACTCCACTTGCTCTCGGTTCACAGGCGGCTTTGGGCGCTGATTCTGTTGCTTTGCTGGGCTGTTGCGCCCGCCGCCAGCCAGCCCCGCTGCGCACTTGTTTTGGACAGTGCAATGGTTCCCACTCTGCAGCTGGACACCAGTGCTCTGGCACTCGGGGTGACATTCCTGAGTTACTGGCTTGGGCTTCTCTGACCATAAAACAGAATTTGCCCGAACCTCACGAGACAGGCATGGTTGCAACACCACGAATGCAAGGAAGGCAGCTCAGAGCTTCCCAACCTGTGGGATTAGCAGTGGGTCACAGTCTGGCGACTTAGTCAAGTTTACTTTTCTGCTAACCCCACAGAAAACTGCTATGGCAATGGGAATGTCCCACGTTCCTGTTCTAAGACGCTGGCACTCCAGGTGTGGAATCAGAGCTTTAACGGGAACCCTGGAACTTGGCCCCACCCCGCAAAGGTCTCTCACTCACACACACACACACACACACACACACACAGAGCTCTCTCCCAGTGCTGCCTATGTGAAGGTCACCTTCAAATGTGCCAGTTTCTATCAGCACAAATACGAAGTATTGGTCTAGGGATTAGAACTGAATCCATTTTTAGCAAATCTATGAACCAAGTAGTCGACCTTAACATTTGTTTTGTGATTACCTCTGCTTTCTGATGACTGCAAACTAGCGCGCGCTGCCACGAGAGCCGCGCCGGAGGCGGCTCAGACGCCTGACCTGCTGCACTCCGCCCACTCGTCTGCCTCCAGGTAAAGCGGGGATATTTGGGCAGTGCATTCCAACGCCACTTCATAAACTCGTCCTGATTTTCCACAAACGCCATAAAATGTCAGATGGATGAGGTCCACTCACACGCAGGAAAGACCCCGAGTGACATTAAACATCGGTGGATACGTGCGGATCTCCACGTCTCCCACGCAAAAGGACACATTTGAATACTGACCCCCGAGACTCAGCCCTCCACGTGCTTGTGGCGGTTCTGAGTAGCTTTGCCTGCGTCACACAGGATGTGAACTCCTGAGACAGCAGCCCTTGATCTGGGCTTGAATTCCTTGGCAAGAATTTGATACAAGGCAACCTTCAAGCCAGTAGCATAATTTGGATAATCGTTGTGGAATAAGGAAATCTTTAATCTTATTTTTGCACTTCCACACTGCAGCAGGTTTTGTACCTCTATCCTTGCTTGGCACACACTGCACTATTTGCTTAAGATGTGTTCCTCTGTTGTATCTTGTGAATTGTCTGTGCACGCCTTAAAACTCAGTCCAGAACTGCCCTTTGTATGCAACCTTCAACAGATCCTAAAACAATTACTCCCTACTTTTATGAGACAAACTATTTCCTAGTTTTATTTTTCTCTTGAATAGGAGAGCCTATTGTTTGTACTATGTATTTAAAATCCTGATATGTCTAGCATTTTTGGTGTTTGGCCTCACCCTGAGTTCAGTAGGTGGCATTATGCTTTTCCTTACCTAGCAGGCTGAGCTGTCTACCAACAGTGCCACGCTCTGACCCCACAGCATAGCCCCTAATTGGACCTGGAGCAGGCAGCTGACTGGCTTCCCACAGCCATGTACCATGTCTGCCCCCGCGGAAGCCCATGGGACATCTGCCCTGTGGGTACACATTGTGTCCACGCAAGGCGGAGTCCCGCGAGCTGAGTGGTGGTGGCCATTGTGCCCGCAGTCTCCATCCCTGCAGTAACTCTGCCCCATTTCTTCGGTGAACTTCCAGCCACCAGAGTGGCTGCCTCTGTTCGCACTCCTCTCAGTCTCACAGTCCCTCCCATCCCTGCCTGGATGTCTGAGGTCCTTTGTTTGTATCTCCCTTTTGGCATTTATTCTTCCCAGTATTTTGCTAAGTATACTCGGCATTCGCCTCATTCATTTCTTAGATACGAATTCCATAATGGGACGCAGCACATCTTATTAACCTTCACGTGCTACCCAGTGCTTCTCCAGGAACTAAAAGATCATTATTAGACAGCGTCAGAGATGCCGTCAGAAATGCTATGCTGAGAGCCTTGCTCCATCTACCCCCGCCTCCACCCTGGGAAGGAGAGCGTGTAGGCAAGACGGAGAACCGGAACTGGGGTTCCCACAGACTAACACAGCCCAACCTAAGGCCACGCGGCAAAGACCAAAGGGCGCTGGAGGAAGCCTGCTCTGCTGTAGTCACACCCTTTCGCCTCCACATGAGTAGCAGGAGTATTATCTGTTGCTTCAGTAAACATTTTCATGTGGGCCTCTCGAAAAGGAAGGCATTTGAAAAACAAACTCCAATTTTATTCTCTAAGGACTATGAAAAACTACAGCCTCAAATCTTGTTTTGTGCCGTGTCATCTAGCGATTTTGGCCATATGGATGTCACCATGGTCCTCTATTTACAAAGCAATTCCTCTCCACACAGGTCATTACAGTGCAGCAGATGCAAACTTGTTTCAAATAACAACACAATCTAATAAAAATAGATACTGTTCCCTCTATGGGGAATGCCTCTATCTGTGACATCTTGAATGCTACAGATCAAGGAGGTAACGAAATGGGAGAGATGGTAGTGATTATGAGTTGAAAAGTCTAAATGACACAAATGTTATCAAAAGATTAATGTAGGCTTCCACTACGGGGGACCTGGCTTACAAATGCACAGCCTCCTTCCAGTGTGTGTGCTCTCTGCAGGGTTCAAGGAAACGTACCACAGGGAAGATTAGCAGAGGAAAATAATTAAGGGAGCACGGGAACACAACGCTCCCCTGACGCAGTGTCAGCTCCTGATAGAGTAGATACGGGGTCAGGATTCTCAGCGCTTAATTCCACAGCCCAGTGAGATCTGCAGCATTCTAGCACAGACAGCAAATTAGAACAAGTCCTGGTTAATTTTCAGACCCCTGGAAGACCCCCATCAAAACAGAGCGATGAGAGTGCGGATTAAGCATGGGGAGACCTTCTGCAAGGATGCACTCCTGTGCACACAAGCAGCCCTATGCCTCAAATTAGCTATAATGATGTTTGCACACAGACCCTAAACTCTCTGAAAAGTTCTGGCTTAGGGCTTACACTAGGGGCTTCAACACTATGTGGGTCCCCTTGTAGGATGCTAGGCAAAGCAATCAATCTCCCCTCCTTAAATGCAGTTCTCTGAATGCAGTTACGTTCACAAAGTTCAGCCGTGATGGCACTGTGCACACCCCCCCCCCCCAACTCAGCCATCTCTGCTTCTGTGGTCAAGCGGCCTGCCATACTCACACTTGCTAGAAATCACTGGAAACAACCGGAACACTAGAAAGAGGGTCCGCTTTCAACAGAAATGGAGTAACCAGGACAAAAGTATTCTTTCTTCTGGTCCTAAAAGTGAACATGCCACCTCACCCACGGCCTGGAGAAATACATTTGCCAAAAATACTCTTGCATCATGAACACAGGCAGCATGGTGGACACGGGCTCGGTGCAGCCCAGATTCCAAGGGCACCCTGTGCTGGGAACACCCAGGGCCTTCTCTGCAATGCTGGGCAGAAAATCCACGCCAAACGCATGCACGAGGGGCGGCCCTCACATTCAGTCCTAACGCTGGTTTTTCTGCACACCGTGTGCGGTTGCAGACTGAGGCCTGGAAGCTCGCAGCCCCACGGCAGCACTGACCTGGCCCTTGTGAATGCATCCGACCGACTTGGCGGCAGCTTCTCTCCTTCCCACCCATGGAGCCACGACGAAGGTTGGCAGATGTCAGCACGGGTCTCCATGGTCTCTGAGATGGGACACAATGTCCACCTCTGGTCTGTCCTCCATTGCCCACCACATGGAATTTTAACTATTTTAAAAGTGCTATGATTTACACTCTCACTCTTCGGTTGGCCCAACTCGTGATGGAGTTTGCCACATCAGCCTCCAAGTCCGGGCTGCCAGCCGCTCGCGGCACACACACAGCACTTCCTCGCCAGAGCACGGGGACGGCTTCACAGCACCGACATGGGTTCCACAGGCTGAGCATCCTGGCTCCCAGAGAGCGACACCACGCTGTGCACACGGCATCAGAGCAACCCGCGCTCATGACCGCCACTCACCCTAAACAGAGAGTTCTCTGCTCAGGGCCATGCTCTCAGAATCTTCTCTCTACGCACATTTGCAGGTACTTTATTATGCCATTGGAAGGAAATTTTACTATTTCTAATATTAATTTCTAATATTCCCTTACACATTCAGCCTTTCTTTGAGGCATTTCTCTGTCTTGCAATATCATTTTCACTCCTTCAGCTAGTACTATTACCATGTGCTTCCCAAAGATACGCGTCAGTCTTGAGTTTAGATACGCGTCAGTCTTGAGTTTAGATGCGCTACTTCTAAGGAGTATTTCTAAATAGCTAGCGGGTACTCAGATGCACAATCAGTCCTGTGAAACCATAATATACGAGCTCTTCATGGTGACACATCTGCAAGATCACCTACAAAAATATGTGTGGGGCAGGTGTGTCACAGTGGGTTAAGGGTCAGTTTGGGATGCCCATGTCCCACATCAGAGTGCTGGTTCAAGTCCTGGCTACTCAGCTTCCGACCCGACTTCCTGCTAATGCGCCTGGGGGAAAGCAGATGGGGACCCAAGTATTTGGATCTCTGCTACCCATGTAAAAGACCAGATGGAGTTCCTGGTGGCTGGCTTCCAGTTTCTGACATAAAAGCACGTTCCTAACTCTGCACTGCCACAATAATTCTAAGTGGAAAAGTCAGGACCAAGGAGGGAGCTGAGCCCCTCTGCTCTGCTTCTCAGCCATTGTTTCAACGTCAACTTCAATAAGTAAATCTGGTCCTGATTTCAGACACAATTTATTAGTATTTTTATGGTCTCTGACACCCTTCCTTGTTCTCAGCTCATAGTGGACTTATCCTCCAAGACTATCCTTAAAACTGTATCTCATTCTCTTGAACTTGTCCTAGAATAGTCTCTGTTTGCAGACTGAATTTCTTACAGATCGTCTACTTGTCCGGGTAATTCCCCAAGTCTTCCTCACTGGCATGATTCAGTTTCCAAAGTGACTGGTTTTTGAGTTGGTGCTTTTTCAGAGCTGAAACCTTGGCATGATACAGATTTCTTCTTAATTAAAAAAAATTAGTTCTCATCCTCTGCTTCCAATGTTACTCTAGGTCATTTTCCGTTTGTGACTATCTACTCCCACAGGGGTCACCAAAGGCCATTCAGCTTGGTGAAAACCTCACAGGCAAAGGGTAACTCAAAGCATGGCTGAGAAGTGGAAATAAAATAACCACATGGTTGATCATCGAGAGCACCTGGCAACCAAGGGCAGGAATCACTCCCGGGCACCTGTCCTGGGGCGGGGCGCACAGGCTTGACTTCAGGTATCACTGAACTTGTCCATACTCGTCCCAGGTATCAAGGCAGTGCAACGGTGTCTCACACACACACACACACACACACACACACACACACGCCTCTGTCCCCGGAGACCAGAGCTGACAAAAGAGACAGCCGTGACGTGGCAACTCTAGCTACGGACCCTGAGGCTAAAAAGTCCTGGCCTTGCTTTAAACTACCGCTCCTTGCATTTGAAGACTCACTGTGCTTGATCGTTTTAGATAAGTATCCCCTGCCTTTGCCCACCTAACTTTTAAATTTGTAGAAAGATAGCATGTATAATATTGTTGAATTTGATTTCTTTTTTTGACAGGCAGAGTGGAGAGTGAGAGAGAGAGATAGAGAAAGGTTTTACTTTTCCGTTGGTTCACTCCCCAAATGGCCACTATGGCCGGCGCACTGCGCTGATCCAAAGCCAGGAGCCATATGCTTCTCCTGGTCTCCCATGGGGTGCAGGGCCCAAGCACTTGGGCCATCCTCCACTGCACTCCCGGGCCACAGCAGAGAGCTGGCCTGGAAGAGGGGCAACCGGGACAGAATCCGGCGCCCCGACCGGGACTAGAACCCGGTGTGCCGGCGCCGCAAGGCAGAGGATTAGCCTAGTGAGCCATGACGCCGGCCTGAAATTGATTTTTGTGTGTCATAAAGTGATGACATTTGAGTGTAGTTATGTTCCCAGCTCTCTGTGGAATGCTCTTTATGCCACTTAGGAGTTCATTAAATTAATGGATTGCACTTATCTCAGATTACAGATAAAATCCCTTTAGAAACCCAAAGAAGTCCTGGTGTGAACCCAACCCTGGAAACCCAGGCGGGACTTGGTGAGTGTCCGTCAGAGCACCTACGACAGTACAGCACCCGCGCTCTCGCCATGGTCTGCTCTGAAGGTTCACGCGTGTTAGAGAAGTTACCGAGACATCGAGTTTCGGTTCCGCTCCAGAGTCCGTTGGCCAAACACTCTCTGACGTGTGAGCCCACGAGGGTGTAGCCCGTGTTGCAGGTAAATATGGCGGTGGCTCCAAAGACGGTCAGCGTCCCGATTTTGTTCCCGTTGGGGGGAAAGGACAGGCTTCCACAGGAGATCACTAGAGGCAAAGGGGAATGGGAGCATTAGCGCAGGGCTGCACACGCCACTGGTCAGTGGTCTCCGTTCTAAGACATGGGGCAGGGATGTCTGCTTAGGACTTGACTGACCGACCATCTAAAAGCTTCCTCCTCTCATGACCTTAAAGTGAACGCGTAACAATTTAGAGCAGATGCCAGCACACTTTAGAAAGTTTCTAACACATATTGTTGCTGTTACTTTCCCTTCACCCTCACAGGTAGCCAACCCTTTCTTGAAATAGCAACAGATTTCAAATATATTCCCTCAAAGCGTAGCTATCCAAGGAGCTGCTGATCTGTCCACTCTTCATCCATATCAAAAATACAAATGATTTACTACTGGATGCCTATGCCAGCCCGTCAGGAGTGAAGGAATGCAACCCATTCTTATCAAAGTCAACCTGCTCAGACAAGGGAGTGTGGCGATAAAATCTAGAACTTCTCACCACGTAGTAGAGCTGAGGGTTCTTGGTTCGTTACCTGCGGCATTTGCACAGTCTACCTAAGAATGCTGACTGTGTGAGAAAGGTAGGATCTGCCGGAGAATGCAAACAGACCCAGACGAGCCTCACTCGGTTGTAGGAATGGTGGCCCCATGCCCTAAACCTGCCTGCCTCAGTCATAGGAAGTGAGGCCCCATGCCCCAAGCCTGCCTCCTTTGGTTGTAGGAATGGTGGCGCCATGCCCCATGCCTGTTTCACTCGGTTGTAGGAATGGTGGCCCCACGCCCCAAACCTGCCTGCCTCAGTCATAGGAAGGGAGGCCCCATGCCCCAAGCCTGCCTCCCTTGGTTGTAGGAATGGTGGCCCCATGCCCCAAGCCTGCCTCACTCAGTCATAGGAAGGGCGGTCCCACACCCCAAGCCTGCACCGGTTGTCCCAGCACAGTCATCAGTCACGTCCATTTCCACCCAAGAAGCCCTCCGGTGAGGGAGATAAATGAACAGTCGCCTCCATCGTCGATTCTTGACACCCTCTAAATCTCTGCACTTCAGATCCACAAATGTCTGAGCACAGAAACTCAAAGGTTCTTGGGAGTAAGGAAATCACAAAGTTATCAGGGCCAGAGGCTTATTCGCATTTGAAACAGGTCTGAGGAAAAGTCTCAGGACAGAGACTCAGAGCGTGGAAGGAGCTGTGATGTGCAAAGTGCCCAGGGCAACACGTCCCAGGTCCCCGTTTGTAAGAAAGTGGTGACAGGCAGCGGGTAATGGTGACGAGGAACACGGAGTCTGGCTGTGTGCTACCCAGGTTCAGCCCCATCTCTTGTGTGGTCTCTGTGCTCTGTGACAGACTGGCAGCAACACCTGCCACACAGGGTGTGCCCTGCAGTCAAAGACAGCTCAGAGCAAGCAGGGGAAGCCATGGCTTGTGCACAGCTGGGCTTGGTCAAGGTCGGCTGACTGTGACACAACAAATCAGGACCTACCGAGGGAATGGAATCAGCAGTGTAAAGACCATGCACACAACTTCAGTGCATGGAAAACATCATGCATGTGATCGAGATCAGCCCTGGTACTTTGGTGGATCTCACTCCAAGAAGCTACAGCAAAGCTGCATTGCTGGGGCAGAGATGGACACAGAGGCTAGGACCTTTCCCCGGGAGCCTCCATCCGGGAGCTCCCACGGCTCGGACACTGGCTGAGGAGAGCTCCCACGGCTCGGACACTGGCTGAGGAGAGCTCCCACGGCTCGGACACTGGCTGAGGAGAGCTCCCACGGCTCGGACACTGGCTGAGGAGAGCTCCCACGGCTCGGAC
>CM027401.1:110472982-110486092 GCA_015711505.1 Sylvilagus bachmani | reverse complement strand
AGGAGGAGGAGGATGGAGGGGGCGGGGAGGAGGAGGAAGGGTGGAGGAGGAGGGGAGGAGAGGGGAGGAGGAGGAGAAGGGGAGGAAGATCGGGGAGGGGGAGGGGAGGAGGAGGAAGGGTGGAGGAGGAAGGGAGGAGGGAAGGAGGGGATAGGAGGATGGGGGAGGGGGAGGAGGATGGGACGGGGGAGAAGGAGGATGGAGGGGGCGGGGAGAGGGAGGAGGGGGAGGAGTGCTCCAGGAGCAGCTCCCGCCTCACTCACCTTTACAGCGCGGTCTCTCTTCCCCGGTGCTCCAGGTCCCATTGGCTTGGCACTGGAGGAGCCTCGGGCCCTCCAGGTAGTAGCCGGGGTTGCAGCTCAGCAGCACTTGAGCTCCGAACTCGTTCAGCGATCCCGACACCAGCCTCCAGATGACGTGCTCGGAGAGCTGCGCTTCCACGGCCGGGCAGGGCACCGCTGCGAAAGAAGCACACGTGACGTCACGGTCTTGTCTGCAGGACCGCAGCAGGCTGGCCTTGCACGCTGACGGCCTGCTGGGGCATCTCTGCTGTCCACACGGGTGCATGGCCACCATGCCAGTGGACTGCCTGTGACCAGGGCATCGGAAATACTGGCTGGGACTGTGAGAGCTAGGGGAGGTGACCATTCACACCACGGCAAATGAGGGCAGCTCCCCTGGGACTGACGGGCACTTTCCACCAGGGCAGCGAGCACATGCAAATAACAATCTTACCTATAAATTCCACCCCTCTGAGGGATGTGGAATGTGCCTGTGTAACTGAAAATCAGCTTGGACACCAGTTCTCAGCAACAAGAGGCTCTCGTTGCTTCCTGCCTATGAAACACACGCACACATGCACACACACAAACGCACACACACACACACACGCACACACATGCTCACACACATACACACATGCACACACACACATGCAAACACAGAAACACACATGCATACACACATGCACACACGCACACACTCATGCACACAGAAATGCACACACATACACACAATCATGCACACACACAAACGCACACATACATGCTCACACACAGAAACACGCACACATGCTCACACACACATACACACATGCACACACGCATGCACACATACACTCATGCACACACATACACACATGCACACACATACACACATGCACACACACAATCATGCACACACACATGCTCACACACAGAAACACACATGCTCACACACATGCACACACTCATGCACACACACATACACACACACACATGCACGTGCACACACACGCGTCCCACAGTGTAGCTGGGTATTACTTGGTTGATAAGAACACAAAAGCATGTACGCAAACTGCATTAATACTCTTAAGGGAACTATTCAGAATGTTCTAAAGGAGAAAATCTATGCATGTTTCTAGGAAATCCCTGGATCATGACAGCTACCCGGGAAACATGAGAGGCAGCAGCTGCAGCATCAGCAGTAGTTAGTAGTGGTGGGACTAGTAATACTAGTAAAGGGAGAGTGTTACCAGGGACAGCAAGGCATTCACATTTGCTGGAGCTAGCTGCAGACTGGAGGTATGTGTAGCCGCATATTTAAAAATCCTGTGAAATTTAAAATGAAATTTGCAAGTGTAGGAGCCGCAGCCACTGTATTAAATATGAAACTTCATTAGCTAGCATCCATCACAATCAATCACACACAGAATGACTAGATGTATCTGTATGTTTGTTGAGCCCAGAAGAGTTAGCTAGAGAAACTGCAGTTCATTTCAGAATAATGACAATAATTAGGACACTTGGACTCCACGCAGGTCTGCTGTAACTGAATCAGACACAGAAGCCTCCGTCGGATCCTTGCAGGAATGCACAGTGCTTCACACACCGACACCAACAGAGAGGCCGTTTCTCATATCACTATAGAAGAATCTGTGAGGACAAATGCGGAAAACTGTTCACTTAAAAACAACCCTTTTTAGGCCGGCATCTGGCTCACTAATCCTCCACCTGTGGTGCCGGCACCCAGGGTTCTAGTCCCAGTTGGGCTGCTGGGTACTAGTCCTGGTTGCTCCTCTTCCAGGCCAGCTCTCTGCTGTGGCCCGGGAAGGCAGTGGAGGATGGCCTGAGTGCTTGGGCCCTGCACCCCATGGGAGACCAGGAGAAGCACCAGGCTCCTGGCTTCAGACTGGTGCAGCGCCAGCAGTGGTGGTCATTAGGGGAGTGAACCAACAGAAGAAAGACCTTTCTCTCTGTCTCTCACTGTCTACTCTGTCTCTCTCTCTCACTGTCTAACTCTGCCTGTCAAAAAAATAACCCTTTTAAAATTTTACATCAAGCAATGTTTAGCACAGAACACATTCTAAACGGATATGGGTATTCCAGTGTTTCACCTAATGACACAAACAGGACTCTCTCCAGCCGGGATACCTGACAATTGCAGGCATGACTGCATGCACCCTTACAAGTCTTTAAGCCCTTACTTGGGCCTATAAATCACTGAGTTCCACTGCATATTTCAAATAAAATGCATTTCATTTCACTGAAATATGAGCCCCTAGAATAAGCTTCATTGTTCTGAATCATCTGAAGTATCTTCTACAAACCCCGTGCCGCGGATTTAACTTCAGCTTGCACACAGGACCGAAACTTCTTTGTGTGAACACCACGCATGGCAGCCACTTCCGATCCCCCCTGCTGGCCGCCTCTCGTGACAGGGTCTCTGTAATGATCACTTTCCAGTTTGCTTGCTCGCCTGCACCCCTTGCCCCCCGCTAGGCTATGCACTCTTCCACCTGCACTTTCTTACACAGTAGGCACACATCAAGTACACTCGTCATTACGCGTGGGCTTGGAAAAGCGGCATGGCGGGAGAATCTGCCATAACAAATCAGGAAGAAACTTGACAAATGAAACAGCCCAGGAGGAAACTGGGAACAGGCGCACGTCCCTGAGGCTCCCGAGGCAAGTGGAGGCACACAGCCGGCCAGGCGCGGCAGCCCGCGTGCCCCCGTGCTGGTGCTTCTTCAGGGAAGTTGGCGCTCTTCTCACAGACAGAACGTGAGTCCAGCTTGCACTTGGGCGCCTTCCCCGCGCCTGCAGCACTGGGACTCCCTGCCGACACAGCGGGCTCCTCGCACAACTCGCTCCAATGGCTGCTTTTCGCCTTAGCATGTTCTGCATGGTCTTTTCCACACTCTGTGTGCGACCGTGTATCTAATTTCACCCTAAGCTGGTTCTCACAGCCACCCTGAGGCAGGACTTCCGGGAATGGCTATTATTTTTGTTATTTGCTTCACAAACTAGCAAACAAGCCGGCGCTTGACCAAACCGGGCCAGAACTTCCAGCTGTGCATCCCAGACTGGCATCCTCCTGGGATGACGCTCCTTGGCCACCAGAAACAACACGCACAATTAACTATTCCACAGATGACCGCAATAAGGGACACTACACACACATAACACAATAACACACACATGCCAAACATGGGACTTTCTGAAGAAGGACTTTGAAAGTTTGGTCAACACAGAAATAGTGGCAAATAATTTTCAATACAAATCTCATTTGTAAAATAATTCTACCTAAATAAACCGCTAGGTCAAGTTTAGTAAAATTAAATTTGCTTTCAGAAACACAGGGTGTAGGGGACTTGACAGACACCTGATCTCCTCCTCTTTCATTGTGAGAAAATACAGACGTCTAACACCCTGAGGAAAACAGCTACTACGGAACCATTTTCTTCTGTTTCAGTAGATTCCATACAATGTTTTCTAGTCTTGTTTGTGTGTTCCCATTGACTCTTAGACCTATCAGTGTGATCCATTATGAACTAAAATTGATCACTTGGACCATTGAGATGGCATTGGTATATGCTACCTTGATGGGGTTGTATTGGGATCTCCTGGCATGTTTCTAACTCCATCGTTTGGGGCAAGTCCGATTGAGCTTGTCTCAAATTGTACATATCCTCTCTTATACAATGTTTTCTGCGGACCATCCCAAGTATTTGACATGATAAATACAGGGGTACTTCAAAAAGTGTGTGGAAAATTGATTAAAAGTTTATTTTAGTGCAAACATTCTTGAAATACATGTATTTTTTTCATACTAGGCACCTTCCGTGAAATTTTTGAATACCTGTCATATGCATGACTTTGGTTTATTTGCACCAAGGCAAATTTACATTTTTTAGCTCCATTTTCCATGAATTTTTAAATCCCCTAGTACCACTGACTGTTGATAGGGTTGACGCATGTTTGTACTGAGACTCCCTGAATTCCACTTTCCAAATCAGGTCAGTTGAGAGCAAATGCAATACACGGTTTCTGTGCACAAAAGCCACATTCTCTGCCTTGTGCATGTTTCCTTGACAATATAAAATTCTTTGTATTTTACTCGAGAAATAATGGGTTTCAATTTTGCCAGGAGTAATTCTGATTTCTCATGGACGCGCTCAGCCGGGGGCTCACTGCTGTTCTGCTGGACATTCAGACAATGAACATGTTGCCGCCATTAAGAACAGCCCTTGGCATCCCTCCTTCAGGCAGACACTGTCATAAATCATCTGCGAGACTGCTCAGTCCCTGGCGTACGATGCAGCTACACTGTTGTTTAACACACAGCATTTCCCCACGGCGACCCTTGGGGTCCAGCATTTCTTAATTCCAAGTTTAGTTCAAGTACGTGTCATTAGCTTGGTAAAGCGGTGGGTAAAGGGTGAAAACGAGTTAGCTGGCCCTCGCAACCTCCTCACGCTCACCCCCACGGCAATGCTGCCAGCGCCCGACAGGCACCCTGTGCTGAGTGCCTCCAGCCCCGCACCGTGGAAGTCTGGAGCGTGAGGCCAGCTGGGCTTGGGCAGCAACGGATGTCCAGTGACTGGGGAAGGTCCTCCTTGGTCTCAATCGGTTCACAATCAGTCGACTCAGTTCATTTAAACAAATGGTTCTACAAGGTGTGTTTTAAAGAGGAATGGTCCTCAGCTCGCTCTTGTCCACAGAGGAGACCCAGCCCGGCGCTAAGCACCGGTGCTGGCTGCTTGCGAGGAGGCAGGAGAGCGACTTTGTTCCTACTTCTGCCGTTCAGATCTCAGCTCCCCCAGCCGCCCCGCCAGATGGGTCTTTCCCAGAGCCCTTGGCCCTCCCTCTGTGCCCTCCCTTTCAGCCTGAGGTGTCCCTGAGAATCTGGGGGAAGACGGAAACAAGCCGGCATCACTGAGAGCTCACGGTGTGCCTTCTGCCTCCTCTTCCCCAGAGCTGCTCCACAGTGTGGCTGCAGAGGAATTCGCTCACCCGAAACACTAACGGCCAGACCCAGCCTGGCACATGGGATCTGTGCAAATCTGAGCTGCTCATGGATTCTGATTATTACTGACTGAAAGAGACAATCAAGGTGTGGTGGAGAACCAGGGTATATTGCTGAGTAAAAACAATTCCTAATGAGAATTAAACAGATTTGATCATTTTGAGGAAAATAATAAAGTCAGTGTATTTTTGAGTTAATTTTTATATAAGAAAAAAATTTAAAGGAAAGGTTTTGTAACATTTTCCAATACTTTGGAAGTTCCAATGTCATAACATTTTTGTTTACTTTTCTCTAGCTAGTTTCAATATGCTTTTGTTGATATCTGAAAATAAATCTTGATTACCTCTATAAAATAAAAGGTAAGCTTTATGTTTTTTTTCCTTTTAACTGAGATCGAAATGACTGAGCAACACTTATAGGAATAAAAAGCTCCTGACAAAGACTGAGCCACGTGCACCTGCCAGCACTGCTCCCCGCACTTACCACGACGGGGGCCCCACGGCTCACGCTAACGATTCAGAAAATTTTCAGCGGAAAAACAACATTTCTAAGGGTTGAAAATGCATTCATCATAGAATAAAAATACACGCTTTAGAGCACATTGCATTTTTCACATTTACTTAGCACTGTTGTGTTAATAACGAGTACGTAAAACTGTCTTACGTGTGCTACATTTTCTAAGCTCCCAAATATAATGCAGCTCATAACAGGAATTTACTTGAGAAAACACCAGCATGAAAACACACATTTTGAAAACTTCCCTCTGTCATATTTGAATTTTTTACAAATCATTATTTTTTACTATATAATATTACACATAACATCAGGTCAATTCTTTTAAAACATCAATATGGGGGATGGGTGTCTGGAGCATTACTGTTGGGTGGGATGTGATCGTAACATGTCAAAGGAAGCAAACAGCACCGTATGTGTCTGCAGAGGTATCTATCCCAAGAGCTCTTCTGTATATAGAATTGTATCTTAATTTTTCTGTAAAGGTTTAGAATCGCTATGGGGAAGATGATGATACGAATATAGTTATATTTATTAAACCAATTAACTCAAATGTTAAATATAATATTCCTCATAATCGTTGCCAGTTTAAAATTGTTGCATGTGTGCAATGTGCAGAATGGCTTTAAAGTCCAACTAACCCATGCATTCCTCACAATGGCCATGCTGTAAAAATCCAGGCACGGCCTATGTTCTTAGGGATTGTTCTGCGTTTCATAGACGTCTGTGCTGTGCCTGGACTGCAGGGGGCAGCAAGGGTGGGAGCAGGGACCCCGGTCACCCAAGGGTGCAGGTGCCAACCACGCCCCTCAGGATGAGGCCCCGGATGTGCACAAGTTCCTTGGTCACACTGAAGGAAATGTAGTGCTGGCATCAAAAACTCATTTTCTCAAGTTTTTGTGACAAGGCTCACGAGCCTCATTCATTCATTCCACACTGATTGATGAAGTCCACTGATTTATATTGTCCAGCAGTGGACAATGCATTGATGCCCTGCCCTTGTGGCCCCTGTCTCAGAGAAACCATGTGGAAACAGAGTTAAACGCGTTCCAGGATGCTGGGGCCGTGAGTGACCTCAGGAAAACTGCCGCAGCTGCATGGTCGTGCGCACAGTAGCTCTTCATGGCTATCGGGAAACCCACAGGTCCTTCCCCTGACAACTGAGAAAAATACAGAAGATGTGCAAACAACATAAAGTAGATGAAAATACTCTACTGAACAGAAAATGGCTGACTCTGAAAGTAAGGGGTTGCATGTGACCTAGAACGATGGACTCTGGGGTTTAATTATCTTAACCTGAGCAGAGCACCAGGATCGAGGAAGACATTTTACATAAGGCTAAGGTTTGCCCGACTGAACCATACAACTCTGAAGATGTTATGCTCGCTGGATAGACACCCATGGTCACTGATGGTGACCAGAAGGAGGCCCTCATGGGGTGCCAAAGAGCCCTTCAATAACTGTGCATGCTCACGGCTCACATAGTGCCAGTGGGTTGGCACCATCGGCAACCCTGTTCCCAGGGCCTGCGTCACGCACAGGGCACAAGGCAGGAGGAGTGATGGTGACAGCTGTCCATGGGTCTCTGGGGGCCTTTGTGAAGTGAGGCATTGATCTGACCCTCGGCTCTGTTCTTCAACAGCCTTGGAAGACAGAGGAGAGATGGGCCTCCTGAGCAGCAGTGGGAGTTTTCTTCTTCTAACTTTCACCTGTATCTTTCAATGTATTCACAGGTTGCACTTGATGATCACGCACTTAGATCAAGCCGGGGCTGGACCTGTCTTCCCCACTGTTGTGAGTATCTTTACTGGATCTGTTGTCTGAGGGCACTAAGGCACTTCCGGAGGTCACGTGGACAGCCCTGTGCAACTGCGGGCAGGTAGCTCACGTCTGTGTCTCCCAGGGCACTGCGTACCAGGGGATAACAGCGCTACACAGGCTGTGGGGGCTCAGACTTCATGCATGTAAATTGTTAAGACAGCGCCTGGCATGTGATGAACGTCAACAACACGTAACTGATCCCTAACTCAGCACTGTAGTGACCTGCGACAGAGGATCTTTGTCAAGACCTCCAGTGAGAACACCATGTACAGTACCCCGAAAACAGGAATGACTGATAAAGCTAAGAACATGCGCATGTCCTAGGCCATTACCTAAGGGGCTAAGGGGCTGATCTGGACCTCCAAACATTTCACATTTAATACCATGTATTATACCTATATAAACACATTTTTGCATGCACATATGTAAATACATATGTACATAATTTCTCATGACCCAGCATTCCTACTCCTTGGTATTTTCATAAAGGAACTGAAAACTTCGATCCTAACAGCCTGATTCATAATTGCCCAAACACAGAACCAAGGAAGACAGCTTCCGGAGATGCGTGGCTAAACCACCTGTGTCCCTACAGACAATGGAGACCGGAAGAACGGCGCTATCAAGTCAGGGAAACGCTGGAAGGATCTCAAACGCATCTGCTAGCAAGAAGCCAATCGGAAAAGGCCACAGAGCGGCACGGGTCCGACCGCGTGGCGACCGGGAAAGGCAAAGCTATGGAGAGTGAAGAGGCCAGCCGGGGCCAGGGTTGGTGGCAGGGACGGAAGTGTCTGTGGAGGGCAGAGGGTTTTCAGGGCAGGGCAGCCGCTCTGCGTGACGCTGAATGGTGGCGCGCGTGTGCTCCATTCACCCACACCCACGGAAAGTCCAGCTCCCGGCGTGAGCCCTCAGGCAAACTGAATTTGGGTGACAAGGCTGTGTCCACGTAGGCCCATCTATTGAACAAAGGTGCCCTCTGCGGGCAAGGCGTGCACCTGTGGCCTCAGCGCCCAAGTGGGAAATCTCTGGACTTTGAGACAGTCCTATGGAGAACCTAAAAATTCTCTAAAGACCAGTCTCCTAGTCAAACACACAGAAGCTGTTGAGCAGATATACCTCAATATATTATTCTAAGATACTAGCAAAAATCTATCTTCATAATCGTATGGAAACTACTTTTCAATTTGCATAAAAATAAGTTACTGCAGGACTGGCATCCTGGCGTAGCCACATCCTGCAGTGCCAGCAAACTATATGGGCGCTGGTTCGAGTCCCGGCTGCTCCACTTCCGATCCAGCTCTCTGCTATGGCCTGGGAAAGCAGTAGAAGATGGCCCAAGTGCTTGGGCCCCTGAACCCACGTGGGAGACCCAGAAGAAGCTCCAGGTTCCTGGCTTGGGATTGGTGCAGCTCTGGCCATTGGAGCCAACTAGGGAGTGAACCAGCAGATGGAAGACCTCTCTCTCTCTGCCTCTGTTTCTCTCTCTGTGTAACTCTGACTTTCAAGTAAATAAATAAATCTTAAATACATAAATAAATTATTGGAAAAACCCAGAATGTGATCTTTCCCCAAAAATACCTGATTTTGTGAGTATTATATATTTATTAAAATTAACAATAAAAAAGCTATAAAGACAAAAGTTACATCTTATGTAGTTAGTTCGTCATTATTCAAGTCTTTCTCGGTACACACTAAAACACAGCATATATCTGACACTCTAAGCATCACTACCAGTGAGCTAAAACAAAGATAAACACAACTGGGGTAAAGAGGAGCTGGCTCTGCACCCTGAGCCAGGCAGCTGGGATCCCTGAGGGCCACCCTGGACACTAGCACTCTGGGTGGAGCTTCTGAGGGAGTTCCCTGCATGACCAGAGCACAGAGCTACGGGGTCACGGGGCCAGCGACGGGCCCAGGAATTAGAAACCAAGCTCTGCGCATCTGTTGCCTTCAGCTCCCATGCGGGGGGTCATGCTAGTCACAGGTTGTTCGGGGATTGACAGGTGAGCTGCTAGAAACACCTAGGGGGTCACAGACGGGCTCTGTGCAAGGTGCAAGCTGGGTGCGGCCTTCCTTGCCCAGGACATTGCCCAAAACCTGTGCCACGGCCATCTGGCCAGACAAGCTCTTATTTTGAGTGAATGATTTTGTTTAGGATTGAACCACAAAAAATCCTTTTTTAAATAATTTTACTGGTAGAGTTACAGATAGTGAGAGAGAGAGACAGAGAGAAAGGTCCTCCTTCCATTGGTTCACTCCCCAAGTGGCCTCTACGGCCGACGCTGCACTGAACCGAAGCCAGGAGCCAGGTGCTTCTTCCAGGTCTCCCATGTGGGTGCAGGGCCCAAGTACTTGGGCCATCCTCCACTGCCTTCCCGGGCCACAGGAGAGCTGGACTGGAAGAGGAGCAACCAGGACTAGAACCTGGTGCCCCAACTGGGACTAGAACCGAGTACCAGTGCCGCAGGCAGAGGATTAGCCTAGTGAACCGCAAAAAATCTTACAATATCTATCTTATTATCCCAGATTCCCACAGAATCATTTAATTGTAAAGAAATAGTACCTCATTTAATAAAGGACAGCTAAAATATTAATGAATATTAATGCTTTTCAGTATTGTCGCTCAGAAAATGGAAGAAAAATGAAGATGAGAGTACAGAAAATAACATCTGTGGGGAGCACTCAACTACCTTCCATGAACTTCAGTTCCTACATTCATATCTAAAGAAATCAACATTTTTAATGCCCAAAATACCTTAGGGAAAAAAGGCCAATAAAGTAGTTTTATAATTGAAGGCATTTGGATCCCTTATGCTAATATCATTAGACCAAAGAAATAATCACACACACACACACACACACACACACTATATATGGTAGCTTTTGAATTTCAGAAACTGGGAGGTTACACTGTTTCCAATTTGAAACTGATTTTAATCCACTTTCAGTGAAAATCTTGCTGTGGAAATATGCGTTTGAGCATGTGTGTACGTGGCTGTTTTTGGCTCTGATCACACACTTCACTGTTTTTTAAGACTGGATGCAGAACGGAAGTGCTGTGAACAGCTCTCTCGACAGCTCCCTGCATCTCACACATCAGATTGGGATCTTCCTGAGGGACCAGCTCAGCGCGGGTTAATACGAGCAAACTAGGCCTTGACGTGGATTTCAAACAAGGGCAGCCCAGGCAGGATGGGAAGTGAGACCCTCGCCTGGTGCTGTTTTAATGTCTTGCCCGAGTGCAACTGCTGGGCTGAGCGTCACCTGGGGCAGCGACTGATGGAACCAGGAGGCTCCACGTGGCTCACTTCCAGGGGTCAGGGCTCGGTTCCAGTGGCTAAGGTACTCCACGTGGAATAAACTGGTTTTACCGCGATCTCACGGGGCGCGGCAGGGGCCTGTGCACACTGGGCTGCCTGGGGCACTCACGTTTGCACGCAGGTGGCCGTCCCCTGTTGCTCCACTGTCCGTCCTCCTGACACACCGCCGTGGCTGGCTGGCCGGCCTCTAGCTTGAAGCCCTCGTTGCATTCGTATGTCACTTTGCTGTCCAGCGTGAACTCATTGCCGGCAAACGACCCGTTCCCTGGGGATTCTGGGATTCCGCAGGACACAGCTGGGAAGACATGGAATGAGTGCAGGTTTAATTTACTAGGCATTACTCCTTCATCATCATCAAGATCAACGTCATCATCGCTGATGCTACTGAGGACAAGGCCCTCCCACCTCCTCAGGTTAGCCCCGCCTGGCAGGCTTCATCCAGCCAGCGCCACAACGCAGCCTGCTTCCCTGAAGGTGCTACTGAGGACAAGGCCTCCCACCTCCTGCAGGCAGCCCCACTTGCAACGCAGCCTGCTTCCCCGAAGGTCGGACAGCAGGGCGCCCACCGTCCTGTCTTTATCATGTGGTGACTCCTTGGCCCTGAGTTTCGTCTCCCCAGCAAGAGCACAGAGGTGCCCACCACAGGGCTCAAACACTGTTCCCTCTTCTACATTCTCCTCCCGCTCGCCCAACTCACGTTCTCCAGGAAAAGTCGCCAAGAACTGAGCCAAGGCCACCCTTGCACCCGTGGTGAGGAAGTCCACGACTGCACACATTGTGTATCGGGGAACGGGGCCGGCAGGACTCGGCTGCAGGCGCCACGGAGGCCAGGGCAAGCAGAGCAAGCGCAGATTAGCTTCAGTAGGGACTGGCTGGAGGAGACAGGTGGCTTCCAGCGAGCAGGACGCCACGAGAAGGCAATACAGTGAAGAGGGTATTTCGAAAGGTTCACGGGAAATAACAGGCAGTATCACTGAATTCCAGTTTCTCCAAAAACTTTTTGAACTACACTTCCACTGCCCTGTTAGGTTGCAGACGCAGCTACTGTGACCCACACAACAACGAGGAGTTCTGGGCTCACAAGTGACATTGAAGCATGGGTTCAGGAGGGAGAGAGGCCTTTCCCAAGGCTCTGATGCCACTGACCTGAGAAGCTCTGCAAAATCTAAACGAAAGACCCCAGGGGACTCCGTGGACGTCAGATGGTTCACCTCGTGGACCTAAACGTGAGAGCTGAGCGTCTTTCTTTCCCCATCGAGTCCAGCGAGAACATGCAGACAGCATGCGGGAGTGGGAAGGACTCCTGGAAGAGGTCATATAACCCCGTGTCTCGCAGGGCCAGATGAATAGCACGGCGGGCTGCAGGCGGCACTGCGGGTCCTGTGAGACCCCCGGCACGACAGCCTGTGGCTGCTGAGCAAGACCACCAGCTGCCGTGGGGGACCGGGTTTTCTGGGTTTAATCTGAGTGTCTGTTGTCTGGTTCTTCTTTAACAAATCTTGAGTAAATATAGTGCGAAATTATCAAAAAAGTGAAAGAACTTAGTGCTAACAAAAGTCATACTTCAGGAAAATCCAAGGTCAACAATTTTTCCCATCAACTATGTTGACCATCTGAAGTGTGTGCAGATGTGTGTGTCTTATTTATTTATTTATTTATTTTTGACAGGTGGAGTGGACAGTGAGAGAGAGAGACAGAGAGAAAGGTCTTCCTTTTGCCGTTGGTTCACCTTCCAATGGCCGCTGCGGTCGGCGCGCTGCGGCCGGCGCACCGCGCTCATCCGATGGCAGGAGCCAGGTGCTAGGTGCTTCTCCTGGTCTCCCATGGGGTGCAGGGCCCAAGCACCTGGGCCATCCTCCACTGCACTCCCGGGCCACAGCAGAGAGCTGGCCTGGAAGAGGGGCAACCGGGACAGAATCCGGCGCCCCGACCGGGACTAGAACCAGGTGTGCCTGCGCCACAAGGCGGAGGATTAGCCTGTTGAGCCACGGCGCCGGCCAGATGTGTGTGTGTCTTAAAGAGAGAGAGAGAGAGAGAGAGAGAGAGAGAGAGAGAGAGAGAGAGGAGAGACCTACCACAATGAACCATTTGTAGTAGAGGAGAACAAAAACCACAGAGCCACAGACACCACATGGCAGACGTAAGCACCTGGCGTCCACGCCCGGCAGGG
>CM027401.1:110435135-110472882 GCA_015711505.1 Sylvilagus bachmani | reverse complement strand
GAGAGGGAGAGGGAGAGGGAGAGGGAGAGGGAGAGGGAGAGGGAGAGGGAGAGGGAGAGACTTTCCGAGTTTCCTCCCACTAGTTGGTGCCTGAGATGCCAGGGGCTGAGCCAGGCGTGCCGGGGCCTGGCATTCCATCTTCATCTCCCTGTGGCTGGCAGGGACCCAGATGCATGAGCCGTCACCTGCTGCTTCTTGGGGTGCGCATCAGCAAGAGGCTGGATTAGAGCGGAGCCCGGATGCTGACCGTAATGCCGGGCCGCCCGCTGGCCTCACTCTTACAGAATAAACCGGGCTTATGGGATGAAGAAAGTTACCTGCTAGCCGATAGCATTCATTTATCTACGCATTCATTCATTCTCAAATTGTGCATGACTTTCACGTGACAGGTTCCCCCTCTCAGCAGCCGGGCCAGCGATCATGATCACGTATCCCTTCTGTGTGTTACTTCCTGTTTGAGAGCTCAGCTTCTCAGTCTGGCTGGGTGACCTCAGTTAAGTTAATGAATGAATGTGACCTCATTACTCTGGTAAAAACATCTACATCGGGACGTGATTGTCAGTATGACATGAAATCACATGTATGGGGCCAGCACCGTGGCTCACTTGGTTAATCCTCCGCCTGCGGCACCAGCATCCCATGTGGGACCCGGGTTCTGTGCCAGTTGCTCCTCTTCCAGGCCAGCTCTCTGCTGTGGCCCGGGAGTGCAGTGGAGGATGCCCAAGTGCCTGGGCCCTGCACCCCATGGGAGACCAGGAGAAGCACCTGGCTTCGGATCGGCACAGTGCACTGGCCGTAGTGGCCATTTGGGGGGTGAACCAACAGAAGGAAGACCTTTCTCTCTGTCTCTCTCTCTCTCACTGTCTAACTTTATCTGTCAAATAAAAAAAAGAAATCACATGTATAAACATTTAGCATTCAACGAGTGGCACATTATTGCTGTTATCAAATGCATATGTGTTGATATATACACACAATTCACACTGCGTTCTTTTGCAAACATGGATGTGAGGTGCAGGGATATCAAAGAGTGAGTGAGCAGAAAGCTTATTTATTTTCTATGAAGGTATTTCAGGCAAGCAAAATATAATTAAAAGATTAATTTATTTTCTTGCAAATACATGAAATCCATGCATAGATTTTTTTCATAAGACGCACTGTCCATGAACTTACTGACGATTCCTGGTACGTCTCAGGAAGGGTCTCACATTTTGCTTTCAGAAACACTGTGTGCAAGAGGCACTGCAGCGTCCAGGGTCCTAAGCTTCCGTAATACCGAACTCTGGGCAGGATTCCCTTCTTCTGCGAGGCCTTGGAGTGACAGCTACCCTTGATGGTTTCAAACCCTCCTGTGATGTTTTTCCTCCTCCTCTTAAAAGCTGGTTCTCTGTCCTCGGGATGGTTTTCTCTTTGAAACCGCCCACATTTCAACATTTGCACATTCACTCTGCTCCTTTGTCTCCCTACAGAGAACTCCATGATTCTCGGACAGTCAGCTCTTCCCTTTGGCCTGTGACTCCCACATCCTGACGCCACCTGGCTCACGTCACGTTGTCAGCTGCCTGTTGATGCAGTTGAGCACTGCCCACAGCACACAGCTAAGTACGTGAAGTCCTGGCTGGGTGCCTGCCCCACCCCAGCCCTGAAATCTTCCATTCTCAGAGTCTCTGTGCTGCTCTGACTGGGTTGGTATTAATCATCGTCTGCTCCCTGGAAAACCGTGCCTTCCCATTGCCCATGATCCTGTGCAAGTCCACACCCCCATCGTCTCAACTGGACCTCCGTGCTCTGACCTTCCACTAAAGATGGGGGGAGCTGGGGACAGCGCCTGCAGCGTGAACAGCGCTTCCTGCAGCAGAACAACACAGTGCGATGAGGAAAACCAGGCTTGGCACAGCCGACTTCTCAAACAGAAGTTCATAGATTCCTGATGATTCTCAAATACACACGGTGCAAGACTGTAAGAGCTTTCGATTAACTACAAAATATATATGTATGTGTTCTTCCATACAGTACACATATAAATGTTACCTCGCTGAAACTAATCTAAGAGTCCTCTCGATCACTCTAACTGGATCTTACTGTATAATATCAGCGTCCACATCTGCTTTGTGTTTACAGTCTTTTGAGGCCAAGTAATAACAGTCTATTTGGTACATTTTAAGAAGAAAAGTATCAGGGGCAGATAATGCAGAAGTCATGGCTTCTTCAGTTGAAATCCAAATGCCTAAATCTGTAGGAAACTCTGCAGATCTAGAGTTGAATACGTGGTGGGAAATGTCAAAAGGATTGATTCTCTTTACACACACACATAGCAGAACCTAGTAGTACTGTGTCCATTCCATCATTCTGCAAGTAGTGACAGAGTTTCAGAACATCACCACCAGCCAAGTAGTTAAAATATTTTTCTCAGCTTGAATTTTATAGCTTTCATATGCAGTTAGTTTGCAGATGCAAATATGGGCCAGCACCGATGCTCACTAGGCTAATCTTCCACCCACAGCACCGGCACCCCGGGTTCTAGTCGGGGCGCCAGATTCTGTTCTGGTTGCTCCTCTTCCAGGCCAGCTCTCTGCTGTGGCCCGGGAGTGCAGTGGAGGATGGCCCAGGTCCTTGGGCCCTGCACCCCATGGGAGACCAGGAGGAAGCACCTGGCTCCTGGTTTTGGATCGCCACAGCGCACTGGCCATGGCGGCCATTTGAGGGGTGAACCAACAGAAGGAAGACCTTTCTGTCTCTCTCTCTCTAACTCTGCTTGTGAAAAATGCAAATATGTATGCATAGTGTTGTGTTTGTACTTACAGAGGCCATCATTATCAAATAATTAAATTCAAAACCAGAGTCATGAGACATCTTAGGAAATATTGAGGGAACCCTAGAGCACACATGTGTAACACATGCATGCATGTATCTATGTTGTGTGAGGGAACACACATGCAAACATTCCCGCATACAAGTCCCTACATCCACAGCTTACTTCAGGATCCAGCAGTTTGCAGACTGGTTTCACATTATACTTTGCCACCCATTTTTTTGTCCTAGATACCAGGCCTTCTCCTCCCTTCCTAAAGCTGTGGATGTTGGAAAACGTGTCTGCCTAGCGTTCTCACAGGTCTAACACTCTAACAGTCAGTGTGTCGAAGGCTGAGGTCTCACCAGGCTTCAGAACCTGAGGGGCTCGTCCAGCACCCAGCACACAGCACAGGTGCCGGGAGGAATTTCGCTCACTTAACATCTGCATTTGCTGGGCTTCCCCATATCCTACCTCCCTGAGCGTAAGCTCAATGTTCTGCCTGTCGCAGTCCACCACGGCTTCTCTGCGGCTCTCCAGGACTCTCCACCCTCCCAGCCTGGGCTAGGCTAGCTGGCAGACCCTCACTCGGGAACACCCCTCAGCCAGCCTTCTCATTTCTTTGCCTTGGTCTCTAATTGTTTTCCCAAATGGTCGTCTTCATCTGCACCTGTGGGAGCCTAATATCACATCAGACAGAAACCGGGTCTCAAACAACGTGTCCTGCTCTTTCTTAATTGGTACCCACATGGCACGTAGTTATTTTCATTTAACAAGTACTTACTTCTTTAAAATAAAAGCCTGCTTAGTGAAAGAATATGGAAGTATACTCTGTGTTTGTCTGTGTTGTTATCCGTATTGCTGTTTGTGTTGAAGTGTTACCTTACATAGTCTTCTAACAATTTCTAGTCACTTTAAAATACCAGAACTG
This sequence comes from Sylvilagus bachmani, assembly GCA_015711505.1. Taxonomy (NCBI): domain Eukaryota; kingdom Metazoa; phylum Chordata; class Mammalia; order Lagomorpha; family Leporidae; genus Sylvilagus; species Sylvilagus bachmani. The sequence continues at coordinate 110,469,160 of CM027401.1, read as the reverse complement.
CTTCAAGGCATGTGGGACAGGAGATCAGCGTATCACTAAGCCTGTGGTTCGTGAGAGGATATTCCAACAAACACAGTCTGTGATCATTACAACTTTCGTCATCAACTTCTGTTGCATGTGGCCAATCACTATTTTTCAATTGCTTTTGAATGGATAAACTGGGAAATAAAAAGCACAATCACAATGTAAAAAGTTGGAGATGTGGTGAGAGTTCCCGTTCAGTGACAGACCTCTGGAGGAACGCTGTGCCCACTTCTCAGCCTTGAACCGGGGTGCTGAGCAGGGCACAGCCTCCCTCCGCGGGTCTGCTGGGACGTGACTCCATTTCTCGAGAGAGCTCGTGCTGCTGGGCACAGGCGTGTAGACTTCCCTAAACGCTCTACGGCGGCTGCTTAGCCTTTCCCCCACGTCTTGGAAGTGTCTCCTTAGGCATCAGCCACCCTCCACCCTCAGAGTGACAGCTGTCCCAGCAGGTTGGAGTCTCATGCATCAGGTGGCCTGTGGGGGCAGCCTGGAGTCACTGCCACTGTCACCTCCTGGGGAAGGAGCTGAGCCCCCACTGCTCTTCCCCAAGCACTCTGCTTGTCAGCGAGCACCCTCCTGGAACGGCAGGCAGACGTGAGTAGACACAGCACGTACCAGAGCAGAAGGAGGCGCTGGCCATGGCTTGAGTGCTCACCCCGTGTCACAGGGAGAATGTTCTTCCCTGCACAGATCCAACTCAGTCACAGGAGAACATCTGCACAGGGTCAAGTGCAAGTCAAGTTCCTAAGCACATTGGAGCACCAATGCCAGCTGGTTAAAAGTGGAAGAACAAATGAATGCGAAATGCCGGGGTGGGGATGGGCTGTGGATTCCCTGGTGCTGGGATGGAACTGAGGGATTCTTAACACGCTTCTCTGCATGGATGGCTCTGCGCATCCCGGTCCCTTGGGCTGGGGGCGCAGGCTTTCTCAGAGTTCGCATTTTGTTTCTCTAGGTTCGACGCTATTTCTGGGGTGCTTGGTTCACTAGTATCCCATCAGGGATATCTGAGGACAGAACGGGGGGGGGGGAGCTGAGCCTGCTCAGGGATGTGTCACTGGGTCGTCCCTCAGTTTCCAAGGTTCCTGAGCCCTGTGCCACCTTCTCTCCACTTCCCTCTACATCTACAGAGATGTCCTGGACCTGTTCTTTCACTTTCTGAGTGTGCCGAAGAGGGGAAACAGGAGTTCCGTCTGCTTGATCGTGCTAGAGCAGCAGCCAGTGAGGATTCTGCGGCTCTGAGCTTCCTGGATGTCAGTGCCAACAGTGGACCGGGCACGGGGGCCCTCTGTAGCGGCCGCCCAGGCACCTGCACGCACTCAGGCTGGCTGTGGGGCCCGGAAAGCACCTTGCCCACAGCAGGAAACCTGAGGGGCCAGCACAAGCCAGACATCTTTCATCCTTGCCTCTGCTTGTGCTCTAGACTTATCAGGAAATGAAAAAGAAATAGGTACTGCAAAAGCTGATATTGTAGAGTGTTTCAAAACCCGCCACGGCTTTAAATTTCAGGTTGTGCATCTGCTTAGTTCATGCTATGAACACATTAGGCTTACAAAGCGTAACTTCTGTCTTTTTAATTATGAATCATACTGTGACGAAAACTATCCTTCTGCAACTCAGTGTCCAGGACTACATCTGAAATTCTAAGATGCTATGTTGAAGGAATGGCATCTTTGATACAACTCAAGTAACATAAAGATTGACTTCAGAACAGTTTCTAACGAGACAGTGATGACTGAGGTTATCTTGCATTTTGTGGCCACAAAGTCCCCTTCACAAGCAATCACTTATCAACCTGTGTGATTTTGTGTCACCCAAGAAGCCAAATCTAGTACCATTCAGCAAAAAATATATAAAGCGAAAATGGGCCAGGTTCTCTCATAATCATAACTATGAAATGATGCGGGCATCATTGTGCCTAACCCAATCAAGCATCCTCATCTCCTTAATTCTCCTGATTCTTCCGCTGGGCGGGTGTTGCAGAGAGAGGACAGCAGAGGTGGAAGGGCGAGAGCTGAAGTCTCTTGGTGAAGCTCCCACAACCGCACGTGAAGAGCTGTGGCTCGTCCCAGCTGTGAACGCTCCAAGCCAGCACCCGGTCCACGGCTGAAGAGCACGGGTCCAGGCCTTCCAAGTGCGTCCCAGCCCCAAATCCCACGGCTCTCTCCAGCCACGCTGCAGCAGACACTACCGATGGTCTTCAGGAAAGCGCCGAGGGAGGAATGAGGACTCTCCTGCTGTGGTTTCAGAAGCAAATCAGTGGCTCGGCCACTCGGGAGAGAGGGACACGAGCCCAGGACGATGCAGGGACTGGGGACGCATTGGCCATCAGAATGGCAGCACCAGGTGGTGGGAATGAGGACTGCACACTTCACAGGGGAGCAAGGGGCAGAGGCGAGTTAAGCCATCAGGCGGGCGGACCGCGGTGCTGGGAGGACGCACTCCTGGGCAGGTGAGGGAGAGCGGAGCTCCACCTTGGCCACGGGACCCTGAGGCAGGCACCGCGGCTGCTCCGGACGGGCAGTGCCCTCGGCAGTCTGCAGCGGGAAGGAGCCCAGGGCAGGGCAGCAAGGGAGGAGGGCAGCACTGTGGGACCGTCGCTGCCTTCCGCGAGGGCGCTCTGAGCCCTTCTGTGCTCTGCTCAAGCTGCACGATGGCATGGCTGAGCGCCAGCTGCTCCCAGAGCCCGTGACTCTGCAGTAGCAAACTGTTCTCATTCTCCCCAGATCACGGGGAGGCCGTCACCTCCCGTGCGCCGACTCAGACTTTATCAGAACATCGCTGTGGCACCGGCTGCGGGGACGCCGCGCCCGAGTAGAGCCCACGTGCACCCTGTACACGTGCACGTGGGGCAGGTCTTCAGCGACTGGGCACTGGCTGATCCCTCAGAATTAGCTTTGTGAGGTCAGACACTGAGCCTCGGTGTTGCGGTTTTCTTCAGAGTAAACAGCAGGCATTTGCTACAGCAGTTAATCTCCCGCCTCCCAAATCGGAGAGCCTGGTGCAAGACTGGGCTTCTGGGGCCAGTGCTGTGCTGCAGTGCTGGGGCGGCAGCCTGCGGCTCTGGCATCCCCCATGGCTGCCGGTTCCAGTCCCAGCTGCTCCACTTCCGCTTCAGCTCCCTGCTATGGCCTGCGCAAAGCAGCAGAAGATGGTCCAAACGTTTGGGCTCCAAACACCCCCCCGGGAGACCTGGAGCAAGCTCCTGGCTTTGGCCCGTCCCAGCCCTGGCCAGTGTGGCTATCTCGGGAGCGACGTAGCAGATGAAGAGCTCATTCTCTCTCTCTCTCTTGCTCTCGCACTCTCTCTCTGTCTCTCTCGCTCTCGCTCTAACTCTGAGTTTCAGATAAATAAATAAATGTTAAAAAGAAAGAAAGATCTGGAAGATCTGGTTTCCCTACTTTTGATCCAGCGTCCTGCTAATACGCACCCTGGGAGGCAGCGGCTGGTGACTCGAGTGCTCGGAGAAGCCAGGACGACGAGATCCTGCCCTGTAAAAAGAAGTGAGCTCACAGGTGTTCACAGCGGCTCTGAGAAGGCACGGCTGCCGTAGCCTACGTGAGCCCGAGTTTACCACCTGGACACTAAGGATGAAAACTATGTGAAGAACCATAACATAGGGGCTGGCCTCATGGCACAGTTAAGCTGCCACTTGCACTGCCACCATCACATATGCGGAGCTGCTTTGAGTCCCAGCTGCTCTGCTATGGATCCAGCTCCCTGCTAGTGCTTCTGGGCAGGAAGTGGAAATGGCCAAAGCGCTTGGGCCCCGGCTACCATGCTGGACTGAGTTCCTGGCTCCCATGACCGATGGGGGAGTGAACCGGCAGGTGGAAGATCTTCTCCCTGTCACCCTCAGCCCTCTACAACCCACCCCACGCCATTAGAGGAGTCCTCAGTACTACTGACTGTGCACTTGGCAATGGTTATTATGATGAATATTCTCTCATACGCATTTTATTACTGTAATTCTCTTGTGAAGCTCAGCCATATTATCTAGTGCATGACCAGCAGGATAAAGCTAGATGGGAAACACCAGGCAGCCAGCGCCTTTCACCTACAGGTGAAAACATGAAGCAGGCAGGTGGATCGGCTCCTTACTAAGGACACAGGGTGCCGAGCATGTTTTCAGCAAATGAACGCAGGGACCTAATACCTTCTCAAAACCGAGGATCTGAGACATTCGCTGCATCGTAACAAAAGCAACAAACACAGAGTGTGAAGAAGAAATAAACGTGTGACCCCAAAATGAGGAAGGCTGTTGAGGATGCGACAGAGCTGAGAGAACTGGGCCCTGGGGAGGTGAACATAGGTCACGGATCACCATGTAACATGTAATTCTCACCACGTGATAAGTAATCCTCACCACGTGATATGTAATTCTCACCACGTGACACACAATCCAGCATGAGTCTAAGCAAGTGCCCGCTGAGATGCTCAGTGAATGGACTGAAGACAAACTGCTTATTTTTAGAATTCAAGGCCATAAACCCTTTTCTTTTTCTTCTATACCACGAGCTGCACATGTAGGGGGTGAAATGAGAGAAAAAACAATCTTGCAAAGCGAAGTTCAGGGTCTTCACCCAGGACAGGTTCTGCCTGCGCCTCGTCCTTGAGTCGGGCCTACCTGTTACCCGATGGGAAAGTAAAGAAATGTGGTCACGCTCGGGACTTCCCCAGGCGTTCTAAGAGGCCAACAGACTCGAGTCTAAGTTCCCAAGCCAGGCACATGACCTGCGTGTGATTTACAGAGAACGGAAGAGGAAATGGAGAAACCGGCACACCCAGAGGTAGTGACAGTAGACACACGACGAGCAGATGACTGCCGGTGACAGATACAGACAGACAGGAAGATAGGGAGCAAGAGCGCATTCCATGCAGAGCGTGAGGATAATAATAAAAACATAACAGGCTAGTTAGGAGGGGACGGGATGCGCTGACGAGTCAGAAAGCAGAGGAAAGCCTCGGAGAAGTACCAGGAATAATAAATGGAGCCTCGGGGCTCAGCCTAAATGAAACGGAATCTGTTCAGAGATGATCCACACTCAGAGATTATCAGCCCCTCAGGTGGCCAGATGCGCGCTCCGCTCCCTAAGTGAACCACGGGAACATGCTCAGATGATCATTTGATCATTTACATAACAGCCTCTCTACACGCGCTCCTGGGGGCTGCTGGACCAGCCACAGGGCCACGGGCCGTAGACCACAGCCTGCTCTTCCAGGGGCCTGGTGCCAGCATTTCCCCCACACGGCTCCCGGTGCCCAAACTCCAGGTAGTCTCTCAACCACTGACAGATGAAGGACTGCAGAATTCATGCCCTAGCAGTGAGCGAATGTGCCGCCTGAGATACTCTCCAGGGACCCACTCCACGGAAACCCGTGACTTCCCGTGTCCTGGAGACCCGGCGCCGATCAGAGAAGGCGACAGCACACGGGAGGGGCAGAATGCGTGGATACCAACACAGCTGGAGCCAGGGCTCCTTTTCTGCCGGCCTTTCTCAGCAGTCGACAGCCTGAGCAGTCAGCGTGACTTCACGCTGCGGGAAGGCGCAGCGAAAACGAGGGACAAGGTTACTATACAGCGCACTCCGGTGACGGTGCCTAACGCTTTGCCAACCACAGCTCCTGAGCTACCTCGTCCTAATTTCTAAAGAATTTCAGCAACACTATAAACCGCCAGCTTTTCAAAAACAGGACATGGTGCCTGTCAAGGGGTGCTGTGGATGGCACATGGATGAACTCGGATCCCAATGGACCAGCGAGGATGACCCCATCTCTGACACTGCCCGGCAGTGCAAGCCCGGAAGACCGCAGACAACAAGAGACTCTTACTCATGCTTCAATCTTCCAAACTCCTCTGGCCCAGCAAGTGCTTGGAATGAAGTGGTCGAGTCACGAGCAGGCAACGTGCAACGATCACTTTCCATGTCTCGGGGTCCTCAGAGGGTCCAGAAAGGAAGAGTTTAGGAAGTAACTACGTCGCTAACAAGTAGGAGTAGATCAGCACAAGTCCACAGAGGTTTTCAGAGACTGACTGAGCTGTCCAATCTCCTGTGATCTCAAGTCTGACTTTCCATGTATGCCGGGATGCAGTGCAAGCCTGGCACAGGGCAGGAGGTCAGTAAAAGCCAATGTGTGGAATGAGAGGGTCCCATCCTGTTCCACACACATACACACATGCACACATGCGTACACACATGCACATATACATACACACATGCACACGCACACAAATATACATACACACGTGCACACACGCACACACACACATGCAGACACGTACATACACACACATGCACTCTCACGTCCTCCAGTCCTGGACATTCAGTGCACACAGGGGGCTAGTGTGTGATTCCCAGGGCCATGCACACACACACTCGAGACTTCGTGGTTCCCTATGCCTGATGTGCAAGTTTTCCATCGCCTACAGATTACTGCCAGGTGCCCCCCTCCCCTAGCCTCTTGGAGCCCCACATCCCCTCCTGCCCCTAACCGCCACCATTCCGTCCCAAGCGCAGCCACCTTGCCCCACCCCAAGCTCCCTCTGGCTGACTCTCCTTCAGGTGGAAGACACCACACGATTTGCCACCCTGCAAGCCAAGGGACAGAGGCCAGAGCTCCCCACAGACGATGAATTGCACCCTGGGAATCAGAATTTAAATCTCAATGCACCTGATCTAAAGCCAGGTCAGCTGTGCTCTCACCATCCTTCTCACAACCATGAATTAATATAGCAGTCATCAACATTCTTAACTGATATTAATAGCTAATCAATATCCTTTAATAAGTTATATAAATTCGTTAAAATAAATGAATGCATTAAGTATATCCTGTAAAAATAAAACATTATGCTTTTAATAATTATACTGTCTTATTATGTTAGATATTAATGCTTGATGGTCACTTGTACAACTTATCTCTTTTTTTTTTTTGACAGGCAGAGTGGACAGTGAGAGAGACAGAGAGAAAGGTCTTCCTTTGCCAGTTGTTTCACCCTCCAATGGCCGCCATGGCCGGCGCACTGTGGCTGGTGCATGGCGCTGATCCGATGGCAGGAGCCAGGTGCCTCTCCTGGTCTCCCATGGGGTGCAGGGCCCAAGCACTTGGGTCATCCTCCACTGCACTCCCTGGCCAAAGCAGAGAGCTGGCCTGGAAGAGGAGCAACCGGACAGAATCCAGTGCCTCGACTGGGACTAGAACCCGGTATGCTGGTGCCGCAGGTGGAGGATTAGCCTAGTGAGCCATGGCGCCGGCCTCAACTTATCTCTTTTCTGTATTTAGTTCCACACACCGCGATTATGTAACTCATCTCGTTGTATCCTCACAGGAACAGCCTGAGTCGCTACTTTGCTTTATGGGGACAGCAGAGTGCAGAAATAACCTAGGGGTTCACCTGGAGGTCAGCCAGCAGGACAGGCTGCCCCCGGCGCCTGACTGTGGAGTGTCTGGGCCTCCAGCTGTGTCCCGGTGACGCCCTCCCAGGAAGGTGTACACGCATAGAGCATCGGACCGTTCCCTTGTCCCCGGCACGGTGTTTCTGCTAACACGGCCTGTACCATGAATGCCTCGGCTCTCTCACAATTTGCAGTCACTGCTCAGAGACCCCGTCCTGCCAGGGCTGCTACCCCTCCTCCTGTTTTTGGACTTTTCCTTTTGTCCATCCTAAAATTTTTAATGTTTTTTTCTAATGTTTTCAGCCAGTGCATTCATAGTTCCATTTCTTCTTTATGTTATATCCGAAAGCTGTCCCTTTGCTGCCTAACATAATGGCCACTTGTCTTCTCTTGAAAACCAGAGGATCCTTGTAGATCTCTTTCCCTAGGAGGAAATCTCACAGCTGATGCCTGGTCACATTACACATCCCCATGTGGACAAGTGGCACTAATCAATAAAGGTAAATATATGTGCATACACACACAGTGTCCTGCCTCAAGGAACTATATTTCAAACATAAATTTAAAAAAAAAATAAAATCTCAGGCCGTATGCACAAGAGTAACCTCCCATCTCAAGTGGCATTATTTCTCTCACAGTTGTCAAACTGAAAAAAAACGATCTGTAATGCAATTCTGCACTTGAGTGGATACAGCTTTCTGGAAAATCAGTGATCACATTGCATTGCCATTCTGTCAGCAGCGCGGCAGAGCCAATGCAGTGACTGTCACAGCTATGTAAGTACAGAGCCATCTGACTCTACCCCATCAAGTTCATTGCACAGATGTCGTTTCCTGTGTGGGTGGCCACACGTGCCAGTTATCAGGCAGCATGTACTCAAAACAGTACCAAGTGCTCAGGACACAGTGTCCCGTCTCCCTCCGACGCTGGAGGCAGCGACCCATAAGTGAGATGCCTGGCTGTGTGCTGACTCCATGAGTCTGAAGCTGAACACAGCCACAGGAAACGACTTTCAGGAGGGCACACCCCACGGTCAACGTTGTTCTAAGTTACATTACACCTCTCTCTCTCTCTCTCTGAGGGTTTGTTCACAGCGGGGATTGGGGTTATGGGAAGCAGTCCACTCTAATGATGGTCTTTGTGACCCTGGCCAGATGAGGAATACGAAACCAGAGAAAGTACTGAACCAGTCCACAACACTAACACCATGAACTGCAGTCAACAACAATGACTTTGACAATTAACTCCCACCATTTACAAAACATAGCTAAGAACAAACTTCAACACCAAGAAAAAAAATCAGCTGCAGCAGGTACTTGCCAAAGTGATTAACCAATTCTGGGGATGTCTATACCTCATATAGAGTTCCTGGGTTCAAGTCCTGGCCCCGCTTCCTGTTAATGCACACACTGGGAGGCATCGGGTGATGGCGCAGGTACTGGGTCCCTGCCACCCATGTGGGAGTTCTGACTTCAGTCCCTGGGCTCCTGGCTTTGGCCTGGCTCAGCCCTAGGTACTGTGGGCATTGAATGGTGAACCAGGGAACCAGATGTGTGTCTGTCTCCCTGTGGGAAACCACAGGCTGGCCACCTGTGGGGTCCTCCTCATTGCACTGCCTCATCCTGCAGAGCAGAACAAGGTCAAGGAAGTGCTGAACAAAAGACTTGCAAACAACCTGATGGGATGAGATGCACCTTGACCTGAGACTATGCGTGCCCTTTGATCTGATTGATGGACTACTCGCCCTAGCCCTGGGGGACTGGGAATGGATAAAAGACCTTGTTAGGGGCGGGAACACGGAGCAGCCTCTTCAGTCTTTCTCTCTTTCTTTCTCTCGGCTGCTTCCCTCTCTTTCTTTCCTTTCCTTCTTCTATCACTAAAAATAAAAGTTCCTTGAGAACCGATCAACAGCGGTCGTGTCGTGCGTGACTCCGTGGGTTGGACCTTCGCTGGCGAGGGTTCCCGCCACTCCCTCTCTCCCACCTCTACTTTTCAAATAAGTAAAGTAAGTTAATTTGTACAAATCGGTCAGTGAGACTAAGCTGATAGGATGTGTACTTTTGAGGAACAGTACACTAAAATGAACCACAAAGTGCTCAGCAAACTCTCTATGTCACCTTCGAAATGCTTTGGCGGAACCTCCTTCTCGGGGTAGGTTTGAATGTGCAGGTGCAGCCGCGCCTTTTCAGCCCAATTTAAGAACTTCTGGAAGGACCTCAGATGTGGCCGTGTGGCTCTCACTGCATCCGTATCCTAATTTAGACCTGGGCTAGGAAGGCAGGTGTGCAGACGGATGAAGTGGGGACAGAATTTGGATTTGGGGACTTCATCCATCTGATGACAGGAGCCAGGTGCTTCTCCTAGTCTCCCATGGGGTGCAGGGCCCAAGACTGGGGCCATCCTCCTCTGCACTCTTGGGCCACAGCAGAGAGCTGGACTGGAAGAGGGGCAACCGGGACAGAATCCAGCGCCTCGACTGGGACTAGAACCCGGTGTGCCGGCGCTGCAGGCTGAGGATTAGCCTAGTGAGCCATGGTGCCAGCCCTGGAAATTCTGAGCAAGGGACAACACGATATTTGCCTTTGAGTGTCAGATACTGCCGACAGAACTGGTTTTAAATATCTTTATGTCAGCTCTTTCTAATGTGTAATTAAATACTAAAGATAATCCCATCCATTCATTTTTGTAAAAGTGGAAGGTAACAGCATACAGAAGCCTAGTGATAGCTCTCAGTGGTTGATGAAATGATACTCAAGCCCTTGTTGAATAAACACCTGGCTCTCACCAACTGCACAGATGAAAATCCACCAGTCACATGAAAACTGCTGCTTCAGCACAGGACAGGGGTACTTCCCCTGGGGAGAACCAGTGGTCCAGAGGAGATGTGTCCCCACACCATGAGGGACTAGAGGAAGCCCCTGGAAATTCAGTCAAGGGCACAATAATTGCCCGACAACCACCTATGAAAAACTGTAGCCATCAAAGAGGGGAACACACGGATCACACTTCTTCCACACTAGCTTACCACAAAAAAAAAAAAAAAAAAAAAAAAAAAAAAACCAAAAAAACAGTACCTAGGGACTGGCATTGTGGTGTAGCAGATAAACTGCTGCCTGCAATTCTGGCATTCCATATGGGCACTGGTTCAAGACCCAGCTGCTCCACTTCTGATCCAGCTCCCTGATGATGCGCCTGGGAAAGCAGAAGAAGATGGCCGAATGCTGGAGACCTGATGAACCTTCGCTGTGGAAGACCTGGACGAACCTCCAAGCCTCTGGTTCTGGCCTTTGCTGCCATCTGGGGAGTGAACCAGCAGACGGAAAATCTCTGTCTCTCCCTCTCTGCACCTCTGCCTTTCAATTAAAGTAGTATTTCTTTTAAATTAAAACCAATATTTATATGTAAACAAAACCACTTCAGTTCTATGAAAATAGATCAATTTTAACAGGAGATTGAGAGGACTTTTCTGGTCCAGAATTCATAGATAGATTATTTCAATTCACATACTATAGAAGCAGGTGGTTCACAAACAGTGAGCAAGTACTGCACCAATAATGGTCAGTAAAATTGAATAACACCAGGCAAAGAGAAAATTATGAAAATGGAAATATTTGTAAAATATATGAAAAATAATAAATTATGAAAAAATAAGTAATATTCCACAAATAGCAATGAAATTGAAAACAACCTTTGCACTTTGTTTTATTTTGCTTGTCAGTGTGCAAGGATTGAAAGGATTGATAATTATCATGGTTCACTGCTGCTATGCAAATGAGATCACCGCTTAGGCAGCGCCTGCTGGTGTGGGGCAGGAGTGGGCTGTCTTCTCTCTGGAGGCTCTCAGGGGTGGGGGCAGAATTGCATCCCTACAACTGCACCTCTCAAGTCTGCTCCTCGCTGGCTGTCAGCTCTCAGCACTGCAGCTCACCACATCCTGGCCCTGTGGGACTTTTTCTTTGCTTTTTTTAATTAAAGATTTATTTATTTATTGGAAGGCAGAGTGACAGGGAGAGAACGAGAGAGAGAGCTCTTCCATCCACTGGTGCACTCTGTGGCCACATAAACCATGGCTGGACTAGCCCAAAGCCAGAATCCAGGAACTTTATCTGCATCTCCCAAGCACTTGGGCCACCCACTACTGCTTTCCCAGGCACACTAGCAGTGAGCTGAATCAGAAGTGGAGCGGCCAGGACCTGAACCAGTGCCCATATGAGATCTGACATCACAGGCAATGGCTTACCCAAGTTCGCCAGCACGTTGGCCCCTGACCCCTTCACTCTCAAAGCCTGCAGCAAAGACTCCTCTGGCCCTTGAGTGGCCTTTTCCAGGATGAACTCAGAGGAGCAGGGACGTGACCTCGTGTCTGGGCCACACCAGAGACCTCGTCAGCTCAGAGCCAGACATTTGCTCTCCACAGTCCAGGGCAAACGTGAGGTCAGCCTTGGCTCCTCCTGAGTCCTCCTGGGCCGTAAGCGCTGTCTCCCCCCACATCTCCGTTCACGCCACCCCTCAGTGTACCTATCTCTGGGATGTCACCTCCCCCACCCCGTATGTGAGACTGGAGCCACCGGGCGAGTGGCCACCCTCAGGACCTCACTTTAGCTCGGTCACCTCTGTAAAGGCCCCATTTCCCAGGAAGATGCCATTCAAAGGTATTGGAAGTTGGGAGACCAACATATCTCTGGTGAGGGGCACACGATTCAACCCACAGCACCAGCTGGCGACTGCAGCCACGCACTGGTCCCTGGCCTCTGTGTGTGTGTTGGGGGGGTACCACAGAGACTCTGTGCTGGAAGTGGGGGCGTGCCACAGAGACTCTCTGCCAGAAGACTTCCCTGCGACTTGGCCACCTCCTCTCTGCAAGTCAAACACGACCTCTGCAAATGTCTGCCTGGGCTTCCTCCCAACAGCACCACACCTGCTCTTACCATTGAGGAGGGCGACTGGTGACATGGCTAAGCCAACTTCACGGATTCACTAATCCATGCAGATGACAACTAGGTTCCACACACTGGAAAATGCTGGAATCCAAAGATAAAACATCTACTTTGAAGTGGTGCGTGGTGTCGTGTGTGGATTTCAAACACATTCGCTGGCACCTGCTCCCAGGGCCCCTGGAACGCTTGTGAAACCGTCCCCCTTCATTTCTGAGAGCAGAAGGAAGAGGAGGCGTCTAGGACACGTGCTCCCTCCATTTGCATTGGGAATCTTCGGAGTACTCAGTCTCAGGCTTATTTCTGAATGTCAAGCACATAAAACCGTCCCCTAGGGCGTTCTGCTGATGGAAGACGCAGTTGATCTCTATAGCACTCTTCTCCACAGGACACTTGATTCTCTCACGTTCTGTACGGTTTCTTGTCCAGGAAGGTGAGGGTTTCCTCTCACTACTGCTACTCTACACACCTGCCCTGTGTGCACGCTTCCACTCACTCCTGTTTTCATCATTAGCCACATTTTAGACACAGACAGGGCGACACGGGGCTTTGTGACACATGGTGTGTGCCAGGCATGGACGGAAGAAACACGTGATCTTACTCAATGAATAATGACACTGGGTTTCAGCTTGCGGTAGAGAAAGATTACACCGCCTGGGTAAAATTTCTGAGGCACAACTGGCGAATGTGGGGAGACCACCGGCACTGCTGAGCCGTGCTGTGCCTCCCGGGCTGACCACGCCCAACGCGAGGTCAGGAGTCTACACTAGGCAGCCCACAGATCCAGGCCAGCCTGTAGCCTGCATCTGCACAGCTCACAAGCTCAAAGGATTGAGAAATACAAGCCAAGAATACGTGAGAGAAAGCACCTGCGACACCCACGAGCCAGAACGTACACCACCTGGCCCTGTAGGAAAGCCAGCCGATCTCCGACATCAGTTAGGATGAGGAGTGAGAGACTGTCGTAGGAGCTCAGTCGCCCAAATGCTGCTCCCTCGGCTGTGCACCGCGCCCCGCTCAGGGAGGACCCTCCAGCACGCCACAACCTCATCTGTGTACCGCGCCCCGCCCAGGGAAGACCCTCCAGCATGCCGCCTCATCTGTGTACCACACCCGCCCAGGGAAGACCCTCCAGCATGCCGCCTCATCTGTGTACCGTGCCCTGCTCAGGGAGGACCCTCCAGCATGCCACAGCCTCATCTGTGTACCGCGCCCCGCCCAGGGAAGACCCTCTAGCATGCCGCCTCATCTGTGTACCTCACCCGCCCAGGGAAGACCTCCAGCACGCACGTCTGCTGTGTGCTGCCTGGGCTCTGCTTGCATCCAGTGCCTGTTCTCACCTGGTGCTTTGGTGAAGGCTTCACACCAATCAGCGAGTTCACTGACCCCAGTAGTCAAGTCCCCAGGCTCTGGTCACACAGTTGGGAGATGCTGGGGCCAGAGGGGCCCTTGCTGTATTGTGCACATCCCACTGTGCAGTCCCCCCAGCCCAAGCCCCACAGCAACATGGAGGGAGGAATCAGGGTGCGGTGGGATTAATGCAGACTGGCAGATTTGTGCTCTATCATTTAGAATGTGGCCGACCTGGTGACCTTTGCCTAGCTTCACACAATCACATAACAGCATAGGAAGGCCACTTACAACTCCAGAAATTTCTATCCAGATTTAGATTGCTAGGTCTAAACTGATGGAAGTACAGGATTGTTATCAGGATACAGACATTCACAGAAACAAGTAAACATACGTATGGGAAAAAAGCCCGGAGCCGTATTTTCCTGAGCCCTAAGCTCGTAACGTTCCTACGTAAGAGCTGCTACGACTTACAGAACGCCTCACTTCCGGGGGTCACGTCCCATCTCAGCAGATGAATCGCTGTGGGGATTAATGTGCCATGCAGGCAGACACACACATCCCAGCTCATCCACCCGTCGTGCTGGCCCCAGTCCATGGCCTAGACAGACTCTCATGAGCAGAGAGTAACTGTCTGTCCATCTGAGGGTTCCAACTTTAACAACAGAGGCTTATCCTTGACTGCAGAAAAGATCACTTCCCCACTCAAGGGCCTGCAGAGCTGACGGCAAAGCATAAACAAGCAAGAGACAGAGTCACCCAGCAAAACTGCAGCTCGCAACGAGGCACTGGGGCATCCGTCTCGTGTGGAACACACGCAAGTCAAAGCAGTGCAGGGTGACGTCGCAGGTTAGCTGGGTCTCGGAGACAAAGCAGGGGATTCCGTCGCAGGCCTCTGCTCGGGATGAGGGCGCTTAGTGCAAAGAGCTGCGAGACAGAGCGCCTGGCTTGACGCTGGAGAAGCAGCTTGAAGGAAGATGTGCCTGCTATCCTCAAGGCAGAGAGAGCCCAGACGGATCTTCCGGGGGTGCTGTGTGTAAGCTCAGGGGAGACACAGCCTGGGGTGCTCTGAACAACAGCAGCGCCTGGCCACCTGCATCTTTCCACTTTGGCAGTTTCATCAGGGTGCGAATCGCAAGCCGTCACAGTGATGTGGGGACAGCTTTGTCTGGGGCTGGAACGTGGGCGACACCACTCAGTAGGACTCTCGGTGAGATTGGAGACGGCATCCCCCGAGCCCTGTCCCACACCCAGGACTGGTGTCCGACATTCACGTAACCTTGGAAGGCTCACTGTACACGATTTCCTGTTGCTGTCAGTCATCCAGAGAGCTGGATGGCAACATTCCCCCGTTTCGCCAGGATCAGGATCCTGTTCACACGGGCCCGGCACCCGCAGCACATCCTCCACCTCCAAACCCAAGCAGGACTTAGCCCAGAACCCTGTGCTTCTACAGCTCTGCCAGCAAAAAGGTGGGGGGAGACAGAGAACAGGAGAAGCTGGGTTCGGAACAAGATAAATCATCCTTAACGTACAAAGGTCATTGTCAGACCCAGAGCCCAGGAGGTCACAGGTGGGTGAATATCAATTTTTCTGTTCAAAACATTTACCAATGGCTCTAGGTGCCAGGTGCTTGCCCGGTGTCTGGCAGGTGCAGTGGCAGAGCCTGTGTGGCTGAGAGTGAGGGTCTTAACAGAACACGACCCCGGCCCCAGTCGTAACCTTGGAAGGTTCATGCAGGCTCGCATCGCTCCTGCTCACACAAAGGCACGGGCGACATTTCAGTCAGCACTGAAAATCCTCCCAGGCAATTTTTTCAAAAAGAACAAAAGTGTGCTCTTGCAGTCAGGTGATGCATCAATCCTATTTATTCTTCCATAAGAAAACACTGAACGGTGTTCAAATCACTAAGGAAAAAATATAACATCAACTCAAGGATAATTTAAGTGTTAAATCTGTCGACTCACATTGCAAGCTCCCAGTGTCACAATGATGCACCTTCCCCCTCACACTAACCTGAATTACTGCCTGGTTGCATTGACGGTTTATTGATGACTGATCTCCTACTGGTGCAGCTTTACCCACAGGCACTGGGGCACGGTGGTCAGCACTGAGACCAGGAGCCCCCTTTTTCTACCATGGCACCCCAGACTCCTGGCACCCCAAGTTTCCATGCAATCACTAGGGCCCATCGATGCCGTCACCTGAATATGTCCAGTGTCTCCTCTCATTATCGCTCCCAGCACCCCCCGTGCTCACACACACATCTCTAGAGCCTCCTTCCAGTTAGGACCCACTGTAGTCACTCACACACACACACACACACACACACACACATACACACACACACATACACACACACACACATACACACACACATACACACACCCTGCCCTGGCCGGCAAAGCATCTGCCTTCCTAAAGTGCAGATGTCACCACACCTTCCATAGACTTGCTTCAACCACGGGACAGAAACCTAAGGCCACCCACACATGCAGTTGAGGACTCCCGGGCCCTGCCCCTGCCGACGGCTCCAACCTCATCTTCCACCACGACTTCTCCGGGACAGGACCCATGCCCACCCGCCCGTGCTACTGCTATTCAGTGTCGACCTGTTCTTGCTTCCGACCTTTGGAGCTGTGGTCCCATGGGCCCATCAGAGCTGTAAGATCTGTGCCTGTGTCTGATTCGTCCTGGTACCTACAGTCCTACCTCAGGGAGTAAGTCTGAGCTGAATGAAAACAGGCACAGCGTCCTTACAGCGTGCCCCAGGTTTCAGCTCTGCATCTACGATGCTAATCTAGAAACGGAGACACATGACTAAAGCACTTCACTTCTACTCCAAGGTTTATGATAAACCTATGTTATGTCGGGGATGGTGTGTGGAGTGGGAGGCACGAATCCATCTGGGATGCTTGCATCAGGTTCTGGTTCCACCCCCAGTCCCAGCGCCCTTCTAAAGCACACCCCGTGAGGCAGTGGTAGAAGCTCAAGTACGTGGGCCAGTGCACACACACGGGAGACCCAGCTGGAGGTCCCAGCTCCTAACTGCGTCCTGACTCAGCCCTGGCTGTTGCAGGACCAGCTAATGGGAGCTCTCTGTCCATCTGTCCGTCTCTCTGTCTTATATAAAGTAAAATAAAATACAATACAAGACAAGAAAGTATACAAAATACACTCTTCTCCATAAACAGCCCCTACACCTGTATTAACCGTTCGGTGGTGTGTCTGAGGTCCGTAGGTTTCAGAGGTAATGCTGACGTGATTATACTGGTAATTATACTCATGGCAATTCTTATTCCCCAGTTGTGCATTTAATACAAACCTGATAGCCGGGGAGAAACAAGTGAATGTAAGACTTCCATGCTGGTTTGGGTGGAACAGTGTGATGCTTTGTCATTTAACTGATGTCGCAAATGTCTTTCCCCACGCAGAGTTCCAAGCATTTAAAAGAGGCTTCCTGGTTTTTCTTATTTCATCGCGTTTGATTTTGAATTGTCAGCAATTCAGGACCACACAGGTGACAATCCACCTACATATATTAACTCTCTTTGGACAAAACACTACCTTGTGTACTTATTTATTTTACACTTTATTTATTTTCATTTTATTTGAAAGGCAGAAAGAAAGACAAAAACAGAGATAATCCATCTACTGTTTCAATCCCCGAATACCTCACAAGCAGCGCTGGGCCAGGCTGAAGCCAAGAGCCCACAACTCCTTCTGGGTCTCCGACACAGGATGCTGCTTCAAGTACTTGGCTCCCTGCAATCCCCACGGATGACCCAGATGAAGTCCCTGGCTCCCGTCTTCTGTCTAGCCCTGCCTGGCTGTTGTGGGCATTTGGGGAGTGAACCAGTGGATGCAAGGTCTCTCTCTCCCTCCCTCTCTGTCTCTCCCTTTCTCTCTCTCTGCCTTTAAATAAACAGATAAATAAATCATTTAAAAAGACTTATTAATACCCTCTCCGAGACACCACGTTAGTCCCTCTCAAGTGCTCCCTGGGAGAGAGGAGGCATCTCCCGTCGTGTTGTCCTCGTGCATGACCCTGGGGGACCCGGAGGACACCCCGCACATGCCCTGCTGCTCCTCTCCTCACACGGAGGCCCTTCAGCTCCGGCTTGTCCTACTGGAGAGCTCACGCACTCAGACTCTCAGCCTCCACAGGACGATTTCAGGACTTCGGCACCGAGGCCTGCTCTCAGGGCTGCTCGGAGTCCAGGCACTGCCGGGCCCCGGCTGTCACTGGCGCTCTGTTCCCAAGGCAACAGGCAAAGCCCACAGATGCCCTCCGAGCAGAAGCAGGCCCTCCCGTGTTGGAACCCACATCGCAGTCACGGTTCAGCTAAAGCAAAGGTGGTGCACTGTTCCAAAGGAAAGGGGCCTCTGCTTTTAAGGGGAGGCTGTCACTCCCGATGACGTGTGCGTCTGGCGTCTCTCTTTATACTTGGGTTGCCCTGAAGAAGAATTTCTGGGGGTAGGAATAAAGAATGCAGGCTAGGTTGCTGATCCCTAACTTCTGGTTAGAGACACATAAAGCTGACAGATTCCTACCACCCTCACAGAGCAGTACCAGGAAAGTCGACACAGCTCATGAAGAGGAAATAGAAGGAAGCCCAGGCAGACGCAGTCACAGCCATACCTGACCTTCAGAGGCTGACACATCTCCTTAGACTACAAAGCTTGATAGGACAAAATTATGGGGGCCTTCAATTCATGCTAAAATGCTGCATCTGACAGTCCAGGTTTTTCTGCACAAAATAGATTAAATGCAAACAACAAACAAACAGGCATGTGATACTGAGTCCACTGTAGGAAGCCCTAAACTATAGTAAGGAAAACGAGTCTTTCAGTAACACATATTTAAATATAACTGCCATGAAAAAATATCGTTAGTCTTAGTCAGATGATGCATTTTTTACTGCGTGTTTTAAATACAAGTATGTGTTAGAAAAAGTCTGCCCGGAGTCGAGCGGGGCTTGGTCACACGGAACGTGGGGTGGCAGGGTGACACAGACAGGAGTAAATGCTAGGAAAGCTGTATTTGTGCCGCTGTAAATCAACACTCAGTGTTTCCTTACCTTTCACCCCACGTCACTGCTTCTCTCGGTTCCAAAGTGGGATCTAAAGGAGCCACCAGTGAACCAGGGTCTGAGGCAGAAAGCCCCTTTCTTACCATGGCACAGTGGCGTGAGGGCATCCCACTGGTACACGCCCCCTGCACTCCGCCTACAGGTGGCGTTGCTGTGGCCAATCATCCGGTACCCGGGCTTGCAAAAGTAGTGCACTGTGCTCCCCACCGCTCCTGTGGTCCTGTTCACAACACCGCCATTCTGCAGGGCGTGGGTCACGCTGCAGTAAGGTGCTGTGGGCACACAAACACACATGTCAATCACAGCTTGGGCCGGCACTGTGCACAGCGGGTTACGCTACTGCATGTGACACCCACATTCCATACTGGGGCCAGGGTTGGAGTCCCAGATGCCCCGCTTCCAGTCCAGCTTCCTGCTAATGCTCTGGGACAGCAGCAGAGGATGACCCAAGTGCTCGGGCCCTGCCACCCCTGTGATGGACTTACATGGGGTTCCTCAATCCTGCCTTCAGCTTGGCCCAGGCCTGCCTATTGCCCAGGCCTGCCATTGGGGAGTGAACCAGCAGATGGAAGACCTCTCTCTCTCTCCCTCTCTCTCCCTCTCTCTCCCTCTCTCTCTCTCCCTCTCTCTCTCTGCCTTCAAATAAATAAACATTTTAGAAAGGGAGGTGCAGGCACCTGTGCTAGTGGTTAAGATGACACTTCAGGAGGCCACGTCCATATCAGGTGCCCGGGCTCAAGGCCCAGCTGCACTCCTGGGTCCAGTCTCCTGCTTCCGTTCACCCCAGAAGCAGAAGTGAGGGCCCAGTCACTGAGCCCCTGCCACTGACGCAGGAGGCCTGTTTCCAGTTCCCAGCTCCTGGCTTCAGCTTGGCTCAGCCTCAGTCGTAGACATTTGGTGAGCGAACCAGTCGATGGAAGATCGCTCGCTCCCTCTCTTATTCCAATAAACTAAATAGATACATAATCAACAAATAACATCTGCAGAGCTGTGACTGAAGTCCAGTGCCACGATACACTGTGGAAAGACCTGGGAGAGAGGAGCTGGCGGGCTCCACCCAGGGCGGAGGGTGAAGGTGGGGGTGACTGCGCTGAAGCCCTGCACAAAGGGCAGAAGACTTACACGTCCATCAACACTTTCCTTAAAACAGGGAAAACACTGTGACGAATCAGTGCAGCCTATCTCCCAAATCAGCCATGAGACAGGAAACTCTGAGGAGCCCACAAGGGGCAGTGAGACCCCAGAGTTCTCTGGGGGTCATTAGTGCCTTAGGGGAGGGCTCAGTCTTCTGAGGGCTGTAATTTGCAAGAGTCTACTTCCTCTTACCCTGTTTCTTTTGTCCCAAGGATCCCTAGATATGTGTGTGATACACACAGATTTAACTTCTGTCTGTCTGTATGTCTCTGCATAGAAGCATACACAGATATGTCCATGCACATTTAAACATGTGCCTCATACATGTTTTCTATGTCTATTTCCTGATCAAAACATAAATTCGTTTGCCATCTTTACATAGACATTAATAGTTCCGCAACTCACCCAGAACAACACGTGGAGGGGCCGAGGGGCAGGACGGCATGCGACAGTAAAGGGGACGCTGAGCAGGACACGCAGCACCTGCTCGGGTCCTGGCTCCAGGGGCGGAATGAGGGCCGATGTCCCAGCTGCGCACGCTGCCAGCTGAGGCTCAGGAATGCAGGGTTCCTGATGGAGGCCACCTGCAGCCGCCCAGGGTGGGCGGAGCCTGGGAAGGCTGGAGTTCCTGACCATCAGGAAGGACTCCCAACAGCGAGTCCGGTACAGGCTTCACGGAGTGGACGAAGGACTTGGGTGGCCTGTGTCCCCGCCACACAGTCCACTGACTCGCCTGCAACACCGCTGGTCAGGGGCCTGCTTGGGTTTTTCCCCTCAGATTCCATTTCCTGGTAATCAACTGCACTGCCCCTGTGCTGAGAGATCAGTGGTTCCCGTGGGCCTGGCAAACTCCACTTGGACCTGCCACGGGGGCCTGCCCCTACCTAGGCTTTTTAGGATCCCTCTCACTTAGTCACTTTCTGGAAGTTACCTGTACTCAGCTCCTGACGGAGACCACGGAAGCACCAACCTTCCATAAGGATCTGAGCGTGTGAGCGCCACCGACTTCACACACTCATATATCACACAGGCACCCATCCGCGGACGGACGACAACTCTGGAGTCTCCTCCCGGTACAGTGCAGCACAGAGAATGCTCTTGGGGCATGAGAATGCAAACAGCCCTCAGGGCGGGGAGGCTGCCCCCTCAGACTCAGGCGGTGGGGCGGTGGAGCCTGTCTGCATGAAGAAATCCACCGCAGGGGAGACGAGGAGAATACACGGGCAGTCACTCCCACACCGATCCCTGCTGCACACTGGAGACAAGCTCCACAGTTTGCAGATCCAGTCATTGCCCTGATGAGCTGCTGAACGCGGTCTGGCTGTGTTTGATTCAACTTCCCGGAGGAAGCCGCCTCAATCCTGTGTCTGCTGTCCTCACATCGAGGGCCTTTGCAAGAGCTCGGTGCTCAGCACCGGTCAGGATGCCCACCCCGGGAGAGTGGCGCCTTCTCCCGGGACCCACGGGCCTTCCTCCTCCTCCTGTCCGTTTTCCGGATGTCCTCGGCATGTAGGCTGTGAAATGCCATCCCCTCCCGAGACTCACTCTCCATCGGTGGGCGCCGTGGGTCTCTCGGGGAGACCTAAATGGCTTCTTGGCTACCCAGAATGGAGTGTCCAGGAAGGGTCAGCATTTTTGCTTCGAAAGTAAATGCCCTCAGGATTAAGGCTGTCTGCCTACTGCTTTGTAGGACAGTATAAACCCTGACATGGGTCCGATCATGCAGACAATGTACCCAGGATTTAATATAGCACAAACTGCTTGAATAATTGCTAATTAACTGATTGACACAGTTAACATAAATAACTATTAGTGTAGAATTATTAACATATATGTAAAAATGGCAAACAATTTCCATTTTTATCAGAAAATATGCATCTAAAATATATGTATTATGTATATATACATATGTAAATATGCATGTGCGAATTTGGTGTGTATGCATATGCACAGAGACATACATACAGAAAAATGTCATACCACCAAACAACAGGTACAGTATCACTTCTGCGGTTAACGGCAATGTCGTCATTTCTTCCTATTGAGACTATGCCATTTTATCTATTGGGAATCTGCTTTGCTTTTTATGGTAGGCAACTCAATGTTTATAATGTTAGCAACTAATTTTAAAACTATGACTCCAAACTTCCTAATGTTGGTTAGTAACATCAGGAAGAGTGGTTGTCTATCACACTATTTCTGTTGCAATGAATGATTAACCTTCAGGAGTTAGATTTATGTTGGAAGTTGCTACTTAAGGTTTTTCCTTAATGCACTGGGGCTTGTATTAAGAAGGGTTTGGTGTAAAGTCCAACCTTCAGGCACTGACCTGCGTACCGGATCCTGAATCCTCTCTTGCTGGTGGCGTGGTCGGTGGACCAGCGGAGATACAGCTGATTACTCCTGCTTGTGAAATTGGACGGCTCGGTGTGGTTCCCACTCAGGACCACCAACAAGGGGCTCTGTCCGGAAGGACCTGAGAGAAGCAGAAAATGGAAACCTTCAGATGTGAGTTGGCCCCAGCTACACAGGCTGCTTCGAGCTTGTGCTAAAATTGGGGGCTGTATATGTAATACACCATTAATAGTGGACACAGAATTCCAGATGATCATAGGAAGAAGCACATTCTCTGATAAAAATAAGTCCTGCAAAAGCAATTTCAGGTGTCTATGCTAATTTGATGCCTAAATGCTGCTTGTCAATAAAGCTGCAATTGAAAAAACAAAGTCATTAATACTCTCATTGATATTTATAATATCCTAGAGTCAACCCCCTTATCCACAGGGGATCATGTTCGAGACCCCCAGTGGATGCCTAAACCACAGATAGTGCCAACCCCTCTCATTTGATGCCTTTTCCGTCTTCACCCAGCGCTTGTCATACTCTGTGGCTGTTACTGTTACAGTCTGATGGCTGGCAGCAAAGCCAGCATGACAGTCTGTCTCCTTCCTCACCACGTCAGACAGAAAAGTCATTTTTCCTGTAATCGGATCTTGGCCACCTCCACCTGCGGTTCCCTGATTCAGTCCACACCTTTCACCTTTCCTCCTGGAGGAAGCACTTTAAGAAGCATGGCCTCTTGGGCATTTCCCAAATGCCAGATCAACACCTTGAGTGTGGGGCCATTGTAAACAAAGTAGGGATTACTGGAACACGGACAGGGACAGCAGTCCAAGTGGCTACTGGGTGACAATCCAGGGCGGGGTGCGCGCAACATGGAGAAGCAGACAAAGCGTGGAGTGGCATCCTGGGCGGACTGGCGGGACAGGAAATGCGTCAGTGCACTGATCTGCAAGGTGAGCACCGCAGAACTCAAGGGCTGCTTCTGTCTGGTGTTTTCCCACCTAATGTTTTCACACCCGGCATGCGACTGTGGGTGAAGCGAGGAGCTCTGTTTCACACAGGCAGATAGGAGGGGTAGTGCACCACAAATGGAAGATGCCTTCGCATAACCACTTTGCAAGCAATCTGGTAATACCCATGAAGGCTACAGGTTTAATGGCACTGCTATACACGTGGACCACGGACACCACGGCTACCTAGGAACAAAAGCAGGGAGTCCAGTATTGTTTCCTGATGGTCTATTTTTGGCCCCGGCCACTAACGCA
This sequence comes from Sylvilagus bachmani, assembly GCA_015711505.1. NCBI lineage: Eukaryota > Metazoa > Chordata > Mammalia > Lagomorpha > Leporidae > Sylvilagus > Sylvilagus bachmani. The sequence continues at coordinate 110,445,623 of CM027401.1, read as the reverse complement.
GAGTTTGAAAGAATTGGAAATGCCATAAGAAATAAGTCTATGCAATATCTGAATTAGTAAACTAGCTATGTGTGTATGACATAATTAAAATGCACCAGCAACTGTGTAAAAACTCACAAGTGGGGCTGACATTGTGGCACGAGGCATTAAATCACCGCGTGCAACACCAGCACACCACATCAGAGTGCCAGTGCACGTGCTGCCCGCTCCTCTTGTGATCCAGCGTCCCGCTGATGCGTCCTGGAGGCAGAACCTACATCCCTGTCACCCACGCAGGGGACCGAGATGGAGTTCTGTCAAGTCTCTCTGCCTTTCAAATAATACATCTTTCATTTATTTATTTATTTTATTTGACAGGCAGAATTAGACAGTGAGAGAGAGAGAGAGACAGAGAGAAAGGTCTTCCTTCCGTTGGTTCACCCCCCAAATGGCCGCTACGGCCAGTGCGCTGCGCCGATCCAAAGCCAGGAGCCAGGTGCTTCCTCCTGGTCTCCCACGCGGGTGCAGGGCCCAAGCACTTGGGCCATCCTCCACTGCCTTCCTGGGCCACAGCAGAGAGCTGGACAGGAAGAGGAGCAACTGGGACAGAACCAGCACCCCAACCGGGACTAGAACCCAGGGTGCTGGCGCCACAGGCGGAGGATTAGCCTAGTGAGCCGCGGCGTCAGCCTAAATCTTTTATTTAAATAAATACATAAATAACAAACACCAGTGCAGTGTCCGGCCAGCTGGCAGGCTGTCATAACCAGAATCCACTGCTATTCCCTGTAAGAAACTGCTGTACTCCCAGGCTGTTGCTGACCACACTGCCCTGTGAGGGAACCCAGGGCAGTCGTGCTGTCTTACAAGTGTGTGGGGCTTTCCTCCACGCTACAGCTCACTGCTGCCCCACGCTGTAGAAGGGTTCCTGAGGTCCTCACTGGTGCTGCTGCCGCACACTGCACCTGGGGAGGTGGGGTCTGTGAGCGTTAGACAAGTAGCTGCTATTCACGCAAAGAAATTAAGAAACCACAGCACACTCCTGTCCAGCTCCCCCTCAGTGCAGTTCTGCTGACTTCCCCCAAAGCTGTCATGGGCTGCACAGTGTCCCTCCATGCATGCGCTGAATGCCTAATCCCCAGAACTTCAGAATGCGAGTATGAGGTCACTTCAAACAATTCATAGGAAGAAGTGGAGTTCAGGGAAGCTGTGTTTGGTAGCACCTGAAATCCACCTATGGGCGTCTCTCAGTGCACAGTTTCCATTAGCTTTCTGCAGATCGCACTTGTGTCTGGAGACAGAACCTTTGTAGGAACAGAGTAAAGCGAGGCTGTCCAGGCGGTGTGAATCCACACGGCTGCCATGGCCCTGAGGAAGGCAGACGGGGACACAGCCACACACCAGGGACACCGCGCAGAGACACAGGGAACAGGCCCTGTGCTGGCCCAGCAGTCCTTGGGACACACGGCCCGACAACCCCGAGATGTGGTTTTACTTCTCAGGGCAGCCTTAGTAAGTAAACGCAGAAGACTGGGACTGGCTGATTACAGAACACCCAGGACCCCAGCGAACGCTGCCCCTCCCTGCCCAGGATCGCAAGGGCCACGTGTCTGGCACTCTGCCACTGTCTTCCGACTAAGGAATGGGAGGTGTGCTTTGTTTAAACAACTAATGCATATTCAGGAATACAGCAGAATCCATTAACCTAAATTTATGAGACTTTTGAATCTCCAATGTCATTCTGAATGACAGCTTGAGAACAGTGTTAGGTACCCTCACTCCATTCCATCTGTTCTCTTTGCATAAAATGCAGCACACTTACTAGAACTATTCTCCCTTTATACGTATTTTAAGTTATTTTCATTTTATTTGGAAGGCAGGAGACAGAGGCACAGAGAGGGATCTTCCACCTGCTGGTTCACTCCCCCATTTTCCACAACAGGTAGAGCTGGACCAGACCAAAGCCAGGAGCCAGGCGCTCGCCCTGGGTCTGTCGTGTGGACGAGAGCAGGGCTGCCTCCCCGAGCCTGCATCACCAGAAGCTGGGATCGGACGTGAAGCGGGGACACAAACCCAGACACCCCAATCTGGAGGCGCATCCCCTGCAGTGTCCTAGCCACAGCATCCTAACCTATCCCTCTAGGACTGCGCCTTAAACACGGATGGGGATGGAGGGAGGACGACACAGCCGTCGAAGCCAAGGCTTGGCATGCAAATTAGAGGGCCTGCTTTCATTCCTGGCTCTCACTCCCCTCCCTCCAGTCCAGCCTTCTGCTCATGGGGGCCCTGGGAGGGAGTGGATGATGACCCAAGTACTTGAGTCCCTGCCCCTACGTGGGAGACCTGCGTAGAGTCCAGACTGGTCCAGGCCCAGCTGTTGTAGGCATTTGAAGCGAGACCCAGCAAATGGGAGACCACACTCTCTTCTTGTCTCTCCCATCTCTCTGTCAATTACACAGGCAAATATTTAAAAGGAAAAGCATAGGAGACTACTCTTAAAAACTCATGGAAACTAGGATGGAATTAAAAGAAATGTTTATTTTGGTGCGAAACAATTGAAACCATGTAGTTTTTTCATAATATGAATTCTCGATGAACTCGGTGAAGACCCCTGCATCCACTCTGCTGTATGTAGCAAAACAGCTCAGCCATAGGCCAGCAGCAGCCACTGCGACCAGGAAGGAAGGAGGCCAAGGGGCATCGTGGGTGCCACAGTCTACTGGGGCATGCAGTCCGACGATGGTTAAGGACCCAATTTAAAAACTTGCAATATCCACTCTTTGAACCACAGAGAGCAATAGATTCATAAAGTTAAAAATCATTATGCAGGGGCCATGTGGCATGATGGGTAAGGCTGCTGCCTGCACCGCTGGCAGCCCATGCAGGCGACGGTTCACGTCTCAGCTGCGCCACTGCCAACCCAGCTCCTGGCTGATGCGCCTGGGAAAGCGCTGGCGCTAGCTCAAGTCGTTGGGCCTCTGCACCCACGGGGGAGACCTAGATGAAGTTCCTGGTTCCTGGCTTTGGCATGGCTCAGCCCCAGCCGCCGTGGCCTTTTGGGGAGCGAACCAGCCGATGGAAGATCTGTCTCTCCCTCTCTTTCTCTGTAACTCTGCCTTTCAAATAAATGAACTAAATCTTTTACATATATATATATATCATCTTGCATAGCACGTATTTTTGGCTGTGTTTTGAATGATAAAAAACACCTTCTCATTGAAAGAGGGCGGAGAGAGAGGGAGGGAGGGTGGGAGAGAGAGAGAGAGATGAACACATTACTGCAAAAATGGCATCATGAAAAAAATTTGCATAAAACTCTGACCACCCATCTTACAGAAGAATCTTTGAAAACAGAACAAGCCTAAGCATAGGTGGTTGGCTCACTTTGATCAATTTGATGGTAAGTACTGTCATTCTCAAAGATTTGTTTATTTATTTGAAAGGCAGAGTTACACACAGGAGGGAAGAGAGAGAGAGGGAGGGGGAGAGGGAGTGGGAGAGGGAGAGGGAGAGGGAGAGGGAGAGGGAGAGGGAGAGAAAGAATCTTCCATCCACTGGTTCACTTCCCAAAGGCCCACAACATCAGAGGCTGGGCCAGGCTGAGCCACGAGCCTGGAACACCATCCATCTTCCACATGGTTGGCAGAGGCCCAAGCAGTTGGGCCCCCTTCTGCTGTCTTCCCGGGCACATGAGCAGGGAGCTGGACTGGAGTGGAGCAGCTGGGACTCTAACCAGTGCCCACGTGGGATGCTGGCCTCACAGGCGTTGGCTCACCTGCTGGGCACAATTATGGCCCTGGTACAGCATTCTCCTCCACTGACCTCTGATCACTCTGATGCTAACTGTTGTGATGTTGCTTCTATTACCTGCCTCGCTTACTCTGTATGATGGACACGATCCACCCATGTTTTAGGGAAACAATATTGTAGCAATTAGTGCATAAATTATTGATAAATACTTTGCTCCTGAAATCAGAAGACATAAAAGGAGCACTAGCTGCATTCCAGTTCAACCACTGGGAAACAAAAGCACATGTGCACTTTTTTAAAAAATGATTTAAATGTAATTACATACACATGCATGTGTGGGAACAGTTCTAGACAGGATCAGAGACAGGCCTGAGAGCCTGGCTTCCTCCCTGTGAGTCAGTGCGATATTTAGGAGAGAAAGGAGCTGCTCGAGGCCACCCACTCTAACCCCCACGTTACAGAACTGAAGAATGACTACAGGAAGTCAGTCAGCTTCCAGGTGTGCCATCCAGCATTGGAGCTGTTCGAAATCTGCACCACAGAACAGTGAAGACGTGATCTACCTGAAGAAGATATCCAAGGATATACCCAAGTCCCTCTGCCAGCTTTGTATGCATTCATGAATGTGGTGAAGGTTGCTGCTACACAAAGAGCCAAGAAACCTACCATCAAATATTTCCAGTGCGTCAAACTGCTTTTCGCTTTGAAACGTCTCTACGAAGAGGGTGATGTTGAAGTCTGGATCCACTCTGATGCTCCAGGAGCAGGTCTGGGAGTTGAAGTAGTTGCCGGGGTACCCGGGACTGAGGATCACCCCAGAGGACTCCGTCCGCACTTCGTTGGCTGGACACTGTGCTGCAGGGAGAAGGACCAGAAAGCTTTGCTCGAACAAAGCGAATCCAACTTCCAGAGCATCGTTGCTGGCCCTGGGTGTGCAAGCCAGTGAGCAGAAAGGGCCAGGCCACAGAGCTCTAAAGCCAACGCGAGAAGCAGACACAGAGCTGATCAGCGCGGAGCGCTCACGTGCTGTGTGTGCCTTTCCCTCCACGGTGCATCCCCGAGTGCACACACCTTAATGTGCAGCAGGTGCCTCGTGGATTTCGTCACACGGACCCACGTTTTTCCTAACTCATTCGCAAAGACAGGCTCACCTCTTCTATATAGTGTTACCAAAGTGTCACGGAATTTGATGTGATAAAAGAAAAATCGCATTAATAATGGTCTTTGGTACAGTTAGAATCCTAAGGTTTACGTGGCTTATAGGTTTGCCTGGGACCCTGAGGAGGGAGTGAATCAAGAGGCTGGCCTGAGACCCACACCGCCCCCGGGCGTCTCCCCTCCCCCACGCACAGGAGGAGCAGGGGGCTCCATGGCGGGGTTTCCTGTAATGCACCATCAGGCTAACACGGCTGCATCTACACTCCTCCCCTCCTGCTGCTCCACCTCCATATCATCGCCGCAGATGAGGACAGGCACAGGAAGCCGCCAAAGAACAAAGGGGGCTACCTTCCCGCGTCTGCTTACAGAGACGGCAAAAGGAAATTATTTCCACTATCTTCGTGGCTTATAAATAAATGCAGACATGCTTTACCTTAGTGAAAAATAATGGTTATCAAAAGAAATTTGGAAATCCATGGGCAATTTTGTCATAACACCTGTTTTCCGTGAACTTTTTGAAGATTGCTCATATGCATGGATTTCATTTTTTCCACCAAAATATTCTTGTCTTTTTTAAAATATTTCAATATACGTTATTAACATTTCAGAATACTTTTAAATTTACACAATGAGAATTGTGAGGTAGTAAGTTTTTCCATACGCCTCTCACCCATCCCCTCCTCCTCCTGTGAGCAAGTTGGCTATAATGAACCACCCCCAACGTTCCCTGTTGTTTTACTCCAGTTTCCTTTTATCCTTCCTTGCTCCTCAGAGACCCTAGAAATCCATGTTCTGTATTCAGATTGAGTATTTTTTAAAAGTTGTTTTCGCTCCAACATGTAAGGGAGAACGTTTTTGTCTTTCTGTGTCTGGCTTATTTCATTCAACATTATTTCATCTAGTTCCAGCCATTTTGCTGCAAATGACAGGATCCCGCCCCTGTTCTAGCTAAGGGGTGTTCCGCTGGGTACATGCACCTCCTTCTCCCATCTGCTCCTCAGAGGACGGCCGCGCCGGCTGTTGGGAACTGCTGAGATAAATGTTCAGCTGGTATCTCCTTGACGCAGCCATGGCTTCGGGGCACGTGCCCAGGAGTACGTGGGTATAGGAATGAGCAATAGCAACAAACCTTCCATTTCTGTTTCCACAAACTCTTTGAAGTGCTGTCAGGTTACACCATTCTTTGAGAAAAACACAGGACACAGACTGGACTGTGTCAGCCAGGGGCTGGAGGAGGAGGCAACAAAGCCCAGAGCTGAGACTGAAAGGGCGGGAGCTCCTGGCAGCCCTGCTGTGAATGGGCCCTGATAGCTCCCTCTGCCCTGTCATCAGAGCCCCTGCATACAAATCCCTCTTCTCTTCTGCGGTTTCAAGGGGACTTTAATCACCGGTTAGCTCCTAACCACAGTCTGTAGGTTTTTCAAAGTGGGGACAGGTACACGTGTAAGAAAAGCGTGGAGCTTGTTTGGAAAGTCTTTACCCTCATTGTGCTTTCTGGAAAACACCACGTGGGTACGGAATGGGATGTCCCTTATTCCTGTGGCCCAGGTGTCAGTGTGGGATACAGGACGGCCCGCACGGAGCTGCTGAGCTGCAGCTGCCTGTGAGAGGGGACGGCACACCCAGGGCTGAGGGGCCACAGACGCCGCTTCTGTGTTTCAGAGAACGAATGGAGACGGGAAGAGAGTGACTGCCATCGCCCTTCATGTGGCCCTGCGCGTTTCGCAGCAGGTGAGATGTGTGCATTTCACTGTTTGTAAATTTTACCTCACAGCACATTAAAAACCATCTAGTTGTATCCTTGCTGAACAATTTAGGGAGAATGTAGCAATGCCAGAAATTTACAGTGAAATGGGTCAAAAATAGAAGAACCAATGGGTAGACAGAGAGCATCGAGCTAAGCATTGACAGGGAAGGGCTGTAAACATCTCTGGGGAACTGGGTGGCAGGTACTTGGGTCTCTATTTTAGAGTTACTTCAACCTTGCTCTATCTTTGGGCACTTTTGTAACTGAAATTTTGGAACAAAACTTGACTTCCTATGGGATATGGCTCTGATTTCCCAGGGACAGCACAAAGAGAAAGGACACTCCTGCTCTCTGGTCACGGTCACTGCCACAGGGTCACAGCGCAGACAAAGACACTCAGAGCCATGCGGCAACAGCATCAGGCCGTGCGTACCTTCACACGTTGGCAGGGGTCCTTCAAACTGCAGCTGGGAGCTCAGCTTGCAGGTCAGCGTGTCGGTCCCCAGTAAGGTGTAGCCAGGGTGGCACTGGAACTTCACGAAGTCCCCTGGAAGAGTGGGTGCGGCACGCTAGAAAGCCACGCACGGGAAATTCCGTGTGCCAGCGTGTTAGACAGACGTGGCTGCTTAGCAAATGACATCAACATGAAATCATTTCAGAAGCAAGGTTATCTGCAGTGCTATTTGGTTCAGAACCAATCCCACGTTTGCTTCTTAAATGATAAAAGTGCTGTCTGAAACCTGCCAGGTACTAGGACAGAAACCACATGGCAGTCTTGTTCCTTGACTAATCATCTGAGTCTGTACTCCTTCCCCAGTGATCATCAAAAACACAAACAGGTGGAGCCAGCACTGTGGATAGTGGGCTAGGCCTCTGTGGGTGAAGCTGGCATCCTATATGGGCACCGGTTCAAGTCCTGGATGCTCCACTTAGGATCCAGCTCACTGCTGATAGCTTGGGAAAGCAGAAAATGGTCCAAGTGCTTGGGCCCCTGCACCCACATGGGAGACCCTAGAAGCTCCTGGCTCCTGGCTTCAGATCAGCCTGTCTCTGGCATCTGGGGAGTAAACCAGCAGATGGAAGATCTTTCTCTGTTTTGCCTCTCAAAGAAATAAATTAAAAAAAAAAAAAACAGGCCAAAACAGTGAACCAGATGCTTGCAATTTAAGCAAGGCTGTTGAACAGGAAGGCAGAATGGCTCCTGTGCATCCTGAGGGGGCCTGTCCATGACCTTGGCCAAACCAGCACACTGCTGCCATTCATAACTCATTATCAACACAACAAAAATGGTATCCTGCGGTTTGGCCAGGGGTTTGGAGCGGCGGGACAACAGGATGAATTATTTCAATTTGAGACGGAGGAACACTGGGTTGCAATTATTACGTTGCAAACAAGTGCTGTGGCTGCATTCTCAATAGGATGAGATGACTGTTTAATGAATTAGGCCATTAATGTAAAACCTAAAGCAGAATTTCTAGATGCTATCATTAAACAAATCCTACCAATTACATTCGCACTTCAATGAAAGGTCAGCATTATACTAACCATTATTTTAGCTGCAAATGATTAAATCCTTCCACAGGTACATGAACTTATCCTGGAACTAAACAAATCTATGTGCTCTGAAGACTTTATTCAAACATCTCTCTGTCTGTCTATCTATCATCTATTTGCCCTCCACCTATCTGTATATCTACCCATCCATCATCCATACATCTGTCCATCCATCCATTTATCTGCTTAGTGACTGCTCTGAAAGAACAAGAATGCTCAAAATGACAAGAGCAGAATTCAAATGGCAAAACGAGGCAACAAAATCACAGAGAGGAGGGAGGACAACTGCTTTCTTTCTGATGCGTGGTCTCTGTGAGTTCCCCACAGTGGTTCTGCTGCTGCGTCTTTGACGAACGAGCCCCTTCCTAGTCTGAGAGGTGGGAATGAGAGGTCAGGGTGATCGCCCGGTATTGTAATAAAGAAAACTTTACCTATTTCAAAATCCTCGTCCTCGGTAAGCATTTCAGCCTGTGGAACTGCTGGCGGGGGCTGGCATTTCTTGAGCTGAAATGCTAAATGATTCGTTAAAAAATAACAATGATTGTGATTACACTGGCTACATAAACAGAGCATATACTAAGCAGTATTATAATACCTAAGAACACTGACTATTTGTACTTGTAAATCATTATTTTATAAAACTCTCAAGCTTTAAAACTTCATATATGATTATTTCAAGCCAACGAACATTAAATTTCAAGGAAAATGGTGAACAAGACAATGATGATGTTTAAATAAGCACACTTCACTCATGCTTGGAATCTCCCAAGGGAAACGACTGACCCAGGGCTTGGCCCCATGCTCTCTGGAGCTGATGTGTCCCCGACTGTCTCTGTGTTGAGTGCCATCCCCAGGTAAAATCGGGGCTTCTATGTGAACTCTTTCTACTGCTTAAACTCTGGCCAGCACTGTAGTGTAGCAGGTAGAGCCGCCGCCTGCAGTGCTGGCATCCCATATGGGTGCCGGTTCAAGACTCAGCTGCTCCACTTCCAATCCAGCTCTTTGCTGTGGACTGGGAAATCAGCAGAGGATAGCCCAAGTGCTTGGGCCCCTGCACCGATGTGAGAGACCTGGAAGAAGCTCCTGGCTCCTGGCTTCGGATTGGCCTGGCTCGGGCCTTTGTGGCCATTTTGGGAGTGAACCAGTGCATGGAAGACCTCTCTCTCTGCATCTGCCTCCCTGTAACTCTGTCTTTCAAACAAATAGATAAATCTTAAAAAAATAATAATAATTCATTGTCAATGTGGGGAGAAGTTTGCTTTCGGCCCACTGACTGCTGGCTAGCCCCACGGCTCAATAGGCTAATCCTCTGCCTGCGGCGCCAGCACCCAGGGTTCTAGTCCCAGTTGGGGCGCCGGTTCTGTCCCAGTTGCCCCTCTTCCAGTCCAGCTCTCTGCTGTGGCCCGGGAGGGCAGTGGAGGATGGCCCAAGTGCTTGGGCCCTGCACCCACGTGAGACCAGGAGGAGGCGCCTGGCTCCTGGCTTTGGATCAGATTGGCACAGCACACCTGCTGTAGCGGCCACTTGGGGGTGTGAACCAACGTAAAAAGGAAGACCTCTCTCTCTCTCTTGCTCTAACTCTGCTTGTCAAAAAAAAAAAAAAAAAAAAAAAAAAAGATGGCACCTGCTGGAACACTTCACCCAGGATCAGGGACGAGCGAATCTATCAAAGCCCAGGGCTTACAACACACACGGCCCAAGAACTCACGAATGAACACTAAGGAGTTCATTAAGCAAAGACTGCAGGAGAACCCTGGGGCAGGCCCTGCGAGGGGGCTCCGCCACCCCGACTGCGACTGTGACACTGCACTGCCTAAGCTGGGCAGGCCACGTGCACTCACCGTGAAAGTTGAGGACGAAGAAGCCGCCATTGGAGAAGTCGCTGTGGAACCTGAGCAGCACCTGGCTGGTGGAGCTGTGTGCCGTCTCCAGCGCCGTGTTGCCGCTGAAGACGCCGAGCTGGGGGGCCGTCTGGTCAGGCCCGTCCCTGCCGAGGACACACAGGAGGCACAGTTGGAGCGGGCAGCTCCTGCCTGCCAGCACCCCCTCCTGACAGCCTGGCAGCGCGGTGGGCCTGGGCCCCCGGCTCCCGACGTGGCCCCGGCCCCCAGGGCTCAGCCCTGCAGAGGAGGTCCAGGCTCAGGGCCGTGGGACTCCATCAGCAGCTTCCTCATTCCCACTTGCAAGCCTAATTTCCATTATTTGTGCTGACTTTGAGAGACAGCACTGGAAACTCTCGCTGTGAAGAGGGGATCCTTGCAACCGCCCTCTGGGAGCTGTGTGCCACAGCGCCTGCCACA
>CM027401.1:110415568-110428282 GCA_015711505.1 Sylvilagus bachmani | reverse complement strand
CTCATACATTCTAGTGTATACATCCTCATACATTCTAGTGTATACATCCTCATACATTCTAATGCAAGTGAGCTATTATGGTGGTGCTTACATTTCTTAAATGAAACCACCTGAAGAACATACCCATGTAAGTATTCTGGTGATAAAGCATTAACAAAATATTTAAACTACTCAGCAGAATATTTAATCTAGCCAACAAAATATGTAAAACTTTAAAACCATATTCGTGAGTGTTCCTGCTTTCAGTTATCAAATTACATTTCACAAATTAATAAACCACATTCTTAATACTAGTTTAACAATTATAAAACATTTTTAAACTGAAACTTCTGCACAATTTTGGTGCTAGCAGAAAAATAGTGTCTCCAATTTCTCACATCAATTTCAGACTTATTTTGTCATTTGTTTACCTTAATCAATGTATTTTCTGATCATAGGTTTAAAGAATAATTTAGACTATACTAATTTTAAGTAAGATTCCTATGCAGTTTAACATAGGGTATGTCAAAAAACTCATGGAGAAATTGAATTAAAAGTTTATTTTGCAGGAAAATTATTTTAAAATTCATGCACAATTTTTACATCTTTTTCATGAACATCATGACCCTTCTTTTGCATGGATTTCAATATAGCTTACCTAAATGAATTATCTTTTAATTCCATTTCCATGACCTTTTAGAAGTACCCTAGCATAAATATTTTCAGCATATAAATACAAATTGATTTAATGTATATCTGGAGATAGGTACCGTAAGATTTAGAATTCTTGAACATTAATCAGAACTAGCCCATTTTTTGAAAAGATATTCAGAAGTTGTTCAAATTATCTAAGACTTTTCTGAAGTTCTCTGGAAGTCCACAGAGCCAAATTTTGAAGCTAGATTTCAGTTCAGTTGCTTTAAACAGCAGTTATAAATCTGGAGTGGTACACCATGCTTGCTATGGTTTAGATCTTAGTGACCACATGCTAAAGGCCTGGTCCCCATGGTCTCATGCTAAAGATTCCTGGATTAACGTTAGTGGTGAATGGATTACAGATGGAGGTTAATCCAGTACTGGTGGGTGTGCAGGTGAGGACTCTAGGACCCGACAGAATCAGATGGGGCTTGCAGGGTGGGAACAGACACACAGACACAGACCCCAAGGATCGGGCCTGTCTCCCCACTTCCTCCTTGCCACACAACCCTCTCACCTCACGCTGCAGGTCACCTCCTCCCGCCTCACCAGACGGCAAGCACACTGCACACACCTGAACCGCCAGTCTCTCGGGAAACAGACTCTCTGTTTTCGTTTGTGTTAAAATCATACCCTTGGCTTAAAGTTTCAAAGTTTACTCCAATATGAAGAATATATAGAACATGCCTTGAGTGGTTCTTAGAAAATGCGTTACGGAATGGCTCTAACCACTTCCAGTGTTTCCTTCGTGCACTGACGGTTGTGTTCTGTTAATGACACTACTGGCAGGAAGAGAGACTGCAACAGTCCTCCTGGAGCAGGAAGACAGCCTTGGGTGCCCTCGAGTTTCAGGGAGACAAACTGCCTCTTGAGACACCAGCATCTGATACTGGGGTGCCCGCTGGGGTCCTGGCTCCTGCTGCAGGCATCTGGGGAGTGAACCAGCAGACAGATCTCCTCTCTGCCTCTCTTTGCCTTCCAATAGAAAAAAAAAATCTTCAAAAAATAAACAAACAAGCAAAAGAGCCCAGCTCTGCCCAGGGAGGTTTGGCCATCTGGTTCTGCAAAATGATGATGGCATAAATGATGGGCAAGCCTTCCTGTGCTGTGAGGCTGCATCCGCTGTCATGTCAGAGAGACCCAGCCTGGATTTAGACTGGGGCCCGCTGGGCACCCGCAGCCTGAGGTCACCACAGGACACCCCACGCAGCAGGCTGCCCGGCAAAGCCCCAGGGAAACCTGTGGGTACCAACGCCCAGCCTGGGGTGCTCTCGTCACCACACAGCAGGTCTGAGAGAGCCAGGTGCCCTGCTGGACGCCAGCCTACATGTCTTTTCTCCTGACTTCTTTTTTTTTTTGACAGGCAGAGTTAGGCAGTGTGAGAGAGAGAGAGACAGAGAAAAAGGTCTTTCCTCCCCAAATGGCTGCTATGGCCAGCGCTGTGCTGATCCGAAGCCAGGAGCCAGGTGTTTCCTCCTGGTCTCCCATGCGGTGCAGGACCCAAGGACTTGGGCCATCCTCCACTACCTCCCCAGGCCACAGCAGAGAGCCGGCCTGGAAGAGGAGCAACCGGGACAGAATCTGGCGCCCCGACCGGGACTAGAACCCGGTGTGCCGGCACCGCAGGCGGAGGATTAGCGGCGCTGGCCCTTTTCTCCCGATTTCCTCGTGTTCTTTCCCTCTTATTAAAAGGAGCTCTGAGCACAACAGCTTTTGGTGAGTTCTTCTATGAGTGTCCAGCCTTGGGGCAGTGCTGGACGTGGGAGGGACCCTGGCCTCCAGCTGTGTGCACTCTGGGGAGAACACAGCAGCACCTTCAGGCCGTGCTACACAAAGATGCGTTTTGTTGTTTTCACTGTGATGACTCTAGGTCAATGCAGCTATCTCTGCACTGGATGCAAAGACCAGAAGATCAAATTACGTAACTGCTTTTCCTATCAAGCCAGGGAATCTACCGCTCACCAAGATGTTCAAAGGATCCAGGATGAACTACAAATGAGAAAAGACCTCACCTGTGATCATTTCAAGTCATTTATAAAGATAAATGCATGAGCGTTAGCTTGAATGGAGTGTCACTAGGGGATCTGAGAAGTGTGTCCATGGCAAATAGCACACAGCTCCTGCTGTGGCTCTTGAGTTGATCTACCAGCTGCCGTTTTATAGGCAATTCAATGGGTATCGGACTAAGACGAGTATCTGAAACAGCTGACTGGTGTCTCAGAGCTGATTTTACGTGGGACAGGGTGGGAGAGCAGAGGGAGGTGGAGCCACAAAGCCCCCTCCATGCTCCCTTGACTTCTTCAGTGGGAACCCAAGGCTGGGAGCCCTGCCTTCTCCCCCACCGGGGGGGGGGGGAGGGGGCAGCGTTCAGCATCTCGGAGGAGCACAGAGCTGGTTCATTTTTCATTCCACGGGACTGCAGCCAGGTTGACATCTGTTTCTTATGAACTCATCATTTTTACAGTACACTTCGTGCGTGTCTTTTACTGGGAACTACAAAAGTTTCTCAATGGTCCTAAACACTGGCCCTGCAGATTTGAACCCGGGACTCCTGCTCCTATGGGGCCCAGCGGTGAGAGCAGAGCCTGACCCCGGCCTCCCCGTGGCTCTCCTAGGGCGGACCCTGCCTGGCAGCCCTGCCGACCCGGTCTCCTCCACCCGGGGTCTTCTCCACCTCAGAGCAGGGGAACACCAGGACCCTCCAGAGCCCACCGCCCACTGAGCTCAGGTCTCGGAGGTGCACACACAGTGTCACAGCAGGAATCTCTCCCGGACCCCTGCAGGCCAATGCAGCTGAGTCAGCCCCTGCCGCCCCGCGCAGCCCTCTCCCCGTGCTTGCTCCTCAGTGCGATTATCTTGCTTGTTATTTAAGTTTTGCCACTTCCTCAAGAGCAAGGGCTATATAAATTTGCTACAATCACTGGTATCTGATATTTACTGAGTACAACCTAGAGATGTTCTATGAACACTGTGGAATCCATGAGTGAATCGTCGCCTCCTGCCCATTGGCTCACGTGCACTGTGACACCCTGAGCAGCTCGCCTGGTCCAGGAGAAGTCGTGAACCTACCGTCACATCTTGGGAACGGGTGGTTCCAGTTCCTGTTGATCCCGTGCTCACACGTGAGGACAGGGTGCCCGATCAGAATGTACCCAGGATAGCACTCAAAAGAGATGGACTGGCCCACGCTGTAGTCCGAGTTGATCATGTACCCGTTCTGAAATGGGGGTGGGTCGGGGCAGTTCTGTAACTCGTAGGCTGAAAGAGGAAGCAGACAAGACGGTGCTCAGAAACCAGAGGTTACAGGACTCGGGATGTCCCTGGGTCGGTTTTGTGGATACAAGGTTTAACAAGGTCCTTCCCAGGTTGACAGTGGCCATCCTGGTGGAAAACAAGGATCGTTAGGGCCAGCAGTAGAAGCATGACCGTGCACACTTGAAATGCTCACCGTGTGCTGCGGATGCAAAATCACACTCACGAAACGCAGTTTCAACAATGTCAGCCTTGGAAAGCAAACAACTGATGTGAATTTATTACTTTTTAAATACAGACAATAATAAAAAGAGCCCATAAAGAAAACTGAGTGAACACAAATCTGGAAATTCTGTGAATTTGAAAGAGGAAAACCATGACTCTAAGAGCTTCCAACTAGGTGAGAAGTGCTACAGTGGTTGAATTTTTGTTTAACTTTTACAATGGTTAATTTTTGTTTAACGGAAACCCATTCCATTTTATTTTTTTCTGAACAAAGAGAACTGTAGGATCCCCAAGCTAGCCAACCATCAGCACAGCTTTATAACTGTGCTTTATAACTCTTGCTTTATCATGACGACTTGTGAGTTCAGTAGAACGAACTCCAGGCGGATGAAAGATGCGCATTGAGTCTCTGTGATGGTCAGACCTGCTCACACGCTGTTGAGAGTCAACCGACCCATAACTTAGGCGTCCTCTAGATACTGCAGTGTTGGGCTAACAAGCCCCCATGCTGGTGTCCCTTCCTCGCGCTGAATGCACAGCCCCTGGGGGCGGCTTTCAGTCTGCAGAGTACACCTGTACAGACAAGGGTGAGCAGAACTCACAGCTGATACATCCCAGAGCCGCCCTGTGCGGCAGGAGCCTGGGAGGAGACTGCTTAGCTCCGCCTTGCAATCCCATCCTGTGATCCCTGTCACATGATCCCCCCCAGGAGCTCTCTCTGACCCTCAGCCAGGTTGCGCATGGGCGGATTGAAGGCCGCAAGGCCACTGCCTGTCCTCCTTCCTCAGCAGGAGCCAGGGTCCTAACAGGAAGGTGACAAGGGACCACCTGAGGCCGTCCCCAAGCTGGGAACCCTACGAGCATTCCTAGAGGGTGGACCCCATCACGCCCTTGGAGTTGGAGGCGAACCTGCAGCTTTGAGTTTTGCAAACACATGCTGAAGGGTGACACGGTTCAAGGCTTATGCTGGGTGTTTCCCAGGAGTTTAGACATCAAGTTGCCAGGTAAATGATCTGAAATAAGGAGGGTGGGAGAGGACAGGAGAGTGGGCCAAGGGAGCCATGCAGCCAAGTGGGGAAACGGATGGGCAGGTGCAGACGTGCCACCAAGAGTCACCCTCAGGCCACGGTGGGTGTCACGACCCAGAGGCCAGACACACACGACCTGAGTGTCACTTTAAAGGGACTGATGCTCCCATAAAGATAACACTGGGGCCCACAGAACGACGCCCATCCCTGGGGACATGTGGGCTGCGGTCTGAGAGGCCAGGACAGTTGCTGAGGGCAGCTGAGCGTCACTGTCTTTGGCCCAAGATGGTCCTGATGTTATCCACAGAGCTCCTGCAATGGCAGCTTTTCTCTCTAAAATACAAGATGAAGCAACAGCGGTCACCTGGACAGCTCAGGTATGCCTGCATGATCGGTCACCAGCCCTGGGCAGCACTCTGATTAGCACGTGGGAAAACCCCTGCCTCACGAGAGCAGGCAGAGACGTCTCCACTCTGAGAACATCTCCAGAAAAGAAAAGCACGCTACCACAGTCGCAGGCACACTACAGGACTCCAGCCATCGAAACACAGTGACACACAGACCCGAGCACCGAGGAGACAAAATGCCGAATCTTCCTACGCCATGACTCTGGGCTTGTGAGCGTATGTTTGTCTGCACTTTCAGTACCAGATTCTGTGTGGTTGGCAACAGGATGCCAGGATCAAATTGTGGCAGCAGTGAGCAAGCTAAAAATCCCATAATTTCAGCCCTTGTGTCCTCTGGATTTCTTTGCCCCGCAGGTGCCCTAAGGAAGGTCGGGGACACAAGTCAGAGGTGTGGCTGAAGCGGCCAGAGCACAGGCCAGTGGGCAGCCAAGGCCAAGGCACCTTGAGCGAAGCCTGGTGTGGGCTGCCTGGGGACCGAGCTGGAGGGGACCAAGTCCTCCTGACGACCTGGCAGCTGCCAGGCTGAGCGAGGGGCATGGCTGCAGGGCTCGGCTCCCCAGCTCCCCTTCCTGCCCGTGGAGGACACGTCTTCCCTCCTCCTGAAAAGCCGCCCTCCCCACGTCTACACCAGGTGGATCTCAGCAATGCACTTCTGCCAGGAAGCAGGTTTCGACCACCCCTACTTGTCTTCACCCTGTCTCACTGCTTTATTTCAGTGCTTTGGCATAGTTGAATAATAGTTTGTGCAACTTACAATGAATGTCCACAATTGATATAAAGAACTGTATTAGCGCTTGCATGACAATAAAGTGAAAGATTAAAAATCATTGTTTACTGTGCTTAAAGATGGCTGAAGTTTGGAAGGCTTCTCGCTGCATGCTGTTTCCCAGGGAGGCAATGGGTTTTCTTCCGCTGGCTGTGGACGAGCAGCTCTGGGGTCTCAGCACCACGGCAGCCCGGCTGCACGGGGCTGGTCTGACTGTCGTGGACCCGGGCTTGCTGGGAAGGGATTCTATCAGCTGTCAGAATCCTGGACTGAGCAGGCATCTCGTGCTCTGCACTCCTGGTCAACATCAGCTCCAACATACTCATTTGAAAATATAAAAAGTTTCAATTTAACAATTACAAAGTCAACTAACAAGACAGAAACAGAAAAAAGACAACTTCTTTGGCGTTTGATTGACAAGCAAAATTTTCAGATTATTTTTTGGCTGAAGTCTTCCATTGTCTCACACATTTCTACATGCCCATGCTTGACAACTCCTGCAGACTTCCAGAGGCTTTGTCTGCTAGTTCTGAAAGATTCACTATACTCGTATCTTTGAAACGTGAATTAAACTGGAGCTCATCAACAGAGAAATCCGTCCAGGTTACACACAGGAGAGCTTAGAAGCACTTTCCAGTGCGGTAGGGACCCTGGTGAGCAAGCTGATCTCCCGCACACCAGGGCTGCGGGACTGGGGCCCATCAGTTCCAGGAGGCCCTGCCGTCATGTGCCGTCCTTACAGGGGCCACAGAATTCAGGGTGGTGACAGACACCATGAGTGGATAGGGCTTAGAAGTGTTTCCAGGACCAAACGCACTCCACTGCTCAAGATAACGCTGTGGAGCCGCCGCACTGACGGGGACACGGGCCTGCAGGAAGACGGAATGGCCGTGAAGTCCTTCAGGAACGCAGCCTGTTACAGCAGGAGACAGGTGCACGGCTGCACATGGGGGCTGGGGCTGGAGGGAGCAGGCGGCTGAGATCCGTGCTTCCACCGTAAACCCACAGCACGGAGAACGTCGCCCAGGAACCGTGGTGAGGAAAGGGGTCGGCAACGGCGATTTGGCTCCTGGTCTCCAAGAGAGGAGCTCAGGAGCTGAGGGGACGCTCGAGCCCTGTGGGCCCCTCTTCCGTCTTCAGCGAGGACGCCCTGGAGGGGATGGGCCCTGTGGGCAGCTCTCTACGAAGGCAGCTCCTCCACAAAGAGCCTCACTCGACAATGACTCCCGCTCACCCTCCTGAATGGGAGTTGGGTAAGCCCCTGCCAGCGCTCCCTGGCTAAGCCAGCCTCGCTCAGGGCAAAGAAGGATTCCGTTGTAGAAACAGCTCAGCTTCTAACAACTGAGCGCTGTGCAGGGGGAGTGGTTCGTGCATGCACAATCCCAGGCATCAGAAGCCAGTGTCGCGGCTTCTGCCCGCTACTGGGAAGCCGGGGCTCCACCAACCCCGGCCTCTTTTCTCATAAACACAATTCACCAACATTCTCAGCTTCATGACTGTAATGATGAATGTGCAGACTCCAAGTTATCTTTCAAAAATGGGGTTTGGCATGCACAGCAAGAACAGGAGAAAAATGGTGGGACTTCGAAGTAAGATGTCTCTACTTCCTGCAGTTGACACATGAGAAATTACCTTTCAGGTTTCAGCACTGGACAACTCCCTTTCCCAGACAAGGTTTTGCTTTCAGTGTGGGAAGTGCTGGGTGATGCAGGAGAGGAAGAGAAGAAAGATCCAACCTCTCCAAATGGCCAACTGGAAAACCAAGCAAGTCACTCAAAGTCTTGATATAAAAAGCGTCACAAGTATTATGAAAACCCAGTGCCAAAAACCCAGACTGAAAAGGTAAGCATATAATGTTATCTTCCATGAAAAGAATCCTTCATATGCACCTGAGAAAGTCACCATTTTTAAAAATATTTATTTAATGTACTTGAGAGGCGGAGATGCAGAGAGACAGACAGAGAGCTGGAGAGGTATAGCCAGAGCTCCCCAAGTGCCTGTCCAGTGACAGCTGGGCCAGGCTGAACCTGGGCCTGTCCAGGTCTCCCATGTGGGTGACAGGGACCCAAGCATGCATGTCATCACCAGCTGCCTCCCATGGCGCAGGTTAGCAGGGAGTGGGAGTCGGGAGCAGAGCCTTGACTTGAAACCCGGCACCTTGACCCGGGTGCCCCCTCCCGCAGCAGCGGTGTGACTCAGGAGGGTCGCTGTGGCTCACGTCTGTCCACACAGGCGGTACTCACATCACGTGTTTGAATCAGTGCTTCACGTGAGGCCAGGCGAACCATGTGGTCATCTCCTGGTATCCCTTGTATCTTCATATTAATATCCAGTTACTTGATATACATCTTCATAGCCTATCCATTCTTCTGTTATTGACTCAGAAAGAGGGCACACAAGCTGGGTTTTATTTTTTAAATTTCTTCATACGTCACTGAACTGCAAGATAGCTGTATCTACGAGTACCATTTTGATCTTTTTATGACCGTAAATAAATGACATAGCACAAGAATGAGGTGTGCAACGTCAAGAACTGTCTGCATGATCTGTGCGCCCTCCTGTGAGCTGTTCATTATAACCTCAGCTTAGAAGTCCCAGGACGAACCTCTGAGTGCTTATGCCACTTACACATCAGAGTTAAGTGTCATTCTGCCAATTTATAAATCTCATAAAATGATAAATACTGATAAACTAATTAACTATCATCCCTGTAAGCTATGATGAGCTGCAAAAAGCTAGAACATCTCAAAATTGCTTTATTTATTACTTTTAAAATTATGTTTCTCAATGACAACAAACGATATCTCCTTCAATTAAATGCATGTTGTTGAGGGACTTTTTGAAAAACATATACTTGGAGTCAGGTATCACGTAAATAAAGCATTTGCTTCACTGACCGGGAGTTCAGCCCAGGTAAGGACACACAAACCCCATCCCTGGGCCAGTGACAGTGCTGGGCAGGCGGTGCAGTGACAGTGATGCACAGACTGTCGGTGACAGTGATGGGCAGGTGCATTGACAGTGATGGACAGGTGGTGCAGACAGTGATGGACAGGTGTGGTGTCAGTGATGGACAGGCGGTGCTATGACAGTGATGGACAGGCAGTGCTGTGACAGTGATGGACAGGTGTGGTGACAGTGATGGACAGGTGCAGTGACAGTGATGGACAGGCAGTGCTGTGACAGTGATGGACAGGTGTGGTGACAGTGATGGACAGGCGGTGCAATGACATTGATGCACAGGTGCAGTGACAGTGATGGGCAGGTACAGTGATAGTGAGGGACAGGCAGTGCTGTGACATTGATAGACAGGCAGTGCTGTGACATTGATAGGCAGTGCTGTGACAGTGATGGACAGGGATGGGCAGGTGCAATGACAGGGATAGACAGGCGGTGCAGTGACAGTGATGGATAAGTGATGAGCAGAGCTGATGGTTTGGGGATCTCAGGGCTCTGGAAGGGGCCTTTCTTTGATAACAAAGGGCCCTTGTCCACGTGTGGATGCAGGACTAACGCAAGAGAAGACGGGGCAGTGGGTAGTTATTTGACATCTAGCTCTAAATACTGACAATTTAAAGATATTTAATATTTTATGTGCCAACCACAGCCACCACCTGGTCCTAGTCTAGACAATTTATACTGGGATTTTATTATTATTTTTATGTTTTTGTAGACTATTATTTTTAGATCCACATATATGCTAACTTTTGAAAATACATACATTTGGCCATATTAACCGTACCTGGAATATATCAAGGAAAAAAAAACTTCTGAAACATGATTTTAGGATATCAAGACAAAAAAGCATCTGAAACATGTTTTTAGAAATGATTTCGATGTTTCAAATGTGGGTCCCTGTATCTGTTTTTTGCAGTGCCAATTATGAAAAACAAGTAGAATGCTGAATAAGAGCGAGATGTCACAAGTCTACTCAGTACCCATGGAGACAAACCAGCTCATTGGCAACTCACACTTTGAGAGGCACAATCATACTATGTTTTCTTACCCTCTCAGATGTTACCATCATGTGAATTAAAACATGGAAATGGCTGGGTAAGAGGCCAGGTTAAAACACGGCCTTGGAGGGGAGCATTCACACATTTACAGACCCTCCTTCATGGGCCGAGGGTTGCGAGGGGCCAAGGCAACCAAATATGAAGAGGAGCTGGGCCTTCACTGCACAGACAACTGAACCTGGGACACAGCCAACCACGGTGACATGGGCCAGCAAGGAGTGCAGGTGCTGGGACCTCAGCCCCCCAGGGACACCAGGACAGGAAGGGGTGCAGGTGCTGGGACCTCAGCCCCCCAGGGACACCAGGACAGGAAGGGGTGCAGGTGCTAACCTCATCCAGCCCAGGGACACCAGGACAGGAAGGGGTGCAGGTGCTAGAACCTCAGCCCCCCAGGGACACCAGGACAGGAAGGGGTGCAGGTGCTAACCTCAGCCCCCCAGGGACACCAGGACAGGAAGGGGTGCAGGTGCTGGAGCCTCAGCCCCCCAGGGACACCAGGACAGGAAGGGGTGCAGGTGCTGGGACCTCAGCCCCCCAGGGACACCAGGACAGGAAGGGATGCAGGTGTTGGAGCCTCAGCCCCCCAGGGACACCAGGACGGGAAGGGGTGCCACAGCTGGGACCTCAGCCCCCCAGGGACAGTGGATACCTCAGCCAGCCCAGGAACATGATAGCAAGGAGTGCGGGAGCCAGCACCTCCCTCCTCAGCCTCCCTCTGCTCCTCCCCCATTTGCCCACAGCACACAGCCATTCCCTGTACCTGCCCCTTTCTCAGTCGCTGGAAGACCGACACCTGGCAGACAAGGGGACTGTGTCACCACCACATCCTCTCAGAGCGCGAGTCCTCCTGTTCCCTGGCCACGCCAGCTTCTCTGTGCCAGAGCTCTCCCTGACTCCCGAGGGACAAGACCCCTCTGACCTGAGACCTCAGGGCCAAACCATCCAGCCCTGCACCCTGCTCTGAGCTGCGCCCTAACCACAGCCTCCACAGGAGGGAGCCAGAGGCTGCTACAGTCACAGCTCACCACCAGTGTCTAGAGACAAAATCAACTCCTCCTGTCTCCCTGTATTTACCAAGCCACAAAGTCCACAGTCCACGTGGCACTACACCGTTTAGAGGTGTCTACCACCACGGCACACTCCTGTAGGCTGCCCTGGTTCCTCCCTGCCTCTGCTGTGTACACCCAGGCATCCTGGCTGGACAGCCTGCTCCGGGGAGGGTCTCGGTGCACACACCCAGAGCCCCAGGCTACCAAGGAGAACACTCATAAGAAAACACAGCGCACAAGCGCCACGGAGCCACATGTGAGCTGGAGGCTGAACGTGTCATCGTTTTGCTGAATCACAAGACTATTAACTAAGGGTCATCTTTAAATTTATCTTTGTTTTTTTTTAAAGCCTCCCCTCTTAATATAAACTCCAACGGTTTCACAGTCATATTTTGAGATATCTACTATATATATTATATACATAATAAAATGCAGTATTATCTGCATCTGGTGAGAAGCAAAGCCTCAGGTGCTGCTGACCTTGCATCAGCATCACAGCTGCCTTCCGAATGGGAACGTGAAAACATCAGAGCTGGGGGAAACAGACATTCTTGGGTGTATACACGTGTGTGTGTGTGTATACACGTGTGTGTGTGTGTGTGTGTGTGTGTGTGTGTGTGTGTTTCTCACCCAGCCCATGGATCGCTTGAATTCGACCCCAGGTCCCAGAATCACTGGTCTAGAGTGAGTCCCACTGTGATAGAAACAAAGTCACAGCCCAGTGTCATCGCCTCTCTGGCCCCTGTGGCAGCCCTTCCCGTCCTGGTGTCACCTGGGCTGGCTGAGGCTCCAACACCTGCACCCCTTCCCGTCCTGGTGTCCCTGGGCTGGCTGAGGCTCCAGCACCTGCACCCCTTCCTGTCCTGGTGTCCCTGGGGGGCTGAGGCTCCAACACCTGCACCCCTTCCTGTCCTGGTGTCCCTGGGCTGGCTGAGGCTCCAACACCTGCACCCTTCCTGTCCTGGTGTCCCTGGGGGGCTGAGGTCTCAGCACCTGCACCCCTTCCTGTCCTGGTGTCCCTGGGGGGCTGAGGTCTCAGCACCTGCACCCCTTCCTGTCCTGGAGTCACCTGGGGGGCTGAGGCTCCAACACCTGCACCCATTCCCGTCCTGGTGTCCCTGGGGGGCTGAGGCTCCAGCACCTGCACCCCTTCCCGTCCTGGTGTCCCTGGGGGGCTGAGGTCTCAGCACCTGCACCCCTTCCTGTCCTGGAGTCACCTGGGGGGCTGAGGCTCCAACACCTGCACCCCTTCCTGTCCTGGTGTCCCTGGGGGGCTGAGGTCCCAGCACCTGCACC
>CM027401.1:110393275-110406228 GCA_015711505.1 Sylvilagus bachmani | reverse complement strand
GGAGGGAGGGAGGAGGGAGGAAGGAGGGAGGGAGGGAGGAAAGGAGGGAGGAGGGAGGAGGGAGGAGGGAGGAAGGGAGGAAGGGAGGAAGGAGGGAGGGAGGGAGGGAGGAGCTCCATCAAACACCCAGAGGGCAGTGAGATCCAAAGCACTGAGTGACACTTGGGGTCCACAAGGAAGACAAATCCACAGATTACGGAAAGAACCGTGTGAGGAGGAGCTCACGGATGGAGAACGCCCTTGTCTGATGGACACAGGTAAAGGCCCAGGATCAGGCTTGGGATCCAGCTGGCCAACCAACCTCCCCCAACAAGCACCAGCAGGCAATCATTAATATTTTCCTAATTTCACAGGTGAGCAAACTGAGGCTTGGAAAATCGGGCTCCGTGTTCACAGTTAACACTGCGAAGGGCAGAGCTGATCCCCAGCTCCCACAAGCTCCCCTCTCTCAGAGTCCATCTGGATAGTCAGACAAGAGCTAACACTAATGAAGGTGCGCCTTCCACTGCTTCTTGGGAAAAGCCTGGTTTGTGTTAACTTTGCTCAGCTCAGGATGGGAGAGGATGTTGAATGTAAAACTTCAGAATGAGGCTGAGGAGGCTAAAAGTAAAGCAAAAAAAAAAACTTTAATCAACCAAAATTTGCTTTTTAGGAAGGTGATCAGATTCACATCCCATAGGGAACACGTCAGAGTCAGGCCAGGGGAGTCCCAGTGCTGTCTGGGTTTTAGTTGGTTGCTGAGTGCCCCTTCCATCCCACCCAGAAAGACCCACAAGTTCAGGGCTTGGTCCTCAGAGCCCACCAAGAAGGGTCTCAGAGGGTGTGCGAGGTGTTCAGGGTTGGACTTTGGGGAGGGGATTAGGGTGCAGCCTGTGAGTCAACCCTGGTGGCTTTATAAGGGGCCACACAGGAACACACGGAGACATGCAAACTGCCTGTCTCCCAGGTGACGCTTGTGCCTCCCGGGACTCTGCCAACACAGAGCAAACCCACCACGCATCTCCAGAATCAGGAACCAAATAAGCCTCTTTATAAAGTCAGCAGCCTTGGATAGTCCCTCACTGATGCAAAGCAAGCTAATACACCGCTCTGTAGCTGTCTTCGCCAGCGTGGTATCATGTGATCTACGAGCGCCTGTAAAATGTGGACTGGGAGAAAGCTACACAGGGGTTTCCAAGTTGTTTCCCCTGAAATAGCACCTTTTAAGAGCACTTTTCACGAACCTGTGTATGGTCAAGGTAAGTAACCAAGATAAGTAACTCATCAACTTAGACACTTTTATAAACACATGAAAATGCCCAATACAAGAATTGTTCTTTGTTGAAAAGTCATCAACAAACTGATCTTTTTTTTTTTCTTTCTGAAATTCAGAAAATATTTTGGGTCACAAGAAATTTAGTAGTTGAAAAAAGTGGAGGAAAGGAAGAGAGGGAAAGAGCAGGTAGGAGGTCTGGGGGGTGGGCTAGTGGCTCCCCAGGCCCTCAGCTCTGAAGCGCCCTCTGTACACCTAACTGCTTGGCAGCTGACCACTCACCCCACCACCCGACCTGTTCCCACCCCTATGAACTGAACACACAGTTACCTGCTGTAGCCGGCTAACACATCAACTTAAAAAGAAAGTTTTCCTGTTAATTCTTAAATTACATTAAAGAGTACATGTGTGTGTGCATGTATATCCATGTGTATGCATATGTGTGAATGTGACCATTTTTAAGGACACTAAACCCACCAGGTGTCCAGTTCCATAAATATCCACGTTTGTCACTACCAATGGAGGAAGGAAACTGACACAAGAGCAGCTCAGATGACCTGTGGAGACCCTGACATTTCTATTTACGTCCAAAATTACAGCAAAATGGGAAGCAAACTGTACTCTTTCAGACATGCACGTGCAGACATTAGGTGTATTTCTCCAGACACGTAAGAGCTGCATGGAAAGACACGGCCACAAATAGAGGAAAGACAGCAAGTGGACCAAGGGGTAAGAATGTGGCAGACAGACTCGGACCCAGGAGTACTGGAAACAGAGAAAGTGGCTCTCTGATGATGTGCAATTAAACCTCAAATGGGGATGGAACCGTGACAGTTATAATCCTGTGAGCAAAATTACCATTTTAAGCAGGATAAAATGTACAGCCACATATCAAGCCACCTGCAACATATCAGGAAACAGACAGGGCCCACCTCTAATCTGGCTTAAGGTAGAATTATTCAGCGCTCTCATTTTCAGCAAATCGTGTCCAGTCTGACATCATACAGCCCAAATGAAGGGATTAAAGCAACCATGACCCAGTCAGCTATTCGTTTATCTCAAACGATAGTGTAAAGACGCATTGTCACGGCCAGAAGCGAATCTGAATGCCAGTCTTTGGTGGAATTTGCACAGCGCATTCCCATGCGGCTGCAGGTGCATTTTGAAAATGAAGCGCGGTTGAGTCCCCTGCGAAAAGGTTTTGCCTTCGAGCTTGAGCAAAGTTTTAAAGAGGAACACAACATGACTTCACAGTTAAACCCTCCTTCCCGGGCGGCAGAACTGGTGGATATTAACTGCTCTGCTTTGCATCTTCTGTGCGCCGTGAGCGTCTGGCAAATGCTCATCATTACAGGGTTTAGCAAACGTGTTAAAGAATCTTTTGTGTCATATCTAAGTTACTAGAGGGTCCCAAAGCATGATGGTTCTGGACAGCATTGAGTGCAACCTTAGCAGTTTTAACTCTGGAGGGTCAAGGTAAAGCAACCAGATAATAATAATAATAATAATAATAATAGCAGAGCTTGCTTGCATCTCTGTCAAGTGTGCTATCACACACTCTCAGGGAATGGACCGCATCACAGAGCTCTGCTAAAGCACAGGGCAGCCAGCCAGACTTGTGAAAAGGCAGGGAAGGACATAACAACACGGGAGAACTTGGTCTAGCTACTACAGACCTCTAACTCCCACAGGATGCCTTCTTAGGCATCTGCATGGCTTCCACACTGCCCTGTGAGATTGATATTTTACTGTATTCATTTTTAAAATTTATTTATTTTAATTGAAAGGCGGAGTTACAGAGAGGCAGAGGTAGAGAGAGAGAGAGAGAGAGAGAGAGTGAGAGAGAGAGTCTTCCCTCCCCTGGCTCACTCCCCAAATGGCCAGAGCTGGGCTGATCTGAAGCCAGAAGCCAGGAGCTTCTTCCAGGCCTCCCATGTGGGTGTAGGGGCCCAAGAACTTGGGCCATCTACACCATTTTCCAAGGCCATTAGCAGAGAGCTGGATCAGAAGTAGAGCAGCTGGGGCATGAACCGGCATCCACGTGGGATACCAGCGTCCATATGGGATGCCAGCACTGCAGGTGGTGGCTTTACCCACTATGCCACAGGGCTGGCCCCTAGTGTGTTCATTTTTAAGATACAGTTTCCAGAACATCTTGGTGACTTGTGCAAGCTCACATGGCCAGTAAGCGATGGAGCGACGGTTTCTACTCTGACCCAAACTGTGAGCAGGTGCAGCACTGACTCCCCCTCTCCAGGTCTTGGGGCAGAGTCCCCGGCCAGATGAAGAGACAAGTGTCACTGCCCCACCCAGGAACACACAGAGAACAGTGGTCACAAGAAAGAACGCTGCAGCAGCAGACAGGAGGTCGCTACAGAGTGACCCTGTTGTCCTCAAGTGTTGCGGCCAGGGGAGGGAGGCAGCTGTGTAACTCCCAGGTGGGACCATCTGTCAGGCAGTCCGGGCATCTGGTTGTACATAAGGATTCAAAACACCCGATTGCACCCTCCAGGAGTGAGAACCAGAAAACCTCTTCTTCCTCAAGGAAGGCGACACCATCTCATTCTCTGGGTTCACTCAGGCTGCTGGGGCGCTGAAGTCATTCCTGCCATCCCACAAAGCCTGAGCCAGCCGGCTGCGAAGCTGATGATGGGGAACAGCCAGGCTCCCTCAGGTACCCCAGAGTCTGTGCGGAAGACAATGGCAGCTGGAAAGGCCTGGCAGGACAGCAGGATTTGTTTTGTGACTCGCTTGGTGGTGTGGATGCATCACATTGTGCTCTTTCATAGCCAGTGATCTTCTATCTCAACTTCCGTTTTGCCCAAATCTCATGATCTCGACAGCTTTCTGCAGAAGCAGTTTACCCTAAATAAGTGCTCTGAAAGAATCGTATGGAAATCTTGTACTTCTCTTCTGCTTTTCTGGGAGTGGGAGACACGTTCTGTCTGCAGCTAGTCTGTGAGAGGGCAGAATTCTGGGCCTGCCTTAGCCAGGGGCACCTGGAGCCAGGCATCCACACCGACCCACCCACCCTGGCCCAAGCCATCCCCTTCCCTGCTGCAGTGTTCCAAGTGGAAGCAGAGATGATCCATTTCCTCTTGGGGTCTTAAGTAAGCACATTTCCCCATGTCTGCTGCCTTACAAAACCATTCAGTGATACTGAAAAAATATTTTCACTGGGGCAGGCGTTGTGGCATGGTGGGGAAAGCCACTACCTGTGGCTGGCTCCCCATATGGCAAACCCAAGTCACAGCTGCTCCACTGCTGATGCGGCTCCCTGCTGATGGGCCTAGGGAAGCACTGCAAGATGGCCAAGTGCTTGGCCTCCTGCCACCCATGTGGGAGACCCTGATGGATTCCGGGCTCCTGGCTTTGGCCTGGCCCAGTCCCAGCCGTTGTGGCCATTTGGGGAGTGAACCAGCAGATGGAAGACCTCTCTCTTTTTCTCCCCCCTCCTTCTCTATAACTCTGCCTTTCAAATAAACAAATAAATATTTTTATAAAACAATTATTTAACATATCTCACACCTCAGAGAGGGGTTAGGTGGTAAACCATCCTGCACACATACTCACTCACATACATACAGTCACACACATGTACCCAGTTGCCCTACACACACTCATACACACACAGTAACACACTTACAGTCACACATGTACCCATATACACTCACACACTCAGTAATACACTTACGTACATACAGTCACATACAGGTACCCAGTCACCCTACACACATTCATACATGCACAGTAACATGCTTACAGTCACACATGTACCCATATACGCTCACACACTCAGTAATACACTTACATACATACAGTCACGTACATGTACCCAGTCACCCTACACACATTCATACATGCACAGTAACATGCTTACAGTCACAATATGAACCTATATACACTCACACACTCAGTAATACACTTACATACATACAGTCACGTACATGTACCCCGTCACCCTACACACATTCATACACACTAACATGCTTACATACACATACATACCCACTCTACATATACTCACACACAGTAATACATGCACATATACAAAGTTACACATGTATCCAGTCACCCTATACACACTTACATAAACATACTTACATACAGCCACACACATCTACCCAATCACTCTACACTCACCCACACACAGTCACATACTTACTTATGCAGCAACACACATCTATCTCACCACTCTACATGCACACACACAGTAACATGCTTACATATACAAAGTTACATACATGTATCCACTCTATATGTACTTACACAGTAGCACACTTACACAGTCACACACATGTACTCACCCTATGTAATACTTATACAGTAACACACTTATATGAATCACAAACATGTACCTACTCTACATGTGTTTATACAGTAACATCCTTACATGCAGTCACACATCTACCCATTCTACATGATACACAGTAACACACTCACACAGTCACACACATGTACCCACTCTACATGTACTTACACAGTAACATCCTTACATACATAGTCACACACATGTACCCTCTACATGTACTTATACACAGTAACACATTTATATGCACAGTCACACATATGTACCCTCTACATGTACTTACACACAGTAACACATGTATATGCAGTTACACACATGTACCCACTATACATGTACTCACACACAGTTACACATTTATATGCACAGCCACACGCATGCACCCTCTACATGTACTTACACACAGTAACACATTTAGATGCACAGTCACACACATGTACCCACTATACATGTACTTATACACAGTAACTCATTTAGATGCACAGCCACACGCATGCACCCTCTACATGTACTCACACACACAGTGACATCCTTACACACAGTCCCCCACCTCACCCTACACATGCTCATTCCCACACACAGCACTCACACACGCGAGATGGAATCCAGGGATGCAACAGGGCCTGTGGTGCACCCGGGGCACACTCAGCAGCTGAACGCACCACGGCTGTCACCTGTGTGGACTGCTGATCCCGCGTGTGCCTCCCCTCACCTCCGGGAGGAAGCACATTGCACCGCGCGTTCCCACCACGGCAGGGCAGCTCCCAGGAGACAGTGACTGTGAATCGGCAAGAGCACCTGCCTGTGCCCCAAGTCCCACAGAAACTGGGCCCGTTCCTGGGAAGTCACAACAGGAAATGCCCCAGGACCCCTGTCAGGTTTGGGTTCCCTGGGCACAGCTTCCAGAGGCAGACACTGTGAAACCTGAAAAAAATCTATGATCTGCATGCTGGGCAGTGACTTATGCCCACGTTCACACACAAGTCCCTGTGCTTATTTGGATCTGAACACTCAATCCCTCTGTCCTGGGCCCTCTCTGGGCACCTAACCTTTCGCACCTGCAGTGTGTGCTCCAGGGCAATCCACCAAGCACATGAACTAAAACACAAAACCACGAGGAAGACGGGGACGGGTGGGGCAAAGAATCAGAATGTCACTGCAAAAGGCCAGGATGAGGTGGCAGTGTACTGAGCAATTAAAATTATGAATTATTTAAGGCAAGCAAAGGAAAGGTAATAACTAAATGTGAAAAATTCATAAAACCATAATCAATAATATATAACACAGTCCAAATATATGCCTTAGGTCCAATTAAAAATATGTCACAACATGCAAAGGAGACTTCCAAACTTTTACCACAGGAAACAATAACCGTTACTGAGTTCCGGAGATAGATGAGAAAAGGCGGCGTTAGCAATAAAGCAACTGATAATTGAATTAGGAATGCCACATTTTGCACTTCATGTGCTCCTACATCTTCATTTGGCTAATTTAATTTGCCTTGAAAAGAGTTGCATGGCTGAATTGATTTTTCAAATAACTCTCTTGGTTCTCAAAATTATTCTGCCAAAGCCTTATTCAAATCTGCAAGCCATTTTCAATTAAAGACACCATTCTGTCAACAGGACATTATATTCAGCTTCACTCTGCCCAGGACAGCACCAGGCAGGTGGAGCCTGTGGGGCGAGAGGCGCCTCCACGCACCACAGCGCCCCCACTCACCATAGCCGACGGGCAGGGCAATCTTCCAGGTGCAGTCCAGGTTGTTGGGGTAAGCGCCTGGGAAGCCGGGGCTCAGGACCACTCCGCCGGTGCTGTGCAAGGTCCCTCCGCAGGTGGCTGTAAAAGGACAAGGCGGTCAGCGCTGTGGCTCTCGCGTTCTCCAGGCAGCCTCTGCACCAGCTCCTCCAGGGCCGTGCAAAGCAGGCCAGTGTCTCAGGGACAGGGCCCTCTCCTGAGGACCGCTTGGGCTGCAGCGCGGTGCACTGTGGGCACCTACGGGCCTGGCTCCCTCTCCTGCACGTGGACTCCTGAAGAGTAACGGTCGACGCAGGGGCTCTCGGTTCAGGTGAGTCCACTTACAGCTGCATTCTTCCATTTCTTAGCCACTTCCCAAGCGGTGACATCAGGGAACCACGTACTGCCCGCTGTGCTGACCGCATGCACCGGCCACCTCACTCTAGACAACCCAGCAGGGCCACGGTGACGGTGCCAGTCTAACCCAGGAACCCCTGCTCTGGGAGTCTGGGTGACGTCCTGCGGTCCCAGCCAGGCCTGGTCAGCAGTGTGGATGCAGAAGCCAGGTCTGCACCTCCCGTGTTTTCAGTTTCGGGACTCACCTAACAGCAGGCCGGTCTCCCCAGGAAACCACATGTTGCGCTGTCAGCCACAGTGAAGGCCCTCTACCCTGAAGAAGCCTGGCTGACTGCATTACAAATGTCAGCGGATTTAAGTTGGAGCATATGAAGTTCTAGGACTGGACCGTCTGTGATGATTACAAGGGCGACGTCTTATATTCCCAGTAACAGGGCAGACAGAGCTGATTTTGTCAGGAGGCCACAGGCACCGACCTTATTCACGCTGCAATGTCATTACCAGGCAAAGGAGGCTTGGATCCACTCTCAGAGGCCCTGTGGGGGGCCTTTTCCATTCTCTTCCCTTTAAAAATATCCAGTTCGCCACTTGCTTTTCGCATCAAGGGTAAATTTAATGTGAGGCAATCCCTAAGTTTCAAATCTAGTGACTGTGGTAATTGTTTAAGACAGGGCATCCTATTCTGGATTTCAAATGTCATGCAAGATTAAACACAAATAAAAACTTAAAAGCATGGTTTGTGGTGTGAGGCAGGATTGCAGGAGCTTCCTGGGTAACAGTCTTAGGAGACACTTGGGGCGTCACAGTCTCGGGGTTACTTGGGGTGTCACAGCCTTAGAGGTCACTTGTGGTGTCACAGTCTAAGGGGTCACTTGGGGCATCACAGTCTTGGGGTTACTTGGGGCGTCACAGTCCCAGGGGTCATTTGGGGCGTCACAGTCTCAGGGGTCACTTGGGGCGTCACTGCCTTAGGAGTCACTTGGGGCTATGACGCCGCAAAGCGCCTCCCAGGGGAATACACCAGGGGCTAGAAGGGGGCACCGGGAGGCCCCTTGGTCCCCAGTCTGGACACACTGGGGGATCTGCGGGTGGATCGAAGCACACCTGTGGTAAGTTCTCTTCCTTCAGGGCTTGCATAGCCAGCACAGGCGGTAGAGGTGTACGTCCAACTACAGGGAGGACGTCAATAAAAACGCCAGATACTTGATGAAAACAGGGAAACAAATGCCCAATAAAGATATTCAAAAAAAAAAAAAAAGGTCTTTTGTGTTCCAGCATGATTTTTATCAAAGTAAAATAAAGCAGTGAGGAGCACAGGGTGCAGGGGACGGCCCCACATCAGTGTCTGCACAGGACCGACTAACAGAGACCCTGCACACAGGTGTCATGTGATGGGGTCCACCTGGGGACGGCCCCACATCAGCGTCTGCACAGGACCGACTAACAGAGGCCCTGCACACAGGTGTCATGTGATGGGGTCCACCTGGGGACGGCCCCACATCAGCGTCTGCACAGGACCGGCTAACAGAGGCCCTGCACACAGCTGTCATGTGATGGGGTCCACCTGGGGACGGCCCCACATCAGCGTCTGCACAGGACCGGCTAACAGAGACCCTGCACACAGCTGTCATGTGATGGGGTCCACCTGGGGGCCTAGAGGTAGGCCCGCCTCCTGTCTGATGGACAGCCGTCAGCCGCCCAGAACCTGACTTTCTGCAGACAGCTACACGGGGTCCTCTTGTTGCTGTGCAGCTAGAACACTAGGAGTCAAGGCATGGGCACAACAACAGAGCGCCCCAAACACGCGCACCTCCGCTGGCCGTGGCTGTCTCAAGGACTGCACCACCAACTTGCATATCGCACCGGCTCAACCTTTTGAGTGGCTCCACCTGCATGCCTGTCGGACAGCCTGTGGCCCAGGACCTTCTGGTCCACAATGCCCCCCAGGTCGGGCCCTCACATGTAAACCATGTGTGCAGAGAGCAGTTCCCAAGGTCACGGTGAGTACTCGTATGAATAGCTATGGACCTTGATTCTGGGGGACTTGGCCATCAGGTTTTATTCAGATTCCTGGGTTTTTGGTAAGAATAGGCAGAGCTTTTGCTCAAGGGCACAGGCTGTGCCTGCGTCAGAGCCCACGGTGCAGGGCAGCCCTGGGGCCCTGGCACAGTGTGATCACGCTGGGATGCGGTGATGCCCCAGTCGGTAGGGGTCAGGCTCCAACAACGAGCCTCCATGCCTGCCCAGCTCCATGGAAGGCACCTCTGCCTGCAGAAGCCAGGACATGAGACTTCCAGAAGCTAACAGGTGAGATATCCTCTCTGTGCAGTTGTAATCCCCGCCTTCCCCAGTAGGGATAAATCTGAAACCAGCAGCTACAAAGGGCATCCGCACTCTCCCCTCGGGTCTCACTCATCGTGGGGCGGGTGTGAGTTTTCCAATGAGAAATCTTTCTCTGCACCCTGTAGGAAATTTCTCAAGTTGATGCGTCTCAATGTTTGCTAACGTGAGACATGCCAATAAAAGTCAGAGTCAATTATATGTTGTTACTGGGAGTGTTCACAGGAGACATTCCTTACTGATGTAGATCTGCTTCGTGGTCTTTGTTTTCTGATACCTGAGGAATGGACTGCCCAAGTGCAAAGTATTTCAAGCGCCATGCCTAAGGAAAAGCTCTTCATTAAATCAGCAGCCAGACAGACAACTGTGGAAGAGGCAGGCAGCGGCCATCCCTTCCCTCTGTCAGCGTCAGCTCCTCGCCGGGGACTTTACCCTCCACACGAGGAACTCCATGTATCTGCCTGACAGGCTCATTGAGAGAGTTTCACCAGAGAGAACCTCCACAGAATCAGATATTGGACAGGAAGGGCCATTCTTCACGTGAGAACAAGCACATCGTGACCAGAACAGAAACAGGCACCACCTCCCGGCTCAGGCTGTCCTCAAGTCGGATGCTTCGTTTGCTCTGCAGGTTTGCTGAAGTTTAACTTCTCCTGCACACAACCCCACTCAAGATAGCCAAATTGTGGGTGAATAAGAACCCCTGCACACCTAGAACTTGCTGGAGATAGGGGAGATCGGACTGTCAGGAGAGCATGGAACAGAGAAATTAGCTGCTCCCCTGTGGAACGCGCGTGCTATGGTGTCCTGCGACAAATGAGTCCGGGATAACGACCAGGATACACGGGGACCTTAGATCATGTGCATTTGTTCCTGTGTGGCCGATCATTTTCTGGAAACCCCATCCGGCAAAACAGGGCTGCTGGAGGTGGGCATTTGGGAGGGAGAAGTGAGTGCTGGGAGACCCTGAGGGGCTGGGGAGGGCGCAGCATGACCTGGGGACTGTTTCCCGAGCCAGGCGCTCTGGCAGGCTTCACTTCCTGTCCTTCTTGACTTCAAGTACGGAAGCACCTGCCACGTGCCGAGCCGACAGTGCAGCAGCGAGTGGCACACGTCTCTGTCGTCAGAGCCCTTGGGGTCATGGGGAGGGCACACTCCATGCAGAAGCGCAGCAGTGTGGGGAGGTAGCCCGGGGAAAGCGTGGGTCATTAGCGCTTGGGCCGGACCCTGGGCACCCACAGGTGAGAGGACACCAGTGAAGCCTTCCTCTCGGATGCCGTAACTCAAGAGGGCACTCGAACACTCCACTAGTATTTTAGCATTTGCTGGAAACATTTAGAGTAACACACAAAATTCTGTGCTGAAGTCCATGTGGGCAAAGCAGCTTTGAGTAAAGGCAGGGCTGGTGCTGCTGGTCTTTCCCGCTGCCTCAGGCTAACAGAGCAGGCACCGCACCGGACTGGGAGGAAGTCAGGGCACGCTGGGTTCCCACACAGTGGTCACGACTCCCTGGGGACGAGGGAGGGAAAGGACGCCAAGCGTGAGGCGGCTGAGCTGCGGGGGTGCAGCCTGTGTGCCATCCTGACAAGCCACGCAGCAAATCTGGGACAGCGTCCTGGCTGGGTGGCGGGGAAGCACGGCCAGGGGAGCCCAGGGCTGGGCATCCGTGTCAGCCCTGCTCCTGTGGGGCAGCTTCGGATCTGTGGAGCTGTCGCTTCAGCACCGGAGTGGTGGGGGGCTCAAGGCACAGGCAGGGGAGTGAAATCACAGGGCGATGTCTTCAGGACCAGGCTAAGACATCAGCGGGATCCAGGGAGTGAGGGAGCCAGCCAAGCTAACTCCAGACTGGTGTTTTAGGCACGAAAGGTGCACGCTGATGGCAGCCGCTGAAGGCGAGGCCTGGCGGGGGCTACCCCTTGTTAAGGAATTGACCACGGTTATGCAGGGTCAGTGTTGGGTCAGTCCCATGCTCTCAGTGACAGACGGGGTGGGAAGAAAGGGCGTCATGTCTTCAAGGCCTTTGCGTTCTGGGGACAAATGTGACAGAGACAAAGGTGCCCTTCCCATGATGCCCAGAGACCCTGAACCCCCACCGGGTCACCCTGCTGCAAGGCTGTGAGCAGCAAGCAAGGGTCCGCCTTATCAAATGGAGAGTGGAGAGTGCCCTCCCCACAGGGCAGGTGCATTCTCCGTGGAGTGGCTGTTACGACTCCCTCCTGAAGACTACACGAGAGCTGTAAGTCACAGACCTGTCACTCTGAGTTTTGGTTCTGGAAATGAGATTTTCCCAGAACTACAAGCTCAGACTCTGAAAGCAGCTGCATCCCTCCATCCCATGCATTCACAACCCGGATTCCTGCTTCAAATACAGTTTCAGCATGGTAACTACACCAGATCATGTTGCCACATACAGTGGGATAAAATGCATACAAGGTCCCTGTGAACCTACACCATGAATATACTACACCTGTAGTATTGACTGCTGTCCTACTATCCTACTACAACACCTGCTCCACTGACTGCTGTCCTAGTACTACCCCTGCTCCACTGACTGCTGTCCTAGTACTACCCCTGCTCCACTGACTGCCGTCCTAGTACTACACCTGCTCCACTGACTGCTGTCCTAGTACTACCCCTGCTCCACTGACTGCCGTCCTAGTACTACACCTGTTCCACTGACTGCCGTCCTAGTACTACACCTGCTCCACTGACTGCCGTCCTAGTACTACACCTGCTCCACTGACTGCTGTCCTAGTACTACCCCTGCTCCACTGACTGCCATCCTTGTACTACCCCTGCTCCACTGACTGCCGTCCTAGTACTACCCCTGCTCCACTGACTGCTGTCCTAGTACTACACCTGCTCCACTGACTGCCGTCCTAGTACTACCCCTGCTCCACTGACTGCCGTCCTAGTACTACCCCTGCTCCACTGACTGCCGTCCTAGTACTACACCTGCTC
>CM027401.1:110346373-110393175 GCA_015711505.1 Sylvilagus bachmani | reverse complement strand
GGTTTCAAAAGCCGTGTTCCTACCGATGCAGAGCGGTGAGGGGTAATTCCAGCGACGAACGGTTCCCGGCATACAGGAAATATGAGAGCGGCCCTGTTAGGAGACAGGAAATAAACCTCACATAACTGAGAATTGAGGACTTAGGGATTCAATGTCTGTGAGAGTATCTGTGCCTTCTTTTCTGTCTTTTTTAAGTACAAATATAAAAATTAAAATATACAACCCATTTATATTTATGATTATTTTAATGTTTCACAAAAATCCTTCATCACTATAAATTTTCCACTTAAAACAGAATCTTGCAATGTCTCTTTAAATGGATGACATTTCGACCAGGTTCCTTTGTTAATATTGAAAGAGATTCACTGAATTGGGAAAAGCATGTCTTTATTCCTCATCATTACAATGTAAATCTTTCAGTCTGAGAGACTCAAGTGCTTAGGTAAGACCAGGTTTTGCTGGGAAGGGTCCAAGGCAGGCAGCTAAGGGTCTATGTGTGGAAAGGTCCATGAGTGGCTGCCTGATGGGGGCTGCTGGATCACCCCTGGCCCAGGAAGAACTGGGGCCCGTCCTGCTTGTAGGATGGGAAGAGGAGCCCGAACCTCCCCTTCGTCACCCCACAGCCTCACTGGCTGTGAATCCACTGCTGCAAGGAAATTAATCCTCATCACCCAGAATCTCTTTATCCTTTGAATACACGAAG
This sequence comes from Sylvilagus bachmani, assembly GCA_015711505.1. Lineage (NCBI taxonomy): Eukaryota > Metazoa > Chordata > Mammalia > Lagomorpha > Leporidae > Sylvilagus > Sylvilagus bachmani. The sequence goes on along the minus strand of CM027401.1, from coordinate 110,392,472 downwards.
CTTCCCACTTTCAAAAATACTTTAGTCTCTGTCCTGTGCCAATCAAACAGCAGAGGCTGGAACTCAGACCGCTGATGCTAACGCCTCTCTTCCAATTAAGGAGAGGCTAATCTTGGGACTCGGCAGTGCAGTCCATTTGTAATTTTTTCTCGTTATGACAAGGTAGCCTTCTCTGTTATTCTTATTCATCTCAAAAGTTTCTATTTGCCACCTGCAATTGGCATGCAGGAGGCTGAAAAACAACCTTTAACTCATGTTAAGTAATCCCAGTGAAACTGGAAATGCATCAAAAAGAATTTGCACTAAAGAGGTTATCGACGACAAACCGATTTCCTGAGCTTAGAAACATTTCATGGTCAATTCATCTGCCACAAAACTAATGCTGTCATACTTCCTGGCATTTTAAAATGCGGTTCCAGTGAAGAGAGACAGTGTTTATCTGTTAAGAAGGCAGCTGGGCAATGTTCTTGCTGCCAAAGTTCATATTCATTCTCTGATCCATTAAATTTTCTTTAATAAACTTCTTTATGAAGTATGGATAAACATAAAGGGCATTTACTGAAGACTGCCAATAAGACAGTCATTTGTGGCCAATCTGAGCTACTGAGTTTGTATAAATATCTCAGATGCATCAAATTTTGGAATGGATCAGAACCAAGACAGGTTCTGTGCACTTATTGACTAGTTTTTCCCCAAGTGGGCATTTTCTTTTCCATCTGTTAAGAGAACACAAAAACTTCTCTGGGAGAAGACAGAAATCATTATCAGGAATCACAGAAATTCTCAGGTTACACGTGTGGCACGTGTTGTCAGGGCACTGCCATGGATCCATCTGCACTGCCCATGGATCCTCCCAGACAGGCGTGTGTAGAGATCTTCCCAGCACACCGAGCAAGGGACAACTCCTCCCAGCAACAACTCCAATTTAAGTACGGGCATGCTGTCTTTGCAGGGTGTCATAGACGGGAGAGCTGTTAGCCTTTAGAAAGAATCCTGAGTCCTCCTTTGCTCAAGTGACAGAGCCGCTTGCAGGCTGGGGCGTGATGGCATTCGTAAGAAGAGAGTACTTGGCTTGCGTGTGGAGGGAGAGCTTAGGAGCTGCCTGGCGGGGCTGAGCAGCAGGGGCTCTACACGTCTCCATCTCCAGGCAGGTCAGTAATTCCTTAGAAGAAATCCCTTCACCAAAAAATTCTTTCTAGTTTCTTCTCTGCAGAAAATAGTGCTTTTACAAGAGAGCGCTTGGGCCAGCACTGTGGCACAGGGGATTGGGCTGCCGCCTGCAACCCTGGCCTCCTATGTAGGGGCCACCAGTTCAGACGCAGGCTGCTTCACTTCCAGGATCCAGCTCTCCGCGAACGCTCCTAGGAAGGCAGAAGAGGGCTTCGGCCCATGTCGTCCACGTGGGAGACCCACATGGAGTTCCAGGCTCCTGGCTTGGGTCTGGCCCAGTCCTGGTGGTTGCGGGCATTTGGGGGAGTAAAAAAGCTGATGGAAGACCTATCTCTTTGTCTCTCTCTCTCTCTCTGTAAATCTGCCTTTCAGATAAATAAATAAATCTTCAAGAAAAAACAATGCTAACAGAAACTGCAAGGTCGTATCATCAATAGGTAAAAGATGAACATCCATGATGAGAGCAAGTATTTTTTTTTTTTTTTGACAGGCAGAGTGGACAGTGAGAGAGAGAGAGTCAGAGAGAAAGGTCGCCGTTGGTTCACCCTCCAATGGCCACTATGGCAGGCGCACCGCACTGATCCAAAGCCAGGAGCCAGGTGCTTCTCCTGGTCTCCCACAGGGTGCAGGGCCCAAGCACTTGGGCCATCCTCCACTGCACTCCGGGGCCACAGCAGAGAGCTGGCCTGGAAGAGGGGCAACCGGGACAGAATCCGGCACCCTGACCGGGACTAGAACCCGGTGTGCCGGTGCTGCAAGGCGGAGGATTAGGCTAGTGAGCCTCGGCGCCAGCCCGAGAGCAAGTATTAAAGTGTGGGCATCAGGGGAGAATAGAAAACATGATATTTGCATGGTGTCAGAATGGCACAGACAGGCACAGAATGGCATGTCTGTATGTACTCATGGCTGGACGGAACCTTACACAGGACGCATGATTCTCTGTCCTGTGGGCATTTTCAGGGGAAGCAGGAAATCTTTCTCTGAGAGAATCAACCAGAAGACCTGAGTGCACTGGGAGTGAGGGGGAGCCTGTGTAGTCAGGACCCCCACAAAGTTTCCCCAGCAGAGCCCACTGTAGAGAATCCACTTCTGTGGTGGTCCTTCAGAAGGGTCATGGAAAATCCAAGGGTCTCAGCAATGTTGTGCTCCTGCACCACAATGAACGAAGGCTCTAGTTCCATTTTCCCACGGACTTCTTCAAGTCCCTGCATGACGCCCATCCATCTCGCAAAGTCCAAGCAGTGAGCGCGGTGCCCAGAGTCCCACACAGCGTGGGTGTGCGCCTGCTTGCCGAAGGTATCTTACTATTGATATCTGTGTCTAAGAACAGCAAAGGCAGTCTGTACTCAGCGTGCTGGGTACTTTCAGATGCTTGCTCTAGGCTCAAGGCTCGTACTGGGTGGCTGGTGGGGAGCAGCGTGAGACTGGGCACAGGGAGCACCAGGCGGAGCAGTCAGGCGCCCTGGTGCCGGCGGCTGCTGCCGGGGCTACCGACTGAGCTCTAGCAGATGCCCCCGGCACACGTGCAGAAATCTCGCTCGAGCAACGGGGTCCCTTCCCTGCTGTACTGGTGCAGTTCTTCTCTATGCTTTCCCAGGCTGTTGTAGTGCAGTCATTTACAAAATGCAACGACAGAAATGCCCTTGAGTAACTCTCATCTTCCACACTGTAATAAACATGGAAACAATGCCCTCGGTTACCCGAATTAACTGAATACCAGAGACATCAGCAGGCCTGACCATTCCTCCTGGACTTGGGAAGAGAAATGCTTAGATTCTCAATTTTTATGGCTGCCAGAGAGCGTGATGTAAGAATTACGCTCAGTGATAGAAATTACTGTGGGAGGGAGCTTACCTGTGGTTAGACCAGAAAATAAACAACAGAATATGACCAATGCTGTTAGGCATTAATTTACAAACATTTATAATAAAATACAAAAATTTTGTTTTTAAAAGGTCCACTTAAGTGTTCTTGAAAATATTTAAGTCTGTAATTTGAGTGCCTCAATTCTCTGGCATAAAGTGGGCATCCAATGTTGATCCATTGAAGTGAGTCAAGAGAACATTTCAGACCAGGATGAGACACAGACCCCATCCCTGCGGTCCAGGACAGGGTTTTGAAGACTTTGTCCTGTGCACAGCTATCCGGACAGCATCCATTCTGAAGCAAAACGCACATGAAAAATGCCGTGCTCAGCTGTGACAGAGAGCTTTATCAGCGAGCAGCTACTTCTGAAGGAGGATTAGGATTATTAGTATGCATGGTCTGATGTGATTACCCCAATTCACCAACTGAGTGAGCAAAGCCAGAGGCTTGAGCCAGGGCTGCCATGCTGATCCGCATCATCACAAGAACGCAGAGGTACCTGCAAGGTGTACCCGGGCTCGCACTGGAAGGACAGCACGTCGTTCACCATGTAGCGGTCGCCTATTTGGATGCCGTTGCTGGGCAGGGCGGGTTCCTGGCACGCGGCGAGCCCCACAGCTGCAGGGAAGCAGAGGAGCACCGGGCATTACACGGCACAACAATGTTCTCATCTGAGCACCAAACAGGGATCTCTCCACTGTCCTCCTCCCACCAAGTAAACAGGGGTCCTACCCTCTTGTCATTCTGTCACAAATGGGCTAAGTAACACTCCATCAGAGGAATGAGCTAATTCGCAAATACTAACGTACGTGTTCCCAGTATGCAGTGACTCAAGGCTCTTGTCCAAATACCATCTGTTATGTGCACATTTAGTATAAAACACGGATTCCAACAGATTCACAATTTACAGGTCTTTAAAATTTTACTTCCCATTATATGCAAAATTCCATGATACTACTTTTGTGTGTGTGGCTTCTCACACTTGGCAGCCCTTATGAAACAAATCACAATGTGTTCTGAGTGTAACTTCCACACAGAAAACATAATATTTGATGACAAAAATTTGTATTCACTCTTTCTCTGTTGTCTTTCTCTTTCTCTCTTTGAAACACCGCGACAACAACAAATTCTCAAGAACAGTGTGTTCTTAGGTAAACAGGACCGAAGTCTGTGGTCTGTAAAGCCATAATCCCATGTTATCCTAGAAGGAACTCCTTTCAGTCAAGGGACACAGAGATTTTTTTTCAAAAAGATATCAACAACATAGGAATTCAGGGTAAGATGTTAGCTTACTTAACTCTACGTGTTACTTAGTACTGATACCCATTGTATAAAGCTTATTGTGAGCATAAACAAAATACACAGCTATGGGGTCTAACAGAGTCACAAGTGCTTCTAACTCTGGTGACAGGGCAAGAAGATTCGGCTGTGAGATGAGCAAGTTTTGAGCACCCAGTTTACAACAACATGAGGACAGATGTGTTAATTAATCAGAAATGTATCTGCATTTGAAGTGGTGCTAACGGTTTGTTGATTGACTCCAAGAAACAGGGAGACAGGCTTCTCCAGTGTAGACCAGCCCAAGTTTTTTACGTTACCCTGGATTTAGGCTTTAGTTCTTCCCCTTGACACAGACATGAATGAGTTTATCAGATCAGTGAGTTGAAGGGGTGGGGTAGGTGGGTGGGACTCCAGTTCACTCCCCCGAACACCAGCAGGCCATGGGAAGAACAGGCCACCTCTCACACTGTAGGACGCATTCCGCACGCCCTCCCCCCGGGTGCAGCGCTGTGTGGACACTGTGGCCAGCACACACGCTCTGCCACAGCATCCCCTTGCACTCCATGCACAAGACAGTCAAGTTCAGAAGTAATACTGAGTATTTCAAAAATGCAGCAGGAAGGAGGGCCCGGCGTGAGCCCCTCAGAGCGTGCTCCTGCAGCAGGTGCCGGGTCTCCTCTGTGCAGTCTGCACGGGCGGCTCTTGGAGTCCACGCTGCGCTGCCTGTACCTGCTCAGCCCGAGCCAGACGCACACAGTGGCGCCCAGTGGTGCAGAGCTCGTGCCAGCTATGAGCAGAAGGCAAGGTGAAGACCAAGCGGCTGCCACGCTGGCCAGCTTGCAGGTGCGTCCAGCAGGGACCCAGTGGCTGCCACGCCGGCCAGCTTGCAGGTGGGTCCAGCAGGGACCCAGCGGCTGCACACCGGCCAGCTTGCAGGTGGGTCCAGCAGGGACACAGCCCCACCTTGCTGCTTTGGTGATCTGATCCTCTGATCAGATCCCCTGATCCCGAGGTGGAGGTCAGCACGGCCACAGCCCCGGGTGGGTCTGCCTCACTGTCCGCCAATCCTGACAGATGAAGCCAGGAGAGACCAGTGTCTCTGTCCACGTGAGCGGGGCCCTGGCTATAAGGGTCCATGCGGCTGGCTGAGTGATTCCAAGCCACGTGGCATGTGCATGAGGCATGGGGTGGGCGGGCATGAGGTGTGTCAGGAACTCCTCTAGGTTCAACTGGATTTTTACCTAGTTGTATTTGTATTTGTATTTTTACACACACAAAACAGGATGTGCACTAAGCTGTTCGATGTTTTCTCATCACAGATTTCCAAGCCATTTGGGGCATTTATGTAAGATAAAGATGCTAAATCTGACAATATGCAGTCACTTCTGCTTTGTTTTATTAGTGGAAGGCTAAAATTCCTCTCTCTAACTTCAGAATACGGATTACAACTATGTTTGCATTTAATCCCTTTTCCTTTCTATGGGTTAGAAGGAAAGATCATCTGCCATACATTGCTTAGTTTTTTTTTTTTAATTTCACTCTCAAAAATATACTTAAAAACTCTTAGCAGAAGAGTTCCAACTATAATGGATAACACTGAAATTCTAATCTCTGCTGGTACTACACTATCTTCATCTTGGGGTACTTCAAGCGTGTATACCAGAGAGGACAGAGAACACAGGATAGAACAACACAAACCCATTCCATACAAACAGGAAAAATGCTTTGAATTTAAACATGGAATGTAACACATAATTTGATATTCACTGTAATTTACTAACTTTCCCCCCTTTAAGCATAAGATACAATGTTTTTACCTACTTACTGTATTTTTATTATAGATTGATTTAGGTGCTGTGGTTATATATTATTTTTATTTTCTCTTTTCTTAAATTCTATGTCTACATATAGACAATTTGGCTGGCGCCACGGCTCACTAGGCTAATCCTCCACCTTGCGGCGCCAGCACACCGGGTTCTAGTCCCGGTCAGGGCGCCGGATTCTGTCCCGGTTGCCCCTCTTCCAGGCCAGCTCTCTGCTGTGGCCCGGGAGTGCAGTGGAGGATGGCCCAAGTGCTTGGGCCCTGCACCCCATGGGAGACCAGGAGAAGCACCTGGCTCCTGCCTTTGGATCAGCGTGGTGTGCCAGCTGCAGCACGCTGGCCGCAGCGGCCATTGGAGGGTGAACCAACGGCAAAAGGAAGACCCTTCTCTCTGTCTGTCTCACATTGTCCACTCTGCCTGTCAAAAAAAAAATGTGTAGACAATTCACCTGCTGAGAGAAAATGACTTGCATTTGTACCTCTCTCTTTTTTTTTTTTTTTTTTTGGACAGGCAGAGTTAGACAGTGAGAGAGAGAGAGACAGAGAGAAAGGTCTTCCTTTTTCTGTTGGTTCACCCCCAAGTGGCTGCTACGGCTCCCAATCTGAACCAGGAGCCAGGTGCTTCTCCTGGTCTCCCATGTGGGTGCAGGGCGCAAGCACTTGGGCCATCCTCCACTGAACTCCCGGGACATAGCAGAGAGCTGGACTGAAGAGGGGCAACTGGGACAGAATCCAGCGCCCTGACCAGGATTAGAACCTGGTGTGCTGGCGCTGTAGCCAGAGGATTAGCGAAGTGAGCCACGGCACCAGCTGTACCTCTCCTTATGGGAATAATAATATCTAAGCACATTCAAAATCTTCTTATTCAGGGTTTACTGAGGTCAAGGCCAGGGAACAAAACATGGGCGCCCTGTGCCTTGTGGGTCGGCTGTGCACAGGCAGCAACCCTGCGACCTGAGGACAGAGGCAGGGCAGACCCCCGGGGCTGGGAGTTCGGGCCGTGCTGGGTTACACAGACGAACTGGAAATGAGGGGATTCAGCCAATCCTCGCTCACATCATTCTCTTAGAAAGCCTCAATGTAGAAAGTCTCTTGGGACGTCTCCCTTTCACGCCGCCTGTTGAAAGAGCGATGCCTGAGCCCAGTGGGACCGCTTCTTAGGCTCTTACGCCAGGAGTGGCAGCGGCACGTGAGCAATGGGCCAAACCGCAGAACCAGCCATTTACAAGTGATTACTCACATGCAAGTGTGGACAGCTAACTAGACAGACTCGCACCTACACACAAAGAACAGCTCCGGAGGCTGAAGACCACGCCGAAAGAACACGCTAAACGAGTTTTTCTGCAGAGGCTGTTGAAGGAGTAAACCCTCATACCAGTAGCAAACGTGTGATAGAAAAGCTTCTGGTTCCATCAGACCACAGCATGCTTACGTCTTACGCCTCATGCCACACATGATCGCACAGCACACACGCTAACCAAGGGGCTCCACACACCACAAAGGGGTCCTGACTGGATGTGCAGGGGCCCTGTGGCATCTAAAGGGTTAAAGCTACTGCCAAAGAGGAAAAACAAAACAAAACAAAACAAGGTGTCCCGGTGTCTTGGTGTCTAGCCCACCATGGGATAATGCTATCCACAGATATATTTTCTGCTTATTTCCAATGTTAAAATCTGAATATATTACCAGAATGTAAAATTACAACTAAACTTAGAATGCGGCAAAAAAAAGCAGTTTTTAAACCCCGTGAATCCAGTCTGAAAGCAAAGAATATAAAACCAAGCCATTAGAAGGATGATTGTCCCAGGGTGGGTGCCATCGCACTTAGGATGCAGCCTGGATGCCTGACCCCTCATCCGAGTGCCTGGGCTGGAGTCGCCCCTCCACTGCCAGCCCAGTTTCCTGACTGTGCACATGGGAGACGGCAGGTGTGACCGCTCCCTGCTGCTCATGGGAGACCCAGAAAGAGTACTGGCTCCTGGCCTCGGTCTGGCCCAGCCCCAGCTGGCACAGCATTTCTGGAGTGAACAGGTGGATGGAAGATCTGTCTCTCCCTCTCTGTCATTTTGCATTTACAGAGTGCATCCTAATTTGACCAGACATTCATGGTTCTAATGTCTTTGCCTACTGCACATCATCAAATGTGAAAGTTATCAATGAATCAGAATACAGTACTGAGAAGCATCAGGTCTCTGGTATTCACTGCAGCCATCATTCTAAACCCATTGGGCAAAATGCAGAGAGGAGTTTACTCAACTCTTACAAATGAAACTGGCTTCAAAACACATACAAATCATGTAATTTTTACCAAATACTTGGAATATGATAAATGGGACCTTCGCAGAAATCACTGAAACAACCTTGGGTGAGTGCTCTCCTGTTGGCACTGCCCTCACTTCATCTGGCAGAGTGGATGGTTCTCCAGCCTCACAACTTACAGGTCACACATGTCCTACCTGCAGAGCCCACAGCAACAGGAGAGATGGAGAGCACAGAGTGAGGACCACAGACCCCAGTGCAGCGAGCAGTGCAGGTGGGTTTAAGCTGGGGGAACAGTCAGTAATGCACCCAGATACATACCCACACACATGCAACAAAATATACACACACGTGTATACCTACATACACACAAATGTATGCCTGCATACACCCTCATGTATACATATCCACACAAATGTGTACCTACATACACACATGTATACCTACACACACATATATATATATACACATGTATACACACAAATGTATGCCTACATACACACACACGTATACCCAGGTACACACTTAAATGTACACCTAAATATACACATATATGCACAATGTATACCAACATACACACACAAATGTATGCCCACGTACACACACATATACACAAAAATGTACATACACATTTGCGAATGTATACCCACATATATAAATGTATATTCACATACACAGACACATACAAATGTATGCCCACATACACATATACACACAAAAAATACACACACACATACAAATGTATATACACATATACAAATGTATACCCACATACAAATGTATACCTATACACATATCCCTATACAAATGTATATCAAATGTATACCCACATGTATACATACACACACACAAATGTATACCCCAATACACATATGCAAATGTATACCCACATACAGACAGATGTGCAAAGATATAATCACACATCCACATATACATACAAATATACACACAAATATGAATTTATACTCACATAGCCACATACTTACACATATACACATACACAAATGTATATCCACACATATACACATGTAGATGTATGTTTCACACACATGTACAAATGTCTACCTACATACATATGAACACATGCAAATGTTTGCCAATGCATACACAAAGATATATCCATACTCATATACACACATACATATGCATACACACATATACACAGCTGCAGACTACCCCCATACACATATCAACAGTCATATACAAATGTATGCTGCCCACACATGCGAGTGTATACCCACACACATACATTCACATACACAGATTTATAATCCCCCCAGATATGTCCCATAGAAAAATGTGTACCCACACATACACAAATGTATACCCACCTGCACAACATTACACACAAGCGTACCCCTGTACATATGCATACACATACATATCAATAACTCATTAGTCTGGCATTACACTCTGTGGGACAAGAAGACTCTTCTTCAATTTGAAAGTTCATTACTGTAACTAATTAAAATACCATTTTGATGTACAAGCAGGTAGATAAAAGTTCATCAGATATATATATATATATTCATAATATATATGGTTCACCCTCAAACAGAGGTGTTACTGATGATCTCTATGGAATCATTAAGCAAGAATTGCACTGAAGTTCAGACTGTGGGCTAGAAACATGTGACGAGACGTCCTAATGTCACTGAGCGGACTCCAGTGAGGCTGAAATTCCAAGTGCTTTCATCACAGACGTAGACCTGCACTCAGACTGCCACACACGTTCCTAACTGAGCCAGTCAATCTCCATCACAGCACAGATTACCCACAGAGGGAACTGCTGATGGTGTCCTAAGAATAGGAAGGGAAAAGCTCCTGTTTCTTTCTTCTCATTTTCCTTGAAGTTTGGCGCTAACACGATATTATCTTATCTGTACACTGTTGGCAGATTCATCACATACAATAAATACTATTTCTGTTCAAAATGCAGGTGTTTCCAGTGTGCGGGGGGAAGTGGTAAGATGCATTCAGGGGTTGCTGACAATTGTCTCTCTCCCTCTGCCCTGCCCACCCCCAGATTCACAGAGTATATTAACATGTTAAAGGCACAGAGGGTTCTGCAGTGATGCATTGTTTTCAACTGTATCCATCTTCAGGTTCTGAAAATCTAAGTTTTCACAGGACCATCTGGGTCTGTGCACCCCCCCCCCCCATTAGTAACAGGGAAGGGCTGCTCTGTAGAATGCTTGAGAGGCACTGCTTCAGCCCAGCACCCTCCCCCAGGGAGAGACGAGTTTATCCTTGGTGACAAAACCCGGAAGTGGCTCAGCCTGTCCACATGCCCAGACACCACGAGCCTCAGCAACTTACAAACCTGATGTCCCACACAGACCTGTCAGTACCCGTCACGTTTTATATTAATGACAACTCTTGTCTGCTTAATTAAACGAAGCAAATACAAAATACTCAGATTTGGGTGAGTGTTTAATATTTAACAGGCTAAATGATCATGTGAAACTAAATCAAAGAAATGTATTGGGATAGAATTTTGGCAAATGTATCCATAATTGTATAAATTTCCCTTGCTTAACGTTGGGTAGCTGGATTTAGCAGATACTGTTGCAGGGGCCCCATCTGGGCCTGCTTGTTACAGCTCTCCCTTGGTCACATGGTTGAGCCTATTTGCCCTCAATAGCTGACTCGTGACTTACAGGATGCTCTTCTAATCTCTAAGTATAATCCTGAACACTTTTCTACAAGTGCTGGATCGTTATGAGCACAGGTGTTACTCTAGGGAGATGAGGAAGAGTAGAGACTAATATGGACAACCTTAGATGTTAAAGTATCCACATTTTCAGAAGTCTATGCAAAGGAAGCATATACATTCATGTCAAAGTGTGAAACCAGGTGGTACATTAGACTTTATATTATTTCAAAAATCAGCTCCAAGCACAGCTTCCAAATAGTACAACTGTGCACAAACATTCAGGTCAAACATCTTTGTTAATCAATTAAGAAACTGTTAGAACAATAATGATGCCAAATGTGTCTTTTTTAAAATCCTGTGTTCTGGAACTGACTCTGGGGTTAGGTCGCTGCCCCGACACTGGAGCATCAGGTGAGTCCCAGCTGCTCGGCTTTCAATCCAGCTCCCTGCTCATGCACCCGGGAAGGCAGCAGAGGACGGCCCAGGTGCCCGAGCCCCTGTCACGCACGTAGGAGACTGGAATGAAGTTCCTGGTTCCTGGTTTTCTCCTGGCCCAGCCTTGGCTGTTGTGGCCATTTGGGAAGTGAACCAGAAGACTTAAGACTTCTCTCTCTCTCTCTCTCTCTCTCTCCCTCCCTCCCTCCCTCCCTCCCTCCCTCTGTGTGTGTGTGTCTGTTATTCTCCTTATGTTGCTCTGCTGTTCAAATAAGTGTAAAATTATTTCTCTGCTCTTTGAATAACATCAAGTAATGTACCAACCTTTCAACATTTTAAGAAATGTCTGTCCCATCTAGGAGTTCCATCAGAGACACGGCAGAACAGGGAGCCCTGAACTCTGTCTCCAGAAGACAGCACCACACAAAAACCATAAACCAAGCGCCTTGAAGAGCTCCATGAAGCGGGTGAGACACCCCTGCAGAAACTAAGCAGGAAGCCCGGGCCCCTCCCCCACTGTGCTGTGCACTCAGGGCTACAGGCCCCTCCCCCACTGTGCTGTGCACTCAGGGCTACAGGCCCCTGCCCCACTGTGCTGTGCACTCAGGGCTACAGGCCCCTCTGGCACAGCAGGGCCATGCTGGAGGAAAGGCACACTTCTCCCCTTCTCCATTGGGGAGACAAGAGAGAGAGGAGCATACATCTAATGTTCTGACTGTGGTGGGGTGGGGCTGCCCGAGGGACTGGTTTGTATCCTCGTCTGGATCTAAATGCTGATGGTAAAACGCGGCAGGTCAACAGACACCAGGAATAAAAACCATGAACAACTGTGGTCAAGCAGCAGATCTTCGGTATCGCACAGACACACACTGGAGCGCTGCACAGAAACTGGTGACTGTGTGCAAGCACGGGGGAGGCCCACCCAGAACGGGCGTCAGAAGTCTCCAGGATCTCCAGCAGGATTCTCTATACAAACCCACAGCGCGAGGTCTGGAAGCAGTGCCGATTTCCCAACCACTATAGACAAACATGGCCGAATCAAAGAACCGCCTAGACATCTCGTAACTGATACACACATTACGAAAGAATTGAAGCACGTTCGTAAAGGCGATCGACAAGTGACAGAAGAGCGCAAAGGGAACAATGTCGCTCCACCAAGAAGCGAATGCACAAAGAAAATGAGAAAGTCAACAAGAAGCTACAAAGCATCGAACAAGATCAGCTTCTGAAGAACACAGCAGCTGTGCTGGAAAGCGCCCAGAGGGACCCAACAGCAGTCCCGACCAGGTGGAAGAAAGAATCGGACTTCAGGAAAGAATTTCACAATTCCTGTGGTAGGGAAAAGACAAAGAAAAGCGAGGAGTCCCTAAGAGATCTATGGGACTCGACAAAGCAGAACGGTCTTTGTTTTATGGACTTTCCATAATGGGAAGAATAGGGAAAAGGGACAGACAGCTGTGTGGAGTATCATATCAGCCAAGGGGTTCCCAAGTAGAAGAAAAGTGCAACTACACATTTAAGAAACTGACGCGCTCAAGCTAGGATAAAACTGAAGGGAGTGACACGGAGACCCATCATAATGAAACGTCCAGGCGACCATCGTAATGAAATGTCCAGGAGACCATCGTGATCAAACTGCCCAAAGTCACAGCAAACGGGGGCTCCAGAAAGCAACAAGAGCAGAGCAAACCATCACACACGAGGCAGCTCCTGCCAGTTTCCTAGGAGAGACCTGGAGGCCGCGAGTCCACAGGAGGACATGCTGCAAGTGCTGAAAGGGAGAGAAAACCCTGCTAACCAGGATCACTACATCCAGCCAAACACACAGGAAATGGAGCTTTCTCAGATAATCCAAAGCTGAGGGAGCTGTGGTCCTGAGAAACGACAAAGATAGTCCCTCAAACTGAGGTGGAAAGATAAATCATGAAAATATAAATACAAAGTCAAATATACATTCCTGGGCATTGTAATGCAAGTGGGAGAATCACTTTTACATATGGTATGGATTTAAAAAACAGAAGCATGAAAAGAAACAGTCTATGTTAATAAATATGCAATACTGCAAAAGTACCTTCTGTGATCAGTAACAAAGTTGGGGATGGGATCCAAACATAAAGAAGTAGTTTTTACGTGCAACTGAAATTAAGTATTTATTAGTGTAAAGTTTATTGCTATAACCTTAAGATATTTAATGCAATTGCACTGGAATTCACCAAGAGAACATAATAACAACATACACAAAGCCAAATAAGAAAGGAATCAAAACATATCATCGAAAAATCAATAAAGCATGATGGAAGACAGCACGAGACGAAAGGGGGGACAAAAAGCCACAAGACAGAAAATTAGCAAAAAGGCACTAGCGATTCCTTCTCATCAGTGACTGTTTTCAATGTGGATGGACTAAGTACAACAGCTAGAAGGCAGGGATTGGTTGAATGAATAGAAAACACACTAAGAATAATATGTTGTCTGCAGGAGACCCACTTTAGAGCAGTGGCCACACATTGACTAAAAGTCAAAGGAAGGAAAAGAACATTCCGCCAGACAGGAAGCTGGTGTGAGAAGGGGTGGCCTTTGTCTCTCAGATAAAATCAACATTAGACAAAAATGTCACGACAGACAAAGAAGGATGTTATATAATATCAAAAGGGTCAACTCAGAAGGAATTGTGCACACACTTAGGATGATAAATTTAGTGTTATATGCTCTAACTAAAAAGGGAGGAGAAATGCACACTACTGTGTGCATCTAGAGCCAGAGCTACAATCCAGATACGATCCAGGCACACTTCCTGTGCCTTCTCCACCTCTGCTCAGCCTACATCCCAATGCAACTCTGCTGCGTACCTCTGCCCTATGCTTTCGCGTGAGCGGCTTAGTGTTAGTGACCACAGATCCCCAAGAACTCATGGCAACTGAAGTGCCAATGAAATCAGGCACCACGTGCATCTTCAGAGAATCAGAGCAGGTAACGACTATGCAAAGATCAAAACTGTTCACTCATCAGTTGCGCCAGCATTATTTCAAGTGGGAAATCAGAAACAAGGCAGGATGCCAGCTGTGCTTGATGCGTTCCAAGCCCTTCTCTCGATGGGGCACCGTCCCCTGAGAAGTAACTCAGGGGGGAAGGCGTCAGCAAGCCCTTGCCGCTCACCGGGGCCTGTGGGGGGCTCCCCATTTCAGAATTATGAACCATCCCAGTAGGGCTGAAGGCCACAGAGACCAACTCACAGGACAGAGGGAGCCTGTTGCAAAGGAAGCCCAGGAGTGACCAGTGCTAAGAAAACAGCAGGGGAGGTGGAGGGAACGGCCGGAGCGAGCTCTCCGGGAGAGCGCTACTGCAGGACAGCTGGAGAACGCCCGGAGCATGTTCTCAGGGACAGGGCTACTGCAGGACAGCTGGAGCAGTCTTGGAGAGTCGGGCGCTCCACGAGGCACACAGATGTGCGAGATGCTGTGGGCCGCGCACTGGGGAAAGCGTTTGTGTGAAGGCGCAGATCCAGCAAGCGCGTCTGGTGGAGTCGGTTTTCAGGGAGACGGTGACTCCTGTGCCACGTGACGCACCGATGTGAAGGTTGCATGATACTGCACCCCTGGATGATTTTTAGAAGGATACGACTGATAGTCTGATCAAAGCTGCATTTTGGGATAAATCTGTGCAGGCAGCTATGTTGACTAAAGGAAGATAAAGACCACCAGAAAATTATGGTGGGGGTTGGGAGTGTGGCGCAGTGGTTAGGAAGCCATTTCGTGTACAGCCCGCCCTGGGGTGCTGGGTTCGCGTCCCGACTTCACTCCCAACCCAGGTTTTTGCTGATGTACCTGAGGGGTCGGTGAGGGCTCAGGCATTGGTACTCGCAGACGGAGTCAGCCCCTGGTTTTAGCCTGGCTGTTGCAGGCATTTGGGGAGCGTGTGCAGCTCTAGCTCTGCTGTGCTCCCTCTCTGCCTCTGCCTTCCAAATAAAACAACAATAGATAGACAAAAATTACAGGAAAAGCCCCAAACGTGAGCCACTAAACACGTAATCTATCAAAAAAGGAAGGAGGAAAGAAAGAAAGAGAGAGAGAAAGAAAGAAAGAAAATGATGATGACCTGTAGTTCATTCGAATGATAAAATTTGGGGGAGAGACATTTTATAATAAAAAACACACAAGGGACTTCACCAGGGAGTGAGGACAGGCCTGCTCCAACTGTGTTCCTCTTAGAACTGTGCTAAAAGCCTCCAAGGCCAGGAAGCTTTGACGCCACGTCCACTGGTCACAGCAGCAAGGACAGACGGGCAGTGCAGGGAGCCCGAAGTGGCCCTGTCGCGTGCCCACTTTGAAGTGGCGTCTCATTTGGACACACAGGGTTTCTCACCACCCGCCTCACTCTGCTGGCAGTCCTGGGCCCACTCCTCTGTGTCCAGACCCTCGATCCTGGACTGGGGAGGACCAAGGCTCTCACACATGATTACATGGTGCCGGGCTAAGTCACAGAGCTATGAGTCCTCATTTCTTTCATTTTAGCATCTTTCCTCCCTACTTACCATGAAAAATTCACAAGATCTGCTACAGAACAGAGAATTCTTTTGAATTTTCACATCCAAGAGAGGGATTTGGTAGCATAACATCATGGATTCTAAAGCCAGCAAGAATCTCCTGAAACCAAATGAATTATTTAATAAAACAGAAAAACATAATTTTGAAAAGAACACAGTTTATCAAAAATACACTTCTGCATGTAGGTCGCTCTTGAAATATGTTCTTTGTAATTCAAACCCTTTAGATTTACCCATAAAGGACGTGCATGTGTGCAGATCTTGCCAGTTTAATGCTGCATAAATACCTTTTCATACACTGTTCCTACATTTGGGCTTAGAAGCCACGTGAATCCGGTGAATTTGGATTTCCCGTGACGTGCTCACATTTTCCCTCACAGACTGGACCCACGAAGCAGCACACTACTCAGTGACAGTGAACTCGCTCACCACGTATCTAGGAAATCCTCCCGAGAGCTGCGCTGCCCCGTGAGGCCAGCTCCTCACCATCCTCAGAACACTGGACTCCACCAGTGCCCTGAACGAGCCGGTCCTGCGAAGGTTCTTGCACAACCCCACCCTGCCCCACCTTCACCGCTCTGCAACCGTCAGCCACAGAGGGAGGCGATTCCGGGAGGGCGTCACTGCCACCAACAGAGCTCAGACAGACTCACGACGATGCAGACAGGCAGTGGGGGAAAGGACCTCTAAGAGCTCACCAACACATTTCATTCAGCCCAGGATTTTAAATGCTGAATCACAAGACCCAGTGACAACCAAACCCCAGACATCTGGATGTTCATGAGATGAGATCTGAGTAAAGTTCCTAGTTTCTCTACTGCACCTCCACAAGAGACAGCTGTGAGAGTTCTGTTGGGAGGGTCTGCATGGGCTTCACGGAGATGTCAGCGTTCTAAG
This sequence comes from Sylvilagus bachmani, assembly GCA_015711505.1. Lineage (NCBI taxonomy): Eukaryota > Metazoa > Chordata > Mammalia > Lagomorpha > Leporidae > Sylvilagus > Sylvilagus bachmani. The sequence continues at coordinate 110,375,543 of CM027401.1, read as the reverse complement.
TCACCTCTGGGAGCAAACGACTCTCCACCCAGACACGGGGACCTTTCACGTCCTTCCATCACTTCCTCTCCACCTCCATCAGACTGTCAGCTCTACGCGCCGCGTGCCACTCCGCGCTGGGTCTGCGGCTGTGCCTGTCAATCCAAGTCCCACGGCCCCGTGGGCCTAGTGGCAGGGCTGCCTGGGGCTGGGACCCCCTGCCCCTTGCAGCAGGTGTCTGCTCGGTAGCCGATGAGGTCACATGATGCCACGGTGCCACTCCTCTTTTCTGGTGTGTCCACTGCTCTTTGTAATGCAGACATTGTTATTTTTGGAGTTCATGACTGTGGAATGTTCTCGTAGGAGAGACTTCTCTCTCCAGACAGGCTCTGGACACTCACTGCTGTGTGAGTTGGGGGCCCACACAGACTCCATTTGAAATACGTCTGTGGTTTGCAAGTAGTCAGAACACAGTAGGGAATGGGGGACACCTGAATAATGACCAGTGCTCACGAGAGCAATCTTCATAGGACACAGAGATGTTTGCTCGCCCAACTATGGCGTTCCAAGAAGTTCTCAGGAGATATTTTGAAATGAGAACACACCATCCTAGGAGTCAGCTAACGATTCGTATGGGGTAAGTAGAAGGGGTCTTGGCCTGAGCTTCCCCACACCGCTCAGTGGAGGCTCCCTTGTGGGTGGCTACTCTGCAGGAGAGCCCGAACTGTCACCCCTGCGTGAGCGTGCCCAGGACACACCATGCTTCCCTGCTTCTGCCCCTCTGTCATGCCTGCCACTCAAGGTGAGAATCCTGGGATAAAGCACCACTAGGGCATACACTGATAAGGGTTATTGTGACTGTTAGGGCTCACAGAAGTTGCCAATATTCAGTTATGGCGACATCCTAGCAAAGACGTGCAGCACTACCCAAAGACAGCATGTTTCCCAGAATTAGTCCTCGCTTCAGCACTTCTGAGTGCTGTTTCCTTTATTTCATTTTTGAAAAGCAGAGACACACAGGCAGACAAGATCTCCCATCTGCTGGGCCGTTCCCCAGATGCTCACAACAGACAATGCCGGGCCAGGTCAGGCAGTGAATCCGGGTCCCCCGCACGCTGCCAGCAGCCTGGAGGTGGAGAGGGAGCTGGGAATCAAAGCTGGGCCTGCACTAAGAGAGGTGCTGTCCACGCAGCGATGGAGCTGCTGCACCAAACACGGCCCCAGAGTGCGTTTCTGAAGTCAGTGCACAAGTGAAGTGTGGCTCACACTTGGTCCCTGAAGAGACGCTTGAAGGAGTGCACTTGAAAACCACATCCGCATGAACACGACTCTGCTGGGGTCCTGCCTGGTTTAATGGGGGGCTTAGCTGCCTGCTGATACTATGGAGTGAAGTATGCGAGGTTCCACTGTTGTATAAACACATCCGTCAGATAAACGTCACTCTCACCCTCAACATTTCCCTGACAATCTTTTTGGAAGAGTATCTCTTGCAAACGGAAAGTACTAATCATCATGTATTTTTTAAAAAAGAGAATTAATGTAAATCTGACTTTTTCTTTTTTTTTTTTCATTTTGTTGCCAGAAAATTCAAAGCTAAATTTAATACCTAATAAAATGATTCTTTTCATCTAGGGTGATTAATACATTTATATCTTTCTCTTCAGTTGGACTGCTTTAACATTTTTAAGAAAATATTTTCCTTGTTGTAAGCTTTTTTAAAAAATTCTGTTACATCAAACATTTGGAGAGAAGATAGATTACTAATACTTTTTTAAGGTAGACAATCTTATTTTCTTAATTTGAGTGAGGTCTTATTCATTTATAAAGTTAATTTTTCCGTATACATCTAACAATGACAAATAAATAAAACAAAGACTTACTCATGTACAATACGATTTGTACTTTTACTTGACATATTAATAACCCTGTGTCACAGGAGTCTCTACATTAGTAACTGTAAAAAATAAAAGCCCAAGTCGAATCAGTTCTAAAGGCAAAACATTTTTATTTTATAATGATCAATAATTTAACTAATAAAATAAAATTATATTAAACTTCCTTTTATGCTGATTCTGGAAAATAATCCTAAATTAATACCATGCTATTTAGGAATAACATCCACTTCAGATCATCAAAGAGCTGCTACATTAAGTTTCTTCTAGTTTACCATTTTTTTCTCGAAGTATCTCCAGTTTTATTCTTCTCACAGTAAACACAAATCACTGGTTCCTAGCACACTGTAAAAATGACTGCGATATGCGTTTCTCTGGCTCTCCCCAAGAAGGGTCACTGCCACCGCTCACGTGTCCAAAGCTCCGTCCCCTCTTGGAATCTTCGTGCCGGAAGGTCAGTGCCTTAGACGTGCAGCACAGCTGCCAACTGCCCGGGGACCAGTGCTGGGCTCCTGGTTAGAAAGCATCACTGATTTCTGACTAGCTAAGGTAGGACATACTTCTGTGTAGTTACCAAAGAACAGCAGGTTTCTGTATAGTTTCCAAAGAACAGCAGGTTTCTGTTTTGCAGAGTATTTGAAATTCATTCTGCACAATAGCTTATCTGTGTACTTGCTCCCAGAGCAAGTGTCGAATGTCTCGGCTCAGTAGTGAATGTTGATCGGGAAAACACGTGCTAGGAGAGGCACGGAACAAAAGCGTCTGCGGGAGAGTTCCGCAGGTGCTGTCTGACTCCACGCCATAGGTGAGCACCAGGAGGGCTACACCACTTGTAGCTGCATTTGGCTTGAGCCAAAAACACACTGAGGGGTTTATGATATCGATCTTGGATAGATTCCATTAGACAGTGTGAGAAGGCTCATTGCAGGCCTGCAGCTCAAATGTCTTCTAACTTAGTGATGCGGAAATTTGAATAAGCTCAGTCACAGAAGCAGTTGAGTTTACTAAACAAGGCTTAAAAATAAAATATCTGACTGCGAAACAAGCACAGCTCTATCTAAAAATCGGAGTAAGTTGTTTGTAAGCAATCTCTAACGGGAAGAAACTTTCAGTTTGAAATGTACACAAAATTTAATTCTGTAATCTATCTGAATACCTTTGATTTTTTACATGTTGAATGAAAAGTTTAACACTCATCACTCATTTGAAGTCTGTGAGATGGATGATAAATAGATAACTGCGTTAACAATAAGCACTCAAGAAGCATGTCTCAAGAGTTAACCTAAAAACTAGTTTCAGTATTCATGTGACTATCCTTGAACGAGTACATTTTTTAAATCCTTAAAACCCCAAGAGCAATTTTAAAACCCCTAAATTAAAAAAAAAAATCTTGAACTAGAGCCATTTTAAAATCTCATCCACTTGAGATACACAAAGCGGCAAAACAAAGTATCTGCTCACTAACAACAAGACAAAGCTCAACTCTGTCAACCTTTCGTCTACGGCCATACCACCCTGAACGCGCCCGATCTTGTCTGACATCAACCTTTCAGAACCCACCGGGGCCCCGGGGTTAGACATCCTTGTGGCCTCAACTCTGAGACAAGCCCCTCCAGCGAGAAACAGGACACGGGGCGTGTCTGTGGCAGAGCACAGGAGACAGGGGCCAGGATCACACGCCAGCCCAATGCCAGCAAAGTGCTGAAGGCCAAGGGGGTCTCGGAGGCTCAGGAGCCTGCTGCAGGGGCTTTCTCTCCCTCCCCAGGGTTCCAGGAAGAGGAGCCGGGAGCCTGCCCTCTCCCTAGAGCAGTGCTGTGTGCACACGCCTGGATCCACTGGGGACAGAGCTGCAAAAGCTGTGACCTGGCGCCAGGCCAAGGTGAAGTGCAGCTTGGAAAAGGACAGAGAAACACGGTGCGCATCTGAGACCACACAATAAAGAAAATGGAAATCCGATACAGCTTCAAGACAGAGGCTTCCCAGCCCCAGGGACCGGCAGGGAACTCCCTTTCGGAAGGCTGAGAAATCCCTACCCTGAAGCGCAGATGCACAGGGCCTGGCTTAGACAGGGAAGGACTCACTGGCTTCAGTGTGTGCGCACTGCAGAGTGGCAAGCAACAGACCTCTGCTCCTGGGAGAAGGATTTGGAAGGACACTGGCTTTTGGAAAGGTGTCCAGGGTGACGGAAAGCTGGCAGCGAAGTCCTAACATTGAGTCCCCCAGACTAAGCACAGGGCACCTCCACACCAGAGGAATCTGAACCCTGGGATGTGCTGAAAGTCACCATAGCAACGGCAGAGCTCAGCCCCAGCAGGGCTCCTGACTGGCTGGAGCCCACAGCCAAGCAACAGAGGTGCAAACAAGCTCAGGTCTAAATGGAGTCAGCAGGGGTCTCTCCAGTTCTACTCACAGCTTCGGGGAGAGGTTAGCAGACACACAGAACAGCAAGAGAAGAAACTCTGCCCAGATGCAGAGCAAGTAACACAAGCAAACTTACAGCATATGTGTGTACTGCAAACATCACTCACGGCTATTATGGTAACTACAGAAGAAAGAGTAAAGTAAATTCTAGGAGGAAAAAGCCCACAAAATCAGAAAAGAAAATTCTTTCCATGATTCTTTAGTAGACTTATAGGTGGGGAAGAAAGAGTAATAGCACTTAACACAAACTCTAACAGAAAAAGAAAGGAATGAATAAAACAGAACTGACCGTATAAGAACCATGAAATAACAGGAAACAGTCTGACATCCATGAAAATGGAGTTTTGGAAGAACCAGAAAAAGAGAATAGGACAAAACATTTTGTATAATAAAAAAGACAAGAAATTTCCTCAAATAAAAATTATCAAACCATAAAATGAAGAATATCAGCTTACTCAGGCAGAATTAATGTCACACATGGTCATATCTATGTGCCTACACACACACAATCTGTACACACACAGTCTATACACATACAATCTATACACACACAGTCCATCTACACATATACATCCATATTTACACATAAATAGACCTACACACAGAATCCACCTGCACACATACATTCATCTATGTGCACACACATAATCCACCTACACACACACAACCTTCAACACGGATACATACACCTACACCCACACAATCCACCTACACACACACATAATCCACCTACACATACACACACAACCTTCAACACGGATACATACACCTACACCCACACAATCCACCTACCCACACACACATAATCCACCTACACATACACACACAACCTTCAACACGGATACATACACCTACACACACACAATCCACCTACCCACACACACATAATCCACCTACACATACACACACAACCTTCAACACGGATACATACACCTACACACACACAATCCACCTACACACACACATAATCCACCTACACATACACACACAACCTTCAACACGGATACATACACCTACACCCACACAATCCACCTACCCACACACATAATCCACCTACACACACACAATCCACCTACCCACACACATAATCCACCTACACATACACATCCATCTACACACATCCATACACCTGCATACATACCTAAACATGTCCCTCCACAAAGTCAATCCCCATGAAGATAAAAGCTAAGGTGATAATGCTAGGATGGAGCCAGTGACTTCTTTATTTTTAAACCTTTACTTAATAAATATAAATTCTGAAAGTACAACTTCTGGATTATAGTAACTTTTCCCCCCATAACCTCCTTTCCACCTGCAACCATCTCATCTCCCGCTCCCTCTCCCATCCCATTCTTCATCAAGATTCATTCTCAGTTATCTTTATATACAGAAGATCAACTTAGTATATACTAAGTAAAGATTTCAACAGTTTGCACCCACACAGACACACAAGCATAAAGTACTGTGTGAGTACTAGTTTTACCATTAATTTGCATATACAACACATTAAGGACAGAGATCCTACATGGGGAGCAAGTGCACAGTGGCTCCCATTGTTGATTTAACAATTGACACTCTTATTGATGACATCAGGCTTGCCATGAGTTGCCAAGGCTATGGAAGCCTTTTGAGTTCACAAACTCTGACCTTATTTAGACAAGGCCATGATCAAAGTGGAAGTTCTCCCCTCCCTTCAGAGAAAAGTACCTCCTTCTTTTATGGTCTGTTATTTCCACTGGGATCTCACTCACAGAGATCTTTCATTTAGGTCTTTTTTTGGTGCAACAGTGTCTTGGCTTTCCATGCCTGAAATACTCTCATGGGCTTTTTAGCCAGATTAGAATGCTTAAGGGTTGATTCTGAGGCCAGATTGCTGTTTAGGACATCTGCCATTCTATGACTCTGCTGTGTATCCTGCTTCCCATGTTGCATCATTCTCTCCTTTTTAATTCGATGAGTTATTAGTAACAGACACTAGTCTTATTTATGTAATCCCTTTGACACTTATTCTTTCTTTTTGATCAATTGTGAACTGAAACTGATCCCACTTGATGGGATTGAATTGGAATCCCCTGGCACGTTTCTAGCTCTGCCATTAGGGGCAAGTCCGAGTGAGCATGTCCCAAACTGTACATCTCCTCCCTCTCTTAGTCCCACTGTTATATTTAACAAGGATCACTTTTCAGTTAACTTTAAACATGTAAGAATAATTGTGTGTTAATTAAAGAGTTCAACCAATAGTAATAGCTAGAACATAAAAAATACTAAAAGGGATAAAGTATTAAGTTGTTCCTCGACAGTCAAGACAAGGGCTGATCAAGTCACTGTTTCTCATAGTGTCCCTTTCACTTCAACAGGTTTCCTTTTTGGTGCTCAGTTAGTTGTCACCAATCAGGGAGAACATATGATATTTGTCCCTTTGGGACTGGCTTAATTCACTCAGAATGATGTTTTTGAGATTCCTCCATTTTGTTGCAAATGACCAGATTTCACTGTTTTTGACTGCTATACAGTATTCTATAGAGTACATATCCCATAATTTCTTTATCCAGTCTACTGTTGATGGGCATTTAGGTTGATTCCAGGTCTTAGCTATTGTGAATTGAGCTGCAATAAACATTAAGGTGCAGACAGCTGTTTTGTGTGCCAATTTAATTTCCTTTGGGTAAATTCCAAGGAGTGGGATGGCTGGGTTGAATGGTAGGGTTATATTCAGGTTTCTGAGGAATCTCCAGACTGACTTCCATAGTGGCTTTACCAGTTTGCATTCCCACCAACAGTGGGTTAGTGTCCCTTTTTCCCCACATCCTCACCAGCATCTGTTGTTGGTGGATTTCTATATGCGAGCCACTCTAACTGGGGTGAGGTGAAACCTCATTGTGGTTTTGATTTGCATTTCTCTGATGGCTAGAGATCCTGAACATTTTTTCATGATTTGTTGGCCATTTGTATTTCCTCTTTTGAAAAATATCTATTTAGGTTCTTAGCCCATCTCTTAAGTGGCCTGTTTGTTTTGTTGTTGCTGATCTCTTTGTACATTCTGGTTATTAATCCTTTATCGGTTGCATAATTTGCAAATATTTTTTCCCATTCTGTCGCTTGCCTCTTCATGTTCCTGACTGTTTCTTTTGTAGTACAGAAGCTTCTCAATTTGATGCAATCCCAATTGTTAATTCTGGCTTTGACTGCCTGTGCCTCCAGGGTCTTTTTCAAGAAGTCTTTGCCTGGGCCCATATCTTGCAGGGTTTCTCCAACGTACTCTAATAATTTGATGGTGTTGGGTCATAGGTTTACATCTTTAATCCATGCTGAGTGGATTTTTGTGTAAGGTGTAAGGTAAGGGTATTGCTTCATGCTTCTGCACGTGGAAATCCAGTTTTCCCAGCACCATTTGTTGAACAGACTGTCCTTGCTCCAGGAATTGGTTTTAGATCCTTGAACAAATATAAGTTGGCTGTAGATGTTTGGATTGATTTCTGGAGTTTCTATTTTGTCCATTGGTCTGTCAATTTATTTCTGTACCAGTACCAGGATGTTTTGATTATAACTGCCCTGTAGTATGTCCCGAAATCTGGTATTGTGATGCCTCTGGCTTTGTTTTTGTTGTACAAAATTGCTTTAGCTATACGAGTTCTCCTGTGCCTCCATATGAATTTCAGCATCATTTTTTCCAGATCTGAGAAGAATGTCTTTGGTATCTTGATTGGTATTGCATTGAATCTGTAAATTGCTTTTGGGAGAATGGACATCTTGATGATATTGATTCTTCCAATCCATGAGCATGGACGATTATTCCATTTTTTGGTATCCTCTTCTATTTCTTTCTTTAAGGTTTTGTAATTCTCGTCATAGAGATCTTCAACGTCCGTGGTTAAGTTTATTCCAAGGTATTTGATTGTTTTTGTAGCTTTTGTGAATGGGATTGATCTTAGAAGTTCTTCCTCAGCCGTGGCATTGCCTGTGTATACAAAGCCTGTTGATTTTTGTGCATTGATTTTATATCCTGCTACTTTGCCAAACTCTTCTATGAGTTCCAATAGTCTCTTAGTAGAGTTCTTTGGATCCCATAAATAAAGAATCATATCATCTGCAAAGAGGGATAGTTTGAGTTCTTCCTTCCCAATTTGTATCCCTTTAATTTCTTTTTCTTGTCTAGTGACACTGGCTAAAACTTCCAGTACTATATTGAATAGCAATGGTGGGGGTGGGCATCCCTGTCTGGTAACAGATCTCAGTGGAAATGCTTCCAATTTTTTCCCATATAACAGGATGCTGGATGTGGGTTTTTCATAAATTACCTTGATTGTGTTGAGAAATGTTCCTTCTATACCCAATTTGCTTAGAGTTTTCATTAGGAAAGGACGTTGTATTTTATCAAATGCTTTCTCTGCATCTAGTGAGATAATCATATGATTTTTTTCTGCAGTTTTTTAATGTGGGGCATCACATTGATTGATTTACAAATGTTGAACCATCCCTGAATACCAGGGATAAATCCTACTTGGTCTGGGTGGACGATCTTTCTGATGTGTTGTTGAATTCTATTGGCCAGAATTTTATTGAGGATTTTTGTGTCTATGTTCATCAGAGACATTGGTCTTCAATTCTTTCTCTGCTGCATCTTTTTGAGGTTTAGGAATTAAGGCGATGCTGGCTTCATAGAAAGAATTTGGGAGGATTCCCTCTCTTTCAATTGTTCTGAATAATTTGAGAAGAATTGGAGTTAGTTCTTCTTTAAATGTCTGGTAGAATTCAGCATTGAATCCATCCAGTCCTGGGCTTTTCTTTGTTGGGAGGGCCTTTATTACTGCTTCAATTTCTTTCTCAGTTATGGGTCTGTTTGTTTTCTATATCTTCATGGTTGAATTTAGGTAGGTTGTATGTGTCCAGGAATCTATCAGTTTCTGATAGTTTTCTCTGTTTGCTGCCATACAAATCTTTGTAGTAATTTTTGATGACTCTTTTTTTTATTTCTGGGGTGTCTATTGTTACATTCCTTTTCTACATCTTCTTTTATTGATTTGGGTCTTTTCTCTCTCCTTTTTTGGTTAGTTGGGCCAATGGTTTGTCAATTTTGTTTATTTTTTCAAAAAACCAGCTCTTCATTTGGCTAATTTTTTGTAAATTTTTGGATTCAATTCTGTTGATTTCTTCTCTAATTTTAATTCTTTCTCTTCTCCTACTAGTTTTGGTTCTGGTTTGCTTCAGTTTTTCTAGATCCTTGAGATGCACTGAAAGCTCATTTATTTGGTGCCTTTCCAGTATTTTGATGTAGGCACCTATTGCTATACACTTTCCTCTTAACACTGCTTTTGCTGTATCCCATAAGTTTGATATTTTGTGTTGTTATCCTCATTTGCTTCCACAATGTTTTTGATTTCTATTTTGATTTCTTCCCTGGCCCCCTGTTCATTCAGGAGCATATTGTTCAGTCTCCATGCATTTGCATATGCTCTAGGGATCCCTGAGTTGCTAATTTCCAGCTTCATTCCATTGTGGTCTGAGAAGGTGCATGGTATGATTTCGATTCTTCTAAATGCTGAGACTTGCTTTTTGGCCTACTATGTGGTCAATCCTAGAGAAAGTTCCAGGTACTGCTGAGAAGAATGTGTATTCTTCATGTGTAGGATAAAAAGTGCTGTAGATATCTGTTAGATCCATTTGGTCTATAGTGTCAATTAAATCTGATGTTTCCTTGTTGATTTTCTGCCTGGTTGATCTGTACATTGCTGAAAGTGGAGTACTGAAGTCCCCCAATACTACTGTATTGGAATCTAAGTCTCCCTTTAAATCCCTTAACATATCTTTTAAATAAACTGGTGCCCTGTAATTAGGTGCATATACGTTTATAATAGTTACATCTTCCTGTAGAATTGATCCCTTAATCATTATATAGTGCCCCTCTTTGTCTCTCTTAACAGTTTTTGTATTAAAGTTTATTTTGTCTGATATTTAGATGGCTATGCCAGCTCTTTTTTGGTTTCTGTTGGCATGGAATATCTTTTTCCAACCTTTCCCTTTCAGTCTGCATGCACCTTAGTTGGAAAGATATTTTTCTTGTAAGAAGCAAATAGATGGGTTTTGTTATTTAATCAGTTCAGCCAGTCTGTATCTTTTAACTGGAGAGTTGAGGCCATTAACATTCAATGTGACTATTCATAAGTAGTACTTTGCCCTGTCATTTTTCCAAAGGTATTTCTAATATTTGCTTTGAACTTCCTGTGATCTTTTACTGGTAGGTTTTCTTCCTTTATCTTCTTTCATACTGATGACTATGTTTCTGTGTTTCTGTGTGTAACACATCTTTAAGCATCTTTTGCAGGGCTGGACGAGTGGCGACAAATTCTTTCAATTTCTGTTTGCAATGGAAGGTCTTTATTTCACCTTCATTCACAAATGAGAGCTTTGCAGGATATAATATTCTGGGCTGGCAGTTTTTCTCTCTTAGTACCTGGGCTATGTCTCGCCATTCCCTTCTAGCTTGTAGGGTTTCTGATGAGAAGTCTGCTGTGAGTCTAATTGGAGATCCTCTGAGAGTAATCTGACATTTCTCTCTTGCACACTTTAGAATCTTTATGTTTCACTATGGTAAGTTTGGTTACAATGTGTCGTGGTGAGGATCTCTTCTGGTCATGTTTATTGGGATTTCTGTGTGCTTCCTGTACTTGGATGTCTCTTTCTTTCTCTAAACCTGGGAAGTTTCTGCTAGTATTTCACTAAACAGGCCTTCTAATCCTTTCTCTCTCTCCATGCCTGCAGGAACTCCTAGAACCTGAATGTCGGTTTTTTAAATAGTATCCTGTAGATTCCCAACAATATTTTTTAGATTTCTAATTTCCTCTTCTTGTTTTGGTTTGATTGTATACTTCCCTGTGCTCTGTATTCTAAGTCTAATATTCTCTCTTTTGCTTCACTGATTCTGTTTTTAAGGCTCTCAACTGTGTTTTTTATTTGTTCTATTGAATTCTTCATTTCATTTTTATTTCTCTTCAACATCTCAACTTCATGTTCTATTAAATTCCTCATTTCATTTTGATTCCTCCTTAAGATTCCATTTTCATGAGAGAGATCTTCTTTCACGTCCTGCATGGAGTTCAGCAGGGCATGCATCTGTTTTTGATTACTTCTAAATATTCTTATCATGAATTTTTCGAGTTCCATTTCTCGCCTTTCTCCTACCTCGTCATCTTCATAATCTTGTTCTGAAGTGTCATGTTCTTTGGGGGAGCACGTTGTCTTCCTTGTTCTTGTTTCCTCGGTAGTTGCATTTGTTGTTTGGCATTTGTGGAGATACTCGTTGGTTTCTTCTTTTTTTCCCGCTGCGGCAGCTTTTCTCGTTGTACTAGGACTCTGAGATAAGTGGACTGCCTGCTTTCAGTGAATCTCTAGAGGCTTGTGCTGGGTGTGGCCAGAGAGCTCTGTTCAGTTCTTCAGGGTTAAGGGTGTGCCTAAGGTGACACACCAGGTTTGGCGTGGTAACTCTTCTCTCTCTTTTTCTAATCAGAAGGGAAGTAAATCTGCTCAGCTGAGCTCTCCTCCTCGATGGTGACCAGTGCCTGAGCGCTAGCCCCAGTGGGTATAATATTCGTCTGCTCTGTCCCAAGGACCACACAAAGGATCTGTGCAGTCCTCAGTGTAAGCTCAGATTCCCCTGCAATGTCTCTCACTGGATAGTCAGGGCCACCCAACTGTGGCATCTTCCACTGAGACTGCTCACGCCCCAGCACACCATGAGTTCTCCCACACACCCTCAGTTTTTTTTTTTTTGTTCCACAGTCCCAGTTCATAAGCTCCACACATTCACTAGGTCTTAGTCTCCTGTTATTGCTCCCCACCAGAGGCAGGTTTTTCTACTTGGCTGATTGCCGGGCACAGTCCCTAGCTGGCATAGCTGTTACATTTGTCCAAAATGGCACCTGCTCTGTCGGCTCCTACGCCTTTGTAAGGTGAGTGGAGAGAGAATCGTGTCCATACCATCCCTTTTATTTTTTCTCTCTTCTTGTTAGGCTGGTGTACTTTCCCCCATGGGGATTCAAGCCTCGTTCCCTCTAGGCTCTTCCTGCTGCTTTTCTGCCAGTGTCTCAGGCTACTGCGGTTTCGTCTCACCTCTCTTTCCAGTGCTGGTGTGGAGACTCTTGGCAGGTGGCGTCCCGAGCCATGGGCGCCTGTGCCCTCCACACAGATCCACTATGTCCCGCTAATCACAGAAGAGTTTCCTCTGCCGTTTTTTCCCTAACTCTGCCCTGGGACTACACGATCTCCACTTTCATTAAAGTATCTTCTCCTGGACTATCAGTGAGCTCCCTCCCTTGGACGGTTCTCGACTTCTCGTGATTAATTAAGCAGTGAGAAGACAACACAGCCATTTCTTCAATGGACTGAAGACAAAGGAATTTTGATACAGAGTTTTGTAGACAGCGTGAACATCTTTCAAAAATGCAGGTGACGTGGTGACTTTTTCAACAAAACACAAGGTGGAATGATTCACTGTCAGCCCCTGCACTATGAGAAATGCATAAAAGAAGCTCCTCATACAGTCTCAGAAATGTGGATCGACCTTGTGTCGGCGACAGAAACTGCAGGCCAGGAGCCAGGTCATACAGGAGGCTCTGAGGCTGCCAAGGCCAAGACGCAGGGGCCAGCCTGCGTGAGGGCCTTCCATCCTTGCAGCCTCCCGTGGGAGGTCAGGAGAGCAGACGGCAGCCTCCCCACCCGCCCCGAGTGAGCCAACACTGGTGTTCACTCCCAGGTGTGAACAGGACAAAGGCAGGGCAGGCAGGCACCTGCAGCGTCTGAGCTGTGACCCAGGAATCCAGATCACACCAGAACCCGTCGGGATCACTCTTGCTCTTGTGAACATTTTCTAATCCTTCCCTCCAAATGCAGCGCTTGCATTGGGTCTGAGCAATTCCTATCAGTGTCCATTTGGCCTGACGGCCTGCTTTGATTCAGAGCCTGGTGTTCACTTCACGAGGAACCCGGAGCCCATCGGGTGGGCCAGGTGTGGCGTGCTCTTCTCCACCCAGGAGTGAGAGCAGACAGACTGGAGGTGCACCACGGCCTCCCCACCCCTTCACCTTCCACACAGCAGCTAGCACCAGCGATGCTCGGCCTCAACACTGGTACAACACAGCTCCTCTGCACAATTTTGCGGATCGGGCATCTGGGTCACTACCCAAACTGCTGTGAGGGTCTGCCTGAGGGAGCTGATCTGTGTACATCTGCGGCCAGCCGGGTGGTCCACTCCACGCACTCAAAGCCTGGTTTCTTCACTCTGAAAACTGCAGACCCTCAGATACCAACAGTGGTTCTGAGGACTTAGGAGAGCCAGCAGATGTCTGGTGCTCAATGGGCATGGAGTTAAGTTAGATCCCTAACTTACTCTCATTTCAGCTGTGGCTGGAGAGTACATTGAGAACTCAGGGATTTGCAGGTTGGGCATACATACTTTAAGTTAAGTGCCAAAAATATGTCAAAAGATTAACTGTAGTGTGTTGTAAAATCTTTGGTCAACTTAGTTCAACATTCCTTGTACCATCTGATGCTGAGCTTAGCAAGGTAATTCTACAAATACGATGTAATCCACATCCCAAATTCTGGCACAAGGAGTAGAACAGAGAAATGACTTCCTCTTAATGCCTAGGGCAGGAACTATCGGAATGTATTGCCATCAAAATTGCTCAAAAGCAATACAACAAATGAAACCATGGCATTTCATGTGGCCAAATGAAAAACAGATACACCAAGTGGTTAACCTTGGATTCTCGAATGTGGCGCCCTTGAACGAGAAGTGTGCTAGTGTCTCTCTTCTCACGACTCACACTGACTGGGAATAAATGGGGAAGCAGGTCACTGTGCTGAAGCAGCTTAGGCTGGTGACTGAGGGACAAGTCTATGCAACCATCATCACAAACTAATGACTTCACAGGCACCTGTTTCTGTGAAACATGAATGAGAAGCCAGAATCTTCAAGGCAACTCTGAGAGGGACAGTACCACCCATCCATCCTAACATTGCTGGGAATATTAATGAATTTATTAACACCACCATAAATAAGCCTTACGTTTTTCCTTCTAGAGATGTTAACAGAATGTATCAAAGTGGCACGTTTTCCAAGACTTATCCCCCATAAATAGCATCCACAGAAACATTTCACACCATCACCAAAGTAGTCCTATTCATATAAATTGGAATAAACTTGCATACAAATGCCAGTAATAAGTAGGGAAATGTAGCGAGATTGTGAAACAGCCCTGTGGTTTGTGTCTGGTTCAGAATACTTATCATCAGCTGGAAATCTGGCCTTTCAAACCGTGCATGCATTTACATCCCAGCAAACTGTTTATCTCAATTCCAAAGATCAGTTATTAATGCTTTTCCATGTATTTGCTTATTTGCAAGTGCTTATTAAAAGAGATGAATATCAACATTAAGCATTTTTAGTGCTTGAAAACATGTCCTAAAATAAACCTCACTCTCATTGGAAATTCTCATTTCGCTTTTCCAAGTTTCACCTGCATAATCAAACGCCAAGGAAGATCTGTGAACTTGACCTTTGTCATCCCATTTATCAGACTATTAACTCAGTCTCACATCCATTTTTAAAAGGTTAGAGTCTCCTCTGCGATGTCGTCTTCCAATTAAAATGAATAATACAGCCAGGCGGGCTCTGAAGTGATGGCTCTTTGATAGTTCTCGTTTTAACAGCCTTTGAGACCAGAAGCAGAGTAGGCTGATGGCTACCATCTATCTGGAATTATGAGTTTCTGGTTTTGCAGGCTAATATGAATATTTATCATCATTCACCAGAAAACCAGTACGACTACAAATGACTAGATTCTGTGCTTTTTTTATTATTATAAACAGCTTGAAATAATAGCGGTGGTTTTATCTAATTATTCCAGAAACTAACTTTAACATCTCCTCATTCATTAGCCCTTTATAATGTGTAGCTTATAGGGCTGGGTTTTATGGGATCAAACCTCATGCACGTCTCAAGCACAGTTCGAGAGCCAGGCCTGGCAGGAGCATGGGCCTGCTTTCCCTTTCAGAAAACCACTCGGTGTGACGGGCACATGAGAGGTGGAAGCTGGGGATCTTACTTTTGTATTCCAGCCGGAAGCCCGCGGCGGCCACACTGATGTCGGACTGGAAGTGCAGGTAGAGCTGGTTGGACGTGCTGTTCAGCAGGGCTGGCACGGTGCTGCCTGTGGGAGACAACAGGGATGGTGTCAGGGTTACCACGCAGCCCCTGGCTGCACAAGGACATGTCAGGGTGCTCGCGCAGGCTTGGGGACCCTGATGGCTTGTCTGGTATCTGAGTCTTGGCTTTGACCATGATGCTTTCAGC
This sequence comes from Sylvilagus bachmani, assembly GCA_015711505.1. Taxonomy (NCBI): domain Eukaryota; kingdom Metazoa; phylum Chordata; class Mammalia; order Lagomorpha; family Leporidae; genus Sylvilagus; species Sylvilagus bachmani. The sequence continues at coordinate 110,359,901 of CM027401.1, read as the reverse complement.
CATTCTGCTTTTCTAGGTGCACTAAAAGTTACCCATTGTTTCTCTGCCTTCCTCTGGTAGGTGCATCATCCTCGTATCGCATCAGCAAAAGGACATGGACCCTCATAATTTATCACGCTTTGCTTTCATTTAACAACATGATCTTCTGAATTATTTTTATTTTATCTGACATGAACAAAGAAGGAACAAAAGGTGAAACCAAGTCGAGTGCGGTCCGGGGAATAGGTAGTGTAGACATCGATGCAAGCCACAAGAAGTGGCTTCTCACTGTGCAGTCCCTGTCTGTTCCCCTGTGATTCATACTGAGATCTGCAGAGGAGTTCAGCCACACACTTGTGGAGAGGAACACAGAGGCTGATTCTTGTTTGATGCCTTTCTTAGTTAGAGCGGCCCAGCCTGTGTCATGGAAAGCACAGCACGAGGGGAGGGGTACAGATCCAAGCACAAGTGTGACAAAGGGGTTGTGGAGGGCGGAGGTGCAGAGGAAGAAGAGAGCCATCACCAAGAAGTGTGGGCTATCCGGTCGGTTGCATCACAAGATGGGAAAGTAAGATTTAAATCACTTCTTTTCCCAAGTATGTTTGCTTGATATTTAATTGCATTGAAATCGATTTCTAAATAAGAAGTATGACCTCATAGAGCCCTCTCATCCTCCACTGGGCCCTAACCCACTGCTCCCTAACTGTTTTCCTAAATTGGGGTCACTCACTCCATCCTGCCATCCTCATAATCATCACCCTGCTGTCAACCAGGGGGTGGCAATGAGCTCCTAGTGTTTTCCCCAAGTCTGCTCCTGTCCTAATTCAACCTATTCACGGTTTAGCAGTGAGAAAGTTCTTTGATACTGCATTTGTGGTGATGTCATGTTAACAATGTCACAGCTCCCAGATCGTCTCAGGGTTAAGTCTCAGACTTCTTCACTTGGCACGGAGACCCAGCACAAGCTGACACCTGCCTGCTTTTCTAGCTGCTTCTCGCTACTTTCTATTTCACAATTCACACTGTCCTGCCTCAAGCTGAGCGGTCTTTCCCCATGCCCTGCCACTCGTCCTTTCTTATTCGAATTTCTCCACTCAGTTCACAAATTAATCCTTTTACACATCCATTCAACATGCTTGTGTTCACCTGTTAGATGAAACTGCTAACCGGCTCTCCAAGCACGGGGACTGTGCTTTCACTTGGTACCCAGAAGGGCTTGCGGGATGGGCAGAGCCCCGGGCTCTGAGCGTTACTGAGCCCTCACAGGGTGGAGAGCAGATCGGCCCTGACCTGAAAATGTGGAGCAGCTGGAGTCAGGAATCCACACGTGGTCCTTACGGCTGTGTCATCTACAGTTCTTGCTGCGACCAATGAAATAGCCATCACTTTATTGCCAGAATCATTAAATACTGATTTTTGTATGCTTTCTATGGATGCATTCTTTCTGCAGACATAAACTTGTTTTTATAAATGGATGACAGTTATAAATTTTTCCAGCTTTTAGTAACATTCTGAATCAAATGCAGTGATCTCCCAGGCAGGACTCACCCTGCGGTTTTGGGGAACTTAATCCCCATCATTGCCAGGGTTTTCTTCCTTGGGATCCTCGCCACGTTAGACTGCTTGGGCTCACCTTCCGCCTCCCACTCTCACATGGTCAGTGAGTCCCAGCAGCTCCGAGGCCCTGGGCACAACTCTGACGGAAGACTGTCTAGGTGTCGGGACCTGCACCTAAAGGTGGCCGTTCTAAATGCAACTGGCCATCACGCCTTCACACAGTCCTGCCATCACCCAGTGCTACTGCAAAGAATCCAACCATGACCTTACTTCCTGGAGGAAGCCCAGCCTGGGAGGTTCTCTATTCTCCCTGGCAGTCAGTCATTCAGTCCTTCCGTGTCCAGCTTTGACCTGTCCTGTCTGCTCTCAGACGGAGATTTCCAGGACAAAGGCAGAGGGGGGGATACCCCAAGGCAGGGATGCCTGCTGCCTTTAGGCTTAAGGTCTGGACACCTGAAACGTAGCTGGATAGAACGTCAGTGGCAAGAGGTGACTTAACATCACATTAAACTATCTGGTCACAAATGCAAGTAAGTTTTTGTTGGTTCCACTATGAATATGCCTTAAGGACTTTCATTTGGCCTCAGAGTAGCACAGGGCATGTTTCACCGGATTTACCAAGGCTCGTATGTTCAAACACGTCCCTTAATGGTAATATCGGCATTTTGGGCCAACGGCTACCCAAGCTCTTCATGGGTTTTGGAAGAATAACAGTGAGTAACACAGGAAACAGAAGAGGATTCCATGTCCATCCCTTACAGATTTACCTGTGTGTGTGTGTGTGTGTGTGTGTGTGTGTGTAACTTTTGGAACTCTGGCTACCAAAAGCAGGAAGCTGGCTCTAAATGTTAGTACTTTTCAGGCCTAAATTATTAGCGCACTAAATCAGTCCATAATTCACAGTAAGGACACTGTAAGTGTGTGTGAGTGAACACCACTAAGGGAATCTCTGCAAGGCTGTACTCCTCCTGAAGGGAGGAGAGAACATCCACTTTGCTCATGCCTTGTCCAAATACAGATGGAGTCTGTGCTCACAGAGGCTTCATAGCTTTGGCAGCCCATGGCAAGAGCCTTGAGTGATCACTGACATCACAAATAAGAGTGTTAGGGACCGGTGCCATTGCGCAGTAGGTTAATCCTCCAGCTGCGGTGCAGGCATCCCTTACGGGCACTGGTTCTAATCCCGGCTGCTCCTCTTCCAATCCAGCTCTCTGCTGTGGCCTGGGAAAGCAGTAAAAGATGGCCCAAGTCCTTTGCCCCTGCACCTATAAGGGAGACCAGGAAGAAGCACCTGGCACCTGGCTTCAGACTGGCGCAGCTCTGGCTGTTGTAGCCATCTGGGGAGTGAACCAATGGAAGGAAGACCTCTCTCTGTCTCTCCCTCTCACTGTCTGTGACTCTACCTTTCAAATAAATAAATAATCTTTCTAAAATGAGTATTAATTGTTAAAAGAACAACAGAAGTCATTGTGTGCTTACTCCCCACGTAGGACCTCCATCCTTAATGTGTTGTACTCTGAGAATCAACTGCAAATCTTGTTCTCAAACTGTACTCTCTATGTTGTGTGTGTGCATGGATGCAAACTATTGAAATCTATGGTTAACATGGAGTTGGAGTTTTACATATAAAATCAAACTGGGAGATGGAGAGGGAGGTGGGATGGGAATTGGGGTGGGAGGGTGGGTATCGGGGAAAGAGCCACTATATTCCTAAAGTTGTATCTATGAAAAAATGCTTTCATTAATTAAAAACTTAAAAAAAGAGAGAGAATCTTTGCTGATTAATTCCTTTGTGGTTTGACCCTGGATTGATGGACAGATAGACGATGCATAGATGGATGACAGATAGAAAGATGATAGACAGGTAGATAATGAATAGGCAGGTGATATTTTTAGACTGAACGATTGTGGTGAATAAGCTGTGAGCCTCTCTTTGCTGCTTAGTGTAAACACAACAAACAGCAGTTATTGTTGGAAACTACACAAGAGATTATGGAGTGCAAATGGGGGGATTTGCAAAGGGGATTTGTGAAGTGGCCCTGTTGCCCAAGAGGAAATTCATGTGTCTGAAGAACACTGCTCTCCCTTCTCAGTCTCTGCCAGAAGTGAGGTACAAACAGGGCACCTGCAAGGCTTTTTTAAAGATTTATTTATTTGTTTGAAAGGCAGAGGCAGAGGCAGAGGCAGAGGCAGAGGGAGGTGGAGGGGAGGAGGGAGAGAGGGAGAGGAAGAGAGAGAGAGAGAGAGACAGAGAGAGAGAGAGAGAGAGAGAGAGAGAGAGAGAGAGAGGTCTTCCACCTGCTGGTTCACTCCCCAGTTGGATGTATCAGCTGGAGCTGCACCCATCCGAAGCCAGGGGCCAGGAGCTTCTTCTGGGTCTCCCATGTGGGTACAGACCTCAGAGACTTGGGTCATCTCCTACTGCTTTCCCAGTCCATAGCAGAGAGCTGGATGGAAAGTGGAGCAGCTGGAAGTCGAACCAGAGCCCATATGTTAAGCCAGCATTGCAGGTGGCAGCTTTACCAGCTACCCCACAGTGCCGGTCCCACCTGCAAGACTTTGAGAGAGATGGGAGAGGCCCGTGAGGACAGAGGAGGAAGGCAGGAAGGGGAAGGAAAGTGCAGTCTTTTACTCACTGCCCAACTCAAGACCCTGCTAACCTCAAGAAAGAGGCACCTACTGAAATCACTAATTACAACTTGCTTTATTCAATGTATGCGAAGCTTGCTGCCATCTCACTATTGCATTATTTTGCATTTGTGAAATTTTTGTATAGAGTACGTTATTATAGATCTGATTTCACCAAGTGAGCTTTCATTGTCTTATTTGCACTACTTTTCTCCTGGTTTCACGGCAATTCAGGGTAATCAGTGACTTTGCCCACTCCATTACTCTCTCAAGCTAGCTATAAATCATTTCCAAAGAGCTCTCCTTTGTTGCTTTCCACCGACGAGTCTCCTACCAAGGCCAGGAGAACCAGCTCAGTGCCAAGGCCAGGAGAACCAGCTCAGTGCCTGTGCCACCCAGGTGTGCGGTGATGGAAGCTCAGTGCCCGTGCCGCCCAGGTGTGCGGTGATGGGTCTTTTATGAACCCAAATGCATGAACCTCCTGCTTATGCAGTGCTCCGTACTGGTTCGGGTCTTTCCACTGTATTACATTTAAGAAAAGAAACTGCACCTTATCCTCTTAGAATCGCACCCCATGGTTCCAGGGCACTGCTTTTGCAGGGCAGGCATTCAATACCTCCGGTTTGACTCTGTTTGTCTTCTGTGGCTTATTACAGTGGAATCATAAAATCTTCTTTCAGTCCTAGCTCTGTCACCCTAAGTCACTGAAAAATATTTAATTTGTTATAGTTCTATAAAATAAAGATATAAGGGTGGGCACTGCAGTGGCATAGGTTAACCCACTGCTTGGGATGACAGGATCCCATATTGGAGAGCCCATTTGGTTTTTGGTTAACATGCTTCCAATCCAGCTTCCTGCTAATGCACCTGGGCAGCCAGCTGATGATGGCCCAAGTGTGTGGGTCCTTGTCATCCACATGGGAGACCTGGATGGAGTTCCAGGGTCCTGGCTTTGGCCTGGTTAGCCTCAGCTGTTTTGGACATTAGGAAGTGAAGAAATGGGTGAAAGTTCTCTCTCTCCCTCCCCCCTCCACTTCCTGCCTCCTGCTCAGTATGGAAGGAAGGAAGGGAGGGAGGACGAAAGAAAGAGGGAAAAACACATCTTCTGAGAACGAATACGCCTGTCACATGTGAGTAATAAATGAGCTGTGCACGTGGAGGTGCTTTGTGAATGGTCGTGTTCCTTCTAAATGTGATTATGAATTGCAGCAGCTGATCTCCTGAATGGTTGTCCTTTCTGTACTTCTGTTGAGAAATCCAGGCATGCTATTCTACCTTCAATGCTGGATCTTAGAGCCCCAGACGTTATACAGGACAAGCAGGCGTCCTTTAGCCAGGGGGAGCTGGGAGACCGGTGAGGACTCAGCGTCCAGCTGCAGCTGGACAGGACACAGCTATGCCTGCCATGCAATGGTTCTCCCTCTTGGCCCTTCTCAGAACTGACTAGGAAAAGGAGCTTATTCCCAATGCACATGATGCAGCTGAGTAATTTTTTAAAAATGTTGCCACAGATAGAATGTTTTTGATCATATTGTTTTCCTGTGACCTACATAGACCAACACATAACAAAGGAATCACAGGAATTTTAAAATTGTTTCTGAAGATCTACTCTCTGTAAACCAATATTACTTCTCTTCAGTGTTGTCAGCTACAAATCTGTATGCATTTTTCTCTAATTTATTCCTTTATAATGTACAACCTGTCTGCTTCCAGAAATGATTTAAGTGGTTTACAATAATGTCCAAGTGGAAAAGAAAAATCAAAACAGTAAATTATTAAAAGTGTCAATAATTTTTTCTGAAATATGTGCCTCCTGTAACTACTCATTCTTATTTCTTTTTACTCAGTGACCATTAAGATGGACTTAATATAGTCTTTATAAATATTTTAGAAAGTATCACAGGAACAAAAAAGTTTAAATATAAATTATTTAAATATTCAAATTTTAGGGCTGATTTGTCTTTTTTCAAAAATCTCCCTTTGAAATGATTTCTGACTTAAAAGTTACAAGCCTAGTACCAAAACCCTGATATATCTACTGTGTCCCTTTATGTGATATAACTTATCTATCTTCATTTATCTATTTATAGCTATTTATCTATGATATATACATATGCCTACTTTAAAAATAATGTATTCCAAACCATTTTCAGATATGTTGCAAACACAGTGACTGCAATCTAATATAAAAATCTAGGATTCATTTCTTAAAGCAAAGTGGCTCTCAAATCACATTAGCGCAAGTGCAGCACCACGACCCAGTCTGCAGACACCACGTAGACTCGAGCCATCTGCAGTGACGGCTCTGCAGCCCGGGGCTCCTTCCAGGACCTCTGCAGGCACTCAATGCCACGTCCTCGAGTGTTCCCTGGTAGAGAGGACCTCCTCAGTCTTACCTTATCTTTCCTTAATACTTTTGGGAAGAAATAAGCTCCTTTCTTTATGGAATATTTTTCAATTTAAGTTTGCTGCTTTGCATGACTCCAGCTGCAACTTTGGGGCAAGAATAGCAACACAAGGCTCTGCTCTGCAAGTCCATCTCAACTGCCGGCTCCTGTCAGGGGATGAAGGGGTCAGCTCCCTGTAGGGGCTGAACCGGAGCAGTGCTTCCCAAGGCTCCTGGCTCAGAGACATCACAATGACTGCTTGAAAGCTGCCATAGTGGGAGTGTTCACACCACAGCGATTGCAATGTGACACATATACAAATGTGTGTCCAGCTCTGAGTCACTTGGCAAAGGAGGTGTCTGCCAGAAGTCTCCCCTGTGTGCTCACTAAGGTTCTTTGCAACGAGTAAGCAGCGGGCATGGAGATGCACCCGGGCTGTGGAGTCCCGCTCCTCATCTGCTGGTTCTAGCATCCCCTGACCTTCTAGCCTGAATCGACTGTTATCATTGTTTTATAAAAGGACTATTTTTTAATTGTACCATCCTTCTCCGTTTATTAGCGTACATGATACAATGAGGGAAATCATTCTCTTCCATTCACTTGATACTTGGGAGGTAATCTTGGAAACAATACAACTAGGAGGTACACAAGCACACACTGAAGAATACAACTAGGAGGTACAAAAGCACACACTGAAGAATACAACTAGGAAGTACACAAGCACACACTGAAGAATACAACTAGGAGGTACACAAGCACACACTGAAGAATACAACTAGGAGGTACAGAAGCACACACTGAAGAATACAACTAGGAAGTACAGAAGCACACACTGAAGAATACAACTAGGAGGTACACAAGCACACACTGAAGAATACAACTAGGAGGTACAGAAGCACACACTGAAGAATACAACTAGGAAGTACAGAAGCACACAGTGAAGAATACAACTAGGAAGTACAGAAGCACACGCTTGAAGGTCAGCTTCAGTGTGGCAGTGTTGCAGGGGAGGGAGGTACGTGTGACGAGACTGGCTCCTCAGACAGAAGGTAGCAAAGTGCACGGAGCTGAGCAGAGCCCACCAATTTAATACATCAGCAGTACAAGTGCAAGGAGATGTATGGGAGGCACAGAGATACATGTGTACTCCAAGAAATTTAAATACCTAACAATATGTATATTCTTAAGAAATTTAAATATCTGGAAAATGAAATGAACCCTCCAAGTGTGAACTTGAGTACACACTAGAGACACACTTGAGACGTGAACACAGAAGCTCATGGTTCTCACTGCTGGGAGATTTCTTCTCTTTCTCTGGATTGCTGAAACCTTACTGCTGTTACGGGCCTTTCATTTTCACCCAGATATTCCTCTTTCTTTGCCGAATTATGAAAAAGCACTATATTCTGTCATCCTATGAGACTCAACACCTTCTGCTGCCTATGATCCAAATGATCCAGAGACAACCACGGTAAACTGTGGCTGCTCCCTACACATTTTATGCTGTGTCGTGTTTAGTGAAAGACACTTCACCCTTTATTGCTAACAAGGAACATGCTGCTTGCTCAGGTGCAAAACAGCTGTTCCAGCAGACGTGGTCAGGCGCAGTCAGCACTGGCCTTCCAGCTGGGAGGACCCTTTGAGATAAAAGCTTCAAAAGCGTAAATAGTAAATGACAGACAAACATGGATCATCAGTGATAATACCAATGAAATGTCAAACAGGGACTTTAGTACCCAACACTTTGGTTAGCCATGGCTGTGTAACACCAGAGACAAGACCCTGAGCCGCACGGTGAATGCTGACCCACACCTGGGGATGCTTGGGAAGGAAGGAAGTAGCAACGCCAGCCTCTCTTTCCAGGGAGCAGAGCGAGGGAGACGTCTGAAGCGGGCGAGGGAGGGCTTAGATAACCACGAGGTTCCTGTGCCATTCTGGAGAATTCCAAAACATCTCTACCCTCACTCCTCACTAGTGAAGCAAGGGTGACAAGAGAACTGAGCTCAGCACAGTTTCTGAGACTAAGCTGCGCAGCCTGGCACCCACAGTGTGTGGTCCACATTAGCGACTGATGAGGGCCATGGCAAGGGTGGTGATGGCGCTAATGATCACCGCCCCCTTGTGGCTGAAGCCAGACACAGTGGGACAGAACGGTGTGCCCTCTGAGGGCAGTATAACCTGCTACAACAAAAGACAAGGAATTGAGATCTGAGTGACACTCATGCGCACAGGAAGACCAGCCAGGGGTGTCTGGAGAAGACCCGGATGACAAGGTTGGTGTGTGGACGCAGGAGGTGGAAGACCAGCCAGGGGCGTCTGGAGGATGGCACAGGTTAGTGTGTGGACGCAGGAGGTGGAAGACCGGCCAGGGGCGTCTGGAGGATGACAAGGTTGGTGTGTGGACGCAGGAGGTGGAAGACCAGCCAGGGGCGTCTGGAGGATGGCACAGGTTAGTGTGTGGACGCAGGAGGTGCGAGAAAGGGCAGCAAAGGCCTGAATCACATCGACTGCAGTTTCAGGCTGGGTTGCTGACAGGTAAGATGGCACCGTGTGCAGTTTCGAGACAAACAGCTGTGGCTCTGTGGACTACCTGGGGCCTCAGCGCATAGGTGACTCCCCCAGGGTTAGTCTTGGGCCCCCTCTTCTCAGCAGCAGAGAAGTGTGGCCTCCTGTCTACCTGAACCCCACCCCTGTACCGCCCACTGCCCACCCCCAGACTCAGTGCTGTCATGTCATAGCTGCTGTCTGACACGGGCAGGGGGCTTCTGCTCCCCGAGGGAGGGCTCCTGGGGAGCCCACGTGCTCTGGGCTGGGCACATGAACCCTTCTGGAGAGATGGGACAGTCTCCTGGGCAAAGCTCCCCATGGAGGGCCCCCTGTTTGTGCTGCTTAATAAGCGTCTGCAGATTCTCACTCTCAGACAGAGACCACGGCCTCAGCGGCGTCTTACCTGAGAAACTCCCCAGCCTCGGTGCGGTCGCGTCTCCGCCGTCGTGGATCTCCAGGGAGTCCCAGTTCTGCTCCGTGGCAAAACTGATCACTTGAATCTACAAGCCACAAGTCAAGTTAATGTCTGATTTTGCTTGACAACATGAGTCTTATCAGAAGAGATTTGCTATGATTCAGATATCAATTAATGTATATGGAAAAACCAAACAAAGCCAGCCATAAAAGGTAGTCCAGAAATTTCCATAATGGCATTTCTGACAGCTCTGATTCACAAGTTGATTATTTCTATCCCGAAAAGAGAAACCTGATTGGGAATATTTTATCACCATAAGAGAATATAAGAGAAACACGTCACACTCTGCTTAAAACAACTGTTAGAAGAACAGGCAGGGTTGGTAGGAGCGGGGGGCCCCGCAGGGCCTGTTTCTGGCACTGGCCTCTGCAGACTGACCTGGATCCCCGATCCCTCTGTGACTATGATCTTCCAGACGCAGTTGAGGTTGTTCCCGTAGGGCTCCGGGTAGCCAGGGGACAGGATTGTGCCTCTCCGCTGTGTGAAGTTGCCGCTGCAGGGGACTAAAGACAGAGCCATATCAATGAGGATGGCACACAAGAAGGCGCCAGCACTGTGGGTGACAGGATACCGGGAGATTTTCAGGGACTACGACATTGTAAATGGGACTACTAGCCAGGGAACATTTAGGCTGTTTTCAGTTACATTGGCAACACAAGTGATTCCTATCTGTGATGCCATTAAGTTACAGATTTGGGTGTGCAAATACATCTTCTGAAGCTCTCACACCAACCACGGCATCTCCGAAGTGACTCTGTACAGATTATGGCAGAGAATTATCTCCAAAATGCAGACACACCATCCCCGACTGTGCAGGTGGGCTTCCGAGGCAGTGCGGGGAGCAGGAGATGGTTACGACGCACAGTGAATTCAGGTGCTAACACGAGTGTAGGAGGGTTTTCTACAGACCATGAGGCAGATTAACCCATCAGGCCTTCACCCCGCAGGCCGCTCTAGCTTACTGCTTTTCAAACATGCATCAGCACAGCCTCATTAGGAGGGCATTACACAGTAGCAGAGAAATCACTGTTATAATGAAATTATGTCATACATCCGTGTTCAGAGCTGATGGCATACTTAATAAATATTGGGCAGGAAAACATATTTTACCTGGTTAATCTGATGACCTGTGTTGTGAAACAATACTTTTTAGGGTTTGGCTGCTTCTCACATTATTTCAGGTAAAAGAAATTGCTTCTTAAAAGGTCTTAAGTGCAGTGGACTCAAGTGGTCGGGACAGGGGACTGAAAGCAGCTCTGGGCACTGCTGAGAGGCTCTGACGGAGGCCTCGTGCAGGGACTGCCACGTGGACCACACTTACCCACGCAGCTCGGGATGGTGTCATTCCACTGGGCCAGGGCGTTGGGCACAGACTGGCAGCGGACGGCCGTGGAACCCTGAAGGAGGTATCCCGGGTTGCACTCGAATCGCACGACCGAACCAGCCGAAAACTCAGAACCAATTCTCCTTCCATATCTGGGCTCGGGGACAGAGCTGCACTGGGTGTCGCTGGTACGAGGCACGGCTAGAGGGAAAACAACCAATATGGCATCTGTTATCTTTACCAGAAGCCAAGGCACTGCCTTGGAAGTACGTTTTAGGCCAACAAGAGTCGGTGCCAACACAGAAACTCAAAACGCCTCCAACTGGAGGGAACAGCTCGGGGGGCATCTTCACATCTATTGAATCCTCACGTCAACTGAGGCCGCCGCAGCACTCCCATCTCAGCGGAGGAAACACGCATGAGGAGAATTAGCGCCTCAGGAGGACGGGTGGATATGGAGGCAACGAAAACTAAGCACTCGAATCATCATTCTAGGGATAATGAGATGACTAAGAAGTCAAGGACCTCAGAGTCCTAGAGGCAAATAGTACGACCCCTGCGATGTAATGAGAAAACTAGAAATGGAACCACCATGTCACCCAGCAATCTCACCTCTGGGTATTTATCCAAAGAACTGACATCATGATCTCAACGACAGTTCTGCTCTTCCATATACATGACAGCATTACTCACAAGAGCAGAGATCCGGGGACATTCTAAATGCTCAACAGGGGACAAACAGACAAAGAAATGTGCTACGCATGCAATTTATCCCAACCCTAAAAAGATGGAAATCTTTTTTTTCATTTTTTGAAAATTTTATTTATTTGTTTGAGATGTAGAGTTACAGAGAGAGAGGGAGAGAGAGAGGTCTTCCATCCACTGGTTCATTCCCCAAATGGCTGCGATGGCTGGAGCTTAGCTGGTCTGAAGCCAAGAACCAGGAGATTCTCCCAGGTCTCCCACAGGAGTGCAGGGGTATAAGCACTTACATAATCCTCTATTGCCTTTCCAGGCTATAAGCAGAGAACTGGATTGGAACAGGAGCATCTGGGACACGAACTGGTGCCCATACAGGATGCCAGCAGTGTAGATGGAGTCTTGGCCTACTGTGCCACAGTGCTGGCCCCAAAGATGGAAATCTTGCCATTTCCAACAATATGGATGAAACTCTAGGACATTATGTAGGGTGAACAAGCCAGCCACAGAAAGACAAATCCTGCCTGGTTCCACCTATATAAATAAATATAAAATAGCAGAACTCATAGAAGCAGAGACTACAATGGCAGGTACTGGGGTGGGGGAAGGAGAGAGGGGGCAGCTGATGTTCACGGGGTACAAAGTTGCACTTACATGAACCTAATAAGTTCCAGAGATCTGCTGTACATTATGCCCACAGTTAACAAAACTATGGTGCATTTGCAAATTAAGTAAAAGATTAAGTTTCATGTTATTAGAGTAAAAAAAAAGATGGTACATACATAATGGGATACAAACAATATTCACTCTACATGGTAGGGAAGGAACTGGAAAGGGAGCTTGGCTCCCACTACTGGAAGCAGAGCTGATGAGAAGACCTGGTCTATTCTCTCTCCCTGGTTGGGAGATGGGGGCTCCACGGTTTTCAAGGCGGCCATCCAACACGTGGTGAGAGAGCTGAACAAAGAAGTCACACACTGGGTGCATAAAAGCAAAAGCAAAGCAAGCAGCGCAGAGCGAAGTTCAGTGGGATGTGCCAGCTGGTGAGGACATGGTTTGGTGTAGACACAAGGAGGACACGGGGCAGCCCCGCCCTGTGCTAGCTGCCTGGCACGGAGCTCAACAATGGCATTCTCCGTAGACCAGTGTGGACTGCTGAGGCCCAGGGCACTGATGCTGATACCACCACGGCCCCTCCACCATGCACATGAGGGTCATTCCTTACAGCCTCAGCCCTGCTCTGTTGTCCGCAGCCTAGATACAATTCTAGGTATCTAGTAACTGAAAGACCTCTTTGGTGGCGTCACATCTAAAGCAAAATTTCATCGTCATTATTCCTCCCCTGAGTGTCCTGAACTAGCCAGAATCCAGCCCTAGGCTCCCTCATTCTCTCTTTCTGAGACTTCCTGAGGTTTGCCACTGCATGGGTTTTCACGGGTGGAGGAAGTCAAACCCGAGTAGTGCCATGGGAGTTGTGCGTCATGTATTTGTAGGTCTTGGGCATTGACAGGATGTCACACGCAATGAGGGATGAGACAGACACGTTGTGGGCATGTCTGAAACCGTCCCCACAAGGCACAGGGCACGCTCTCAGCCGAAGTGAGCAGATGCTTCTCTTGGTGCGGAGGTCTGCAACGCCACCCTCTTCTAAAACATGGCCTATTCCGTTTTGTCCTGAGGACAAAAGACGGTCTTGTCTGCATGATTCCCAGGATCCCATTCTTGGCTCCTGTATTTCTTCATTCACAAGCACAGCCCTTGGAGAGAACGTGCTGGTGGGCTCTTTTTCTTTTTTTTTCATTTTCAATTCTCTTTATACACAGAAGAACAGTTTAGTACATATTATGTAAAGATTTCAACAGTTTGCCCTCACATACAGACACAAAGTGAAAATACTGTTGGAGTACTAGTTATAGTATTAATTCACAATGT
>CM027401.1:110318624-110346273 GCA_015711505.1 Sylvilagus bachmani | reverse complement strand
TGAGTCTGCTGTGTATCTCGCTTCCCATGTTGGATCATTCTCTCCCGTTTTCATTCTATCAGTTAGTATTAGCAGACACTAGTCTTGTTTGTGTGATCCCTTTGACTCTTAGACCTATCAGTGTGATCAATTGTGAACTAAAAATAATCCTTCTGGCCAGCGCCATGGCTCACTTGGCTAATCCTCTGCCTGTGGCACCGGCACCCCAGGTTCTAGTCCCAGTCGGGGCGCGGGATTCTGTCCTGGTTGTCCCACTTCCAGTGCAGCTCTCTGCTGTGGCCTGGGAGTGCAGTGGAGGATGGCCCAGGTGCTTGGGCCCTGCGCTCGAATGGGAGACCAGGAGGAAGCACCTGGCTCCTGGCTTTGGATCGGCCTGGTGCGCCAGCCACAGCGCGCCAGCCCTAGCGGCCATTTTGGGGGTGAACCAATGGAAAGGAAGACCTTCCTCTCTGTTTCTCTCTCACTGTCTAACTCTGCCTGTCAAAACAGATTAATCCTTCTGCCATTGCGCTGCCTTTTCCTAACACATTGGCATCATTTTTGGTTTTCAACTGATCCAAACAACAACAGACATGATTTGGGTAACTGCTGAGAAGGAACCAGTTCTAGAAGCCAGTGAATCAGGTTACTTTGATTAAACTACATTTCAATTCAGCGTTGAAATATTTTCTGTAACATGCAAAAGTTAATCAAGTTCTACATCATCTAACAGCTATAGTTGAATAAATTCATGATATATCATAATTGATTTTTTCTACAAATACAAGCAAACCACAGAACAAATATCATATTCCATCTTAATAAAGAGTGGCTTGAAATTATATTTTTCACATTTGTATGTCCAAATATTTTGTTATAGTTTCAAGAGGGCATGAAAAAGAAATTCCCTTGGAGCCTTCGACAATCATCTCAAGGGTGTTTTACAGAGATGAAGAATTTCTCCAATGGCAATTTTCCTACTCATGCTGAATTTCTTGGAAAGCACCCACTATCCATGGCACAGTTTCCACTTAGCTAAGAGGTGTCAAGTACAGCATCTAGCGTTTGAATATTTTTAGGGCGTCACTGTCATTCTAGGCTCTCCAAGACAAGTGGGAGCATGGCCTCAAGGGCCACTGGGCACAAGCCACTGCTGCACCTTTCTGCACGAGGTCACAGTGTCCATCTGAAAGAAGAGCACAAGGCGGGAAAGTCCTTCTGCATTGAATGAGATGAAAGACTGTGTTTCAGAGGAAGTGGCCTGGGGAGTGCAGAGAAAAGATCAGTGTGAGGTGTCGGAATGAGGCAAAGGAGAAACCTGTGCAGCTGACCCATCAACCCCCATGTGGTGTCTGGGGAGAAACACAAGTGGGGTTCTGGAATCTTCCCTTGCAGTCGACCTGCCTCTTGCCCTTCCCTGGACATTTCAGACACATCAGAGAGAAATTCCATTCTCTGCGGTAACTATCCTGTATGCTGTAGCAAGTGCTTCAGACCAGTGTCAAACAGCATTGACGTCAGCCGGTGAAAAAGTGAGCCGGGACTGGTGTCGGCCTAGACGGGAGGGTGAGGAACAGGACTGACTGCCCACGCTGCACGGGCTGCGGAAGAGGGAGGGCGGGAGGCAAGCTGCGTGCTGCACAGCTTCCAGGGAAGAACAGATGCATGATGGGATGTATCTGCTCACCGCCCTTCACCCCACACGGGCTGCAGCCCTCTCACGGCACCTGTCCTGTGAACACCCTGACAGCATCAGCACTAAGAGGAACCTGAATGCAGGCAGGAGCGGCTTCTATGATCCTGGCGAGGCTGTTTATTGTCCTGCGCAGTGGCTGAGGGACATTTCTCAGTGTCATTCCCCTCTAGTAGTTGAAAAATCTGGTTTGACAAGTCGCTGCCAGTCAACAAATTCAACCATGTATCATTGACTTGCAAACAAAATTCTACGCTGAAACTTCTTTGTGAAAACTGCATTTGTATGCTCTTCATAAAAATGTGAGTTTCTAAGAAGCAAAAAGCCAAGTAAGCCTTATGACTCATGCCATGTACAAGAAGAGACCACGAAGGAAAATCAACCCAGACGTGCTTGGCTCGGGAAGGACTCTGCACATTCTCATGCAGACTGAGAAAGGTGTCTCCGTTCATCTTCAAGAAGGCCTTTCGATGAACTATCCTACCATGAATGCTAGAGGGCAGGTCGTGGGCCGGCACTGTGGCCAGACAGTGAAGCTGCCCCTTGGGACCTTGCATAGCTACCCCAGTGCCTGGTATTGAGCCCCACCTCTACTTCTGATCTAGCTTCCTACTAATACCCTTGGGAGAGAGCAGATAATGGCAAGTCAGTCTCCACGCCCCCCCTCCCCCCGACCTCCCAGCTCTTCTCCATCTTTATTTCAAGGGCAGAGTGACAGAGACAGGGACAGAGAGAGAGAGAGAGTTAGAGCTCTTCTGTCTGCTGGTACACTCCTAACGTGGCTGCAAAGGCCAGGGCAGGGCCAGCCTGAGGCTGGCACCCAGGGACTCGGTCTGGAACATGGCTCTGCATCTTCTCGCTGAGAAACCGACACTAAGAGCAGGCGAGTGCAATGTTATAGAGGGCCTTCCCGGGAGACCTACAGTCCTAACTGGTGCTCTCTCCTCCCACTGGCTTATCACGTGCAGCCTTCTACTCTCAAGTAAGGGGGGGAAATGAAGACGTGAACAAGACCCAAGAATGCCGACTCACAGGCTACATAGTAGGAGTCTGTTAGCATCCCTTTACCCTTCCGGATCCACAAGTCCAGAAAGACAGCAACATCAGCATAGTTAACGCTTTTCCTGCATCCCTGCCCAGGAAGACATGGAGGGGCAGGGGCCCACGGGTCAGAGACAGCTCTTTGTACACCTGTGGTCACCGACAAGCTTCTGCACTCTGACACTGCACCCATATGTTTCATGCAAGGCTCCAGCAGCAGTGCTGGGATTGTTTGTTAACAAGGGTTAGTGCTCCCATAAGCATGGGAGTCACACAGCCTCTGTGTGGCTTTAAGCTTGCAAGTAGTGTACAGGAACAATATTCAAAGTTAATGCAGTGATGAGCCAATAACGTCTAGTCTTCAACCTAACTACTATCTTTCAAGAAGCAATGTTCAATTTAGCTTTTCTTAGTTATTAAAAATGATCCTTGTGCTGGTGAATGACTTAAAAATTGGATTCATGATCCTAGTTCATTTTGTTCAAAGTATTCAGATTTGATTAAAAAATAAGTTTTTGTATAAGCTTACCATTAGAAACAAAAATAAGATATATTTGGACTTATAAAGTATTGAAGATGTTGAAGTCGTTATGTATTTTTAAGTGCAAGGAAAACAGGTTCCTTCTATAAATGATTTTTCTTTCTACTTTTCTGTATTTTACATATTTCAATTATTACGCATTTGCTCAATAAGGAAACATTTCTAAAAGCATGCCTTCTGAGGGTAGCATTAGGAGATAGGCTAGACATTGGTTCATTTACATGAAATATTTTATCTCATGGATTTTCTGATCTTTATCAAAAACCAGAGGCAGCCTATGCCAGCCACTTGGAGCTTGCTAGGAGACAACTGTCCTTCAAGTCAGGCAGCCCTCTTTCTGTCACCCTAACTGTGCTCTGTGTGTCTGCTTTAGAAACGCACTAAGCAATTTACATATGGGAAATTGGGACTGGTAAGAGGCATTTCACTGAAGTTGGCCACTCTCCAATGACACTTATTTTTAATACTCGTTAATTATTTAAATTTTAATTTCATGAAATATAACATATAACCCAACGACATCACCGCATTTACTTTTATAGCCTCATCGTTCAATCCACTGCTCCTTGAATGAGCTATAGATTTTGCCTCCCTATCGGTGGCAAATAATCAATCTCACCCTTCCCGTTACCCTTTACCTCATCTTTTGGCTGAAAACTGGAGAGTTTGTACAGTGAAATATTTTGAGAGCATGGCTTTTACGAGGTAAAACTATTACAGATGATCTGTAAGAAACATGGCATTGTTATTCTACATAATTCCTTAAAAAACTAGGTACTCAAAAACAGCTTCTGTGCACGTTTCCATTAAAGGAAAGACACTGCTGTAAGGAGCAATTCCAGTCCAATTCTGAAGAAGAAAGTCGAGTAGTGTCTGGCCCTGAGCAAAACTGACACCTAGGAAACCCACGCACTGCTGCTCAGCTGTGAGCAGGCAATTTCTCCCAGCAGACGCTAGCCCCTTGCAGTCCCCATCGGCTCTGTCACACACTGGCCGCACAGACACCTGCTCTGTCCCTGGTGCTCACACTGTGTCTACGGGTCCTTTCAGGGGTACGCGACAGACACAACACAAAGGTGCAGAACAGTAGAGGAAGTTTCTTCCTTCCCACAACTTCTGAGCAATCTCAGGTTAGTATTAATCAAGGGTCAAATTCAAAAACCAGTGTAAAGATGGAGCAGTGCTAGAAGCTAACAAAATAAAAGCAAACTGTTAGGTAGTTAGGGTGAGTGATAGATGCAGGAGCGATACTTCCTACTTAGGTTTTCATTCGATTGCTCTTTACATTAGTATTTTTTACATAAGACACATAACTGTACAACGTACTATAAATGCATTTTGTTGATTGTTCACAAGGATGGAAACCACTGTGAAACATTTCACTTGGATGCAACATGAAAGCATGTTTGGAAGATTTCTGCAAGTGAGTTTGCAGCGCCTTAACTGGAAGAAGGGCGGTAGGTGGCCAGCAGGGGACGGCAGGGACGGCAAAGCCAGGCTCACCTTGGTAAACAAAGTGGAAGCCCCGTGCAGATGCCCCACTCTTGGCGCTGAACCGCAGCAGAATTTGATTCGATGTCGCCAACGGCAGCGTTTCACCTAGAATTAGAAACAGAGTTAACAAACTGGGTCCAGGAGACACACCGTGCTGCAGCAGAAAGGAGGATTTGGGTAAATAAACATCAACCTGAAATTTCATATTTAACTTTTGAACTTAACAACAACAATTACTTTGCTTTGGGGTTGAAGACCCAAAATGTATTTATCAAGATTTTAAAAACTATTCTTGACTGTGAATTCTATAGTACTATCTACTTTTGAAGAAAGCAGTAGCAGGACTATCAGCTCATATTATAAGATTTCCAAATGCATGTGGAAAATAAACAAAAGTTCATTTGATGCAAATCTGACTGAAATCCATGAACACGATGGTCTCCAGAAAGGTCATGGGCCCTGGACTGTTTGAAGTCCCCTTGTCCAGGAGACAGTGGTCCAAGCGCTGGATGAATTATTCACTTGGTGTCAACTTAATTTGAATAATGACTACGTAGGATTTTACATAAAAACTAAGAAAATGTCTCTGAAACCAAAACTGTTAAAAAAATTACAGGATTCAGAATAAAGCTTCCAGATGCATATTTTTAACCCTTTAATGCACACACTGCACGCCGTGTAGCAGTGCTGAGAGCCGGTTCCTACATTTCAGCAGGTCAAAAATGTGTATTCTCTGATGCCTTCCTAAACACAATTGCCTTGGGTATCGGCAGAAAATAACACTACATTGGTGTTCAGATTTTTGAATAACATTGAAAAAATGAAAAATTGGAAATAACCAACCTTTGCCGTAGCTCCGTGAACGGTACAGCACACAGCAGGTGTACAAAGGGAGCTGCGGCACCGGCAAAGGGCGGAGCTAAGTACTCTGTGCTACATTAACCTAGCACAGCACCACCCAGCGCAAACCTAACGCGCTGATGTTCATTTATGTTTCATAAGGAAACACTTAGATGTGTCACTTTAAATGAAAACGTGGCATGAAAACAAGTTGTGAAATAGCATCCCATGTTTCATGAGGTCTCATGTATGTTTACATGCATATGCATGTGTATGGATATATGCACACACATGTACACGCATACTTGTGTTAGCAGGTGCTGGGTTTCCACATGTATATATTTGTAGGGTTAGGATGACTGAGACCAAAATGTTAATTGTCTTTACCTCTAGGAGGAAGATCAAGCAATACAGAATAGAAGATAACATAAAAAGAGAGTTTATTGACTCTTCTTTTTTGTGGCATTTGCTTCTTTTATTGAAATGATTATTATATTCTTCAAAATCTTAGAAAGTAAAGTGATGAAAGCAGGTGGTTTTACACATGGGGTAATACATTTGAAATCTTTCGTTTAAAATAAAATTTTACTAACACAATTGAAAATTCAAAGATGATTAAATTTCTCATTCATCAAAAAGAGAGAAAGAAAGAGGCAAGTTTAAAATCAGTCAACCAAGTAGCCCAAAGGGAATTACAGACGAAATTCCAGGCATTTACCGGAGTGAGAGCCGGAGAGGGAGCTGAGCAGCCTGGCCTGCGGATGCGTCCCGTCAAACAGCTCAGCCAGATCGTTGAGGGCTGTCTGGAAGTAGGCGAACTGTCCAAACACCACTGCAAAACACGGGGAGGCCGGCACATGCAGGTGACGGCTTGTACTGCATGTTTATCAATTCCCCTGGGTGACCCCACCCTCTGGATATTCTGAGAAAAACATTACTGATATATTTTCTCTGCTATTGGTACTTAATAATAGGAGAAAACTATATTTTAATCTTGAATCAAAGTATATTTGGGCTAATTCAGCCTCTGTACTAAATGGTTAATCTGGCCCAGAGCAGCCTCTAGACACAGCACCCTGTGGCAACTGTAGCCCAGCCTAAGAAGGGACCCTTGCAACCAAGCAAAGGAGGCACAGCTAACGCTGCCGCTGCCCGGCCAGCCAGTCAGAGGCCGAAAGCCAGCAGACCCAGCGTACAAGCCCGGCTGACTGCAGCCAGTCACGCGTCTTCTCTTCACACTTCCTTGCCCTGACTATAAACATGACCTGTGCAATGGGTAGGATGGGTTTTGAACCATCTTTGGACTGGAATGCTGCTCACTTCTAGGACACTTTTCCTGCTCGAGAGAAGTGAAATTTACCTAATCTGTTTTTAACACTGTATAACTGGACATTTTTTTCTTTTAATAACTATGACACCATTAGTGGAAAACTATAAAGATACACCATTTAGTTTTGAATGATTAGTGACATTTTATTCAATGAAAAGTAAGCATAGTGCTCAAACTGCATTATAAATTTGGTAAAGAATCTAGAACTTTTTACAAAAACTTATTACAATGCCATATACAAAGTTATTTTAACTCGGTCATATACTCAGTTCAGCAACATATGATAGGAATTGTTTATTGTGATCCTGTTTTATAATTTTATTTTTCTTATAAATTATTTAAGTTATATGCACATCGCTCCAGATAAATCATAATCACACACTGTCCAGCTTTAAGTTTAGTCAGTGTTTCTGTATTAGATAATAGAGATGGCCTTTACAATATTTAGAAAATCTGTGGTTTAGCATCTATTTATAAGCAATGGACAACTAACGCTCCCCTCATTTATGTGTAAGGTTTGCCCTAGAATCACTCTCCATCAGGCTGAATAAGAAGTGTGGTATCAGTTTTAAGTGTCAGAATTCTAACGGAAATAATGTGTACAATGGAGGCAGTCTAGCTACGACTGTTTCTATGTATGTGTGCATACATGTATAGATAGTAAGTGCACACATATGCATAAGTGTGTCATCTAAGACTTTCAATTTCCTGGGAGAAACACAAGGGGGCACGTGGGCAAAGCCGATTTTCACAACATAATGTGCTCTAAAAGCCCGTGGTCCAGAGGTTCCAGAGGAAGAGGGCTTGAAGCTCCCTCCCCAAACCTTCTCATACAACTCTTCCCTGCCCACAACCTTCACACATTAATTAAAGTTCTGGCATGCTGGGGGCCAAGTGCCTGGGTTTTTTAATTACAGTAGAAGTGAAACCGATACCCAGAATTCTTATTTTTGTTCAGGAAACATTAGGCAACCACCGACTTCATGCTAGAAACTAATAAATGAATGAAGACGATGGTGGCTGTGTCCCAGGGCTCACACAGGATGCATGCAGCAGTATCCCTCAACAAATAAGGACTGAGCAGCCACGGCACACTGAGTTCATTCTGGAGAGACCCGGAGCCTTTCTGGACAGCTCTCTGGAGCTGAGCTCCAGCCATGGCTGATGTTCACTCAAGAGAAGAGGAGCAGGCTCATGAGAGGGAAGCTGTGCTCATGGGTGGTCCTGCCGCTACCAGGAGTGGGAGATCGTGACAAAGAGCACAAAACACGACGTTTGGGGAAAGGCGTTAAGCACAGGAGTGGCTATTGCCAGTGCTGGGAAAAGCTGCTGTCTCATGGGGAGAGACAACATCACAGCAGTTCTTCAAGGATGAGGATTTAAACACTTTGTTTGTGTCAGAATGGAAATAGGGAATGATTCCGGCAGGAGCACCTAGCAAAGTGTTGGAAGTAGCAAGTGTGGCCACTAGTCCCGTTTGACCAACCGTCCCTGGAGTTGGGGAGGGGTGCAGACTGGGTTGCAAAGGCCCCGAGAGGCCAGATCCAAACACACGGTTGTGCTCTGTGGGCAACAAAAGAACTGAACATGTTTATCAAGGTGTTAACATGATCAGATTGCTGCTTTAGAAAGAACACTGTGTGGATGCTTTTGGATGAACACAGAGAAAACGAGGAGGTCTGTTGACTTGTCTTCAGCATCAGGTGACCAGAACAGCTCGCAGCCCTTCCCACCTAGTAATGGCCACAGCAACTCATGTGCCATACACACCATACAGCAAGCATGGAAGCGGCATGGGCTGCTTTTTGCTTATAGTGTGTGCCACACTGCTGCACAGTTCTTTAACTAATCAAGTCATTTTCTAGGAATAAGTAAGGGAGAGGCTGAAGACAGTAAAAGACATTAGGGACTGTCAGTCAATTCTCCTTTAGATAGAATATGTCTGTGTCACTGAACCTTTCAGATTAGGAAGTGACAATCAAAATTTAGATTTGGGGTGCAGCATTGCTCTCCTGAATACTATAATTGCATTGTGATAACAACAGAATTTTGCAATAAAATCATAGAATACTGCTGTTGTATTCCATTGACATAAATATATTTTCTCTTAAACTCATAAAATAGGAATATTAGTGACAAAGTAATTGGAGGAATGTTGGTGAGCAATCAGGTGAAAAAAAGAATGTTTTTCATTTAAATATAGAATTAAGCCTGAGGCAGGAGAACTGGGTCCAGCCCAGAAAGCTGGAATCTTAAGAACAGCTCTGATTTTGGGGGGAGCTACTTAGAACAGAGGGATGCCAGTGAGCCCCCGCTTTGTTCCCTGAAAACAACAGTGTTTGTCATTCCTTCACACTGCCACTGGGGGGCCTTGCCTCTGCGCCGGCATCTGTCAGGTCTCAGGTTTGATGCCCTCTAGTGGGCAAACCAAGAGGACACTGCCCTGTCCTGAACATCACCCCTTCTTTATTTTTTAAAACTTATTTTTATGATGGTTCTCTTTTTTCCCCAAAGAAACCCTTTACTTAAGGAATACAAACTTCATGCATTTCCTAAGCACAGCTTTAGGAATACAGTTATTCTTTCCACCATACCCGTCCTCCCACCCACACTCTCTCAACTCCTCCTCTTCCCTCTCCCATTCCCAATCCCATTCTCCACTAAGATCCATTTTCAATTAACTTTATACACAGAAGATCAACTCTATAAAGAGTTCAACAATTTGCACAAAAAAAAAAAAAACTTGTTCCTCAATAGTTGAGACACGGGCTGTTAAAAGTCATTGCATCTTGAAGATAACTTCAGTTTTTTTTTTTTTTTTGAGAAACTTAATTAACTTTAAAGAAGCACTCAAAAATGATACCTCTTTTGTGAGCAATTATATATAACTATAACTCATGAGACATAAGACCTCCATTAATAGATTAAAAGAACTAAGTCCATGAGAACAATTTTTATTATTAATTAAAGAAGCACCTAATGGGACATAAGAATATCCTCCACTTAATACACTAAAATGAAATAAATCTTTGAGAAAAAGTTTTACTGTTAGCTCACAGTTAGTGCACAGTGAGTCTTATTGATAATTTAACAATCAACATCTTTATCTATGATGTCAGTGATCATCCGAGGCTTTTGATATGAGCTGCCCAGGCTATGGAAGTTTTTTGAATCCACAAACTCCATCAGTTTTTAGACAGGTCCATAAGCAAAGTGGAAGTTCTCTCCTCCCTTCAAAGAAAAGTATATCCTCCTTTGGTGGCCACTTCTTTCCACTGGGATCTCGCTGAGATCCTTCATGTAGGGCATTTTTTGCCACAGTGTCATAACTTTCTATGCCTGAAATGCTCTCATAGACATTTCAGCTAGACCAGAAAGCCTTGGGGGCTGTTTCTGAGGTCAGAGTGCTATTTAAAGCGATTGTCATCCTATGAGTCTGCTGTGTGGACTGCTTCCACGTTGGAACATTCACGCCTTTTTAATTTTATATTACTATTACCAGTTAATCCTATTTATACGATCACTGTAACACTCAATCCTATCTATATGATCACGTTAACACTTAGAATGCTATTTTTACTATCCAGCTTAAGGGGATTTGGGTCCCATGGCAAGTTTTTAAAACTGTACCCTTAGAAGTAAGTCCACAGGAATGCATACAGAAGCATACAACTTTAAGAACATGGTAATTCTTCCCATCATGCCCGCCCTCCCACCCACATTCTCAACCCTCTTCCTCCTCCCTTTCTTATTCATGCTCTTATTTTTTACTAAGATCTATTTTCAATTAACTTTATGCACATCTGATTAACTCTTGAAAACCAACCCAGGTAAGCAGCTAAGTGGAGTGGTATCAACAGGCACCATGGGCTGCCAACAGCATACTATGTAAACACCCAAGGCCAAAATAAGTGCTCAAGCCTGGAAGTTAGGAGGGGGTGTTAGTGCACAGTGGGGCTCCAAGGACATCCTTCGTCTCCCATAGGCAAGTTTCTTACCCAGCGAGGAACTCTCTGTGGCACACTTGCGCTTCCCTAAGTGTTCCTCTCAAATGAATCTTACATTAGAAACGTCATCTAAGTGGGTTTGATATGTAAAGACAAAGTTTTTGCCTATGTAGGGTTTTTAACCGTATGGCTGGAGGAAGGGAATATATAATTTTTGAAACTATTACCTGCTTCACCCCAGAAAAGATTTCAACAGGAGGCAAATTTTCCTGGCCAGCAGTGAGAGCAGGCATTGGGCAGACAAAGTGCAGAGATACCACGCAGGCCCCTCTGGCAGAGAAGTCATTCTGGAGAGAAGTCCCAGTGGGGAGCACGGTGAGGGGGTCCAGGCCTGAGGCTGCCCCAGGCAACACAGTCAGGACTCCCCCTTGTGGTCCCCCCGCTGGGAAGTGACTCATGGATCCAGGGACCTCTACCCTACTCCCTCACTGAATGCCACGCCCACTCTGCATGGGGAGATGTACAGCCTCCTCCCAACCCACACATCACCTTGCAACCTCCCTTTTACAAAACCAGCTGGAGGGCTGATTTGTGAAGGAGGAAGAAAGAACAAAGCCCAATTACTGATTGTTCTGGGTCAGACTCCAGAAGGGAATCCCAGCGTGTTCTCTCACCTGTAGAGGGCCTCATCTAGGGCATGTTTAGGAAAGCAGTGACTTCTCTGGATTCATATTCTTCATCAATATTGTATTCTATTCAGAGCTGGAATACTGGTGTAGTGAATGACAGTAAATCAACACTGAGAGAAATACAGTGAATTAAAATAAAAGAAAGTCTTACCAAATTCCTTTGGTACAGTTATGGAATAAAGGCATATTTGGCCAGCTGTGTAATTATGAGGGTAGTTTGGAGACAAAACTACCCCTTCTGATCCTGTGTACTGGCCTCCACAGGGAGCTGAAAAGGAAACCATCCAAGTATTAGGTACAGGTTTGCTCTAACTCTTCTTCTCATAGATTCAGCAAGAAAGCATATGGATATCTACAAACACTTATGGTGTCTCTATAAATGCAATTTCAAGCTGAAGGAACTCATCTTGTTAGAGAACCAGGGCAGATAAAATGGTGGGAGTTATATGGACAGCTTAGTGTGCATGTCGGCGCTCACACATGTTTGTGCGTGGATGTCAGAGTATTTGGATATCTGCATATTTGGATCATGTCTTTATGTCTGTATATGTATGTATGTGTATATGTGCATTGTGTGTACCTGTGTGTATGTGCATGTGTCTATGAGTGTATATGTGTGCAGATGTGTTTCTTGGTTTTTTACCCTTCATTATCTTATAAAAAACTTCAGTACAGCTTTTGCTGAGAAAACTTGTACAGGTGTTCAAAACACATTTTGATGTATCGGGTGATAGCCATCCTGTTAAATCCCAGCCATTTGATATTCAGTTTTTCAATTAAATTTCCAGTATTTCAACATCTCATATTTTTATACAAAGTGGGTCAGAGTCTGCTCGTGTATTAGATTATAGACTGGTGACCTGGACAGGCGTCCCTCACTGCCAGCACCCTGCACCCACACCTGTCGCTGGCCTCATTGCGGCCCCTGTCCAGGTGCACCTGTAGTGAACTGCATTCAGAAGTATTTTCAGTACTGGAAAAAGTCCACATTCCAAGAGCTCATTTCTTCTTGATATGGCAGTTTTCAAGCACAAAGAAACAGAAATTAGAGGTATTGTGTTTAATCCTTTGAATATTAATTAGCACACTGTTAAATCCTACTTGATGGACTGAACACTCTCCATGATTTCTAAACCCCCTTAGAGTTCGTTAATGCTAATTCTAAGGCACTTCTTTAATGATTTGTCAAGTGTGTCTGTGATTTGTCAAGAGATTTCCCAAATCCATGCATACCCTGGCTTGGGAAGCATTAAGTCATATTCTAAAGGTCAAAGGGAAACAGCTCAGACAGCTGACAGCTTTGACCTGTTTATGATCAACTAGCAGACATTTCACTTACCTAAACTAAGCACAGCCTTCATTCTTATGTTTAATTCAGAATTCATTTATCATCCTAAAGCACACTGTACTTTTTTACAATTTTACAATTTTAAATAGGAAAATTATATGTACAGTTTCAGATGCTAGAGATTTCTTTAAGCTAAATTCCAGAGAAGGAGGTTTCCAGCGACATGCAGGAAGACGCTCTCGGTCAGTGTGGAAGCAGCACTGATTTCTCTCTCCCACCAACCACACCATTTCAGAATTAGCCCTTCCCTTTCCTTAAAACACTGAGAATCCAACTTTTTAGAAATGAGAACAGATTCTTGAATGGAAATCCATTTTCTTTTTGCCCAGTCATAGAAAGCAACCAAATCATTTTGCAAAGACCCTTCTTCCAGCCCAAAAATTTGTCTGTTTCAGATTTTAAACAAGAGGGCTGCACAAAAACTGGGATGAATCACCAACATTTTAATGCCCCAATTATTAGAGATGGGCATCTTCTTTTTCTTAAAATGTAACTATCATGCCTCACCTTGTTTAATGATAAGACAAAAAACATTACTTTACGATAGCACTAAAATCAACCAGGGAGGGAATGGATGAAAACTGGCCTGGTGTCTTTGGTGGCATTGATGAATTGTGATTATGAGGGTTATCAGGCTTAGAGACAGGCACTCCAACCATATAGCATGTTTCAGATGCATTAAGTGTTCTTGAACTTGAGTAAAATATGTAGAGAACTTTTATTTATTTCCTAAGGATTCTGTCCATGTCATGTTGTTAATCTAAGAAAGCAGCATGTTAGAAATTACTTTACGTTAACGTGATAACAGAAGAAAAATATGTGCTTTCTGCCTTGGTAATTAATATTGAACAAATTATTTCGTGAATGAAGAAAGATGTGCAGAGGCATTCATTGCAGATGGTAATAAGAGCTTCCTAATCCATTTGGTTAATTGGAATGTATAGCTCATATTTAAAGGCAGGCAAATCCAATCAAATTTAATGAACAAACAAACAAACAAGAACCTCCTGCCAACAGAAGCCATGCTGATCCACGAAGGAGCTCTGTGCTTTTGGATCTTGGTTCCAATTATTCTACAGGAAACCTCAAGGAGCAAGAACTGCAGGCAACGGACAGATAGGCATGGAAAGCTTGTGCCGCGCACCTGAGGTACCTGCTCCAACAGGCGCCCACTGGGGTCCTTTCACAAGGGGAACAGAGCCACCGCCTGCAGCTTCCCTGGGGTCTGAGGTTCACAGGCGCCAATTCATGTGCAAATGTGCTGAGTCACCCCCACAGGCCCGAGGGCCCCTTCTCCTGGGCTTCTCCGTGGGGGATCAGGGAAGAAGCAGCCAGGGATCTGTGACCTATGCCCTTGGTGATCTAAACAGAGACTCCCTAAGTTTTCAGACAAGGAAAAGGAAAGTATCTCTAGTTTAAAACTTGGATCATACATTCATTTCCCCAGTGTGGCCTCATTTTGTAATGTTTTTATCGTGGCTGAAGTATTACTACTCCCCCATACATTCAAATGGTATTTGAGTTTATGACAAACCAAGATCCTTTAGAATCACTTTTTTTTAACAAAATTAGAAAACTCATCATTCTTCCCTACCTTAGCTCACTATTTTCAACTCCCTCACACAGACGTGGTCCATAAACAGATGGGAGCTGCTGGACAGCTATGACACCCCGGGGAGTGCACAGATGCAAGAACCATACTAGAACCCCCATCCCACGGATGCATGCTTAAACACCTACGTCCATGTGGTCGACAGCCCTCCTGCTGGGGATGTCAGGGTCTAGGGCTAAAGGCAGCTCTGGCCCGCACGCTGCTCAGACGCTGATCCGTGTCAGCTCTCGAGGTTGTGGTTATTGCCCTGGTCTATCTGAAGACGGTGTTCAAAGTCAGGTACACACAGAATGAAGAGCTGGATGTACTGAGCTGTGTGATCGCTGCATGTAAGTCTCCCAGGAAACGTGATGCGGGGACTCACGCCCAGTGGGCCCTGGTGCCTCATCAGAGACGAAGCGAGGACTTGAGGACTTGCTGACTCGGCAGGACACTCTACCAGCACTGCTGCAGGGCTCGCACCCGGGACCTGCCTGTGCTGGCCACTCCTCACCCCGGAGAGGGATCGAGCAACATGGAAAAGGGAATGCTGGGTAATCGTGCCGAGAATTTTATCAAGTGCTAGTAAGTACTTCCAATTCTGTAATATTAGTGGGATATTCAAAAAGCTAATTGCATTTTAAGTACACTTGAAGTAGGACATAATTCATATTCACTTTCTATAAAATGATGACTACATGGAGTTTTTTAGGAGTTTCTCTTGTATCTAAATGTTCATATGATCATGATCATAACTGCTATGGAGAAGACTGGGCAGACGGAAGGAAGTGGAGGTCCAGGGGCATCAGTCATTACTGTGTGTTTGTGCTCCTAGTGAGAAGTGGAGGTGGAACTGGGCTCCCCTGTGGCCAGCGCCTCCTCCACCTGGGTGCTGCAGGCAGCGACTCCCTCTCCTTTGCAGCTTGTGGTGAAAGACACAAACATTACGTAAGGAGGAGTCACAGGACCTAACATAATCTTGAGTAGATATGATTTTGAAAATGATATAAGGAATATATAAGAAATCTACAAATACAGAAAAAGTTAATATAATGAATATGTCTGAAATATATAAATGAATTCTTAGAAGAAGAGGATTATAATCCCACTGAATGAAGCCTTACTTGTCAGTTAGACAGTAAGAAAAATGTTACTTGAACATTAGGCAACACGCATGTGAAGGGCACTATGTCTTCCTTTTCAGGCTCTTACAGGTCTTCTGACACTGGAGAAGCATCTGCACTTACATTTCTGTCATTATTATTAGAGATGAAAATATGAAAGGATAGGAAGACTTAACATGTACTATCTTTGTTAAAAATTATTTTAGCTTCTCACTGACTGATTCATTGACACCAACAGCATGGTCTAGTCTGAGTGTCCACTTGGCCTGACCTGGACTAGCCTGAGCTCTCACCAGGCCGCCATGAGTGTCCCGGCAGCCAAGCCTTCTTAACTATATATATATAATAGTTAATAATATGTATATTAACATTCTATGGGTGCTTATTTCCATATAGATGATAAATGATAAATAGGTAGAGTTTGCCAGTGATATAAAATATCCATTATATATGTGTATATATATATGTGTGTGTGTGTGTGTGTGTGTGTGTATATAATGGATATTTTATATCACTGGCAAACTCTACCTACCTTCCTATCTATCTATCTATCTGTCATCCATCAACTATCTATGGAAAGAAGCACCCACAGAATGTTAATTTGTACCTTATATGTAGATCAGGTTTGAAACAGCCCAAAAGAGAAGCAAAAGTGTCAGGCTGAGTGACACAAGATAACTGCCCCATCTGGCAACCTGGGAGGATGCCTCACTGAAGTGACCGGTGCCTGTGCGGCCCCACACCAGTTCTCCGAGCCATCGTAGCACTCCAGCACTGCGGTGTGGAGACGCGGCCCTCCCAGGGACAGCGCTGACCGCAAAGCAGCCGGAGCCCACACGCACCACTGCAGGAGGGCAGCACTCGGTCCCAGGCGGGTTTTCCATCCGCTCCGATCACACACGTGATGGACGAGGGGTCGACAATCTTGTAGCCAGAGTCACACTGGTAAGTAACGGTCGAGCCCAGTTTGAAGTCGGTTCCAATTCTTGTCCCGTTCATTGTATTTCCAGGGTCAAAGCAGGCTTCCCGGGGTTTTTCTGCACGAGAAAAGAACCCGCACCAAATGGTCAGTCCCCTCCAATGGCCTGCTGTACTCAGGTATGCTGTGCAGTAAGCCTAGCAGGCGATTCATTCTATTTGATAAAATATACTTCACAGACTTTGGTCCACATTCACAGAGAGAATTGCAGACGGCTTTGCCAAAGTCCTGTTCTTGCTATCGTCAGGCTCTCAGTGAGTGCTGTGTGGCATCTAGGACTAGCGTGACTTTGCTACGTGGATTTATGTATTATGTGGATTACTTTATGTGTTTGCAGGTTTCACACGGCAGCTCATGCTCTGAGCATTCTATGCAGCTGCTGGAAATCCCATGCAGAACCAGAATATTTATTTTATTCAAATACAGACCAAATACTTCCACAATGGGAAACTTTTAGTGTCTGTCCCTCAGCAGCATCTAGGACCTGTCATCCTTTTTGTCATTTTTGGTGGAGATTCTCACCCAGTTCTGCTGACTGCTAGATGAGACACCACTTACACAGCCTCCGGCTTCACGCGCTCATTTAGATTTCCAAGGACAGGTTTTTCCGCAGGTGAACTGCATCTCATGGTTTGGTTCTGTTTACCCAGTTGTCAGTTCAGGATGTTCCATGATAAATCACGGGTGCCTGTCTCGCTTATGACTGCTCATGTTCCCTAATTAGATGACTTCACGATGCATATGCTTCGCTCTTGTTCTTGTCTGTTCCACTTAAGACCCCGGGCAGGAGTCCTGCCTTGGACGGGAATGGACCGCATCTGCCCGACCCTTCCTTGCTGGCTAGCCTGACTGCCCTGCGGCTCACGCACCTGCAGCGCCCTGAGAACTGATGCTGCTGCCGAGCACCAGCCGAGAGCCATTCCCTGCCCATATAAAGCATCCGCGCTGTAGTCTTTCCTCGGACTTTTGGGTGAGGCTCCGCTGAAGAACACTTCAGATATCAGGAGCCATCAGCCCCACAGACACAGCACACTGGTTTCCGGTGCTGCGTTTTCATGCCGTCTGAAACGGCACACCACTGCCTGGTACCTGCGACCCCCGGGCGAGCACAAGGTGTCCGAGAGGCCGTGTCGGCACACCTGCTCCTCACTTTAGAAGAAGGGTTTTGGGGCGAGAGCTGTGGCGTAGCAGGTAAAGCTGCCACCTACAGTGATGTCATCCCATACGGGTGCCGGCTGGAGTCCCGGCTGCTCCACTTCCCATCCAGCCCTCTGCTATGGCCTGGGAGAGCAGAAGATGGTCCAAAGTCCTTGGGCCCCTGCACCTGTGTGGGAGATTTGGAGGAAGCTCCTGACTCCTGGATTCGGATCGGCACAGCTCTGGCCATTGTGGCCAATGGGGGAGTGAACCAGCAGATGGAACATCTCTCTCTCTCTATCTCTATCTCGTTCTCTCCTCTCTCTGTGTAACTCTGACTTCCAAATAAATAAATAAACCTTAAAAAAAATAAGAAGGATTTTGTCTGTTTGATTGATTTTCTTTTCTTTTTGGCTGTCATAGACCAGGTACTGTTTTGGCCAAGTGCACTTCACTGAATTCTTGTTAATATTGAAACTACCTGATGATTCGACAGAAACCTTCCGAGTGATGTTTTCAGTTACTCCTGAACATAACTGCCCTCGTGCCCTGATCGAAAGGCCCCAGGTATTCACACTGAAGTAAAGGTGCTTACATGTGAAGAATCGGATCTTTTTTGGGGGAAATAGAGTAATTTTCTAATTAAAAACCATATAAGGAAATTCAAATAGGGACAGAAGTGGCCTGTATCCTGTATTTTCCTTTGTAATTTTTCTCTACAAATTGAACGTAAAAGAACTTCACTAATTGTTAAATAAGACACCTGACATGGTGAACAGCTATTTGTTGTTTCCTCCGATCCTTTCTAGAACACACTGTACTCTTTGTTCACATGAGACATATATTTGAAAAAAATAGATTTTCATAAACCCAACAGCAAAATAAGTTACGGGTGATTCTGTATGTGGCCTGTGTGTTTTCCCTGGGTGTTAGCACCCAGTGATGGTGACTCTCTGTAGGTCATTGACTGATCTGATGCCCACAGCTCTGCCCAGGGCCAGGGCTCCTGGCAAACCAACAGCTGTCAGCAACAGAGCCAGGAAAAAGACAACAGATATTTCTACTGTGAAAAACACTGGGATAAATCCCAGCTACTTTGGGGTCAGCCTTGTGGTGTGGCTGGTTAATCGCTACCTGTAGCACCAGCATCCCATATGGGCACCAGTTCAAGACCCAGCTGCTCCACTTCTGATCCAGCTCCCTGCTGATGGCCTGGGAAAACAGCAGAGGATGGCCCAAGTGCTTGGGCCCCTGCACTCATGTGGGAGACCCAAAAGAAGTTCCTGGCTCCTGGCTTTGGCCTGGCCCAGCCCTGGCCAGTGCAGCCATTTCAAGAGTGAACCAACAGATGGAAGATCTCTCTTTCTCTCTCTCTAACTCTGCCTCTCAAATAAATAAAAAAAAAATCTTAAAAATAATACACATAGGGACTGGCAATGTGGCGTAGAAGGTAAAGACGCTGCCAGCAGTGCTGGCATCCCATATGGGTGCTGGTTTGAGTCCGGCTGCTCCACTTCCTATCCAGCTCTCTGCTGTGGCCTGGGAAAGCAATAGAAGATGGCCCAAGTGCTTGGGCCCCTGCACCTGCATGGGAGACCCGGAAGAAGCTCTTGGCTCCTGGCTTTGGATTGGCCCAGCTGCAGCTGTTATGGCCAACTGGGGAGTGAACCAGCGGATGGAAGACTCCTCTTTCTCTCTCTCTCTCTGGTTAACTCTGACTTTCAAATAAATAGGCCTTTTAAAATACACCCAGCTACTTGGATATCCTCACATTTGGACTTGCAGAAGAAAACAGTCAGAACAAGATTAAAACACAGCCGGGAACAAGTCCTGAATGTCAACAGATTATCATCACACAAGCTGTGCTTTACACTAAACGGCCATGAACTTGGAATGACATTTCCCAGCAGGATTCTTCTGGAGTTTCCTTTCCCCCAGGGAGGCAGGAGTCTCTTCCCAGGAAAATGAGCCGCATGTCACCACTGTGTGTGCTAAACGGATTTGAAAGGCTTCATGAAAAATCTGCAGTGAAAACAGTCCCAGTACAAACCCATCCACACACCCAGCTGATCACAGTACCTTTGAATTCAATGGCGAAGCCCGACAAGCCCACGGAGGCGTCACTCCGAAACGCCAGGAAAAGACTGTTCCCACTGCTCTCGATTCTGTCAGGGGCCTGCGAGCCCTGGAAACTCCCGATGAGGGGGCTGTTGGAGTCGGCCCCCTCGTAGATGTGCAGGAAGTCGTAGCTGGGCTCCATGTTGAAGCTGCAAGGGAAGAACAGCAGGTGCTGGGACCCCACATCCACTTCCCTGGTCTTGCAGAGTGGCGCGCCTTCACTCCCTGTGGGACCTCAACAACTATTCATACTCCATCAGTGCTAATGTCTGCTCTTCTACAACAGATTCCCAAGGTAGTGCAATCCAAAAGCTAAACGTAGTAACAATCAAGAAAGATGTCAGAATAGCACCAGGTATCCCAAGTGCCCATGTCCATAAATCATATTAGTGTTTTGCACAATGACATTCAGCATCTGGACATGAGGATGAGGAAGACAGGCAGAGAACGCGAATCCTCCTGTCACGGGCACACCACGTCTCCCTTGCACCTGGGGATGAGTGAACGAAATGGGGTTCGGAACAGTGGGGCTCACAAAGGATGGATTCCCACACCGGCATCTGATGTTTATATGAATATGTCTGTTCTGGAGACAGATCCTCAGGATTACTGACCCTTCCCGACAGTTTTACAAATGCTTTGTGTTTGGTTTTACTTCACAAATGGAATTGTCCCTGCTTGCACAGAGAGGTCATCCAGCAGTAACGGTCTACACTGGTGAGAGGGCAGGGTTTCCCACAGCACGCTTCACTACGCTGAGTGGGCCCACACCTCCTCTCCCTCTCCTGCTCTCTCCATTTCTCTCTCCCGTGTTGTTGAGGGAAGGAGCACCCAGAGTCTCACAGCCCGGCCCCCGAACTATCAAGGGCAAGATGTGAGTGCTGATGGCTTCCGTGAGTTTTACACACACACACACACACACACACACACACACCAGATTTAAGCACGGTGCTATGTCTAACATCTTGCTGTGATCAGACTCAACTGAAACATCTGGAAGAAGCCTCATGCCATCCCAATGCCTGCCTCTCCCCTGTTCCTCTCACCTCCTGTCGGGGGTTCTGTGTCTCCTGAAGACTCAGTGCGGGCAGCTCCCTCTCTCTCTCCTTTCTGTTGGGAGATGTGCCGCGTGACCAGGACCAAGAGGATCATGGCATTTTTTGTTTGTTTGTTGCTATCTCTGAAAACGTTTTAATAAGCAGCTCTCATTTATTTGGAGACTAAGCCTGTGAGGACAGCAGGTCCTTCCCAAACCTGCCCGCTGCATCCTGTGGGGTACACAGAATGTGGGTCCCTGGGCTCAACCAGGGCTGCCCACTCTTCCCCCACTCTGAGTGCAAGCTGTGCTCACTCCAGTGTGAGTCCCTGGACGGATTCACTAAGGGGTGCTGCGCTGAGTCCCTCAGTCTGTTTGACAAGTTCGGAAATGAAGTTGGCAATGAAGAAGGTGTCAGCGTTTGGAGTTACGGGTATAAAGGCCAACAGGGACTACACTGACCAAGTAGAACTTGGCTGAAGTAACGGTGACGTTTGGAGTATTTGCAGGATGCCCATGGAATCTGGCCATGCTGCTTCCCCAGTGTCTAGCACTTAGGATGATCATTACAGGTTATGAAGTAAGCAATGAAACGAGATGGAAAAGAAAAATTATATATTCTCTGTTCGTTTGGACACAGGGTAATCCACGCACAGGCGTCTAGAGTGGAATGGTAAACAGGTATGGCTTTCCATGTTATTTCGCTCTCTGCTCCCTGTGTGCATGCACAGGCCTCAGCAATGCGCTGGCGTGTGACCACGCCTTTGAGCCATCTTCTGAGTTCCACATGTGACTATGAGCCCCAAGCCTGCAGAGCATGACCAGAGCCCCTCATCAAAGACCCCGGCTCCAGCAGGGGGCCTGTGGCCCCTGACTGCTCCAGGTCCTTCCTTGTTGCTCATGCCAGATGCCTGCCCTGCCCCCAGAGGTCCCTGGACTGAGCCTCGCCCTTTAGCAAGGCACCTCACAAGGCCTTGGTCAGTGCCAGCCTCCCTCTGAGCTCTGCACAGCCTGTCCGCACCCAGGACTCTGGAGTCTCCCTTAGCACCACAGCAGAGTAACAGCCCAGATCACAGAGCGGCAGGTGCGTGACCTACTGAGACATGGGGTCAGCTGGTGACTCCTGGACTCCAAGAGCCAGAGGCGACGGGAAAGTCCCCATTTCAGACTTGCAGGCTGGGGTGTGAGGAGCAGTGGCTAACAAGATGCATAAGACTGCCGCAACTATCATCAGACACACTGCACTTCAGGAATCCTGATGACTGCTCCCGGAGCCCAGGGAGGCACAGGGAACTCTGACCTATAAGGCACACTGTTCTGCCTTTGAGCATTAATTTACTATTAATCTGGAACCAGAGGTGTCTGCAGGTTTCACAGAAGGTGCCGCCAGAATTTGGCATTAGAAAAGAAACCCACAAATGCATAAAAAAATATAGGCAGCAAATGTTCACTGGTTTGGGAGGTAGCTGAGTGGTATAATGGAGTATTCACCATTTGGTACATTTATAGCAGCTTTAGTAAATTCAGGAAATGATGGCTGATCCACCTACTTAAGATTCAGGATCACAGATACTTAGAATTACCCAGATGCAGATCTCTCAGGAGGAGAGAGTGCAGAGAGGTGGCCCCTTGCAGCCTTGAGCACAGACGGGAAGATCTCTAGAAAAGGAGACCAGCTCTATCAGCAGCCAAATCAGCCTCTTTGAACCACTTTGCCTTGAATAATACAAGATTAATTGCATGTTCTCTGAAACCATTTACTTTTATAAACACCACGTCCATCTGGTTCAAAACCCCAAGTATAAAGTTGGAAAAGATCATTGGGCATGAGTAAAACGTAATTACCACAGTCTTTATGCTACTCACACGATAGTATTGTCACTGCTTCTACTGGAAAGCATAGTATTTGACCCTTTATTACCCAGTCTAGCAGGAGCAAGTTCGCACATTTAAGACGGATGCCTAGTCACTCAGTTTACAGTCGCTGGATGCTAGGACACTTTCACTTGCACAGCTCTTAGCGAGTTCAGCTACTGTAACGAGAACGGCAGTGCTGCTCTGGGAACGTCAGACAGGACGTTATGGGAAGGAAGGAGATAGACTGCAGTTAGAGGACAGGTGTGCCGGTGAGTGATGACAGCACGCTTATCTATATCATACGGTTACACTTTTCTTGAATATCTTGTAAATTAAGGCTTCGTACATGGGCCCCATTGAGTGCATAGAAATGCTCACGAGAGCAGTGACACATTTCCATTCATGTCGCTCCGCAACTGGTCGCAGTATCCGTCAGACACAAACCCAAGGCTCACCCAGATGTAGACCTGGAGACTAGGAAGCGCCCGCTGAAGTCATTCTAAGTACAGCATCTACAATCCTGCGGCAAGGAGGTGTTTGGAGAGAAAGGGTACCTTTTGAACATCAGGGCGATGACAAAGTCCGGGTTCACATTTATTCTCCAGTCGCATTCTTTCCCAGGAGGGTAGGGCTGAGGGTAGTTGGGTGACAAAATGACACCTCCGGGGCCAGTCAGGTTCCCGCCGCATGCAGCTGCCACACAACAGAAGTCAGGGGAGAGAGAAAAAGGTAGTCAGCGCATAGGTGACCTCAGAAAGGGCTGGCTCACCAGCGAGTTCCCACCAGAGTGAGTGCTGGCCTCACCTACCCAGGTTCACCTGCCAGACTCAAGCAGGTTGCACGTTTCTCATGGACTTGCTGATGGATTTTAGACAAGTACAATGGCCTGCCCTCTGTGTAAGGAGGCTGTTCAGATTTCTGACACGTGAAAATTTCTTTACAATTTTAAGTTTTGCCCAATTCAGCTGAACACTCAACACTCAGTGTGCGTGCGACACACACACACACACACACACACACACTACTTAGATAGAAAAAAACTCCCATGACAACACAATATGCTTCTGTTATCTCTTGTGCCATTTCTTTGGTCACAACTCGTTGTCTATTCTAGAACGCTTGTTTCCCCTGGAACACTGGCCACCTACCATTGGTTCACTCTTTTCTGCTAATATCCAGCACAGGTTCTGGATTTCTATAATAATCCAGGAAGTTCTTGCTCGAGAAGTGAATCCCTGTTATCTCACATTTCCCACATCCTCTGGTTCACGTACAGCATGTGTCAATTTTCCCACATTTGAACATTGCAAAACATTCACCCAAAGTTTAGGTGACATTAAGGCATATAAATAAGGGGCTGAGATAAAACATTAACCATTAAAAATATTACTTCATTACAGTGCTTTGTACATGCTACTAGAAACACTTTATATGTTAATAATCATTTTAGATTTCATAGTCATCAATGCTGACTTAAATGTGTTTGTAATTAGGTCAGGAAGACAGTACTTTGGAGCTCAGTAATGCTTCCAGGCAAACTTTTAGTCTTGGTCCTTAAAATACTTAGAAGTATTTACGGGACCAAATTTGTCTTTAATCTTCCATCACATGGAAAGTGTTAAGCATTGCGGGATCCAAAGACCCACCTCTTCTGTGCTGACCTACACGTGCGTATGGGTCACATACTGTGGACCCTCCGCAGACTGCTCTGCCTTTCGCCACCATGACATCCCAGAGTTCCCCTGAACCACACATCTTATTTCAAATCACTGACTGCAAATACATTTAGGAGAAGACAAGCAGAGAAGAAAATGTCGTAACTGGTGATCTTTATATGAAAAGGAAAAATGTTTCTATAAGTAAAATGAAAGAAGATGAAGACACATGCTCTCTGGCTCTCAGTGATGGATGAGTCCTCAAACACTCATTTCACATCCTTGTCAGCTTAATTTTCCAGAAGACAAATACGTAATCCCAGCACTTTTGAGATAGTCTCACAGTCTAATAACAGGCAAAGTGATGA
The DNA here is from genome assembly GCA_015711505.1 of Sylvilagus bachmani. Classification (NCBI taxonomy): domain Eukaryota; kingdom Metazoa; phylum Chordata; class Mammalia; order Lagomorpha; family Leporidae; genus Sylvilagus; species Sylvilagus bachmani. The sequence goes on along the minus strand of CM027401.1, from coordinate 110,321,506 downwards.
TATCAAATAAATATGAATAGTCAGTTCCTTATAGAGACAAACCCAAGAGTAGTAGGATAAAGTGAGGCCCGCCTCTCCCCTGCTATGCAGGTTCACCGTAATCACCTACATGGACGCAATCGGCTAATCAGCTCCTGCAAGGCAAGACCTCCCCAGAATCCAGCTGCAGAAGTTGACAGCATCGCGCACTGGGAGCACGGACCAATTAGGGAGGTAGTGTGAACATAGGAAGAAGGGACTGGAAGGTCTAGAAGATTCTACACCCTGCAGGTTTCAAAAGATGAAAAATGACAGATCCAGGGCACTGGCTACAGGGTGTTACCTGCTACCGGCACGAAGACTTCAGGGATTTAATTCAAACGTTGATTTAAAGGAAACAGAGAGGAAATACTGTCTTATTCATACAGGTCACAGGGCACTGTCAATGAGATTTAAAAGCCACAGAGGAATTAAGAAGTTGTGCCTCGTTTGCTCTATCTTTGGGTCTGGAATTCTTCATTTTGGCTTCATTAGCTTTTAATTGGAAAGTCTGCAAAATGTTTTGGGGAGGGTTAGAACTTATTAGAAAATGCAACATATTCTGGGAAACTCTCCTAAAAGGACAGAGAGAGGAAACCCACACATGTCCACTTGAGAGAGTCAGTTAAGATTTGGGCTTGAAGAAAAGCAACTGCCAGCTGACGAAGACAGCAGAGGGCAGGCTTGGGTGCAGCCTTAGTCTGTTGCGGGAACGCATGGACCCACACTGGAGCGCGTGAGGCCTAGTCCTGGCTCCTCCTCCTCTGACTCAGCTTCCTACTCGTGCACCAGGGAGGCGACAGGAGACCCTGGCTCGAGCATTGGAGCCCTGTTGGCTCCTCCTCTGACTCAGCTTCCTGCTCGTGCAAACCAGGGAGGCGACAGGAGATCCTGGCTCGAGCACCTGGAGCCCTGTTGGAAGGAGACCTGATTGCTTTCAAGACTCTTGGCTTCTGCCTGGCCCAGCCCTGAATGCTTCAAGTCTCTTCACAGACAATCGGTAGATGGGAGATGTCTGTTTGTCTCTTTTTCTGTTTTTCTCTTTGCTTTTCCAATAAATAAAAAATAAATAAATAAGTGAAACTTTCAGAAAAGAAGAAAATGGGGGACAGTGTTGGGCAGTGCCGCAGGCTGAGCTACTTGTGACCCCTGCATCCCATATGGGCGGCAGTTCAAGTCCCAGCTGCTCTGCTTCTGAGCCAGCTCCCTGCTAAAGCACATGGGAAGGCACGGTAAGAAGCCACAGTCGTGGGTCCCTCCACCCAAGGGGAGACCCAAATGAAGCTCTGGGTTCCTGGCTTTGGCCCCGTCCTGGCCATTGTATCCATCTGGGCTGTGAACCAGTGGATGGAAGACCTCTTTCTCTCTCTCTCCTTCTCTCTCTGTATCTCTGACTTTAAAATAAATTCATAAATCTTTAAAAAAGAGAAGAAAATGTGAACAGAAACAAGAACCAGGTCCTCTGCTCTGGAGAATGAGTCATTTAAGACACAGCTGAAGAAAACAAAAGGCATGTGATGTGGGACTCTTCGGGGAAGTGTGAAAGGTGAGCCATCCGAGCCAACCAGCAGCCAAGTTAACAGCAGGTGACAATGGCTGAACTCAGGGGTCCCCTGCAACAGCGGTGGGGCCCAGGGATTGAGCAAAGAGACAGCTCAACAGACAGCAGGAGGGGCTCCCTCGCTAAGAAGAAAATGGAAAGAAGAAATAAGCTGGTGTATCAGGAAGCAATGAAGCCAATAAGCTGGTGTATCAGGACGCAATGAATCCAAACAGCCAGTAGTCAAAGAAGAAGGACAAAAGCTCAGTCACATTATCAGTTGAAGATGCCAAATTTTGGGGGCCAGCACCGTGGCATAGTGAGCTAAGCTTCTGCCTAAGGCACTGGTATCCCATATGGGCGCTGGTCTGTGTCCCGGCTGCTCATCTTTCAATCTAACTCCCTGCTAATGGCCTGGGAAAGCAATGGGAGTTGGTGCAAGTGCTTGGCCCCCTGCATCCACGTGGGAGACCCAGAAGAATCTCCTGGTTTCTGGCTTCGGATTGGCCCATCTCTGGCCATTGCAGCCATTTGGGAATTGGACCAGCAGACAGACGAACTTTCTCTCTGTCTTTCCCTTTCTCTGTCTGTAAATCTGCTTCTCCAACAAAAAAAATATTTTCTAAAAAAAGATGCCAAGTGTTTGAAAAGTCTGAGAAATAAATAAGTCTGTTGAAAGATGACGTTCGCCATTCACCAGTAATGGTAGATGTGTTTGTAACAGTGCGCTTGTTACAGATATCTCGGAACTAACAGAGGACTTGTGAAATCAGTGCTGGTGGATCCAAGGACATGCTGGACAGTGGTCCTGAAAAATGGTGATATGCCCAGGTACCTTCCAATGGGAGACCACCAAAAACAGGGAAACAAAAGATATTCACCATGTACTGGTCAACAGGGAAATGCAACTGAAAATAATCACGCAGAATGATGTCATTCAAAACATTCTAAGTAAGTAGGATAGTTACAAAATTTACTTATGCATCTTTATGTTCATAGAAATTGCCCCCAAGTAAATCGGTGTTGGTTTTCTTCTGCTTTCTTTATCCTCATTTCAACAAACACGTATTAGCTTTTAATAAGGAAAGTGATAGAGAAATTTTTTTTTTTTCCTTTTTTTTTTTGTTTTTTTTTTTTTGGACAGGCAGAGTGGACAGTGAGAGAGAGAGACAGAGAGAAAGGTCTTCCTTTGCCGTTGGTTCACCCTCCAATGGCCGCCGCGGTCGGCGCGCTGCGGCCGGCGCACCGCGCTCATCCGATGGCAGGAGCCAGGAGCCAGGTGCTTTTCCTGGTCTCCCCATGGGGTGCAGGGCCCAAGCACCTG
>CM027401.1:110216954-110311106 GCA_015711505.1 Sylvilagus bachmani | reverse complement strand
GGCTGCAATAAACATTAGTGTGCAGACAGCTTTTTTGTTTGCCAGTTCAATTTCTTTTGGGTAAATTCCAAGGAGTGGGATGGCTGGGTTGTATGGTAGGGTTATATTCATGTTTCTGAGGAATCTCCAGACTGACTTCCATAGTGGCATCGCAGCTATTAAACTAGGGAATAAACCACCCCACCCCACATTTTAATTCCTGAATTCAGACATCAGTTATATTTTGTAATGATTGCATTTATGTTTTTTCTCTTGCTTAATCAAGTCTAACAGTTCGATTCTAAATTCCTTATTGTGATATTGAACCTTTGTTTATCTCAAATTATCTCAGACCCTAATCAACAATTATTAGAAAGAAATGTCTGTTTTAGGCAATACTTAGGAGTCATTGTTTTCTATGTGTTGCAAATAAATGTTTGATAATTTGTAGCTAAAAAACTATATTTTTGAGCCATCCATACTATATGGTTGATGGAACTGGAGGATGCAAATCATAACAATACAATAGATTAATAATGCTCACAGAAGCACTTGAATCACTTAATTAAGGTCTGAAAACTGTACTTTGAACTAAACTAACCATTCTTTAGTAAAGGAACTGTGACTACTCTGAGACAAAGCCACTAATTAGCAATTTTGCTTTCATCATGTCAGACACAGACATTTATGAGAAACCCAAGTACGTTTGCTCTTTCATGTTTAAAAATAGTATACTCTTTAAAGTTGCTTTAAAGCACTTCACATCTAGTAGTAATGCAAATATTTAAACTTTAAATGAACAAAATTCTGTTTTTGTATCCTCATGAAACTAAAGAAGCCTTCAGTGATTCAAGGATTTCAATTTCATTATAATAAATAAAATCATAACCAAATCAAAAGCTAAAACCCAGAAGGAACACACTTCAAAATTATAAAGGCTACAGATGGCAAATCAACAGTCAGCATCATGCTGAACGGGGACAACTGAAAGCACTTACGGTCAGATCTGGAACGAGAGAAGGATGCCCACTGTCATCCCGCTGTTCCTGCAGTATTGGAGTGTTAGCAAGAGAAATTATAGAGGGGAAGGAAATAAAGGGCATTGAAATTGGAAGAAGTAAGTCACAATGTCCATGTTTGCACGACATTAAGTTGTACATAGAAGAATCTTAATATCCCACCAGAAAGCTGCTGGAACAGATAAACTCATCAGTAAAGCTGCAGGGTACAAAGTGAACATGCGAAGACAAGGAGCATTTTTATACACCACTAATTATCTTGCTGATAGAGAAATCAAGGAAGAAATCCCATTCACAACAGCTATAAAAATTAAATATTTCAGAATGAAGTTAACCAAAGAAATGAAATTTCTCTACAATGAAAACTATAAAAGATAGTGAAAGAAATCAACAAGGATATGATAAAATGGAAAGATATTCCTTGCTTATGGTTTGGAAGAATTACTATCATTAAAATATCTATATTACTTAAAGCATTGTAAAGATTCAATGGAATCTATCAAAATGCCAATGTCATTCTTTTTTTAAAAAAAATTATCTGAAAGGCTGAGGCTGAGAGAGAGAGAGAGAGAGAGACAGAGAGACAGAGATATCAATCGATCCTCCATCCTCTGGTTCACTCCTCAAATGGCCACAATGGCCGGGGCTGGGCCAAGCTGAAGCCAACATCCAGGGACTCCATCTGGGTCCCCCACATGGCTGGAAGGGGCTCAGACACTGGAGAATCTTCCGCTGCTTTTCCAGACACATCAGCAGGGAACTGGATGAGAAGTGGAACAGCCATACTCTAACTAGTGCTCCCAAATGCAATGGAGGCATTGCAGACCGCAGCTTAACCCGCTGAGCCACACTGCCAGTCCTCAATAACATTCTTTACAGAATTAGAAAAAAAATCCTAAAGTTCATATGAATCACAAAAGACCCAAAAAGATGCTGAGCAAAAAAGAAAAAATAAAGGGGGGGGGAATGAGTGAATGAATGAATGAATCAAGCTGTCAAGCTGAAGGCATCACATTATTGATGTCAAAGCATACTACTAAGCTATAGCAATTAAAACAGCATGGTACACGGAATAAAAGCCCAGCACATACATCAATGGGACAGAGTAGAGAACCAAGGAATTAATTCACGTACATACAACCGAGTGGATTTTGACAAAGGTGCCCCGGAAACATATTGGAGAAAGGACAAATGTCTTTACTAAATGGTATTGGCAAAACTGGTTGTACATATACAGAAGAAGAATGAAGTCAGATCCCTACCTCTCGCCCTATAAACAAACAATCGAGATGGATCAAAGACCTAAATTTAAACCTGAGACAATGAAGTTGTTGGAGGAAAACAGAGGGGAAACACGCTAAGACCTTGGTGTAGGTGATGACTTCTTGGATAAGATCCCCAAAGCCGGGTAACAAAAGCGAAACTAGATTAAGGAGAGAATATCAAACTCAGAAGCTTCTGCACGGGAAAGGAAGGAACAGAGTGAAGACAGCTAGCAGAACGGGAGGAAAGACTTGCAAGCTACTTCTCTGACAAAGGACTAACACCCAGAACATAACTCTCGACAACCAAGAGACAGCTAATCCTGTAGGAAATGGGCAAAGGGCCAGAACAGACCTTTCTCACGGACAAATGACCAGCAAATATATGAAAAACATGCTCAATATCATTTGTCATCAGGCAAATGCAATTCAGAACTACAGTGAGGAATCTCCTCGCCCCTGCAGAACGGTTGTTATCAACAGACTCCGAGTGGGGCTGCTGAGGCACCATGTTAGAACGCTGCTTGCATCGCTGGTGTTCCATACAGGTGCTGGTTTACGTCCTGGCTGCTCCACTTTCGATCCAACTCCCTGAGAGTGCACCTGGGAAAGCAGCAGAAGGTAGCCCTATCGTTCTGGTCCTTGCCACCCACATGGGAGGTCAGGATGGAGATCTTGGCTCCTGGCTTCAGCCTGGCCTCCTCGCAAACCATGTGGCCATTGGGGAGTAAACCAGTAGATGAAAGATTGATCTCTATCTATTACTCTCTCATCTATATGTATCTCTGCCTTTCAAATAAATAAATAAAATGTTTATATACACACAGAGAGAAAAGACAAGAGTAATAAATGCTGGTGGCCAGCGCTGTGGCTCACTAGGTTAATCCTCCGCTTAGCTGCGCTGGCACACCAGGTTCTAGTCCCGGTCGGGGCACTGGATTCTGTCCCGGTTGCCCCTCTTCCAGGCCAGCTCTCTCCTGTGGCCAGGGAGTGCAGTGGAGGATGGCCCAAGTGCTTGGGCCCTGCACCCCATGGGAGACCAGGAGAAGCACCTGGCTCCTGGCTTCGGATCAGCACGGTGCGCCAGCGCAGTGTGCCGGCTGTGGCGGCCATTGGAGGGTGAACCAATGGCCAAGGAAGACCTTTCTGTCTCTCTGTCTCTATCTCACTGTCCACTCTGCTTGTCAAAAAAAAAAATTCTGGTAAGGATGTGGAGAAAGAGGAATTCTTATACACTGTTTTTGGGAATGTAAATTAATGCAATCTCTGTGGAAAACATTATGGAGATTTCTTTAAAAAGCTAGAAAGGAGCTAACAAATGATCCAGCGATCCCACTATTGGGCATATACCCAAAGACATGAGCTTGCTGTATCAGAGATACCTGCACCACCATGCTTACTGCATTAGTGTCCACAACAGCCAAGCTATGGAATCAAGCATGGGGCCCATCATCAGATGGCTGGGTAGAGAAAATGTGGTGTGTGTGCTCCACAATGGAATGCTGTCCAGTTATAAGAAAGAATAAAATCCTGTCACAAATGCCCCACATCCGAGGCGCAGTCACCACGCCAAGAACCGTCAGAGCTCGAGCAGGATGAAAAGCAGTGCCCTTGCACGTGACCTCCTCTGTTCCTAAGTCACCACTGCTCTCTGCACCCTCCTGCCAGGCGGTGCCAGGGAGCTTCACTGTGGGCAGCTGGAATGCAGAGCTGTGAGATGCGGGGCCACAGTAAGGGACAAATCTAATTTGAAAACTGCAGCCTGAACTGAATTCTCTCTGGGGCTGCTATGTCTGCAGAACTGGGGAAAATAACAACAGTTCCTGTATTTGGAGAAAACCTACAAATGAAAGAACCCTGTGTTCCTTGCTTCAGAGGGGTGACTTTACCAAAACCGCTGGGCACTGAAAAGGGCATTTTGTCCTAATTTTGCCTAACTCACTGGGAAGTTGTTGCAAAGAAAGCCCAGTGTGCATGCTCGAGGTTACATGGCTGTGAGTAAGGAGCTACCACTCGGGCCTGAAGCAGGGCCTTGTCGCCTCTTCTAAAATCGTTTGACTATTGGGCTGCAGCACAGCAAGTTAAGCCTCTGCCTGCAATGCTGGGGTCCCACGGGGCAAACTGTTTGAGATCTGGCTGCTCCACTTCCAGTCCAGCTCCCTGCTAATGGCCTGGAAAAGCAGCAGAAGACGGCCCGAGTTCCGGTGCCTCTGCACCCATGTGAGAGACCTGGACAAAGCTCCAGGCTCCTGGCTTCAGCTTAGACTAGCGCAGGCCACTGTAGCCATTGGGGAGTGAAAAAGCTGATGGAAGATTTCTCTCTCTCTCTGTCTCTCTTTCTCTCTCTGTAACTCTTTCAAATAAATAAAAGATAAATTAAAAATTATATAACTATTGCATAGACTAGTATATATAGGAATATCTGTATACATAGATTTGAGTGTTTTCTGTTACTATGTGGTTTGTCATAATTCAAGTGACTCAAATTATGCTGATGGTTATTTTCATATATGAAATCTGTTATTTATGATGTTTATATATTACAGTTTTCCATATGACTAATATATATATGAGATATAGTTCTTGGCTGAATGACACCAGCTCACTGCGAGCAACAATGCAAGCGCATGCGCACCTGAGAAGATGGGAATGGAGACCACCACGCACAACCCCCTTCTGCTCATAGCCTAATTTTGTCCCTCATGGACTCAAAGGTTCAGCATTTTGTCTGGAGCCCAGGAACGATTTGAGGGAAACTAATCTGTGATTCTGCTCAACTCCAGGCTGGAGTTAGAGTTCTGAAGGCAGAACAACGTGCATATAAATGAAACCCAAGTCTTGCAGGATGTCAGAAAGGAAGCTGTCCAGTCTTGGGCAACTCAAACTGTTCAAGCTGGCATACAACCATTTTCCATCTTGCTAATAAATACAAACATTGTACAGCTTCCTAATAAATACAGCTTTCAAGCTGGCATATAACCATTTTACAGCTTCCTTTGGAAAAAAATGAAGGAAATGCATGTGTGCCACAGGTGGTTGGATTACTGACACTTGGACAGCCGAGCGTCTCTGTCAGGACTGCACGTGTCGCCAAGCACATGACTCAGCCTTGCACCTCACACGCTTTTCTGCCGCATCAATGAGAACCTGACTTACTTGAGGGAAACGCTTCCCGCCACTGTAAATGGAGTTTGACATGGAAATACTGAGCATTTGCTTTGGTAACTAAACCATTCTAAAGACCGGAGATTTTAGAGTGCAGACAGAAAACAACAACACAAATTTTCTCTTCAGGAAATCAGGGTCTCACTAGAACCAGTAACTAAAGAGTAAGAAACAAACAAAAAATAAACACAAATGTAAGAAATGACGGAAAAGCAAAGACAAGAAATGATGGTGTGTCCAAGATGAGTGGCGACAACCAATGCAGTATTCAAGGCCAAGTATTTACTGCCTGAGTACCCCTGGGTATTCCATCTCGTGTGGGCACTGCTCTGAAGAGTGAGGCACAGGGTTGACCCACGAGGGTGCTGGAAGGGGAGAAGAAACAGCAGGTGGGGGAATGAGAGGGTAGTGTGAAGGCAGAGGAGGAAACTCAAAATCTAGAGGAGGAAAGATCTGTTAGGGACCAAGAATGGGAGGAATTAGAGTGGAGGAGTACCCAGAGCTGAATGGATCAATCTGAGGTCATGTGAGAAGCTTAAGGTTTTATTCTAAAAGACTGAGGAACCAGCGATTTTCCAAAGTAAAGAGTTAGCTTGGTTAAATTTGCCTTCTAATATGGTGCCTTTTCTTGACTCGAATACAACATCATGGAACCCCTCAGAACGGCCCTGGGGTGTCCAGTGGACGTGCAGACTTGGGTGGTGTGGCCACCCATTTGAGGAAGAGGAAGGCTGGCAGAGACCAGCTACCCAGTTGGGTTGGGGTTACATCCAGATATCGAGGCTACTGGATGAGGAGACTGGGTCAGGTTTGGACAGGTTGCTTTTCTTACTTCTGAATGTGTGAAAGATGTTCAAATGAGTTAATCTAATTGGCAACTTAGAGGTGCACAACACAGGTGTAAGCTAGAAATACAGATTTTTGGAATCACTACCTTGCAAATCTTTGCCCAACCTGGGGAAGAAACAAATTAGGACAGGGAGGTTTAGGGACAGCGAGCTGACTAGGTGTGCTCAGGCCAACTTCCCAGGACACCTGTGCCTGAAAGGCAGAATGGGAAGGCCAGTTAGGCAGGAAGACCCAGAGAAGAGAAAATCTGAACAAGGAGAGAGTTCACAGCACTGCAATGGTAAGATGCCCCCCAGGAGTGAGCTGGCTGAGATTCCTAGCCGTCACCGACCCTGACCCAACAAAAGCAAAAGCGTGGTAGACAGAGGTAGAGACGGAGATGTGGGAAGGGTGTGCGGTGATCTGGAGGTGAAGAAATGCAGACGCTGGAAACACTGGAGTCTGCCATGGGCTTATTCTCAAAACAGAAGAGAAAAAGGCTGACATTCTAGGGTGAAAGACTGGGTTTTCTAAACTCATTTTAAAATCAGAGAAACATGAACATCTTTAATGCTGCAAGTAAAGAGTCAGAGGGAGAGGTGGAAACCAGTGTATGAACAGGAAGTGTGAGGGACACAAACAGGAAGTGTCATGTGCACAAACAGGAAGTGGCGCAGGGTGTTCTGGGAAGCCTTAGTCTGGCCCTGGAGAAGGGGCTGGGTGCAGCATGGGAATCCCAGCTGCTACGTGTGCCTACTTGGGGGAAAGGACAGCTATGTCTTTGCTGGAGTGTGCTGAAAGACAACCTACTATTCTATAGTAGGGTGATCTGAGGGAAGTGGTGAGGATTTCGGAGTGGATGAAGTCAGAGTTCACTGACGTAATAAATGCATGCATCTGAGCAGCTGTGTGGTTGGTGGCCACCACCCACCATGATGGAAAACAAGCAGCCGCTCCCAAATGAGAGAAGAGAGACCAGTGTCAGGGCCAGCAAGCCCACAGGGCAAGGAGACTTACAGACCAGAACTCAACAATGGAGCAGCAGCTGAGGGGGCAGGGCTGTCCCAGCAAGAGAAAACTGATACAAAGTCAGGAGGCCGCGATGGGAGAAGCAGCACACAGCAAACTGGAGATGCTTCAGTCCGCGGGACGCATGTTCCAGTGGTACGGAGTTGCAGGGGCAGCTGGAGGAGCTGGAGTGGAGTGGCCCAATGTAAGGAGGCAGTGGCTGGCCACACTGAGACAGCAGAGCCATCCCTGTGGCTGAAGGGACCTGGCGGGAGCAGCAAGAACGCAACCCAGGTCTTGACCCTTTGCAGGGGTGGCCATGTGGGCAGCAGAGGACAGACAGCAGGAGGCGGAAGGAAGACTGAACGCTTAGCTTCCAAGCAAGCTGTGGTCACTCCACTCTGTGAGGCCAGCTGTCTGTCCACCCTCCCTGTGAATCTTAAAAGGGTGGGACAACTTATGTCAACACTCTGCCGGGGACACATTAGGAGAGGTTAAACATCTATTGGTAGATAAATGAGTTAATACGTGAGGGGATCGTTACTTCAGTATTATCACTGCGATGCCATCATGCATGTGAGGATGAGTCCAGGAGACATTTCCCCTGACCAGGATGTGACTGGAGGATTGATCGCTGCATCTCCCTGCCACTCCCATGATCTGCACACTCATCACGTACTTCTGAGGGATATGTCTTAAAGACAGTGTGACAGGGGCCAGAATTACGGTGTTGCTGGTTAAGCTGCTGCCTGAAACAGCATCCCATAACTCTGGTGTCAGTCGTGGTACCAAACTCTGCTATCTGTCCTGGCCGCTCTGCTTCTTGGTTCAGCTCTCTGCTAATGGGCCTGGAAAGGCCAAAGATGGCTCAGGAACCCCAGCCCCTGCTGCACCTGTGGGAGATAGATGGAGTTCCAGGTTCTCTTCCGGCCCAGTCCCCAAGCCTTTGTGGCCATTTGGATGGAAGATCAATCAGTGTGTGTGTGTGTCTGACTTTCAAATCAACCTTTAAAAAAAGACAGTGTGGTAATCCACTCAGTTACTCATGGAAACATTCCTTTCCCATTAGAGTGATCTTGCACACCCTCACACCTGTTCCTCTCTCGATTTAGGCTCATGTTGGTAAACTCTATGCAAGGATTCAGGCAAAGATACAAATGAAATAATTGCTGTTGTTGGGGGACGGCCACAGGCTTGCAGTAGGAGCAGGACTGGCATCAGCACGGGGTTCGGGTGCTGGTACCGCAGCTGGGTCTTCACAGGTCACCACGGATATCCCACTTCACGGAAAGCACCCAAGGCGCATCCTCAAGAAGTGCAGTTTCATGCGTCTCATGCATCTCCCTTCAGTTGATATCAGTCATGTTAACGTAAGCGAAAACCAATCACAGCTGAAACTCCAGGATTCCAACAGATCACAGTACAGCAATCGGGACTCCTGCTAAGCCAGCACCTCAGTTCCAATCAGTTCAGCGCACGTTTCTCCTGTCCCTGTCGTGGACCAGGTGACCAAGGCAACAGGAGCTGGTCATGCACCTTGGCCTGCTGCTGCTCACCGCCTCCTGGCACAGCTCAGTCCTCCCAGCCCAGGAGGGGGGTGCTGGGACCACAGAGATGCCGGCTCCGAACCCGGCCTCAACCCCACTGGATGGCCGCTTCTCTCCTCCGCACGACTCTCCCTTGTAACTGGCTGTGCCCAAAGCCTCTCTTCCTATAGCAACAGACACTTTTTCTTCAAAATGAAAAGCACCTATTAAATTACCTTCCAGGAAGGAACTAGGGAGCGAGGTCATGACGTCAGCAGGTCACCACGAGTATTTGTGGAGAAATCAATCTCACAAAATCTGAGCACAGAAATCTGCCCTGGAGCCGGCTCCCCAGGAACGGGACAGCAGACCCTTCACCCGGGAGATTCGGCTGAAGTCTGTGCAGCCCCCAGAGTCAAGGTCGGTTTTGTGTGCTGAACTCAATTTTCTTGTGTCTTGCGCACAGGTAAATGGTAATTAAGCGTTAATGAAGAGCCTTAGGCTGATTACAATTGACATAATTGCTGTAGTCAGTTCATGTCCGTGTTTTCCACACTGGGCAGCACTGGGAAGACAAAGCACCGGAGACTGCAGTCCGTTTTCCTAGTGGAGCAAATGGAGTCTTGATGGAAAACTGGAGCCAAGACGCATAGTAAGAGCGTCGTGTGACCCGTGTCCACCTCCAGCCGTGGCCGCTAAACAGCACTGAGGAAAAGCCAGTGCCCTGGCATCCCCTAGCCCATAACCCGTGCCAAGATTATCTTCAAGCAGGGAAACATGACAACGTTAGTGGAGAGGGAAAGTTCAGGATGTCAGATTCAACGGTGCTACTTTAATGTTGCTACTTTAATGGCTATTAAAGTTGATGCAAGGAAGTCCTCTCGCCTGGTTTCCTTGGTGTCAGAACAGGAAGATTTAAAGTAAAATCAATTAATATAAAGAATATAAGCCAAAGGGTCACCAAGGGCACCACTCTTTATTAGATAAGTGCCATGTGCGCTTTTTAGTCAAAACAAAGCCTAGTGCAGCAGGTACTTCAGACAATAAACACGGAGATGAGGGGCTCTCAACGAGCTGTCAACACCGGAGGAGAGGTGAAAGGATCCGTGTTAGCAAAATTAGCACTTAAATATTGATTATCACAGCCCTCCCTGTTAACATTTCTGAATCAAGCTACACTCCATTACAAAGCAATTGCTCACACAGATGACACGCTGTTTGTGGCAGGATCAAAGTCATCTAATGTTTCCACATTCACACACCTGGGAACTTTCAAGCACAGCCAATTAGCAGACGCTTGTTAATCCGGATTATAGCTCATGCTCAGCAATACAAAGGCTTTCTGCCCTCCGGTGGCTGGTCTAGTAGACTGGAGACTAAATTCTGACACTCGAGCACCAAGTGCTCAAACAGAAGCATGACAATTGGCGTCTCAGTCACACTGACACTAGGGTCTATGATGGCTGCAGCTGTGTTCTTGGTGCTGTGGGACACCAGGGGGCTGTCCCCTGAGTGACGGTGTGGCTCTGCTCTGTGCAGTGCAGATGGGAGCTTCCCTAGTTCCTGCTGGGTGGGTGTGACAGACGCTGGGGCAGAGGGCACCAAAGCCCTAGCTGCGGAAGCACTGGGCCGTGTCCAAGAGACTTTGCACCAGTCCTACGGGGTGGGTTTAGGCGATGCTGGGGACTGTGCACTGGCAGCTGTGGGTCTGATGGTGGAATGCAGCGAGGTTCCTCCTTAGGTCCCATAGAGTGGATTCTGGTGACCGCAGGGTAGGGGACAGCGAGTGACAACCTGGAGGATTCTGCTGAAGGGATCTTCAGAGCTGGGGCAGCCACTCAGGAGTCCTTTAGGTAACCAGGGAGCAGGGAGAGGCTGTGTGGAGCAGGGACACACACCAAGCACATGGGCCTTGCCCAGAGAGGAGCCATCCAAGGGGAGCAGGTGACAGCGGGTTTGTCAGAGGCAGGCGCAGCGATGGAGGATGAAGTGGAAGACAGATGGTGGTGAGTTTTCACGGAAGCTTCTAGAGCGTTTTGGCAACGGGGAAACTCAGACATGTCTCTGGCTGAGAAGGGCAGGGTGAGCGGACAAGGGCAGGGAGAGAGGAAGTGCTTCAGAAACCATGGCAACTGGGATGGACCTGAGACGACCTTGACAGGAGGTGCAAGCTGAGAGCCGTGTGGGACTGTGTGAATCTGCCGTGAATCTACATGTATGGGGGTGAGGTAGAGACAGGTGCAAGCGAGCACTCTGGGGGTTCTGTCCTGAGCCACGGGCAGAAAGGAGTGGACACGGAGAAAGACCAGGAAGGCGTCAGCAAGACCGGTCTGGGCGGGCACACAGGAGGGGCCAAGCTTCCTGCTCTGCGTCTCTCAGCAGAGATGCTGGGCGGTGGCTGGGGTGGCTGGCGTCTCCTGCGGTGTGGACAGCAGTGGGGATGGAAAGACAGGAGAGCTGAGGAGACGCCCTCGTGGCCCCTGGGCTCCACAGTTGGGGAAAAATGACACGGAGCAGGGATTACTACAGGCAGGCCTGAGATCGCCAGGAACCAGCCAGGGGTGACACGGAGCAGAGACACAGGAAGTGCTGAGAGGAGGTGTTCACGCGCAGTGGGGAAGCTCCAGTGGGGGACGGAGTTCCGAGATCACCTCTGATGGTAAACGCTGGTCTAAAACGGATTTTCAAGACCGTTGGAAGGGAATCTGGTATTCTGAATGTCTCTAAGGACACCAACGCTGAGGCGAGTTCTTTCCTGCCGCCAAGGCTTAGCCCATGTGACCGGCACCGCAGCGAGTCAGCACAGTTCTCCACGCAAAGCCGACGGCTGGGGCACCCAGCCTTCTGCCTCTGCAGCGGCGGCATTGGGCGCATCCACCGTATGGGGAAATGTTCTGTTTCAGTCCCATTTGAGGCATTTTGAAGTCGGAGACTAGCCCAGATGTCTGACTGCTAACAAGAGTGTGGCTTGTGAATGGCAGTGCCATCTTAGACGTAGATTCCTTGTTGTGTCTTAGCCCGGTGTCAGAAAGAGACACGGGCATTTCAGCCCCTCCCGCAGAAGGCGCAGGGACCCTCCATGTGCTGGACAGGGCCTCCCGCCATCTGAGGGGTGCAGGCCTTTGGTCTGGAGGCACTGTGCTTGGGGTAGGTTCTGGCTGGACTCTTTGGCAAGGGAGGGCGGGAGGAGGGTGGACACACAGCTGTCATCTGGCCGTGCCGCACAGAGGTTGACCACGTATCCCCGTCACCCTGCACTGAGGCAGGGTGACATGGAAACATCAGTTCCTGGATTTTGATTGATGGACAGTAACCTGCTCTTCAAGAATCCAGGAAGTCCTGGGCAATGCTGGGGCTGTCCTATACCCAACCCAGGTATAGGGATCGAGTTCACACTGGGTCTGGAGACAGAGCCCTGCCCATGGTCCCTGGGAAAGTGAGTGTTGATCTGAGCTGGGCTCCGAGCACCCTGGCCAGGGCTCATGGGGGAAACTTCCTGTGATTACGGCTGAGGTGCAGTGAGAGACCATCTGGGTGAGGTCTGCGGCTGCACAGAGCCGCGGCGCCCGGGGGACGGTGGTGGGGAGCCCACACTGCTCCCTCTGTGCTCACCGCCCACACCTCACGCGGGTTTCCAAGGAGACCCAGTGTGGCAAAGCCACCATGGAACAGGCTAGAGTCGAGTGACTCACATCCACCCATAGGCCTGCTCTCCACGGGCTGTTTTACTCAGGGCCCAGCGTGCAGCAGGCGGCACCCTCTCAGCTGGACTCCGACAGTGTCTTTGCGAAGGTCGGGTGTAGGGACCCTAGGGGAGCTGGGCTTCTGTGAGGGCAGAAATTCCCAAGGGTCTGCGTGGACGAGGCCCTGTGAGCCAAGCAGGAGAGAGGACGGCGGGGCTCAGCGAGTGCCGGCAAACGGAGGGGAGGCAGACAGGGCCCTCCTGCGTCTCCTGACTGAGCACTGAGCACCCACGGGAGCCGGGCCCACGCGGATCAGCCTCTCCAGCCACGGAACAGAAAACACCTGACAGGGAATGAGGGAACGAAGAGCTTCAGAAACGGAAATGTACTCGGGATGGATACATTGTTTTTACCTTTCCTTTTTCCTGAATGAGGAGTACACAATGTCTACATTTAATAAAGTCCACTCCGCAAATAGGTACAATTATGAAATGGTAAGAATGTTTCCACGTTAACATGATACCAATACGAAGAGAACAGAGTCAATGGAGTTCAAGTAACCGCGGGTCCACCTGGCGGTGCAGCAGGTTACGCTGCCGCGATTTGAGTTCTCGCTGTACCATTTCTGATGCAGCTCCCTGCTAGTTTCGCAAGTTCAGCGCAAGTTCAGCGCAAGTTCTCAGGCCCCTGTGCCCACGTGGGAGACCGGGTGGAGGTCCTGGCTCCTGGCCTCAGCGTGGCCCAGCCCTGACCGTTGTGCCTATTTGACCACGGAACCAGCAGACGGAAGCGCTCACTCTCTCTGTGTCGCCCTCTTTTCCTCCCTCCCTCTCCCTCTCTCTGTTTCTGTAACTGCCTTTTAAGTAAATAATATAAACACACCTTCAAGAAATAAAGTACTGAGGACAGACACGGAAGGTCAACTTATGAGAGGCTGAAATTGTCTGAATCATGTCCCGGCTCTGCACGTTCATAAATAACCATTCAAAGTTTTCGTATCTTGTGTTTTCCTTTCTGTCAGAGTCTAAAGACCCTATTGCAGGAACTCATTTGCAAAAACACTGAGAGCAGACATGTTTTTACCCTTAAAATGGCCTTTTCCAAATTACATGCTAGATTTGAGGATCTATTAGCTAGCAACAGGGACGGTGGGACGACAGCCAGATGCTGTGTTAAACCACACGTGACGGCCGGCACGAGTGTTTAATCCACAACAATGGCAGTTTCACGGTGTTCCAACTGGGATGCACAGGAGACCAAGTGAAACAAACGAACCCGGCTTCACCTCTACAGGGAGTTCACCAGCATCCCGTCCTAACTGGTGATGTATTAACTGCCTGGAGCAAACGCGCCATCCTGAAATCATTACAATAGAGGACCTGAAGGAACACAGATCAGAAGCGACTTCGTGTTTCTATGGAATTTTAAAGGCGAGGACAGAGGCCAAGAAGAAAGCTCAGCATTCACTTACGTGTGATGCAGGGGCCACGCTCGGCATGGCAACACAGGATGAGGAAGCAGGCAGACCAGCCCTCCATTCTATAGCGACCTTTCAACACGTCGAATTGACCTAAGCTAATTTTCCTACGCATATCCTAAACATGGCCCACCAGTGGCCTGCCAGGAGCTGAGTGTGTGCACACGCAAGTCCGGCTGTTTTCAGGAAGGTGGCTGACCTTGTGCCCCCAAGCACGAGGCTCCTCCCGTGGTACATCCGAACAGCATAAACAGCAGGAACAGCTGCACAACATCTCCACTCCTCCTTTTTAGGAAACCACTAACTAAAGACAGACTAGGTAGCAAAGAGCCGGGAGGTGGCCGTGCCTGGGCGGCAACGAGCTTCAGCAGGGGAGACTGTGCTATGAGCTACTCCACCCCTGAGCCCGTGGAAGACGAGAGAGGACGCTCCAGGCCGGGGGCGCCGCCTGAGAGCTGGAGCAGACAGTGTCCACACGGTCTCGCCTTCCCCCAGGTCCTCACGGTCACGTCCTGGCACCGTGCCCGCACGGTCTCCACCGACACAAGCACTGGCCCTGTGTCTTCATGTCTGCAGACCCACAACACATGCAGAACTCAAGCAAATTTGCTAACACTTTTCCCTGGCTAATCTGTCTTTTTTGGGAGAGACTCAGTGTATATGAAAGAAACCTCTTCTCTTCTATAATATGTATTTTCCAAAATTCAAATGAAATATTTATCTATTTATTTGAAGACAACTGGACACACGTACACACAGACACTCCATCTGCTGGCTCACTCCCCAAGTGGCCACAGCGTCCAGGGATTGGGCCAGGCCAAAGCCAGGAGCCCGGAACTAAACCTCGGTCTTCCGCATGGGCGGCAGGGGCCCAAGTACTTGGATTATTTTCTGCTACTTTTCCCAGGGAGCTGGACTGGAAATGAAGCAGCCAGATCTCAAACCGTGCTCATATGTGACACGAGTGTCTCGGGTGGTGGCTCAACCCACTGTACCACAAGGCTGGCCCTTCAAGTTAGCCCATCAGAAACGACATCCCTAAGGGGAGGTTTAGGAACACACAGGGACTGTGGCTGTGGCACAGCAGGCGAATCCGCCGCTTGTGACCCTGGCATCCCACACGGGGCGTCAGTTTGAGTCCTGGCTGCTCTGCTTCTACCCCCATTCCCGCTAACGTGCCTGTGAGACAGCAGATGGGGGCTCATGACCGTGGGTCCCTGCCAACCAGATGGGAGACTTGGATGGAGTTCTTGGCTCCTGGCTTCAGCCTGGTCCAGCTCTGACTATTGTAGCCGTTTGGGGAGTGAACCAGCAGATGAGAGATAAAGCAAGCACACTCTCTCTCTCTCTCTGACTCTCCCCTGTCTCTGTTGATCTGTCTTTCAAATAAAAAATAAATAAACCTTAAAAATGAAACACACTGGAGCCGTGTTCACCATGCAGACGAGCTGTGAAGACAGAGACGGCAGGCAGTGCACCTACTTGAGAACTGGATGGAGAAGCCGGACTTGCTGATGAAGAAGTCGCTGTCGAACTGCAGGGTGAGGGAGCTGAAGGTGCTGTGGATGTCGCCGGGGAGGGCCGAGCCGCTCCACTCCTTCAGCAGGATGTTGCTGTCCACGGGGCCGTCCCAGACCTTGAGGATGTCGTGTGCCATCTCGGTGTCAAAGACGATGAAGTGCAGGCTGCAGGACAGAGCAGGAACACACGTGGTGTTTAGTGGTCAGCAGGCCTTCCACCTGCGAGCACAGCCCGCCTCGGGTGGCACCGTCCACTGCCTTCCCACTTGCACAAAGCCCTCAGGCGTGTGCCGCAGTGGCTTCTGCCAGCTAAGAGTGAAGGAGTCAGGGTGCACAGAAATCAGCTCTGTGCCGGTCAGAACGCAGCACGCACGGCTGAAGTCTGCCCAGGATGCAGAGTGTGAACTGCAGGCTAAGCTATCCCCATGGGGGTCACACAGGTGCTTCTGAGACTGCCAGGCCTGCCTTTCTCACGGCTTTCTAGGGCACGCACACCAAGCAGCCTCCTTTGAAGCCAGTAGAAGTCAGTGTGAGAATCCGTGTCCGGGTTGTTCCCGAATGCACCACAAGGTGGCAGCACGCACACCGGGCGGATGAGGGCACACCTGGCCTGTGCTCTCCTACTGGCACCTGGGTGGCCGACCCGCCCCTTGGGTTTGGTTCTACTTAGTTTGAGAAAAAAATACTTCACTTGAAATACCCGCATGAAGGTAACAAGGGTGGTATAGACTCCTGCAGAACATTCTGACACACTCCCATGAAGCTCACAGACTTTTTCCCAGCAGTGTGTTGGCCAGCACCTGTCCAGCCCTATTCAGCCTGATGGACAAGCTGAGCTAAGGCCAACAGGCGTCTGCATTTCTGGAATGTTCTGTGTAACCGATTTTCCTTTGCTGCTCACTGAGGAGCAACTGTGAGGTGACACAATCAGAGACGGCCCTGGAAAGCCGCACGTAGACCTCTGTTTTGTGGGTGTTACCCATCAGCCGAAGCATCTACCTCACCCGCACACAGCATGCAGTGTCCTGTACCAGTGCCCAGCGGGACACGTGGACTGTACCGCAGACTGTAAATGCACCAGGCCCGGGCCTTCCCACCACCAGTGCTGACGTGTCGCTCTCCTGGCTCCATGTCTTCTTACAAACCAAACACAGGCAGAGGCAGCCTTGCTTCCCGCCTCAGCGCCCCTGCCCTGTGGGGGCTCCGGTGTCCTGGTGACACTACGTCCCCCAGCTGTGTACTGGTGGCAGCACAGGCTGCAGAGTGAGCCACACAGTAGACACCGTTTTCTCTTTATTACTATGATTATAATTGCACATCTTTATGAGATGCAGTGCGGTAATTTGATACATGCATCCAGTGTGTGATGGTCAGATCAGGACAGCTCCCACAGCTACCATTTTCATGCACTGAGTGGGTCACACTAAAAGCAATGGCGAATTTTGTTACTTTCATACAGAGTTGGGAATTTTGAAGCTATATAATAGCATGAGAAACACCTTAATTGTCCAGTCCATCCTCTACTAAAGCGTCTTCAGTTGCCACTTTCCAGTTAAGGCAGTCAGTGCTGTACTGGTCATTCTACAACTCAATCCAAGGTTCTCCACAGTTTAAAAAAAAGTCCCATTTACTTAATGTGTTAGGAGGGTTTTTTCTTATGTTGTTGAGATGAAAAAGTATTAAATTCTACAAAGTTCTTTTAGCAACTATAAGAGCACAGAGTTTTTTTAATACATAAATGAAATGAATTATAGAGTTAGATTCTTCATTTTTCTCTCATAATGTGTTTGTCTTTGGAAATGAAAGTTATTTTAGGCATATTGAATGAACTGGACCACTTTCTTATTTTTTTTCTTTCGTGGAATAGATTTTTTCCAAATATTGTATATTGAATTAGATAATCTATTTTATAAAATTTTCTAGGATGTCATCTCTCCTATAGGTTTATCACTATTTCCATTCTGAATGTACATTATGAGAGTCTCTTGTATTTTATGTCAATAAATCTCATCAGTTGTCTACACAGTGACACTGTTTAAAGAATCATTTCATTGTTTTCAAATTACTTTTATTGCTTCATTCGTTATGGTACTATATATATACTTTATCCAAGATGATATCTTCGAATATACTCTGACACTATTTAGAAAATTTCCATTAGTCTAATAGGAATTTTTCCTATTATATTCTTTCTCTCTCTCTCTATATATATATATATTTATGGATCTCATTACAAATTAAGCTATTAACTTTGCATATTATTATTTTCAAAACAGAGGACATTTGTGTTACTTTTTTGTTACAGACTTCTAGTGCTATCCCATTTTGTCAGGAGGCATGGTACAAAAGTTGTGTTTCTTTGTATTTATTACTTATTTGTTTCTTTGATCACATTTTTATACCTCTCATATTTATTTGAATAGAATCTGCTGTTTCCAATTATATGTTTTATATATCTTTTAAATAAGATTAAACTGCATAGTTCATAGCCTTTACATTCACTAAATTTTTATCTATCTGACACATATCATATAAAGAGATTAAGAGTGTGTTATGTAATGAACAATGTCTCCAGATAACTCCATTATTTGCTGGTTTCTTTGTTTTTAAACTATGTTCTTAGCTGGATACAAATTTCTGTTTTATGTACTTGATGAACATAATCCCTAAATAACATACCCATAGTATGGTATATACGGAACAGTAACTGTATAACTGGTATATTTACAAAGGACTGGAAGGGAGTTTGCTTACAGGATTCAGCACTTCCAAGATGTTTTTATTCTGTTCTATACTGTTAAGAACTCCTTCAGCAGGTCAACATACACCTACCTCACCCCTCCCCACATCAGGAGAATCAGGAAAAGTTGGAAGCATTTCCACTAACACCCAGAACCAGAGAAGGATATACTCTCTCACCATTGCTATTCAATATAGTTCTGCAGTTTTAGCCAGAATCATCAGTTAAGAGAAAAAAACTAAGTGATACAAATTGGAAACAAGAAAGTCAAATTATTCTTGCCTGAAGAGGACATAATTTTATATATAGGGGAACCAAAAGACTCTACTAAGAGACTATTGAATTCAGAGTATGGTACATTTGCAGGATATAAAGTGAACCCACAAAAAATCAACATTCTTTATATACAAAGATAATATCATGGCTGAGAAAAAACTTGTAATATCACTAACACAATAGCTACAAAAACTTTAAATACATTTAAATAAATTTAACAACAATGTGAAAAGTCTCTACAATGAAAATTTCAAAATATTAAAGAAAGAAATAGAAGACACAAAAAATGGAAAATCTTCCATGTCCCTGGACTGAAAGAATTGATATCAACAAAATGTCCATTCTACCCAAAGCAGTTTACAGATTCAATGCAATCCCCACCAAAATACCAATGACATTCATCTCATATATAGAAAAAAAATGAGACCCTGAATAGCTAAAGAAATCATAAACAACAGAAACAAAGCCAAAGGTATCACAATACCAGATCTCAAGATATACCATGGGGTCAGTTATATTCAAAACAGCCTGGTACTGAAATAAAAATAGAGATATAGATCAATTGAACATAATAGAAATCCCAGAAATTAATCCACACTGCCACAACTAGCTAATCTTTGACAAATGCACGAAAATCAATTCTTTGAGAAAGGAATGTGTCTTCAACAAATGCTGCTTGGACCTACACATGCAGAAGTATGAAATAAGACCCTTATATTAACACCTTATAGAAAAATCAATTATAAATGGACCGAGGATCTAAATCTATGACCAAATATCACCAAATTACCAGAGGAAAATATCAGGGGATCTCTGCAAGACAATGGCATAGGAAATGACTTCTTGGAAAAGATATTAGAAGCACAAGCAATCAAAGAAAAAATAGACAAATCAGATTGCATTAAGCTAAGAAGATTCTGCACGGTAAAGAAACACTCACCTAATGAAGAGGCAACCACAGAGTGGGAGATGATATTTGTAAACTATGCAACTGATTAAAGATTAATATCCAGGATCTATTTAGAGCTCAAGAAACTCAACAACTGCAAAACAAACCACCCAGTTAAGAAATAGGCAAAAGAAATGAACAGGCATTTTTCAAAGGATGAAGTTCAAATGGCAAACAGACACATGAAAATATGCTCGGGATCACTAGCCATCAAGGAAATGCAAATTAAAACCACAGCAAGGTTTCACCTCACTCCAGTTAGAAAATAACAAATGCTGTCAAGGACATGGGAAGAAAGTATCCTAATCTACTGTTGGTGGGGATGTAAACTAGTACAACCATTACAGAAGGCAGTATGGAGATTCCTAAGAAATATGAAAATAAATCTACCACATGACCCAGCCATCCACTCCTGGGAATTTACCCAAATGAAATGAAATCAGCATATGAAAGAGTTATTTGTACCCCCATGTTTATTATAGCTCAATTCAAAATAGTTGATATGCAATCAACCAAGATGTCTACCAACTGATGACTGGATAAATAAAATGTGGTATATAAACACTATTGAATACAACTCAGTCATAGACAAAAATTAAATCCTGTCTTTTGCAACAAAATGAATGCAACTGTAAACCATGATGCTTAGTGAAATAAGCCAGTCCCCAAAGACACATATCGTGTTTTATCTGATATGTGGTAGTTAATATAGAATAACAAAAAATGTATAGGAATGAAACAGACATCTTATGATTTGGTTGTTTTTTTAGCCCTTGTTTATATTAGTGTGGAACTGTGGTCTTCCTACTGCTTACTTGTTGGATATTATGGTTAATGGTGAACTAAGCCCATGATTATTAAAAAGATCAAAATAGTATCTGAAGAGAGGAAGAAGGGGGATTGATGGAAGGAGAGAGGAAGGAAGGGGTTACAGCTGTCTTCTTAGAACTGTACCTATGAAATATATGAAATCTAGTCTCTTTATATTAACAAAAATAAAAATAGTAAGATTGATAATAAACTGAAAACACTATTTAAAAATTCCTCATATGTGACATAATATATTTTAAATACATATGATGAAGTCACTAAACAAATAAAAATAAGTAAAAATGAACATGACTGGGGCTGAGGATGGGGCTGTGGTGTGGTAGATTAAGGCTCTGCCTGCCATACTGTCATCTCATATGGACACTGATTCTAGTACCAGCAGCTCCACTTCCAATGCAATTCTCTGCTGATGGCCCAGAAAAGCAGTGGAGGAAGGTCCAAGTACTTGGGCCCCTGTACCTGCATGGGGGACCTGGAGGAAGCACCTGGCTCCTGGCTTTGGATTGGCACAGTGCCAGCTGTTGCGGCCATAGTGGGAGTGAACCAGCAGATGGAAGACCTCTCTCTCGGTTTCTCCCTCTTTCTGTCTGTAACTCTGCCTCAAATAAATAAATCTTTTAAGAAAATAAACTTGACTAACTGGAATTAAAAATCTGTGCTTAAGAAATTATGATTAGATTTAAAACAAATTTAAAAGAAGGACATACAGTAGAAGGGTAAGTGAATTAAGCAAATAATAAACACTGTATTCATGATACATTATAACAGTAGGGGAAAGAAACAAGGTAAAGATAGACATTCTAGCTTGGACAGAATGAGCAATAGACTTCAATCGAAGAGTTCACAAAGGGGGACAGATGTACACCTCGATTATTCATCAGAGAAATGCAGACAATAATTATTACACAACACTAGGATCGCTGCCATGATAAATCAGTCCTCCGTAAATGAGCTGAAAAGGCAGCATTCTTGGGACCACAGCCCCTGTGGCAGGAGTGGAGGGGGAGCTGCCTGACAGAGTGTGCCTGTCTGAAGGACTTACAGGTGACCAGCAGCTTCAACGCCTGGTGTGAACCCAGAGCATTCATACATTCACCACCCAACATGTCAAAGCCTGCTCAACACAGCACCACTCACAATAACCCCAGCCTGGACCACACAACCCAAGTGCCCCTCAACACCCAGAAGGGCTAAGTGTGATGGGATATCCAGCACCACTCAGGTACAGAACACACAAGTCCAGGTCACCCCATCTTCTATAACACTCAAATCCAGCAAACTCGTCTGAAGTTGATCCCTTATTACTCATGAGAAGAGACGACACAGAAGCAACCCTGGGGTCCCGAGAACACTCAGTTTCTTGGTGAGGGTGCTGGTGATACAGGGATGTTTGTTTTGGGACAACCTGCACCTTGAATAATTTATGCAGGTTTACACATGCATGTGGCGAGCCAGTAAGAGGCTTACATGGATAAAAAAGCATCCTGCCATACTTGTGACTCCAACAGAAAACAGAACAAAACCTATATAATGACAATGTGACAATCATCTTTCATAGACATGGAAAACTTCAGAAAGTCAGAATTCCAGACTGTACAGCACGAGGCAGGAAGGTTAAAAAGTTGAACAAAATATGGCATCCTTAAGGAACTAAGAGCTGAATCAGATACAGGCACATGAAGAACAATCACACACCACAGTACACAGTGACACACCGCACAATGCTACAGATAAGGCATCAGGCAGGCGCACAGGGTGGCGCGCATCTGATTCTGCCATGCTGGGTCACGACAGCTCTCACCAGGACAAGAGAAGCAAGGAGGAGATTTAAGTAAAGGGAACAACAGGCATTGCAGGTTGCAGGCAAAGTATAAGAGAATGCACACACACACACACTCACACACACTCACATACACACACACACACACACTCACACAAGAAACTGAAGTTTCAAATGTCAGATAAGTAAAAATATAAAAGCTACAAATAAATGTAACAAAATGTTTAAATATTTTCCTCATCAGATTGACCAAAGATTAAAAAGATGTTATCCAGTTTCAATGATAATGTAGGTTCACTGCATTTTCATGTATTATTTGTGGCCATACCTACCCCTTTTAGAATAATTTTGAAATGGCTATAAAAATCCGAATATGCACACACAGCAAGTCCAGCTAGAGATTGATCATAAAAAGTACACTCAGGATGACATATGGGGAGGATAGTAGCATTATTTATAACAGTGAAAAAAAATGGTAACAACCTGAGTGTCTGCAAAGGATATCGTGTAAGTAAATTCTGGTACGTTCAGGCAGTGGATATTCAGCTAAAGAGAGTGAGACAGAATTACAAGGAAGGACATGAAAATTTGATCAGGTTAACTATGAAAAAAATCTGCAGGGTAATATTATGGTATATTATTTTTGTAAAAATAATTAAATAGATGAATAAACATATCCAATTGTATGTATTTATATTTGCATAGAAAATATATATATACATATACTACACTTTCAATTATAGTTATTTAGGAGACTACAATTATAGCATTTAGGGTTTTAATTTTGTGCAACACTATTTCAAAACAAAGAAAAGTACATAAACTTGAATGCCAAGAAGAGGAGCCTAAATTTATTTTGTGTATGATAAGAAACCAAGTTTTCTTTAATGGTCAAGTGTAATGATTACCTTTGCTTAATAGAAAATTGCACTAAGGTACATGGAAGTGTTTACATCATTTCATGTAGCAAACGACTTCTTATTAATACATTCTTAGGTATTAGTTATAATACTAGCAAATCTTACTTTCAGGACTCTGTGCCACAGCATTATATATAATATCAACAATTTGAAATAGCATAAACAGGGGCCAGTGTCCTGGCACAGCTGGTTAAGCTACTGCCTACAATACAGGCATCCTATATGTCTGCTGGTTCACGTTCCGCTGCTCCACTTCTAATCCAGCTCCCAGCTAACAGCCTGGAAAAGGAGCAGAAAATGATCCAAGTACTTGGGCCCCTGCCACCCACATGGGTGACCCAGATGAAGCTTCCGGCTCTGCCCTGGCCATTATGGCCATCTAGGGAGTGAACCAGCAGCTGGAAGACCTTTCTCTCTCTCTGTGTCTCCCCCTCTCCCTCTCCCTCTTTCTGTAACTCTTTCAAAGTAAATAAATAAATCTTAGAAAAAAGAAGTATCATAAGCAACTAGATACTATCATACTGTCGAGCGGGCCTGGGCACTGTAAGCCTAGGGCAACAAGTTAGCAGCTGTGTCTGTGGGGAAATGGTCTATTTGTTTTCAGTTGGTTGTTTTACTTTTAAAGTCTTTATACCTTGGCTAGTTTAACAATTTTATGAAATGAATACTTTTTAACGTCTCGTAGACTGAGAGCGGTGGCTGGGAGTGGCTGGTGGGTTCACAGGAGGCGGGTCTGAAGGTCTGCCTATAGCAGGGCAGCCGTGGTGGGCAGGGCTTCTGTGGTACTGGAGGTGAGGACTCTAGAAGCAGGGAGCAAGAGGGGCTTGTCCCGACACTGTGGGGTCTTCCCTGGGTGTGTCCACTCTAGGTGATGGCGGGGACGGGCACACAGGGAGAGTGAGAAGGGGAGGGCGTGTTTGCTGGAGATGTGCCTGCAGACTTCCTGGAAGAGAGCAGATCACTCTGGCGGGTGAGAGGGGTGACGTCCTTCTAGAGGCTCTCGCATTTAACTGGGCCCTGCACGACGGGAAGGCTCTGAGCGTGAGGCCACGAGTGGAAGCCGGGGAAGAGCATCCGTTGGAAGAAAGGCACCATTCGCCGACTGTGGTCGGAGAACTACCAGTGCCTCAGAACCCGGGTGTTCAGGGCACAGGCCAGCAGGTGTAGCTGAAACCATGGGGCCACAGGCTGCCAACCACGGACATGGGTGTGGGTGTGGGGCCTATGCTGGTCGGCTGACGTCCGGAGCATCTGAGAGACTGGAGGATGCATGAGAGATGGGAGGACGCATGAGAGACGGGAGGACCCATAAGAGACGGGAGGACGCATGAGACTGGAGGATGCATGAGAGACGGGAGGACCCATGAGAGACTGGAGGATGCATGAGAGACGGGAGGACGCATGAGAGACTGGAGGATGCATGAGAGATGGGAGGACGCATGAGAGACAGGAGGACGCATGAGAGACGGGAGGACGCATGAGACTGGAGGATGCATGAGAGACTGGAGGATGCATGAGAGATGGGAGGACGCATGAGAGACAGGAGGATGAATGAGAGACAGGAGGATGCAGGGGACGGATTTGGGAAGGTCAGTGGAGAGGACAGAAAGGCACAGGACAGAATTGGGGCTACAGGGAGGAGGTGTTGACAGCAGACAGCAGGAAGGAAGGGCGCACAGCAGCGCACACAGGGCTTGGGTTTTCCACGCATCACGTGCTCGTCCAGTTTCCACCATGGAGACCTTGGTTGCACTCACCACAAGGATGCTCTGTGAGAGTTACTAATGTATTCCTCCTCAACATCCACCACAGCGCTAGGAAGCTCCGTGAGATCCAGGAAAGATCCCAGGGAGGATGCACCCATTTCTTCCTCCTCTGGATCCTCAGTGTCCTGAAATCTCCAGCAGTGTCTTCCCTGTTGGGGGCGGGGTGGGGGTCAGCGCCTCTGGGGCATCTGCAGCCTTGCCTCCCCCAAGCACCTCCATCCTGGGACATGTGGCCTCTGCTGCCACCCTCTGCAGCGGTCCCCGCCACCAGCGAGTTCTCTTAGTGCTATCTACACGCCACTCAGACGCCACTTCCTGTGACATTGTTTTTCACTTCCTCTCAGCTCTTCCCACTTCATTGGCCAAGGCCTTCTTGGAAATGTCTACTGAGTTACTTCTGGGAGCCCAGGAGGCAAGAGAGCCATCCTCTGGGCCGTCAGTAAACTTAGGACAGGAGGCCATGTGCTGGCTGGCTTTGAAACAGATGTGGGTAGTCACTGCCAGACATAGAGTGTGTGTGGGGGGATATGAGTGAGGAGCTGCCAGGGATGTTTGTGCTTCACCCACATTCTCACGATAACATACACTGGCCACTGACAAGTGTGGCACTGGGGACTGGACACCCTGGTGCAGGGCAGCTGGGACGGCAGCCACAGACACGCGTAGGAGCTGGTATCTCTCCTGCTGTCTCAGCTTGCAACAGCGGCAGCGCCCTTCACCAGCTCTCTCTGCAGAGGGAAGGGGAGGCCCCACCATGGTCCTCCTGGGCCAGCTTGGCCAGAGAGAGACTCGCAGTGTGGGCTCCCAGTGTCTGGGGAAGCACCACGGAGATGGGATCACTGCCTGCTGTTTTCCTCGAGTGCGCTTCCCTGCCTCAATGGCTGCTCAGCGATGGATTAACCTACTCCCGTGTCTGCAGGCTGATCTCACCCTAACGTCTCCAGAGCCTGGCATGGCAGGAACCACATCCAGGACACACGCCTGGGAGACGGGCACCACCCCTCCATGGCGGTTCTCCTAATAGGAACAGGCTTCTCCATCTTGTAACCCTGAGGAATTTCAGGTTTTATGACACAGGAGCTTGCTGGAGGGCTTTCCCTGCAGCTCGCCCGCCAAATGTCATTGCCTGCGGATACTAGGGATAGAAATACACTCACAGTGAGGGTGCCGGAAAACTCCACGTGCAGAGACCAGCTGGAAGTACAGAGCACACACACACATTCACACACACCCTCACACACACCCTCACACACACACTCACACTCCCACACTCACTCTCTCACACACACACCCCAAACACTCTCACACACTCACACACACACACTCCCACACACCCACACACTCCCACACACACTCCCACACACTCACATACACTCACACACACACATTCCCACACACACTCACAACACCCCAAACACTCTCACACACACACACACACACTCACACACACCCACACACTCCCACACTCCCACACACACCCATACACTCCCACACACACTCACGCTTTTGTAGAACACAGCTGTCAGTGCCACCTGTTGAAGATTTCTATAAGGCTGCCATCTTTACTACACAAATCAGCTTTGTTAGGCAGTGACATGCACTGGGTCTCATACAGAAGTGGTTACCTCATACTCGTAAGTGGGGCGAATCTAATACTATGCTGTGTTAATGACTTTTAACTAAATTCCGCCCAGGTAACCACTTTCCAGCATGCATGTTAACAGTAAACAGCTCTTCCAGACCCAGGAACCCATCATAACCACGATTTGAGGTACTCTAGTAACTAACAAAAAAGTTACAGCGATGCGCAGCCAGAAGTTGCTCTGGGCCTCGATGAAATAAAAGTGGCACAGCAGGTTAATGCCCTGGCCTGAAGCGCCGGCATCCCATAGGAGTGCCGGTTCTAGTCCCAGCTGCTCCACTTCCAATCCAGCTCTCTGCTGTGGCCTGGAATAGCAGTGGAAGACGGCCCAAGTCCTTGGGCCCCTGCACCCATGTGGGAGATCCGGAGGAAGCTCCTGGCCTCAGATCGGCACAGCTCTGGCCGTTGTGGCCAACTGGTGAGTGAACCATTGGATGGAAGTCCTCTCTCTCTCTCTCTCTCTCTCTGCCTCTCCTCTCTCTGTGTA
Source organism: Sylvilagus bachmani (assembly GCA_015711505.1). Lineage (NCBI taxonomy): Eukaryota > Metazoa > Chordata > Mammalia > Lagomorpha > Leporidae > Sylvilagus > Sylvilagus bachmani. Next base: position 110,284,248 of record CM027401.1, on the reverse strand, counting down.
ACTCTGACTTTCAAATAAATATATAAATCTTAAAAAAAAAGAAATCACAGTGGCCCAAAAATTCTTGTCCCAAATTAGTGACACCAGATGTTTATACTTTTCAAGGTGCTGTCGGTTAGCCAGTCTGTGAGAACAGAAATGTTTACATTTAGAAATCGTAGTATGAATGTGAGGCACTGAGTTGCATATACACCAGCTTTTTTAATACCTTAGTTAATCCCTAGGCTCATGTTGGTGTGACTGATATATTACTTTTTTCTGAGTGCACAGTGTAGGTAATATTGGCTGTGGTACCAATAATGAAGACAGTAAATATGAAAGAGCCAACAGCAAATCTGATCAGATCCTATTTTTATACTACTGTAATTTAAGCCTACAATTTTATATGGTGTACCTTTAATTATGTTATTTTCCAGACCACCACAATAAAAATTGCATATATTTTCTGAATTACAAATGACTCAACCAGGGGAAACACTTTGAAATGAGTATCGATTGAATAAATTATTCATAAATATTCATACTTGCGGCTTAACTTTCTTATTACGGAAGAATTCATGCCTTAAATTTAAAAGATAGGTTTTAAAAAGTTATAATCTATACTTTTATATCTAAAGGATATGTGTGGGACAAAAACTTCTCTAGATTAGGACATCGCATGCAATGTGTTATTTTCTAGAATTCTAATGGATAAATGTTGAAGTTGTTCATGTTATAAATGTTGTGTGTTTTCTTGTTACTTCAAATCACTCCTTATGAATTCTTTTCCCTAAAAGATGTTAATGAAGTATTAGGCTCGCCTTCCAATGAATCCGTCACTTGGTTGCATTTAGAGAAAGACAGTGCTCATTCTAACTCCAGGAAAACAAGCCACAAGAGGAATTGCGACACAAGAGAAAAACCTGAAACCTCCTTAAAGAAAATAGATTCTGCCTGTGTGAAGTCATCCCATTTCTTACAGATGACTCTGAGTTTAAACATCAACACCAGTGGTACGGTTTTTATATTAGTCAAAAAAGGGTGAGGAATCCAAAAGTCAGAATATTTAGGGGCCAGTGTTGGGGCACAGTGGATTAAGCCACCGCCTGCAACTCTGGCATCCCATGTGAACACGAGTTCAAGACCTGTCCGCCCCACTTCCAATCCAGCTCCTTGCTAAGAGCCTAGGAAGGCAGTGGAACATGGTCTAAATGCATGGGTCCCTTCACCTAAATGGGGGACCCGGCCCAGCCCCAGTCACTAGAGCCATCTGGAGAGTGAACCAGTGGACAGAAGCTCTCTCTGTCTCACCTTCTCTCTGTATATAACTCTGTCTTTCGAATAAAGAAATATATCTTTTCAAAAATTAATCTTTATTATTTTTCAGTGAAAAGTGACTTCACTGATTTTCATGAAGGATATGGAATCTTAAACTCTTGTTACTCAAATATTGTCCCACTGTATAAATAATTATCTAATTACTGAATTTATCTTGAACATAAGCATATTAATTTTAAAGGTGTAACTATAAATAGTGTTTGCATTACCTGCATGTTTTAGGCTCTAGTTCTTGCTCATCTCTGTTAGGAAACTGGCGTAGTTTTATCTATGGCGTGATCTACACTCTGATTTACATCCTAAGCTCTAGCCCTTGCCACCATTGCTGGAAGCCAGGTGGCCACATGGCCCAACCTCTGTGGTCAAGCCCCACCCCCATCCTAAAGAGACTCGCTGCTCCTGCTTCCCTGCCCACCCTCTGGAAGTTTTAAAAGGACCTGTTCCTGAACACGTGGTGCTCTTGGCTCTTCTCTCCTGCTCGCCTCTCCCCTTCTCGTCTCTCTTCTCTCCTCTCTGTTTCTCTCTTATACTCTTTCTCTCTCTTACCTTCTTCGTCCCTCCCCTCCAGTCTGCTGGGTTTCCCCCAATAAACTCCTTCCCTTACTTGGGAGTTTGGTGTGCTTTGTGACGGCCAACAGTCTCTACGTAGGGAAAGTCTTCTCCTGAGAGGTTTCAAAGCCGCTCCGTTCACTCCCCAGACAGTGATGTAATTGCCCGGGTCTCCAGATGAGCCACAGAGCAGAAGGCATGGTCTCCTGCTCGGCCCACCCCACGTGGCTTTCACCCACACACAACTGCATATGAAGAATGAGTCTAGGAAATTTACGCATGGACGCAGGCTGAGGTCCCGGGGTCCCCTCTGTGAGCCCCTTCTGCTGCTCCCACTCATGATGCCGTCAAGGGGATGGTGCACTCGACAGCACAGAGAAAGTCTAAAGATGCAGGCCAGGTGCATGCCATCTGTAGGGGCCTAGCGTTCCTAACAAGTCCATCTTGTGAAATGTGAAACAACCACAGTGAACTCAGACAGTCCTGCCGAGGAGAAAAGAGAGTTTACAAGTGCTGCTGAGGACAATGTGCTCTTGCATCTCATCAAGGACTGTAATCAAAGAACTGACTTTAAAATTTCCTTTTGTGCTATATGCTAAGGTTTTAGACACAGACTTCTGACTAGAACACAGAGAATATACTCTAAAAGTACCACTTTCCTTAGCTTAAAAAACTCCCCACAATAACTTGGAGCTCTCAATGAAATAGAACAGTTACTATTTAAATTTCTGTCCATTTTCCGCAACTTTTAAAGACTTCTTTTTAGAGGTGTAACTTTGGGTCAGAATCCATTCTTGGCCAGGCTCAAAGCTAAGCTGGTATTCTGCGAATGACCCCAACATGCCCCCCAACACCTTTGTTCTCCCAGGAAGGGAGGGTACCCTCTGTGCTTCCTGTCTGGGGCCCTGTCTTGGCAACCGACACGTTGAGCAAACAATGCAAACACAACTCCCTGGTCTGCCTTCTCTTGTTGCAAAGACAGTGCCTTCTCTTGACGCCATGACAACGAGCCCCAGGGACAGGGAGCCCTGGTCTTTCCCCTCACCTCAGCTGGGCGGCCACATCTAAGCAGCCCTTCCTATACCACCACGCCCCAGCTAGGCTCACCCAGGTCAGAAGACCCGCTCAAACATTCATAAGCAGACAAGTAATGGTTTAAGCTACTCACGTTGGGGGAGGGACATTTGTTACACAGCAAAAATGAACGACTCCCTCACTTCCTCAGCTGTGTCTATATGGCTCAATGCACAAGCTCGAAGGAACAGGAGTGAGGATTTCAGGCAGTGTGTATGTTAGCCATGGGTTTGTGCTTCCTTCTTTGGGTCGGAAGCTATCGACGATGGCGAGTCCTTGGGGTGGTGCCTCTGCTACAAGAAGGAAGGTGTCTCCGCTCCCAGGTCCCGCCAACCACAACGTAACAGGTACCTGATGGTCTTGCCAGGGTCTCCCGCCAACCACAACGTAACAGGTACCTGATGGTCTTGCCAGGGTCTGCCTCTATGACCCACGTGCAGTGCAGGTTGTTGTCGTAAGGAGCTGGGTAGCCGGGGGACAGGATCCGTCCTGATGTGGCCGCGTGGATCTGACCGCCGCATTCCGCTGCAGAGGACAGAGAGGCGGGGCTGTGGTTTCTATGTGGCTGCTTGCCCCATGTCTGCACATTCTACAGACATGGAGAACAGTCCCATCGTCTCCTGCTATCGTGTCTTCTCTGACTTCTTCCCACTCTCTACTCTAAGGAAAGTTCTTGTCCTAATAAAGTTGAGAGTGTGCAACCATGAAACATGCATGTGTGTGCTGTGAGTGTCCACAGAATAGTGCTTGAAATCTCTGCTTCATGCCTGCATGCGTGTGCACACACACACACACACACACTCACACTTCAGGAATGCCTAAACACTCAGCCTGAAAAGAGCAGTAAAATACCCCCTCTTTGTACAAGACTGAGATATGAGCAGGGCGGTACAAGTGCTCCTTGGATTTGCTCTGTGCAGTGCTGTGAGCCGGTCTGACTCACCCAGGCAAGAAGGCAATGGCTTGTCCCACACTCGCCGGTCTCCGCTCAGACAGGTCAAGGTGTTGCTGCCGTGCATGGCGTAACCTGGGTTACAACTGTACAAGACCACGGTGTCAGTAAAGTGGCCTTCATCACGGATCCTGTAGCCATAATTAGGGACGCCAGGGTCCTCACACTTTACGAGATCAAAACCTACAAGAGAGAGAGAGAAAGGATCAGCAGAACTCAAGGTCAAATGCACACTGTATTAAACAGGGTAAGTAGGGGTAGGCGTTAGGTGCAGCACCCGAGATGCTGCTTGAATGCCTGAGCCCAAGTCCGCCTTTGGTTCCGGGTCCAGCTTCCCACTAACAGAGGCAGCAGTGACGGCTCAAGTACCTGAGTCTGTGCCATCACACGGGGGAGCCAGACTGAATGTTGGGCTCCTGACTTCAGCTGGCCCAGACCAGGCTACTGAAGGCATCTGGAGTACGAACCAGGAGATGGGATCTGCCTGTCTTTGTCTGCCTTCCTATTGCAGGTACAACAGAACTCCCAGAAATGCATGACTGCACTGCTGTTGTCAAAGCAGGATCTTAAATGCAGAGACAGGGCTGAGGGAGCTGATGACAGCATCTGCAGTGCTGGGAGCCGTGGCCTGCTTTCTTGTGAGGCAGCGTGTGCAGGACAGCTGGGACTCACTCGTAGAACTCTGTGTTCCTCTGAGCAGCATCATGGACAGTCTGACAGATTCAAAAGGAGACCTGAAATCTTGAGGGGCCACGTGGCCTGTTCACTTCTATTTTCCACCTAAATTTGAATTCTTCCTTTTCTTGAAAATTTTAAATTAAATGTGTGATTTGCTGTCAACGTTACATTTTGAGATGTAGTCTATCAGAGAATCTATATCCTTAAATTCACAATGTACTTTACCCTGTTTATCTCTGCATAATCAAGGCTGAGTTTGCTGCTTCTTACAGAGGATCAAAGACAGTACATGTTTCATAATTCATATTCAGCTGCCAAGAGAGTTTGTTTTTATAAAGTTTCCTTTTAGAAAACACTGGTCTTTAAGAACTATAAGGTTATCACCTTTACAACAACTCTGATCTATTTGAGAAATGCTGAGAATTTTAATTCTAGATGCCGAGAACGCCAGAGCAGAGAATACATCAACTCTGGTGCAAAACAAACGTGGAGGCAGGGGTTGAGGGAGATGGCCCCAGTCACGGCCGGGTCCAGGGAGGCTGCAGGCATTTGTCCTCTTGGTCAGCTCATCTGGTGCCAAAACCACCAGAGAGCAGAGCCTGGGCCATGCGTGCCACCCTGCAGAACCTGATGGGAGCCTGCCTCCAAACAAGGACCACAGCCATCCCCTGTAGGCAGCAGCGCTGGGAGGGAGCAGCTGCCTCTGGCCACACTGACAAGGCCACCCTGCCATCCCCAGTGTCTCAGGACACACCACACCCCGAACCCAGCTGTCGTGCCAGGGGCCAGTGGAACATACAGCTGCAAGTATTCACTGGACAGACAAAATCCAGGTGTAAAAACACAAACCCAGAGCGTTCAATGCCTATCTCTCCTGTCAGTCCTAACACGGCAGAACGAGGCTGTTTCCGTCTGGGACCAAGGCACTGGGGACTCCGACCCTGCACACGGTCCCCACCAGGCAGCCACGGCCTCAAGACCCAACACAGCTTCCCCAAACTTCTCCTCTTCCCAGAGGAAACAGAAAGCTGGACTTTGCAATTATGTAAAGATACATGTGGGATGCGTAAATGGAGCATCTGAACATAAACAGCATGAAGAGAACTAGACAGATGTTTCAACGATTTGTAAATATTGCATCTTCCCTCAGACCCAGAGTCGGGGAAGTTGTGTGATTCCACCTGATACTGTCAGTCCGAGATTTGAAGCCCAGGCACCTACTAGGGATGATGGAAGCCAGAAAAAAGGGATGGCCAGGGCAACCACTCGATTCAACGACCAATGATTTCACAGTTTGCTGGGCAACACTGTTGTAAAAGGTCTTTGCTGGAGGTACATGCTTATGTTGAGAATGACACGGCGTTCGCTGTAGCTCAGGGAGTATCCGGTGGTTTACGGCTGCACACTCAAGGGAGGGTACATACACCTCCACACACAAGACAATATCCAGAGTGCCTCCGTGTGCAGAGAACGTGGCCTTTAAGGACTTCAAATGAGTCACTGCAAGTCTAAACTGGGTTTTAGAATTGCACTCCTACTTCAAAACCGGCTTGAAGCAGCATCACTTCCAGCCCCAATTTTGCATAAAGCTTTTTTTTTTTTTTTTTTGGTGAATGGTAGGAAGACATGTTGTAAAAGACAGATGCATAAAAAAGTCTGTTAAACTTTAATAGGGCTGGATTTTTTAAGGGAATCATCAGTTTAATTGCTTCTATCACTCCTCTCAAAAATGTGTATATTTTTTAAAGATTTATTTATTTGAAAGAGTTGCACAGAGAGAGAAGAGGGAGAGAGAAAGAGAGAGAGAGGGAGAGAGAGAGAGAGAGGTCTTCCATTCCATTGCTGTTCCCTAAAGAACTTGATGGCACCAAGGCACGCACTGCATTTTTCACAAAGCCCTGCGCTTGGCTCCTAAGCATCTCACATCTATAGGCATAGTGCCATAACTACATGAAATATATTCCTTTTCACAGTCAGAAGCTAAGACATATTTGGTCATTCTAGAATTCAGTTTCCCAAAACGTACTTGATTGAAGTGCTGGGGCTGGTGTTAGAGTGGGCAGGTTAAGCCACCACATCCCATAGTGCTGGTCCCACTCCCAGCTGCTCCTCTGATCCAGTTCCCTGCTATTGCCTCGGAAGGCAGCAGAAGATGCCCCAAGTACTTGAGCCCCTGACACCCACTGGGGAGACCTGGATGGTGTTTCAGGTTCCTGGCTTATGCTGGGCCCAGATCTGGATGTTTCCGCCATTTGAGGAATGAAACAGCAGATGAAAGCTGTGTGCACGTGTGTGTGTGTGTGTGCGTGTGCATGTGTTCTTCTCCATTGCTCTTTCAAATAAATGATCAAATCTTTAAAATCAAGCTTCTCCTGGGATGTAAGAATGCACACGTTGTTATAGGTGCCATCACATAGATGTCTCTACTTAGAGAGGCACTGCAGGTCATACCGACAGGTGCCCAGAACGGAATGAAGAGTCTTTAGGAACCCAAACCTTGTACCAGGTGCCAGACCTGTGATCCCAGGGAACCTGGCGCAGCCTCTGCAGGCTACTTGGCCATTCCCATGCCCCAGATGGACATGACTCTGTTCTTCAGCCAGTGACACTCCACCTTGGCCCTAGACCCCACAGCCCAGGTAGCTGTGTCTCTCCACAAACTGCAGGAGACGCATTCCCACTGAGCGTCCCGTGCTATGTGTTTACACAGCAACATGGAACCAGAGTCTCCCAGAGACGTCAACACTACCTCTCAATCTCAATGAAGCGCACTTACTCCATGTAGAAAAGCAGAGTTCGGAAGAGGCATTACGCAATTCTATGATACACTGGCCGTGGCGGCCATTTGGGGGGGTGAACCAACGGAAGGAAGACCTTTCTCTCTGTCTCTCTCTCTCTCTGTCTCTCTCTCTCTCTCTCTCTCACTGTCTAACTCTGCCCGTCAAAAAAATTTCTATGATATTGATTCTCGAATGTGTCAGGAGACATTTTGCTATTTTTTGAAGCTCTTAGGTTTTGAAAGATACTATTTTAAATCTACAAAGATACTCCTTCGAAAGAGGAGGCAGTTCCATGCTAACATGGAATCAAAAGATGCTGGAATGATCAGCTGAGCGTGGTAAAAAGGAAAGACTCTAGACAGACAGAGGATCCAGCTTCTCCGACTTGAGGCCTCGAGCCTGAGGAAGTCGGGGCACAGAGGCTACCCCAGGGTTGGCTTCACGCTGCGGATACTTAAAAAAGAGTAAAGCAAGTTATCTGTGTCAAAGCATTACATTATGGCGGATTATGGCGGATAACTGACACTTGAACATTTAGCAGTTCCATTTCTTTCCGTTTCCATTGGTTCCGTAAGGTCAGAAACACATCGGAGAAGCTATGAACAAAATGTTCCAATCACAGCCAGCTTAAAACACCAGGCTGATGAAAATTACCACTCCACATCTTTTGCCGTAATTAGTCTTAATATCCTTAAGAATTCAACCCTTCTCTGTTTTAAGTCAAACAAGAGCTCAGATTCATAGAAGATTCCCTCTCGACTTTCCAGTTCTCATCCAGCAGACGAAGTACTTTGTCTCAGGAGGGCACGCTCGGGGTGGGGGTGGGCCTCATGTCCACGCAGAGCCACGCACGCCCAGCAAGGCAAGATGCCCCACCTCCCCTAAGGAGCTGTGCAGGAGGCACTGCTGCCGCTTCCCTGCGGACGCCCTTCTGTGAACCCCTGGGAAAACCTCAAACATCTACAGGAACAGGAAGCTGCCACCTCAGAGCCTTCCCTGAGGCACCCCGATTACAATGGTTCTGTGTGGCTGTCACTATATTTTACATTCTCCTTAGCAATCTCAGAAAGGCGGTCAAGTACAGGAACCGTTCTCACGAATGTATTCAGAAAAAGGAAGGCCGCGTTAATAAGCAGTGGACCGCTTCTTGGCCGTCCTCTGGGAGGCGTCACTGCTCCCGCGCATTTCTGTGGCTCCCTGGAGATGTGAAGTCCAGTACCAGCGAGTCCCCGAGATGTTCCGTGGGGCCAGGTTTCCGAATGCCTCTTTCATTGCTCGAGAATGAGATTCTGGGTGAGGTGTTTGTGCACGGCCTTTCAAACTATTAAATCACTTGCTGTTTTTGAGCCATGGCTGCTTTTGGTTTCAAATCAATGTCATTTTGTCAGCTACTGTTTTCCATGTCTTCTGTAAATTAAGCTTAATAACAGATGGTATGATTTTATGACAATGTGGGTGGTTCCCAAGAAAGATACTTCAGATTTCCCAGACAGAGCCACAGTGAACAGGGTGCAGATGATATTCACACAGAAATAGGAACCTCTCCACTGTGAGATGCCACAAAGCCTGCACAAGTCTGGAAGAACATCAGCTACCCAAAATAACAAAATAATAAAGATGATTTTTTTTGGAACCATCTTGTTTGCTGAATCAAATCAGTTATCAATAAATTGTAAAGTAAACTAACCAAAATTAAGAATTCCAGAAGTCAATCTTGAAACGCTAGAAATCTAAATTCATCATACGAAAGCAAACCTTCAATATTTGGGGGACCCTGCTCTCGTGCAGAAGTACCAGCAAGTCACACAGTTCCACGTGTTCCTATCACAGCGCGGGCAGCGAGGAGGATGGGCCAAAGCAATCCTCTCTCTGGCCAGCGGGTGTCCTCAAACACATCACATGGCCACTGCTGTTCCGGCATTCACACTGCGGTCATAACTTACAAGCAGTGTTTGACTCAGCTTCCAAACCATTTATCATCAGTTCTGAGCTAAGCAATGTGTCGGGCACTGTGAGTTGAGTTGAACACAGCAAGGCTTCTGTCTTCTACTGTGGTTAACTGCACAAAGGTCAGATAACTAATTAAAATGACCAATGCTGCAGCACAGTTTTGGGCCAGCGTTGAGAAAGGCAAGCACAAAGCTTTGTGGAAGCAATGAGGCTGGTCAGTCTGCAAGGGTAGGAGACGCAAGTCGGAAAACCAGAGAGTGGCCACTCAAGACGCAGGGCTCCGCACAGAGGCCCAGGAGTGGGCAGGAGCCCTTGTACCCTGCGTGGGCAAACCTCTGTTTCCGTGGACTCTCCATTTTAAAGATGTGGGGTTTGGGGTCAGGAGGGAAGACAAGAAAGGACTTTCCTATGGGAAAGACTGGCAGGGAGTCTGTGCAGCACAAGGACAGACCTGCTTAGCATGCAATGGGGACAAACAGGGAAGGGAGGCGGACACGTGCAGTATGTATTTTGGAGAGAGGATCGGCAGGTGTGCAGTGAGGCCAGGACGGGGGAGGAAAGGAACCCGGGGGAGACCTGCACGGACGTTCATTCAGCAACAGCGGGGAGGCAGCAGCAGTGGGGCACAGGTGCTGAGTGGGTAAGACTGGGTGAGCAGGCAAACTTGCCACCACCCATGCAGCTACAGCATGCAGGCTGATGGTTTGTGACAGGTTGTGGTCACATGCAGCTACAGCATGCAGGCTGATGGTCTGTGACTGGTTGTGGTCACATGGAGCTACAGCGTGCAGGCTGATGGTCCGTGACAGGCTGTGGTCACATGGAGCTACAGCGTGCAGGCTGATGGTCCGTGACAGGCTGTGGTCACATGCAGCTACAGCATGCAGGCTGATGGTCCGTGACAGGCTGTGGTCACATGGAGCTACAGCGTGCAGGCTGATGGTCCGTGACAGGCTGTGGTCACATGGAGCTACAGCGTGCAGGCTGATGGTCCGTGACAAGTTGTGGTCACATGGAGCTACAGCGTGCAGGCTGATGGTCTGTGACAGGTTGTGGTCACATGCAGCTACAGCGTGCAGGCTGATGGTCCGTGACAGGTTTTGGTCACATGGAGCTACAGCATGCAGGCTGATGGTCTGTGACAGGCTGTGGTCACATGCAGCTACAGTGTGCAGGCTGATGGTCTGTGACAGATTATGGTCACATGGAGCTACAGTGTGCAGGCTGATGGTCTGTGACAGGTTGTGGTCACATGGAGCTACAGCATGCAGGCTGATGGTCTGTGACAGGTTGTGGTGAGCATCCAAGCAGGAGCATGTGGAACGTGAACAGACACTGTACCACATCCTCACAGATGCACACCGCACACCGCACACCTAGTTCTCTGCTGTCTCCGATTCTGCTTTCTCAGCTGTATGTGTGTCCTCCCATTGTTCTGTTGTTCCCAGTTCTTTGTAGATTGGCCAATGGTAAGAGGGAGCACAGAATATTTGTGTGTGTGTGTGCGCATGTGTAGAGACAGAAAGGAGTTTCTACAAGCTTTTCCACGCAGGACTCCTCCTGTAACAGCCAGCCATGCCCCAGTGATGCAGCTGGTGACAGCTTTTGCTGGTGTTACTAGTGAATACTCTCCTAATGCACATCTTTTATATATCATAATCGAACGTAGGAACACTGATGGGGAAAACTGCTACTCTGACCACTAAGGTTGGTACTTATTATTTTCCCAAATGCATTTCTAATTATGATTTCTGTCTGATGATTTCCTGATGTGAAATCCACACAGGAGTTCAGTCTACTATTTCATTTTTATAGCTGAAATATATTTGAGAGGACGACTTCTTAATATACTTTGAGCCAGTGGATATAAAATGAAAGAGAACAAGCGACAGAGCCAGAGAGTACACCTCTCCTCATCTGGTTGAGGACACCCACCAGGAGGGCCCCACCCCTGAAGTCAACATTAATCAGTGCAGACATCGCTGAGCCACACGTGTTCACAAAGGGCCTTCTCTGCTCCTGTCCATGTGCTGGGTTCCCAACACATGAAACTACTCAGCCCCGCCCTTGCCCAGTGGGGCTCACAGTCTGACTCATGTGCAGGCAGCACGTCATGGCTTACACGCTCCATGGCTGAAGCACACGTGTCATATGGTCTTGGATCCTCTCTCCGGCTGCAGATACAGCTTCGGCCCTCGAGGCCATTACGGCCACAAGTGCTGGTGGAAAGCCCGGTGGAGCAGCACAGGAGGGCAGGTTTCCTGGTGGTGCAGTGGCTGAGTGAGAGCAGAGAGCACAGGGCAGCCCATGTACAGGCAGCCTCGCACCAAGATGGACGGCTGCTTCTAGATGAGCCACCTGTCCTCCCCGAGAACTCTGGTCATGCTCCACAGCAGTGCTGCTCCAGGTTTGCAAGGAGAAGACGCAAACTCACGTGTACACACGTGCACGGTGCAGAGCGGCACCCACAGTGCAACAGGAGGAGCCCAGCCACCCCGCGTCAGGGAGCACCGGATGTGATGAGCCGCAGAACGTGCTGCCGAACAAGCTGGTGGGCCTTGTCTGGCTTCATCCTGATAATTTAAGAAGTAACTTCCACGCTGAAAAGCTCAAAAATGAACCTCAACATGCTGTTACCTTAAACCCTGAAACTCAAAAGTTGCTTAAAAAATGCCTTGACCCTTCGAAGTATTCAAATGCCTCGTGCTGTTCTTTAAAATCCAGCCATAGGAGTAAATACTGTTGTACAATCTTCATGGCCAAATATGAATGAAATCTGTACAAAGCATACATTTTGATAAAACTTGATGTCAGCAGTATATAAAGATTAAAGACATACTGAATATCAGGTTTGATAGCTTTTGAAATTAAACGTCAATAGAAAGAGAGACAACACACAGAACAAGGCAGCAAATGGAATATAGTTCAGATATAATAACTGAACTTTATTTAAACTGTAATAATTTCAAATTTTCTAACATTAATAAACACTTTCAATGATTTTTTTAAAGAAACAGCATTTCTGTGAAATTGAATTTGTATTGTTTTTAAGTTTTGGCCATGTAACTTAAAGTTACATGAAGTGTAAAAGGAGAAAATGGAGGAGGGAAATTAGGAAAACATAAATGATTTATTTTTAAAACAACCATTTATCAGTATTGTAGGCTTTTCGGTATATAATTACAATTTCCACTGTGGAAAATTCACAATACTTATGTTTGGTTTAGATGGAAATATGCGAATTGACAACTCAGTTTTCCGAAGTCCTTTACTGTAATAGAGAAACACAGCTGTGGTTAATTTGTTCATTTCCCCCGTAGACACTGGTGCCTACTATTGGCTTAGGAACCAGACGAACAGACTTCAGGTGTGTATTTGCAGGAACACGACGGTGAACAAGAAAGGTGTGACAGGCGTGACTCAGAAAGTTCACGGCAGTCTGGGTTCCTGATGTAGCCCAGGTCTGAACGCACTGTGCATCAAGTAAACGCATTGTTTAATTTTGTGAAGTCCCAGGGTATGTCCTGCCAGGTGCAGCTTCAGGCAGTCGTGTCTGGGCCGTCGCTTTCGATCTACAAAATTATCTTACCAAACGGCTGAAACTCTAGGACACTGAGCAACTCTGACTGCAGGTTCTCTCCCGGCTGACGTCCACGGGGCCTGCCCAAGGGACCTGCGGCCCTCTGTGAGGAGCCCACGGGCCAAGAAGCCTCACAAGCACAGAGGCTCCTGACGTAGCCCAGCCTCCCCGCAGCCCCTGTGGCCATTCTTGCTGAGCGCCGAGACACACACCGCTGCCCGGCAACCTGTTCTGATCTGCACAGGAAGAGTCTGACTTTGCCACATATGTAATACGTAAAGTCCTATCGCAGATTTCCATCTTTGCCACTCACTCATGACTGCTGAGTTTTTAAGTCCCCAGAGAAGTTTTCAGAGTCGGATGAAGAAACACAAACACACCCACGTTGGATTTACCCACAAAGTCTGTTGAATTTACCCACAAAGTCTGCACACATCTCTTTCTCACACGAAGCTTCCCGAGATTGCTCCCAAAGGAGCCAGTCGCAAGAGCCTAGAGTTTCTGGATCGTGCTCTGTCTTCTCTTGCATTTTTGTGTCCATTCCTTCCCAAGAAAGTCAAAACAAAAACAGCAGGAGACTAAGAGAAAGGCAGAGGCCAGCGCACGGTGTCTAGAGACCCCAAGCGGAAGGCAGTGGTGGGCAGCAGGACTCAGCAACGTGTGATCCACACTGGCACCTGTGGGTGCCCTGAGCACCTCCGGGGCCCCAGCAAGGGTGTGGGGAGAGACGGGATGCCTGGGACCCTGGCCCGCGGTGCAGGGCAGAGTCCTCACAGCCCCTCCCGGGCCTCATCCCACTTTGGAGTCCCCAGGGCTCCCGGTGAACTGCGCTGCACAGTTCCACCTCCCCTTCCTTGGGGAGATCTTCACAAGAGAGGAACGGATTTATGGAAGCACTCCGGGCCCCTATCAACGCGACTCTGTCTAAGGATAAGAAATTATCAACAATACTTGAATTTATTGCTGCAGCTATGATTCATACGTTGCTACTTTTATTATTCTACAACTAATAAATACAAAGGAATTGCCTCACCGTGGGCGGGAACACACCACCGCAGGCAGTGCAGCAAGGCCATCAATCCCCAGGAAGTGACAGCCGCGACTAGAACATGCCAGCACACCGTGGCGGCAGGAAGTGGCAATGCTGGGGCTCCCTGTCCATCACTCATTCCCTCCCAGATTCCCACTGAGTGACTGCCACCCATCAGGCTAACTGCAGGGCCGAAGTGCCGGCCGTCCTCGCTGCGCTTGCTCTGGGGCCTTAACGGCTCAGGCCACCCAGTGCCAGAACCACAGTGCGATCTCGCCCCACAGTGCCAACAGTCAAGCGGCCTGTGTCTGCACACGGGACACACAAAGCTTTGTCTACACCGGATGTTGTGCAGTGCTCAATCGCAAAGCCCAGATGCAAAGCAAAAGAAAACGGGCACCCAGGAAAGCTGCACTGACAACACGAAGCCTGTGAGTTCAATCTGCTCCTACAAGTGGGGGCATCTCTTCCGATACATCTCAAGGGCACCCCAAATGCCCAACACCTTGAAATAACAGTGGTCCTGAGAGCAGGGCACTGCCCTTGGTGTGGCTCTCAGACGTACATCCGCCATTGCTTCCTAAGCTTCTCCTGCTCTGTCCAAGCCTTCCTCCCTCATGGGCACAGGCCAGCCCTGTCTATTGAGAGACCCCAGCAAGTCGCCAACAGGACCCAGGTGATCTGGTCACCACTCAGGCCTCCCTGCGCCAGACTCACTGATTTTCTCATCGTTGCCCAAGCCGTGCCTAGATAAGGCCACAGTTACGACAGAAACGGTGAGACAGAGCCACGTGACCACATTAATTGGTACTTATTTTAATCCTAGGCAATGTGTTTCTAAGTGCCTGCGATTCCAATAAAGTAGTAAGCTTCTAAAGATTTCAGTTATTAAAACAGAAAATTCACTGCTTGTCTAAAAATATCAGTGGGCTGGCTTTCAAAATCAAAAACCAATGCACGCCTGTCAAACTGCAGTACTTGGTGACTTATACACAATTTCGGAGGATTTAAACAGACTCAGGGAGAAACAGGCAGTGAATGAACTTTCAGAGTGGGTTCAACAAGACTATTTAACAAAGCTAGAATGGAAGCTATGCAGTTTCACATTTCTGCATATTCTGATTTTCCAAAGGGGGGACATCAGTTCTCATCACCGATGGATCAAGGTGGTGACACAGTTACACAGTGAAAGAGACAGTTCCACAGATTTTTTTACATTATGTGAAACTCAATACAGAAATCTTCAGCATTAGGCATACAAAAATAATGTCACAGTGTATTTTGTTGGTGGATGACAAATGAACTGATAATGGATTTTCAACAGTTTTTGCCAGCCAGCAACCTGATTTCCACTAGAAGTTGAACACTCTCCCTAATGTTTTTGATAAATAATTTGTTTAGCTACATCTCTCTCTCTCTTTTTTTCTTTTGACAGGCAGAGTGGACAGTAAGAGACAGAGAGAAAGGTCTTCCTTCTGTTGGTTCACCCCTCAATGGCTGCTGCGGCTGGCGCACCACGCTGATCCGATGGCAGGAGCCAGGTGCTTCTCCTGGTCTCCCATGGGGTGCAGGGCCCAAGCACTTGGGCCATCCTCCACTGCACTCCCGGGCCACAGCAGAGAGCTGGACTGGAAGAGGGGCAACCAGGACAGAATCTGGCACCCTGACCGGGACTAGAACCTGGTGTGCCAGCGCCGCAGGTGGCGGATTAGCCTAGTGAGCTATGGCATCGGCCAGCTACATCTCTTTTGAGAACCACTCTGTTCTTTTAAGCCAGCAAGTAGGTATTTTACATCAGAAAACAAGAATTAAGTGATCAATCATTCAAATTAAATAATATGAGCCATCAGTTTGCAAGAGGACAGAGAAGTGATCTCCTCTCCCCGAGAGGACCATTCCATGCAGGCCTTTCTGCCTCGTGAAGTGCATAACTATATCTAGAAACTTCCAGAATGATAGCCATTCCCTGTGCCTAGAGCTCACCTGTGGGAGTTTACTCTCTTGGATCCTTAACTGTGTGTAGGACACAAAGAACACACTGGATTCCCATACATCAAAGCTTTAGGGAATCTCTCCGCCCCAACACACACACACACACACACACACACACACACACACACACGTGACAGAGAGGCCACACTTCAGAGAGACCTCTGCAGGAACTGAGGTCAGGTTACCTATCTGGGTCATCGTCACTTATCACAGAAACTCCCAATTCCACCAGGGAGGTGTTTTTCCTGTGCAATCTGCCTACAAAAGAATTGATGATTTTTGATATATGAGGCAGATTTCTGTTCAGCTTTATGATAAATCCAGCTTAGGAAATGTTATACTTTCTAAATAAAACTCTGACAGTGAGTGTTAATTCTTGGAATTCACTCTTGAATGGTGTCAATTATCTCTCTTCAGAGTCTTTGCAAATTTCAGACTCAATATTCCCAGATAAATTAATATTTATTTCATACCCTTCAGCGAGATAGGTTAGCAACAAATTTAATAAATGGTATTATTTTCCCATCAATGTTTTATAAAAAGCTTACTTAGAAAAAGAAAAGGCATTTGATGATGGTGTCCAAGTCCAAATAGTTTTCAAACATCTTATGTCAAAGTTGTGTACTGCAGAAAGCCCATACTTTTGAATCTCAATATATTTTGTAACTTTTTAATGGCATCATTAATGATATCATAACAGGGGACAAGCATTTGGTGGAGTGGTAAAGATACTACTTTGTACACCTCCATCCTATATTAGAGAGCCTGGGTGATGCTGTATGCCTCCATCCTGTGTTAGAGTGCCTGAATTACATTGTACACCTCCATCCTTAGAGTGTCTGGATTATGCTGTACACCTCCATCCTATGTTAGAGCACCTGGATTACGTTGTACACCTCCATCCTATGTTAGAGCGCCTGGATTACGTTGTGCACCTCCATCCTATGTTAGAGCGCCTGGATTACACTGTACACCTCCATCCTATGTTAGAGCGCCTGGATTATGTTGTACACCTCCATCCTATGTTAGAGCGCCTGGATTACGTTGTACACCTCCATCCTATGTTAGAGTGCCTGGATTCCAGTTCTGGCTCTGCTCATGATTCTAGCTTCCTGCATATCCTGGAAGGAAGCAGATGATGGCTCTTGAGCCTCTGCCACCCACATGGGAGATCTGGATGGAGCTGCTGGCTCCTGGCTACAGACCAGTCCCAGCTAATGTGGGGATTCAGGGAGTGAACCAGCAAATGTGGTATCATTCTTTGTCATTCTATCTGCTGTCTGTCTATCTGCCTTTCGAATAAATATATAAACCTTACTTTAAATAAAAAAGAACTAGTTCTAGAACATATGTAGGAAAACCAAAGTCAGAACTACAATGACCTGTGACCCATTCCCCTGTCTTTCCTTTCTGAAATGTGCACAGGCACCAAAGAGTCTAACCTTAGCACAAAGGACCATTGTAAGCCTATGTGTCCAGGACAGACCAGCAATGTAATTATCACTTTTTATTACCTCTGAAGAATAGGAAACAAATTCTGCCTTCATTCTGCTCATAAAATTTTAGATTTTATAGCATGTGGTGATATCATCTGATGGTCTTGGTTTTACTTTGCTCCCAAGTTACAGCCCTGAGCTGTGTCTGTGTCATTCAATTACGTGTGTTGCCCTTCTCTGGCTGCTTCTGGCTTTCTCAAAGTTACTGATGGCCAATAACACACTAGTCAGTTCTGGATGTGGAAGATAAAGAGTAGTGTGGGCCACTCTCAAATTCTCCCTAATAGAAGGAAAAAATTAGTGACACAATAAAAAAGTATTTGGCAAAACTCAACCACGTGGAAAGCTGTGCAAGGCCACGTAAAGAGTGAGCCCAGGCTGACTTTTGTGGGACCAGGGATGATGGCACCTGCCACATGTCACAGGTAACTAGGACCCTAATAGGCAATTCTCACGCTACTGCAGGAGTCAAGCATATCACGGCCATGGGATCTTCTACAGCCATTAAACTCTTAGAGTTTAGTCACAGTTATGATATACGTGCCAGGAAAGTAGGAAAGAGAAAACATCCAATTAGAAGGTAGAAAACCAACTTGCAAGGCCATGCTGAGATACCAAAAGCAGCGTCATGACACACAGATCTGTGAGTGTTGTGTGGACTCAGGGCTGGGCTGGCCATTTTCTTATCCTCTTCATCCTGTTCTAGATTTTCCCATAGTATAATTGTGAATGATTTAAAACTTTCTGTTGTATGAAAAGCTGCCTTGACAGTTCCTAGAATACAACGCATGGAAACAATTGAGAAGGCAATGAATTCTGTTCTCGAATAGTAGGGTCATTTCTTTTTAATCCAACCATGCTTACATGTTACAGACAGGGATGTCTAGGAATGCTGCGAATGTATTCATTTAGGAGATTAGAGGGTAGGGGCTGCATTTGTGGACTGCCACTTAGCTGGAGTAGGATTTCCAACATCTAGCTGTCAAAAGATAATAACCAGTTCCAACATGAACATACTTCACACACTTGAGTCTGACTGCTTTTCGGGGGGGTTAGCAAGAAGAATGCTTTCCATGATGACTGCTGATACAGTTGGGGAGAGACAGCTGGGAGGGGGCACAACCTCAAACCATGGTATGAACCCATTCAGGACATCAACCAGTCCTGCGCAAAGCCATCCGTCTGTCCAGCCATGGCGTCAAGGACTTGCAGTGCAGGATTCCGAGGTCCTCTGTAGCTCCAGGTGCATTTTCGGTGACTGGCTGCACCCCGTGTCCACGTGTGCTCCGTGCCTGGAGTATTTCTCAGTTGTTTTGCAGTACGATAGCGACAATGCTTTGTACTTCTTCATTGGCCTTGAGAACATCCTCATGCCCAGAGCCACTCTCTCATCTATAATGGTGTATTCAAGGCTGGTGTCACTTCAGTCCTATCAGCATGTTCATAAAACAGGGTGACAGCTGCACACACCTGCTACCCCGGGCTTTCACTTCCTCACGCACAGGCTGTGTTGTGGTGTTCTGAATCAGCCATCAGTGCCAAACTTCCCCACCTCCACCCCTCGGTCAGCAAGGTCAAAGCAGAGGGGCTGCAGATGAGTGAGATATCCGGAGGAATGGCCACCTACTGTGGGCACCACACCTTTTTGTTTCAAATGGCAGCTGTGGTGGGGCTCACGAGGTCTCTGTCTAGTGCTCTGAGGTTTCTCTACTATCAGCTGCGTGATGCAGGCTCCACTGAACACTGCAGAGTCACACTTTCAAACCATCAAGAGAGCCCATCGTGTCTTCTGTGTCTGGATCCAACAAGCCCTGTACAGAATGTAACCCTGGTAAAAGGTTCCCATCAGAACAGTGAATTGATTGCAAGTGGCTGCACCGACTCTCTGTCACAGATGACCTGCAATGCCAGGACACCATCGCTGGTGTCACTGCAGAGCCCAGATGTTGCAGGTGCACCCGTCTGAGGCTGCTGGCCTGGGTTTGGGGAGGTCCACTCCCCAGAATGTTTTTAGGACACGTGGACAGCCAGGCCTGTGAGTGTGTCAATGCCCTGTGCTACCTGTGGGGAATCCACGTAGTGAAGGTGACGCAGCAAGATCAAGGGGCAGTGCACAGTTTGTGTCCCTGTCAGAGGAACTGTCTCAAATGTCACACAAATATTAGGGCGACTGTATCAGCTTCTGCCTACAGAGGGTCCCTCACAATGGAGCAGACATGGGACTGGCTGTCCTGTCACTGGTCTCCAAGCCTTGTGGCCATCAGCACAGCACTTTATGTTGCTTCCATACTACAAGGTTGGAGGCTGGGCCCAGAGAGGCTGAGTGACTTCTTGGGATTTACACAGTAGAAGCAGGACCTTGATGTGAGGCCACTGTGCCCCCAGAGAGCATCCTTCCCTGCTTCCTACAGAGACCACCCAGGACGCTGGGTAACCTCCCAGCAGAGGAAATACCTCCCCACAGTCCTGTGCTGGGAACACTGCGCAGTCTGTGAACAACCTAAGTGAGGGGCTCTCTTTCCCTCCTGAGCTGTGCAGCCACTGGCAGTTTTCTCTTGCAGGTTGTGCTCTTGTGTCTACAGTGGACTCAGCATCATCCCACTGGCTTCACCAGTGTTCACCAGTGTTACTCTAGAGGCTGGCACTGTGGCATAGCAGGTAAAGCTGTCACCTGCAATACCAGCATCTCATATGGGTGCCAGTTCTAGACAAAGCTGCTCCACTTCTGATCCAGCTCTCTGCTATGGCCTGGGAAAGCAGTAGAAGGTGGCCCAAGTGCTTGGGTCCCTGAACCCATGAGGGAGACCTGGAGGAAGTCCTGGCTTCAAACTAGCCCAGCCCCAGCCATTGCAGCCATCTGGGGAGTGACCCAGTGGCTGGAGCATCTCTCTCTTTCTCTGTCTCTTCCTGTGTCTGTGTAATTCTGACTTAGAAATAAATAAATAAATATTTTAAAAATATACTTAATCTAAAGGAACAATATTAATAACTTCTGGTGCAAAGGGGGACAATCTAGAGTTGTCTGTAATTATCTCAGCCTTCAGTGGATTCTCAATCTCTATTTGGCACCCGCCTATCAAGCTATCTAAGTAATCACCTAGCTTTGGCACTTTGAAATACAAGATCTACCTTTTAAGACCAAGGAGATATATAGTTTATTTGCAGGAAGAAAAAATATTTTAGGTGCCAAATACCACAACGTATTAAAGCTAACTCAGTAAAATAGATTGAGTTAAATGCCATCAGTCACTGTAAACCAAGGTCAAGAACTGGTTCCTTCAACACAACACAGGTTACTCCTTTAGATGAGAATATAATTGTATTTCATTGCTATAGAGAAGGAACAGCCACATTTCTAGGGATCAATGTTTCACCAGTGCTTAACGTGATTCTCCTAAGTCTCCTAAGTTAGCGGGGCCATGGTCTCTACCGTCTGTGTCAATGCAGCTCCCTTCATTCTGCACATAAGTGCTCATGTGCATTCAACAGTCAGTCAGTCAAAGGATCCCCCACAACAGCTCCAGGACACTTGTCCAGGCCATGCTTAGAGTTTGTGTTGATCTTAGAGTTTGTTGCAGAATTCTGTTTTTATTGCTCTTACTTAACTGAGAGGTAGACATGTACACACACACACACACACACACACACACACACGGTGGTGGGGGAGAGAGAGATCTCCTATCAGCTGGTTCACCCCACAAATGCCCACGATGGCAAAGGCTGGCCCAGGCTGAAGACAGGAACTCAGCCATGGTCTCCCAGTTTTGTGGCAGGGATCCAATACTCAAGTCATCATCAGCTGCCTCCAGTGTGTGCATTAGCAGGAAACTGGAGTTAGAAATAGAGTCAGGCTCAAACCTAGACTCTCAAATATGGGATGTGGGTGTACCAAGCAGTAGCTTAATCTCTATGCCAAATGACTGTCCATGGTTATCACCATTGCAATTTCCAATAATACTGAATGCCAATACAGCCTTTACTTGCAAATTCTCTCACAGGTCCTGTGACAGACAGTCTTATAGATGATTACAAGGCATTATAGTGAAACTCTCACAAGTCCAATTTAGTTTTCAAATACTTCTGAATCCAATATAGGATTTTAAAACATTCCATAATTCTTCCATATTAAATTATTGTGCAGATATTTAGAAATGATTGCCTATATAGTTTTTTCTAATATTGGTAGAAGTCCATGTCACTATAAGAAAGTAAAACAAAAATGCCTGTTTTATATCAGATGAAATTCTGACTGCTTATGGCCTGAGACAGCTCTGTAGACTCCATGATCCATGCAATACAGTTTGAATAACAATGACTCAATCCATGCTTGTTACACCACAGCGTCTGGACAAGGTTCTGGGCCATTGATCTCAAAGGATTTACGATTACAGTCCCATTGGACACAATTCTGTATCAGAACACTGTTAGCTGGCTTGAAAGTAGATTTTTTTTGAAGATATTTACTTATATTAAAATTTTTATTTGAAAGGAAGCACGGAGAGCAACAGAACAAGAACAAATGTGAGTGAGAGAGATTTCACTTGCTGATTCCCTCCTCAAATGCCTTCATCAGCTGAGTTATGACTAGCAAAAAGCAAGGAGCCAAGAACGCAGTATGGGTCTCCCACGTGGGTGCAGGGATCCCAGTACTTTAGCTACCTCTTGCTGCCTCCCAGGGTGCGCACTATCAGGAAGATGGGACGGGAAGCGGAGCACTTCCAACATGGCATATGGGTGTCCTATTTAGTGTCTGAACCCACTGTACCTAATGCCCACCCAAAGTATTTGTCAGACAAATTGATAGGAATTACATACTACTATAGTGTTAATAATTTTCTGACAATTTTAAAATTTACTTTATGTGAGTAAAGTCTAACATCTTTTCATTTGACTGGTGTTTGTAGCCGTAGAACTCCGTATCCAGCAGGGCCATGGAGTCTTAGACTATAATGTAATTGGAAATAGTTAGCTCAGATGAGATCAGGCACGTTCCAGGTGGCATACTGTGCAGAAGTGGAATGGTCATCTTTTCATCTGATTCTGTCTATACCTTTGCCTGCATTCCTGTAGAACTAGGGTCTTCTTTTTTACTAGTTGGACTTTTTGTTCAGTGGAGCATTAAGCCTTTGACTATAATGTAAATTAATTACTATAATGCACATTATCTCAAAATCTAATAAAGGAAGGAGAGAAGAAGGGAAGGAAAGGAGGGAAAGAAAGAGAGGGAGGGGGGGAGGAGGGAGGGGAGCAGGGAGGGAGGAGGGAGGGGAGGAGGGAGGGGAGGAGGAGGGGAGGAGGGAGGGGAGGAGGAGGGGAGGAGGGAGGCAGGAGAAAGAGAGGGAGTAAAGCAGTATCACTGTTTTTAGACCGTATCTAAAAGCCGGCGCCGCAGCTCACTTGGCTAATCCTCCGCCTGGGCGCCAGCACACCGGGTTCTAGTCCCAGTTGGGGAGCCAGATTCTGTCCTGGTTGCTCCTCTTCCAGTCCAGCTCTCTGCTGTGGCCCAGGAAGGCAGTGGAGCATGACCCAGGTCCTTGGGCCCTGCACCTGCATGGGAGACCAGGAGAAGCACCTGGCTCCTGGCTTCTGATCGGCACAGCGCGTGGGCCGTAGCGGCCATTTGTGGGGGTGAACCAACGGCAAAGGAAGACCTTTCTCTCTGTCTCTCTCACTGTCTAACTCTGCCTGTCAAAAAGAAAAGAACTGTATCTACAAACTGCACTGAATCTGTTCTGCTTGCATTAACAGCACATTAACATGAAAAACAAAGTTAAACAATACAAAAAACCAAAGCATGCTATTTCCAGAAACGAAAAAATAGGCAAATTTGTAAAAAAAAAAGGCTATATAATAAAGGTAAACTTTTAATATTTTACTTTGGTGTACTCAGAAAACAGCATTAGTCTAATGAATGCATGTTTATCCCAGTCTGTGCCAAAGACAGCTTGGATGTTCCTCTTTTTCAATGCCTTGGATATCAATATTCTTGTTAGTCAACACTCGTGCTCACCAAAGCCAGATCACATGAAACATTTAATCAGCTGTTCTAGGTTGTGGTCAGAAGGCCTGGATTTGGATTCCAGCTGCACCACTCGCTGTGTGAAACTTTAGGAAAGGAATTGAAGATTTGGAGATTGTTTCTAACTTCGCAAGAAAATCAAAGAGCGCTATTGGACAGTATCGAGATTGGGGTGAGGCTGGAGATGCAAAAGCAGACGTGAGTATCACTCATACGACTGCAGAAACCTTGGTGGATTAACAACCTACACATTCACTCTGCAGACATTTTCTAATCCACTCATGTATATACATCTGCTATGGATCTGGATCATTTAAATAGTAGATGCTTCCGTATATAATGCCATTAACTTGCAAGAACAATTCCAAAACCTTTTCAAAATAGTTGGAAGTGGCTTTATACAGTCTTAAGCTTTATTAATTTGTTCAAACCATTTCTCACTTCTAATATATCATTTAGGGATGAATATTCGATTCATGCATGAGATTTGTTTTAAGAGCTTGGGATTTCTTAAACTCAATTAGTGTTTAAACCTAAGAAGTTAATGAGAAGTTAAGACCGTGCAGATTATGTAGCCACCAGCACCCTGGGCCGTAAGTCCTGGCTGTCAGACACTTTCTATGCAAGACTTACACCCTGTGTTCCCGCAGTAGAGACAAATGGTAACTCAGACAGGAGGGACAGTTACTCCTGCCAAACGGGTTACAGTAAGAACTCAATGCCAATCATCACCGAGGGGTGCCTCTCTTATTTTTGGAAACTTGGTTTACTACACAATCAGTAACATCCACCTTTTAGAAGGTGCCCATAAACAGATGAACAGAATCAAGCTTTGTCAGAGGAAAGCTGCAGTGTTAGAACAGCCGATGACCCCAGAGCTCTGCTGGTTGCCCTGGAGAACCATGGACTCACAACAGGCACCGAGGCTGGAGGTCTGGGAACAGTTTCATCACCACTGCCCAGTTCTGATCCTACTGCAAGAAATCCCAGGATGCCTGGATTTCCTGCTAGACACTTGTGCACAGCCATGAAGACACAGAGCAAGTGTTCCTAAGTCAAGAACTGCTCCAGTGACACATGAATGAAGGTAAAACAGGAAACATGTACTAGGTTTGTAAATGTAGCAAGAAATAAAATACGAAGGAACTTCAAAATGTCTGTTGATAAATATAATTAAAAACAAGTTCCTTCTGTAACACTTGGACCTCATTCTTTTGATCCAACTCTGATTTGATTCTGACTATTGGGGCAAGAAGGTTTCTAGTAATGGAGCCAAATATAAATGCATGTCCAAGAAGCAGCAATGTTAATAAAGCTGATCAGCACACATCATGCAGATGTACTGAAATGTCACATTGTGCCCCCTAAAATATGCACAATTATTGTTCATAAAATTGTGTAATTAAAAACAAAGGACTGTGGTATAGGTCACACAAGAAGTCAGTGATGGAGTGTGGTTGAGTGCAGGGCACTGAGAGGTGACAGCAGCTGTGTCCCCGAGGATGGTGCACCTAGAATTGCTCACAATTCCAAGTAACTTCCTGAAGAGTCAGGAGGAGCTAAGCTTAGCTTGGGTACCAACACCTGGATTTAGCAAGAAGCCGTGGTAACAGTACTTTTTACAAAACTTTTTGGGAACATGTGGGTTTGAAAGATTTTTTGGAGTACATTTGACTCCTTAAAAATTGTTCTTAAGAATTAATGAAGTTAACAACACAACTCACCTGTCCAGGTATAAGGAATTCAAGAAGGTACTGAATGTGGGCAGGTTTATGAAGGAGATCCATCAGATTTTTTCAGAGTACCTGTGAAGTCACAACCTGCCACGATGCCATCAAGATCTGACATGGCTTTTTGCACACCTCCCAAGTAGAGGGTGTAGTCTGCAAATACTTGATGGCTATGAACACAGAGGCACAAGAAGCCAGGAATCTTCAGAAAGACCCGGAAGGTGTTGATTTCTGATGTAAGTATTTGCAGTTCAGCTACGAGAACCGAAGACCCTGATGTACTCGTGAGCTGGAATAAAGCTGACTGCTCATGAAGGGGAGAGCGATCGGCACAGCTGGTCTCTGCTCATCCTCCTCACTCAGGGTTAGCAGTCAGCACCCCCACGAGGCCCTCCCAAGTTCCCCGGAGGATCCAGGGGTCCTGTGTGTTCTTATCTTTATCTGATTTATTGCTTTATACATAGCATAGTTACTGCTAGCAATTATATATATGTATACATATGATAACTCATGTTGTTCTTTTCTTCTATAGCAAAAAATAAATGAATCAAGCACAAAGAACACACAGAGACAAAATTATCTTTTGGTGCAAAAAATTCTGAAAACCATGCATGGTTTCCATAATCTATAATTTCCACAAACTTTTGAAGACCCTCAATACTCTCGTATGTATGGATTGCAGTAGTTTTGCATCAGAATGAACTAAATAGAACATACATTTAGACATTTGAGTACATGTGAATTTTTTTTATTTCCATTATCTGACAGAACTTTTTGATATGCTCTCTTGTACCAGCTGAGCCAATGCTTTCTGGTAGAAGACGTGTGAGACCAACATCTGATGGGTTTGGGGCAGTGCAGAGGAAGGATGAGGCTACAGAGAGGCAGAGATG
This sequence comes from Sylvilagus bachmani, assembly GCA_015711505.1. Classification (NCBI taxonomy): domain Eukaryota; kingdom Metazoa; phylum Chordata; class Mammalia; order Lagomorpha; family Leporidae; genus Sylvilagus; species Sylvilagus bachmani. The sequence continues at coordinate 110,258,208 of CM027401.1, read as the reverse complement.
CAGACAGAAAAAGGAAGGCATTCAGTTCAAACTTTGCTGTTCTTCACTGATGAAGCACGGTAGAACACATAATGTGTATTGTTAACTAAGAAAACACACGTGTCTAGTGGTAAGCAAATTGTGAGAACAACACAGCTGCACATGGGAACTCCCCCTCAAGTAGAGTAAACTCAGAAATGTACCTACAGGCCTCCTTCTCAAGTATCCACATCCATCTCAGACCAGTGTAGGAGCAAGGAAGTGGGACTAACACGTGCAGTGGAAATCAAAGGAACACTGAACATATTTGTGGATAAAAAAAGTAGGAGGAAACATTCCAATAACTCCATTGCTTCTGCCAGCAAGCACAATGACTATGAGGGATTCTCAGGAACTTTTATGAGAGGGAAATCCAATTGTAATTATAAATTGATATTATAACACCAATTGTTACTAATTTCACATGTACTCAAATGTCTAAATGTGTGTTCTATTTTGTAAATCTTCTAAATGATATCATCATCAAAATAAAAAACTTGGTTTCTTCATGATGTCAGCCACACTATTTCTGTCTTCCCAAAGTGTGACAGTTCTTTCACCATAATTTCTGCCACTCAGAGCATGTGAGGCACTTAATAATTTTTCCTCATGGATTAGTGCTGGAGCCATTGGACAATGATCATCTTTCCAGTATTTCATTTGCTTGTCATCAAATAAAGGTAATGGCCTTGAGCAATAATACATTTTCATGCTAAAAATCCAAAAGGTTTAATTTCCTATGTCATGGTGTTCAATGTTACAAAAGTTTTAATCATCAAATTAGTGAATAATTGGACTGTTTCATATATTTTCCATATTTTAGTTAATTGATGAGTTATTCTTAGGTGCCCACAGTAAAAAACTAAATTTATTACTTTGTTTGTAACTAAAAATCCCCAAAATGGCAATTATCAAATTATAAACTCCTCTTTTTGAAAAAAAATAACTTCTCTTATTTTCTCTTGTCTTCTTCATTTCCAACTTTAAAAACATCCATGTTAATATCATTAGTAGGGAGTGCTTTAGAACATGACTTAAAACCGGGAGTTACACAGCAATCCTGGATCCACAGACTCATAAAGCTACAGGTCCAAGTTGTGGACCTGTACTCAAAGGTTTCATGTCAGTTTTCTCGTTTGGGAACTTGACAACATCTAGGCAAGCATTTACTACACATGGTTGTTGTACATATGCATACGTGTTTATTGACGTATATGGTTTCTATATGCCAGTCATTCAATCACTACTACTAATGATATAGACTACTGATTATAATTATTTCATATATACACACATGGATTTTTGTTAATGTACCCTATATCATGTTCAATATTTTTAAGCCCAGGAACTCTTAAGTGTTATTATCATGCTTTCTTTTCACATCCCTTTATCATAATATTAAATTATGAATACTTCTAAGTAGAAAAATTTCAAACTACCGTTTTTTCCATCATATGTCTAAATTCACTATCTGGTCAACAGTGTATAAAGTATAACTCATAAGAAAGTAGGCAGCAAGGAAAACAATCAGCATTAAAACATCATACAACCTAAGGAACAGAAAATTGATACACAGTTAGCCCAACTAACCAAAAACAGTAAAATAAAGGGAAAAGATGCAAATTTATAAAATCAGAGATCAATAAAGTTACTATGGATACCACAGAAATCAGGACTCACTACAAACAGCTATATATGAACAAATTGGAAAATCCAGAAGAAATGGGCATATTTCTGGATACATACAATCTAACAAAACTAGCTCATGAAGACAAAAAAAAAACCTAAATAGACCAATAAGCAAGGTGGAGGTTAAAGCAGTAATACAGACCCTCCCAACAAAGAAAAGCCCAAGACCGATGGTTTAATTGCTGAAAAACTAATTCCAATTCTTCTCAAACTATTCAAAACAACTGAAGAATGGAATCTTCCCAAACTTCTTCAATGAGACCAGCATCTCCTTAATTCCAAAATCAGAAAAATACACAAAGAAGAAAACTATAGGCCGATTATTCTGATAAACATAGAGGCAAAAAATCTTCAATGAGATGCTAGCTAACTGAATCCAACAGCACATCAAAAAGATCATTCACCCTTATGGTTCCACATATGCAGGAGTGGTTCCACATTAACAAACTGAATAAGAACTATATGATTATCTCAACAGATGCAGAGACAGCATTTGATAACATACAACACCCTTTCATGATACACACCTTAAGCAAACTGGTCTAGAGGGAACATTCATCACCACACTCAAGGCAATACATGACAAAACCACAGCCAGGATCATTCTGAATGGGGAATAATTGGAAGCATTTCCTTAATACCTGAAACCAAACTAAGGATGCTCGCCCTCACCACTGCTATTCAACACAGTTCTGGATGCCTTAGCCAGAGTCATTAGGCAAGAAAAAGAAATCAACAGGATACAAATCGGAAAGGATGAAGCCAAATTATCCTTGTTTGCAGATGACGTCATTCTATATATAGGGAAAGCAAAGGCTGCATCCACTAAGAGGCTACTGGAACTCAAACAAGGTTTGGTAAAGTTGGAGAATATAAATCAACACACAAAAATAAAGCCATTGTACAGACAGACAATGCCATGGCTGAGGAAGAACTTGTAATATCATTCTCATTAACAATAGCTACAAAAAAGTTTTAAATGTGTTAGAATAAATTTAACCAAGGATGTAAAAGATCTCTACAGTGAAAGTTATAAAACATTAAAGAAAGAAATAGAAATAGACATACAAAAATGAAAAAAAACTTCAATATTTGCGGATTAAAAGAATTAATATGGTCAAAATGCCCATACTATCCAAATCAATTTAGAGATTCGATGCAATCCAAATGAAAGTAAGACATTCTTAATAGATCTATATCACCACTAGCGCTGCAATTCATATGGACACACAAGAGAGTCTGAATATCTAAAGCAATCTTAACAAAACCAGCCAGGGGTATCACAATCAGAAATTTCAAGACATATTATATAGTAGTTATCAAAACAGCCTGGTACTGGCACAAAATTAGACATGTAGACCAATGGAAGAGAATAGAAAACCCAGAAGTTAATCCACACAGCTACAATCAACTAATATTTGAAAAATGGGCTGAAATCAATCCCTGGAGAAAGGACAAACTCTTCAACAAATGGTGCTAGGAAAATTCAATCTGCATATGCAGAAGCATTACCCAAGACACCTACCTTAAACCTTATACAAAAATCAACTCACAGTGGATCAAAGATGCTGTGGCCCGGGAAGGCAGTGGGGGATGGCCCAGTCCTTGGGCCCTGCACCTGCATGGGAGACCAGGAGGAAGCACCTGGCTCCTGGCTTCGGATTGGCGCAGCGCACTGGCTGTAGCAGCCATTTGGGTGGGTGAACCAATGGAAAAAAGACCTTTCTCTCTCTCTTTCTCTCTCTCTCTCTCTCTCTCTCTCTCTCTCTCTCTCTCTCTCACTAACTCTGCCTGTCAAAAATTAAAAAAATAATAAAAAAAATAAATCTACAACCTGATATATCAAATTACTTACTCTGCAAGACATTGGCATAGAAAAAGACTTGGAAAAAATGCAGAAGCTCAAGTGATAAAAGCAAAAATAAACAAATGAGGTTATATCAAGCTAGGAGGCTTCTGCACTGCAAAGGACACACTCAACAAAGTGAGGAGGCAACCCACAGTCGGAGAAAACATTTGCAAACTATGCAAGCAATAAACTATTAATATCCAGGATCTATAAAGAGCCCCAGGAACTCAACAACAACAACACAAATAACCAGTTAAGAAATGGGCCAAACACATGAATAGGCGTTTTTCAAAAGATAAAATTCAAATGGCCGACAGACACATGAAAAGATGCTTGGAATCTCTAGCCATCAGAGAAATGCAAATAAAAACCACAATGAGGTTTCACCTCACCCCAGTTAGAATGGTTAGCATCAAAAAATCAAAAACCAATAAATATTTTTGAGGATGTGTGGGGGAAGATACCCTGATCCACTGTTTGTGGGGATATGAACTGGTATAATGATTATGGAAGACATTATGGAGATTTCTCAGAAATCCAAAAATAGATCTACCATGTGACCCAGCAATCCCACTCCTGGGAATTTAGCCAAACTAAATGAAATCAGCAGCATTTGAGAGAGTTACTTGTATCCCCATGTTTATTGCTGCTCAAGGCACTATAGTTAAGAAATGAAATCAACCCAGATATCCATCAACTGATGGCTAAAGAAAATGGGTATATATAAACTATGGAACACTACTGAGCCACAAAAAAGAAAAAAATCCTGTCTTTTAAAACAAAATGGGTGTGAATGGAAACCATCATGCTTAGTGAATTAAGTCAGTCCCAAAAAGACAAATGTCATATGTTTTCTCTGATACATGGCAGTTAATATATAGAATATAGAATGTATAGGAATGAAATGGACATCTTGTCATGATTGCTGGTTTTAGCCCTTATTTATATTCCCATGGAACTGCAATCTTCCTACTTTTTACCTGTTGGATATGTGGTTAGTGGTGTATTAATCTTCTGATTACAGAGTGGATCAAAATAATGTCTTTGCAAAAATTAAAGAAAAAAAAGGTAGGATGGAAAGGGAAAGTAAGATAGGGAGAGAGGGAGGGAGGGAAATATTGTTATCTTCTTAGAACTGTACCTATTAAATATATGAAAGCTGTTTTCTTTACATTAACAATGATAAAACATAAAAAAGTAAACAGGGTAGAGAAATGTCAATAGGAGAGTTAAGGAAAATAATTACAAGATTGATAGGAACTTAATTACATATTATATATATATTATAGTGTGTTACTATATAAAATGATATCAGCATTATTTATGTCTCTATATAGAAAATTTTAAAAGTATATTCATGAGCTTTGCTCTTTTTCTCCAATATTTTAAACACTATTTAAGTTCATAATTGGTGCTTAAATTTGGCCTCATGGAAACTTTCAGGATGTTTTATACAAAACACATCAGAAAATGGCAGTTAACAATCCAGATGACAAGAGCAGGCGCTGTCAGGTGCACTTACTCGTGTAGGTGAGCTGGAAGCCCTGGTCCGTGTCTGAGCCGTTGGTGTTGAACTCCAGCCACAGGTGATTGGAGGTGCTGTTGAGCGTCAGGCCCAGGAGCTCATTCTTGGTGAAGGCACCCAGTGGCCGAGACGAGCTGTCTTTTCCATCATAAACCTAATGGAAACCCACAGCGTGAGTGCCCTGCTTCTCAACTGCGCTCTTACGGTAGTAATTTTAATAACACATTCAGTTCTTCATAGATGTGGTTTCGTGTGGTTTTGTACCATGTTTTTCAAAAAAATGAATGCATATGAATGAAACCAACCCTTTGGGATTTGATTATTCTTTACAGCCCTTTTTCTATACTCCTGCAGAACACTGATTTCTCTACTTTCACTTGTTGAACTCTTTATTAAGTGATGGCTTAACCTCTGATTATAAATTAAAAGTATGCTGTTGTAAAAATTTAAAAAAGAGAAAAGAAGTAAGGAGGATGGAGGGAGGGAAATACTATTATGTTCCTAAAACTGCATCTTTGAACTACACGAACTCCGTCCCGTTAATACTAAGCAGAAAAAAAGAAAGCCCAATGGATGGCTTCCTCATGAAAATGTTCTGTAATTCTGGCTTCATCATTAACCATAAAAACAAGACTGTATTTGTGCTTGGACCATCTTACACTCATCATGTTAGAGCTCCTCCTGCATTTACACACTAGGATGTTAACAACGGGGAAGCTGTGTGTGGGGTTTATTGCAGCTCTGCACAACTCCATAACTTTTACACAATTCTGAAACTGAGTTAAAAAATAAATAAAAATAAAAAATTCTTCCAATATCTGTTTTTTTTCCCTCCACTTCTTCCTCATGCACATGAATTCTTGGTTCTCTCATCGCTCTTCTAATGAACATAAAAACTACACATGTTGCACAACAGACTTCCACATGCTACATACAATCACTAAAGGAGAAAATACAATTTCATTACAAGTAAATCATCCCAGGGCGGTGTAGCAGAATCAAGTTCCTTCTAATTTTATTATTCAAGGCGAGTCGCAGACATCTTTTAAAATTATTGCTGGTTTAGTGGGTGGTTTCATTAGACATAGTGAGATCTTACATGCAGTTAATAAAGAGTTTCAAAGGGAAATGTCCAGGCCTCCCAGAAGGGCCTTAAGTTCTGCCATCTGCCAGGCAGTTCTCTGTCATTCACAAAATGACAGATCCACAGAGAGCGGACGGGATGAAACAGCACACGGCCCATCGCCCAGTGCTGAAACGCGGTCACCAGCAGCTCCCCTGGGTCTCGGCACATCACAAGGCCCTGATGGAGCTTTCCATAGGACTGTAGCAGGTCACAGGGATCATGGACAGCATCTCATTCCCGGGGGCCTCCCAGTGATGATGTCCAAAGACAAGCAATTCAAGCCCTCAGTTGTGAGGTTCTTGGGACCCGGGATTCTGCCCCACAGCAGCGATCAGCAGTGCACTGGACAGCAGATACCACAAAATGAGCGTGCATCTGCTGACGTCAGAGCATTCTTCCATCAACTCTACAAAGCTAGAACCTGACCTCAGGTTTTGTGCTGGTCAGATATGAAAATGCAGCACGGGGTGGGAGTCAGAAGCCTTGATTTTAATCCCGAATGAACCAGCATCAGGCTAACTCAGATCTGCACAAGATCTCACCTGAGCTATAGTAGCTCATTGACCAGGGGCTGGACCCACAGGGCTCTTTTCAATGTTTAGAAGAAGGTTCCTAGAGCCACTGGGCGTCACAAGACCGTAGCTGTTTTCACCACAGACCTCGCTTGGACTTTGGCATTTAACCAGCACCATGCGCACAGAGGGATGTGGTGGACTGGGCAGATGGTCACAGATCAGAAGCATCACACAGAATCCTAGCAGGGCGAAGCTGGAAGGCCTGGGGAGAAGCTTCCCGGGTTACAGGAGCTATCCCCGAGGGCTCTGTTCACAGAATCCACGGCTCCTCCCAGCAAGCACTCCTTCACAACAGGCTCAGGACAGCGGTCCTTCCCTCGCACAATCTGTGCACACGAAGCAATCACGCTCATCCCTCATGTGTGCAGGGGGCTGTGCACACGACGTTCAGTCTTCATTACAGGAGTCCAGTACACTGGATGGTGCAGTGTGGACATGACTTTTCCTCAAGAGTCAAGATGATTTCACTCAGCATATTTTTAACCACTGAGCTACTTATTGGCATATTCAAAAATATATGTCTGCAAAAAAATAGGGACTTTACATGATTGACAGTTTTTTTGAAATTAAAAAGTACTGAGTTATTGTTTTACTTTTGTTATAACCAAGCTTACACTGCCTACAATCAGAAATGAGTATGATTCCTCTCAAATAATATTTATCAGTGTATATTTTATGCGGTATTTCACTCAACTGCATCAAAGTATGGTTCAGAGTTATTTAAAAGTTTTCTTTTAAGGGTTACTGACTTCTAGACTTGTAGTTATCCAAGAATTCAGAAACTACTTACTTAGGACCTAATGCTACACAGTTTTTAGATTAGTAAGAATGTGCTAATCTCCTAACCCAAACTGCTCTACAGTCTTCCACACTGCCAGCGGGAGCTTCCAGAAGACATTAGAGCAAGTAGAATAAAAAGTAGAGAAATCCATTCCACTGAATTATGGCATTGCAAACCAGTCGCTGTGGACTTAGGAGGAAGCAAGTCACTTTAATCTGAAGCGTCCCTTGACCTTCACACAGAACATGAGGGGGTCAAGGGGCACTCCTCACAGCTCCACCTCCAGCCCCTTGCTTAGGGATGACAGGCTCTGTGCATTTTCTCTTCATAGTCAGTTTAAGGTCACTTGAATTTGTGCATCCATGTAGATGCGAACACAATTTAAAAATCCTAGAACTTGAGAATATGCACACACCAGCCTCCTCATCAGGGCACACTGCTTCCTTTGCACCGGGCAAAGCAGGTGGCTGAAGCTCATGGTACAAGGCACTAACTCTGGTTGCTCAAATCTTTCTCCTTCCATGCCTTTATGCCAGGCCACCCACTCCCCTGTCCCTAGCCTCCAGAGAGTCCCCAATCTCTTGACACAGCTACAGGAGACAGGAAGCTATGTTGGACACCTTAGGGACTGAGGGGCATTTGCAGGAGAGCTTGGGTTTTATGCATCCAGGCATGATCTAGGTGCCCCTGTAATCCACAGCAAGGTGTGTGTCTTGCTCTGGCCCAGCTTCTCCATGTGGGGACTATTGTGTGTTCCAAGGACAGAAGAGAACTGCTTCCATTCTCATTTTACATTCCTTTTAGTTATAAATGTTGTGACCACGTTTAAAAGTCAGAGTAACTATGGAAAAGATAGCACTGGGTACCCAGGAAGGTTTAATGATTACTATTATGTGCTAGGCACAATGCTAGAACACTCACATGAATCACAGGATTTAATTCTCAAAACAACCCCTAACTTTAAATATCATTGCATGTTCTCACATTCAAACAAGCTAAGATCAAACATTTAAATAATCCTGCCAAGATATATAGCTATTACAGTTATTTCAGTCTGCATACACTCTAAGTATACTCCATTGCACCTTCTCAAATCAATTGCAAAAATAAACAAGAATGATAGACAGATTCACTTACATATCAATACCTAGTATATAGATGGATGGAATGAGAGAAATACATGACAGATAGGTCGATTAGATGTTGGGCTAGGTGATAACATATAGACATGTTAAATGATAGACAGGCATGATTACGGATAGAGAATACATTCCTTGAGAGGAAAGGATGATGGGACGGTAAGACAGATGATTGATGGATGGATTAAATGAAAGGTTAGGTGAGGGCAGATACATGTTAGATGATTGACAGACTTGATGATGGAGAGATGACTAATACATGGCTGGAGAGGAGAGGATGGTGAGATGGTGATGAACCAGTCCTTTACCTTTAGAATATCTCCTTCAAAGAGCTGGAAGCTTCGAGCCCTGAGATGAATCCCCTTGCCTGCTTCTGTCTCTATTTTATAGATGCATTCGTGGTTATTGTCGTAGTTCGATGGGAAATTTGGAGACAGTAATGTTCCCTCATTTCCTTTGACACTTGCTCCACATTCAGCTAAAAAAAAGAACATTAAGGAAAGAGGATTCAAAAGTGGAATTACTGATATTAATAGAGCAAAAACTTCAAAGTTATGACAGCTCTCTCTTCTATCAAAGTATGCCTGTTATTCATGTGTCTTTTGTTCATAACATTTTTGTACTGTTTATCTAATGGAGAGGAAAGCTATCCCATTTACCCCATTTTCAAGATTTTCTCATTTATTTGAACAGAATGACCTCTTATTCCACAGAAGCAGCTTGTCACCGTAAGACAGGTCTAGAATAAACTAGACACCCCGCAAGTGTTGTGGCCCCCCACTCTCTCCCGGGGTGCCCACCCACCTCTCTGTCTGCGACTTAAACACCCCAGCAGGTCCCCATGTGCCAATGCTGCACTTAATTGCTAGTTTCCCTACATGGCGCAAAGGAGGGATCTAGGGATGGGACAAAGCCTCGGAGTTGCTTCCTAACGCGCCTTGGCTCTGAATGCATTCACATTCTGTCTCCAATGGAAGAGAGTTCAGTGGCAGTAAACGCATTCTCTGCCCCATTTCCTGATGAAAGAAGGGCATAGTTCATTTCCAGATCCAGATTTGCATAAAACAGAATGCCTTTAGTCAAGATAAGAGTGAAATAAGCATAGCAGAGCTTCTGTTTCCTGTTGGCTCTTGGAGCATCGCCTGACTTCGGAATACCAGTATTGTCACCCAGGAATCTGAACGCTTTTTGTTAAAAACTTCAGCTCTAAAATTCTGTGAGTTCAAAATAATAGTGAATAATAAGGTTGCTACACAACACACACACACACACACACACATGTGCACCTATGTGCAAGTGAAAACACATCAGAATTCTGCAACAATTCGTTTATTTGCCACCTTAGCATTTTTAAACATTGTATTCATTGGAAGAATAACGATCAGATTGGGACCAACCATCAGGAAAATGTTGTTTAAGTGATGAGAGGAGAGAGGAATGTACTGTGCTGAATTTCAGAGTCTGGCACCTAAGGTATTGTGTTTTATTACATATATATCTATGCAACATATGATGTATAATATGTACAAGTGTGACTTCCGGCCCCCTCCCACAGTGTTGATCACTCTAATCCCTCCCCTTTCTCTGTCACTTACTAAATCACTTCTGTCAGGAGCAGTGATTCCCTATCCCGAGGGAGAGGAGGAAACTCCTGGAGATTCCTGCTGAGGTCCCCACAATTGCCCTCAGTGCACTGCGGGGGCTTTCGATGTGAAAAGCCAGGGCTTCAGCAGGAGTCAGCTTATGAAGAGCCTGGGCAGCTCTGCCAGCCAAGAGTTGGGCCACAGGAAACAGATCTGCCCTGGAGACGAAGGCTCCAGGTCAGGGCCACAGGCCTTGTCCACTCTAAGCTGAAAAGCCCTTCACTCGGCCCAGCTTCCCCAGTAACCACTGCTGTCCAGGGGATGGCCAAGGAGGGTCAGCAACATGGCAGGCAGAACTGGAAATTAACTAAAAACGTTTTCTTTTAGAAATGCCTCCTACCTCCTCTTCAGGCCAGCCCTCCTCCAGGGTGCATTCCGGACAAGGTTCACACCTCCCTTTGATGTACCCCATGAAGAGATAGGTAGGTCTGGGCCTCCTCACTGGCAAGGCCTTTAAGGCCACCTGATTATTTTCAAGCCCTTTCTGTCAGTTTGTATTTGCCTCTCAATAAAAAGTCTTGCTCATGGTTTAGACACTTTTCTTAGGGCCTCTAATAATGACTCTGTCCTTGGTTTTAGATCCTGTGAGTTTAAGTTGCTTGTTAGGTCTGTTTTCCCCAGACTTAAAAAAAAAAAAAAAAAAAAAAACAAGTAAAATTCTAGGTGGCCTTGCACATGAAAACTTCCGAGGGAAGCCATTTCTGCAAGCTGGCTCAGCATCCCCCTGGAGAAGCCACCTCCTGCTGAGAATCCTCCCTGCCTTGGAACCCCACCTTGACTCCCCTTCCCAGCCTTGACTTTTCAGCACGAAGCAGCCAGGTGATCATCGTCGAGTCCCTCCTAACAGACGCCAGGGTTTCAATCTTCAGGGGGTGGGAGTATGAGGAGCAGACGGGTTAATGGGTAGTCAGGGAGCCCAATGGAATTAGGGTGTAAAGTATGTGCTTCCTTCACCAAAATGTTATCTTTAGCAAGAACAAACAGGCGCCCTCCTTCCTTCGGAATCTCCAAATTTACCACGAGGACTACAAGGAACCTCTTCCTGAGCTCAGAGCTTATTGTGAAAACAAGTTACCTGGCCCACCCTTAGCAGGCCCCACAGGATGGAGCATTGTACATGAGGCCTTTGATGGTTGTGGTCCCCGCCTGGTAACTGAATGCCAACCTGACTGCCAAGGGTTTTGTGTTGTTCTGTTTTAGGAAAGTGCACTTAAACAGCCACTGCCACTGGGTTTATTCCTCTCTTGGAGCCTCTCCATGCCCCCTGGCTGGAGGCCTTTGACGCTAATAAAGACTTTTAAATCTCAAAAAAAAAAAATGCCATGTCCCATGTAGTAAGGTGCGGGAGAAAATCAGGAAGGAGAATGCCGAGACTCCAGGCTCCCTCTCTTCAAAGAAGACGCAGAGGCAGGCTCTGCATGGGCTGCAGGAGGGTGGATTGGGAGGGAAGCACAAGGAAACGGTGACGAGATGTTGTATTTTAAAAATCACAGTGATATCTGACAATAGTTGATGTACAAGTATATGGCTATGTAATGATAATCACATTTTAAAAATATCTTAGAGAGAGCAGGACAAGCGATGAGTCTGAGACTCAGTCCTGCGGCCTCCCAGCGATCCACAGGGAAGGTGAAGAAGCGAGCTTTATGCTTAGAGGTCAGCAGTCCACCTGCGTCAGTGAGCTTTGCAGCTGGGGGTGGTGCCGCTGGTGGTGATATTCGCCAGTGATGAATTATTCAATATTTTTCGCTCTTTCCCTTTCCTGAAGAAACAGTGTTTTAAAAACAAAAGCCATCTGGGTCCCTGCACCTGCATGGGAGACCAGGAGGAAGCACCTGGCTCCTGGCTTTGGATCGGCGCAGCGCTGGCCATAGTGGCCATTAGGGGAGTGAACCAATGGGAGGAAGACTTTTCTCTTTGTCTCTCACTGTCTATAACTCTCTCTCTCTCTCTCTCTCTCTCTCTCTCTCTCTCTCTCTCACTGTGTAACTCTGCCTGGCAAAAAAATAAAAAAGAAGGGAAATCATAGCAGTAAAGCAATGGGGCCCCCTTTGCCTGCTCCACAGAGAGAATCATGGGGGAGTTCAAACCAATAATGGAGGCAGTTGACTTAAGAAAATTGTTGAATTCTAACAGGACATGGAACCTAGTCACAAATGTTAGGATGTTTTATTTAAAACTGAATTTGACTATTGCCCATCAAAAACATTCAAAAACTTAATTTAGGTCTCAATGCAATCCTCTTATCGATTTGGAAAGAATTCACGTGATCAAAGAGGTGACACACGCTGCCACCGTGTGAAGAAGCTGCCTTCAGTCTCACGGCAACTTTGCAGGGAACCGTCGGGCAGCAAGCACTGAGAAGTGTGCTTGGCTGACCGTGTTTCCCGAGTCCCGCCCATGCACGGTGTGTGCGGGAGCCCACAGTGAAGTACAGGACATCTCGGTTGAGGACCCTGCAGGGCCAGAGCAGGAGAGTTCATGAGAGGCCTCAGCTGACCACCTGGTCATGAGGACACTTTTGGTCTGCCTTGGTCAAAAGAGGCCCAGAGGACAGAGGGGACTTGGAAGTGACAGGGATCATTGTGACGGAGCATGGGTGGAGTCCACGCATCCTGAGGTGGACTCTGCTCCCAGCCAGTGAGAACTGCCCAGAGGGTGTCTCAGCGCGAGCCAGGGAGGCTTCTGGGAGGGGAGCAGAGCCAGGAGACGAACCAAGCACGTGCTCACCCGTGAGCCACTTGGAGACCTCCACAGAGGGAGTGTTCTCTGCTGGGAGCTGGGGCACCTCTGGGCGCCCCCTGGGTCTCTGATGCCGGCAGGCATGGCTCCCTGCTCTAGCCGTGCCTGGGTTTCTCCTTTGGCCTCTACAAAGGCATGCTTTTCTTTATTCCTCCTGGACAAGCTTGCCACACAGAGAAGTCATGGACTCAGGGTTCTCATTTTTGACAAGCAGATTCGACGGGTGATAAGGCTGATATGTAAACTACAATCACGTTTATTGTTATTAATAACATATTTAGTGACTTATTAATACGCACAGTAAACTTACATGACAGTTCAATAAAACTCTTTTTTACCCGAGGGAACTGAAGCATAGAACAGTTTATAAACCACGTATCTTTGCCAAGGTCACACAACTAGTACAGATTTTTATGTAATATCAGCTGCAAGCTCCCAGGAAGAGAGTCAGACCTCCTTTATATCCTAAACAACGCTAAGCAGGAAAATTTAAAATGCATACTATTGTTCATAATTAATAACAAAACTGGAATAGTTTTAAATTCATTCACTGGAGGAAAACATAAATTTACTTATAAATTTTGGGGAAAAATAGAATTAAAAGATTTGGGTGCAAAAATGTGAAATGCATCATCTCTTAATAGTATGCATTTTCATAAGATATATTTTCCATAAATGTTTTGAAGACCCTTTGTATAAAATAAAGTGACAAACGTAATTTTATATATCTTTATATTAGCATCTGGACACCGGTATTACTTTTTAAAAAACAGATATATAACAAATGGCAGTAATCAAGTCTACGGTAAGTAAAATAATAGCTACAGACTTGGCTGTCCGCTTGTATCTGACAACCCTGCACGGACAGACAAGGCTGTGCCTGCAGAAAGATAAAGCAGAAGCAATTAGCCAGCTTCGCGCTGTCCTCACTCTTCACTTCACACTTGTCCTGCAGAAGGAAGTCTTCTGCTAGTATTGCAGCGAGTGTTTTTCATATCCTGAGACACAACCAAAATGTCTGAGTAAATGCACAGTGATAACTCATTTATGCAATATTCTCATATACCTATACCCAAACATGAATATGCAAGACCAATACATCGAAATGTGTGAAGGCAGGATCACCCTATTCTAGGGCAGTGCGGTGCAGGACTCAGAAAATCGCATTTCACCTCTGAGCTTTTCTCCAAGAGTTGGAATCGCTTGTGGAGCACACAAACTTGGTCTATTGATTAAACTCATTTCATGCGTATATATTAAGTAACATGCATAACATTCGAATATATATTTAATATGTACATGGTACATGCTTAATATATGTATACAATATGTATCTTCAAAGACTTTGGAGCCAACGATGACATTAAATGTAAATCATGACTTTATTGTCTGTTCTGGATTTGAACAGCTTCTTGTACTTCAGGTCACATCACTACACTGAACATGTGCTGTCTTTGTCATCACAGCTTTGTGGCTCTCCATCAAAGTCAGTAAGAAAATGTGATGTTTCTAAAGGCTGAGCATGGCGCCTCATTGCATCTTGAGGGCCTCCATGGTTCACTAATCCCTGGCAACATAGCAGGGTTGGCTGTGGGGGAGGCTGAATCCAGAGAGGCCAAGAGGAAACTTCCTGAGCCTGCCTCAAGTGTGAAAACCTGACTTTAAGTTTCAAATCCCTGGTAGCAAACACCCTGCCCCAGGGTGCTTCTCCTAAGGATCATTAAGGTGGTGTAATAGGAGTGGCTAGGATCCTTTTGCATCACAACACTCCACCCTTTGCCCGCATCCACACATCCACCCTGTACCATCTGCTCAGTACCTCAGCTATATATACACCTCCCTTTTACAATAAAGTGAGGCCCTGCTTCGACTGGGCTCCACACCGCACCCGACTGTCCCCCGGGTTTGGGGAAGGTGAGTGGTGGGTGGCGCACTTTCCCCTCCTTGGTCAAGGCAAGCTGCGGGCAGCCTGCCTAATTCTCCGGTGGTGGCGAGGACCAGTCACCGCAGTTGGCACCACCAAGGGTATGGTGAGAAGTATGGGCAGGGCGGAGAGGTGGGATGTGGGTTCGCTGTGAAAAACCCAAGGAGCCCCTGTCCCGGTGTTCTGGTGTGCTCAGTAACCGGTGTAGCTGGGAGCTAACTGCAAATTCTGCTTCTGTACTCAATCACTTTGCTTGCCAAATGCCTAACCTTGAAAAATGCCTCTCCCTGGTCAGCTAACTTTCTCCATAAGTTTCGGTTTCCCCAGAAAAGAAACTTATTGTAACTCCCACCTGCCCTGGACAGACAGCCCCTCCCTATCTAAAGATATGTTAATCTTGTGGTTTTTGCATTTACAAGTGCCTGCAGCTGCTGCTCGGGGCTTTTTCCCTTCACCTTGGCTGGGGGGAGGGAGCCCGTTTGCGCAGACGCCTAATAAAATCCTCTTGCTCTTGCATCAACTCGGTCCGGAGTTTGGGTCTTTGGGCGACCACCGATTGTGTTGGAGTGCCAATTTTGGGGTCCTTCAGCTGATGTGATGGATGCAGGGCATCATGGGAGGGAGTCCTGGGAAATCTATCTGCAGAAACAGACTGGGACAGATCACAGGGGACAGGTGGGCTCCCTTGACGTGCGGCTTGAGGCCCACGAGGAGCTTGGAGCGTAGACCTGGACTGATAAAGGTGTGTTTGCAGAAGAGCATACAGCTGCATCTGAAAGACCAACCGAACACCCCAGGGTGCAGACACTGTGGGGGTGGCACTTAGGAAGCAAACCAAGTCTGGAGGGTTTTCTTGTGCATTCCAGACAGCTATGGCACGACTCAGGAACTGCTGTGAGACTTGGCTCCTGGGCTGTGCAGTTCACTTTTTTGCTGGATTATGTGTTGTTGACACAGAACGTGGTTTTGCAAATGTTACATCATTAGGTAAATACAGCAACTCCAGCAGGTGGGTACAAATATGACCCAACCATCCAGATGAGGAGGTTGAGCTATACTGGTATTACATATCCTGCTTAATACCTCACAGACTGGGGTGGCAGAGCTAGGATTTGAACCCCAGGCAAAATGCAAAATGACCACACTGTGCTTGGTCATACACAGTGTTGATAATTAAGTAGACTTACAACGATCAGACAGCCCATGAAGGCTGTGCGGCTTACGACTCAAGAGGAAGTTGTAACTCCAGAAGGGTGGAGATGTGAAGCTGTTGTGGGAAACACACCTTCTGGGTGCTTGACATTAGCATGATGGCACTCCAAGAAATTCATGGACAATGTGGCTGAAAGATAAGTGCATTTTGAGGCAAAACATTTGACATCCATGCATTTTTGTCCATAATACACTTTTTCCAGGAACTTTTTGAAGTACCCTTCATTTTTCACACATTACTTTTTGAGAAAACACTTTTTTGAGGCATGCACTACAAGTTAATTTTGTTTTCACATTAAATCTACTAGTGTATGAAAATGGATATAGTAAAATCATAAAACAAAGACACTGAAAAGTGCCAGAGAGATTGAGAGATGTGCAGTAAGCACCAGACTCGGGCCTGGAGGAAATCACTAAGGAAAACAAGACGATAACATTATAAAAGCAGCCACTTACCAGGATACAAAACTTACGGCCATCTTTGCACACGATTTAAGAGCTCTCCTGTAAATCTCCATTACCACAGCCATTAAGTGTTTCATTTTTAAAATTTTTCAATAATTTGTTGAGTATTAATTTAAGATGAATGAATTCCATTTTTCTTAGTATGAATCATTTCCTCTTTGTAAAGAATTAAGATAATAGACAGGAGCCACCTGGTTTTCCAGTGACTTCTCCCATGCAGCATTATCCACCGTAAGGCTAGCTATCTCGGCCCTCTTGTGTGGAACAGAGGGCTTGTGGCACCGGCACACCAGGTTCTAGTCCTGGTCAGGACACCAGATTCTGTCCCAGTTGCTCCTCTTCCAGTCCAGCTCTCTGCTGTGGCCAGGGAGTGCAGTGCAGGATGGCCCAATTGCTTGGGTCCCGCACCCCATGGGAGACCAGGAGAAGCACCTGGCTCCTGGCTTCAGATCAGTATAGCACACTGGCCGCAGCGGCCACTGGAGGGTTAACCAACAGAAGGAAGACCTCTCTCTCTCTCTCACTCACTGTCTAACTCTGCCTGTCAAAAAAAGAAAAAAAAAAAGAAAAAATAACACATAAGCATACATAACCTCATGATCTAGCTACTCAATATACTTCTAACCCAATTCCAATTCTACCGATGAAGAAACTGGTCCATCTGAAAGATAAATCCCTTGCATTTCACAGAGAAGTTTCTTAATATTCTGGCTGCAAGAAGTGTCTGGCTATAGTTATAAAAGTTTTCTGGGCCAGCATCATGGCTCAATAGGCTAATCCTCTGCCTGCGGCACCAGTACACTGGGTTCTAGTTCCCGTTGGGGTGCTGGATTCTGTCCTGGTTGCTCCTCTTCCTGTCCAGCTCTCTGCTGTGGCCCGGGAGTGCAGTGGAGGATGGCCCACATTCTTGGGCCTTGCACCTGCATGGGAGACCAGAAGCACCTGGCTCCTGGCTTTGGATCAGCATGGTGCGCCGGCCTTAGCGCACCAGCCGCAGCGGCCATTGGAGGGTGAACCAATAGCAAAGGAAGACCTTTCTCTCTGTCTCTCTCTCTCACTGTCCACTCTGCCTGTCAAAAAAAAAATAAAAGTTTTCTGGAAATTGTTGTGGGGCCTATATAACTTCCTAAAATTCTCAAAGGTATTAATTCACATAACATTTGTGAGTGTTATTTATAGAGGACAGAAACAGACAACAATCGGACAAAGAGGGGGATGGAAAAAATATCTTCTTTCTGCTTTAAACCAAGTTCACTGTGAGCCATAAAAACGTCAGGAAATCTTGACCAGGACAGAAATCTATGTAATGTGAGGGTGCAACCCTACATTTACACAGAATTTCTAAAGATTTCTAAAATGGTTAAATTTCATGCTATTCATTATCTTAAAGCCTCTATTTCTTTAATTTACTACTATTTATAGATTGTCCTTTAAAAATTAATGGAAATTAAAGTCTTGGTCTTTAATTGTGTTTCAAAATTTTAAACTAAGAATTAAAGAAAATATAGAAACCATAGATTCATTGGCATAGAAATATTTAAATATAATTGGTGAAATGATTTATAGCTGAATTTAATTTAGTGTGAAAATTTAAACTAAATCAAAGCAGAGGTAGAATGTTTTCCCTTACTATGTCTGAAATATCTGTAACCTGTGAGACAAATGAGGATGCTTATATTTATGTTGTTTTTCCTTATTCCACTGATGGGCTTTGTATTTTGTCCAATAAATAGAGTTAAATCATCCATTCAGCAACAGGGAAACTCTTTTGCTTCATTTTATATTTGAACAAAAATTCTCTCACCAGGCACTTGTTGGTTCTTATTCTTATGCACATATTCAATCACTTGTCTGAGAAAAGCTTGTGTCTAAATAATTCTGAAGGCATGCCATGGTCATAATGCAGCCCCTAGCTGGCCTACTATGCGTTTATGTCCTGACTAGTTCATATGACCTGAAAATATAATAATTTGAAAATGCACTGAATCCTCCTAACTCCCCAGCTAGTCTGGGTCAGCAACGTAGCATCCTGTATGGCCCCAGTGGCTTCCTCACCACGGCCAGGTCACTGGGAGCTGTGGCTGCTGCCATGGCCCAACTTGAGAGAGAAGGGAGTGGTGTGCATTCAACCACCAGGAAAAAAAACAAAACAAAATTAAAGTGGGGTTTCTACCAAATGTGCATAGCTTTTTGCACCATTATAAAGTCAAAAGTAATCATGTTAGCCATCACTAGAGACCATATGATTTAGATTAGAAACTTTTAGTGAAAATCTATTCTTTTCATTATACCTGCTAACACTGCCCTTCTTTCCAAACATACCACACGTATGTCAGATATTGTAAAATATTTATTTCTCCCTATCATTCAGTAGCTATGTAGACAGATTCCTAACTGTCCTCCACCCACCAAAACAGCCCCGGTTACAGGGACATGCATGCGTCTCTGTTTGGGCCCATAGCAAGAAACCCAGAACCTGAGAGAGCCATCAGGGCCCAGCTTGCTTCCCTGGGGCACTGTGAGGTCAGCCCTGTGTGTGACCCCAGAGCTCGATCTCAAGTGGCCACAGGGAATGCCTGGTGCTTCACCCTGGTTTGTAAAACAGAGAGATGCTGACACTACAGACCTTGGTGAGGATGTCGAGCCTTGACCCAACCTCACGCCCTCACGTCAGGGTGCCCCCAGTTAGACCTGTTAGTCACTTCACCAAGAAGCAGCCCAGTTTGACTTATGCCAGTTTGGGTAACTCTCTCTAACACGCAAGAGAGAGAAAGGGTACATGGTACAAACGCACTAAAAATGACAAAACGGTCCACAGCTGGGGTGTGGGTACTTCTACTGGGGATACAGATCACAGAGTGCATAGGATGCTACTTCCATAACTAGGTACAAATTGTCCTAAGACGGATAAAAGTGAATGGAAAAGATGACTTCTCTTCCATGTGCATGAGCTGAAGGACAGAGATACAGTTCAGGCATTCCCTAGGACTCCTACTTAAGACCCGACACTTATAGGGGAAGGCACGGTGGAACAGAGCTTCTTTGGATGTCATCAGCACTCCTGGGTATGGATGTGCAACTGTCGGCTGGGGTCGAATCATTTTCATCTCTAGAGTTTAAAGGGAGGGACAGAGAATACTGAGGAATCAGATTCCTGAGATCAAAGGGGAGCTTTTGAGGAAAGATGTTTTTATTCATCTAATCAACATGAGTAGATCTTAGGGGTGTGGTCTCCCCACTGCAAAGGGGCTGTCAGCCTACAGGGGGGTGCAGGGCTGAGGACAAGGGCAGTGAAGCCGAGCAGCCCTCCTGCAGGGTCAGCCTTCAGCTCGTGGGCAACAGGCAGAGACGTGCCTGAGGGGGACAGAGGGGGTGGCTGCACAGCGCTCACCAGCAGCTGTGGGCTTTGTCTGAGCACAGACGCGGGGGAGCTGGGGAACTGCTGGAGAGCCTGGCCAAGGCCAGTGACGCAGGACCTGTTCTCCACGTGGTTGAGGGGGACTTCCGCCCGCTTGTGATGGGCAGCAGTGTAACGTGTGCTGCTGTGGGGTGCAGCTGAGGAGGTTTACCAGTTGGACAGATCATGGCGGGAGCTGCTGCCCTGGGAATCAGCAGGGGACATCCTGGAGCTGGGAGACCCTCAGGAGAATCTGTCCAGGGCCGGGCTAAGGACACTTGGGAGGAGCCTGATTTGGAAGCCATGCAGCAGGCAGGCCCTTCAGAACCTGCAACTAGTTAAGCACTGAGAATGAAACACACAGAAAAGGAAAGACAGCAGCCAGGTGTGATGCATGGGTTGTCGGGTGGGTTTTAGGGCTCCCCACCTCCTGCTTATGTACAGGTGTCCTGCAGCCAGATGGGCTGAAAGCTGTCAGAAAACAGCAGGTAAAACACACGGTAAGTACAAAAGCGGTCCATGCGAGGCCTTGTGTGTGCCCTCCCTGCACAGTGCAGGGGTGGAAAGCTGGAGTCTAGGACCCTGGGCCTGCATCTCAGAGGCCCTGTGACATTGGAGGAGCCTCTGTGTCTGTCTGGCATTCCCATCTGTCAGACGGAAGTGACAAGTGCAATCTCCACTCCACAGAAATGCCATGGCGTCGCCTAAGAGAGAACGCGGAAGGGGCTCACAGCAGGGACTGTTTTGGAGCAAAAGTTCAATAAGGATTAAGCATTCTTTCAACTCTCATGACCCATTATTTCATATTTTAGCAGCTGTAAAAACCCGAATCCCACAGAAAACAGTGTGAAGAAGATGAACTAAGACGGAATAGCAGCCAAGAGCACTATCATCTCCAGACCACTCTGTCCCACTCTAGGGTTCGGGGTCTGATGTCACAGAGCCAGGAACTTCTCCAGATTGCAAACTGCCCGCTACAGAAGAGTCCACCTGGACTTAGATGCTGGGCAACGCTGGGAGCACCTTAGATCGTCTACAAAATGCTCGCCCGTTTTCCTCTAAACTTTGTGTTCTAGATTGCATCCAGATCTCAAGCACTGCTCAGAACGTCCAAAAGTGAGCAGCACTAACTCACGGGGGAGCCAGCTTGTAGAAATGCACAGACACGCATGTGGCAGGACACGGGGACGGCTGGCCTCAGGTTCATTTGTTCCACTTCTGTTTGGGTGTGAAGTCCTGACTATGAGCCCATCTTTGGCTCATTAACCTTCCCAAAGCCACACTGAGAGCTGAATCACAAAATACTCTAAACATCGCTGAGACAGAGGAGATGCTGTGCCGTGGAGAAAGCCGACTGTGCAGGGTGAACACGTGGGTGTCCCGCAGGTGATGCAGTCTGCGCCTCAGACCTCACCCGGCCTGTGTGCCTGTGTGCAGCTGGGTGGGATGAGTGCGGAGCCCGTCACAAGGAAACCTCAGCGTGGAGGACTAGCAGCGGAAGGCACTGTGGCCCTGGTTTTATTTGCTAAGCAGTTTTCGGAGCCTTTATGGGACAGTTTGTAAAGCCTGCCGAATGCTGAGCAGGCCCTGAACAGCAGGCACAGACCTCATCCCTGTGCCCAGTGAGCAAATCCCTGGCTGTGCAGACAACACAGGTCCCAGACAGGGAAGGCAGTCACACGTCCTCTCTGCTTATCCCCTAAAGACAGCACAGTTCCCAGACTAACAATAAATACATCCCCGTCCCCCAGTGAATTCACTAAAACCAGCAGGTTCACCTGGTCCCGTTTCCAATTCTAGAACTAAAAAATACCCATCACTGTTCGGAATTACCTCTTGAGTTCTCCCAGAACAGGCTGAAAATTCAGCATTGAGTACCTAGAATCTGCTGCGGTAGGCAGCAGTCACACAAACACTGGGTCCAGCTAGCAGGAAGAGCAGACTGGTATTGTTATGCGAGGGCACCTTGCTGCCCCTCATCCCTGTGGCTGTGTGCATCTGCGCCACCACAGCTTGCCTTCTCGCTGTCTTGTTCCTATGCTTACAGTTCCCTAGGTCTCAGTTATATGTGCACATACATGACTGCCCTTCATAGAGACGCAAGGCTCGGCCTCAGTTCTACTCTTCAGTCACAGAATCTTAGAGCTGAAAGTGACAAAGCGTCCAGAGTGGGCAAGAGATCCCCACTGCAGCAGAGTCCACCAGGGTCCACCCGGCGCTGCCATGCTTGCCTGTCGCTCCTTCACACCCTGCCCCTGACTGGCCACGCCTGTCCCCATGGATGAATGAAATGAAAGCGTGTGACCACCTACCCACACACCTTGGCAGAGGTGCACTCCACACACGGCGGCCCCCACCCAGGCACGTAAGCTTGGTTGCACCTTCTAAGCGGTATCCCGGGAAGCAGGCAAACGTCAGCACATCTCCCACTCCAAAGTGGAAACCGATCCTCCGGCTGAAGGCAGGCACTCCTGGGTCGTCACACGGCTCCAGGTCGTATTCTGAGATGTGGAGAGACAGGGTCAAAGCGCTGCGGCTTGGACAAGCACTCAACAAGAACTCAGCCAGAATAGAAATATATAGCATCATAAATAAACCAGTATCAACACATCTCCCCAACTCCCATTGTGTGGTCTATGTCCCCTGTACAGTGCGCTTTCCTGCAACACATGACATGAAGTTTAGACCTTAGAAAATTACAGACCAATGAGTCCAACGTATGAAATTGAGAGAATTGATTTCAAAATTGTCACTGTGAGAATATGGGACGGTTTCACTGGTGTTTCTAATGGTGAAAATCTGCTACTGAATCCCTCTGCAAGGTGCTTTTTGATAAACTAGACACGGCATACAAGATAAAAGCAACATCAAAGGTTTGTGATGAAAGAAAGCCTATCACAGCCAATTTCTCCATTAAAATACACCCCGGTCTGGAACAATCACATTGTCCCTATTTTTCAATCTACAAATCATGTTTTATTGAAATGAGATAGGAAATATTTGACAAACTACTAGAAATTTTTATAAAATGGTCAACGAGAAAGTGCTCCAAATATAGTTTTAAAAATAACAAAGGAACGGTGCCTGGCAGACTGCTGTATTGGGGAGTGCATCGCCGTCTTTGTCAGCACCGCTCTTCAGCCCGGGTTTCTATGGCCGTCACTGGCCTTGAGGCTCATAACCTAGTCCACATCCTTGTCAGTGGGATGTCCCAAGGGTACAGGTGAGTGCCTGTTGGTTTAGCTTCCCTTTCCCTCTGAGGCCGAAAATTTAGTCAAATGGTATCAAAAGCCAGGCCATGTGCCCAGAGAAATACCATGAGGAACTGGAGAAACAGAAGAGCTTGTGAGAGGGTACGGAGAGGTTGACTGAAGGACGAGGTTTACTGCAAACGGTGGCCGAGACAAAGTCTACTTTCCAGGCTGGGTGGGATGGTGAGGACACACAGGAAACTGGGCTGGTCTTCCTCAAAACAGGCAGCCTTCACTTCGTGGCTTCCAAAGCCATCTCTGCTTCCCTTTACTCTGAGTTCTGGATGCGGTATCCTCAATGAACACAGACGTTCAACTCTTCACCTTGTCCCTCCACATTGTTTGGATCTGATTCTTCTCTTTCGTGCCTGCTGTCCACCAGGTGAGTGACGGGCACCTCACTCCTGGGCTGTATTGCAGCTTCATCACGGGTCTCCCTGCTGAGGAGCTTCCTACAGCTCACTCTGCCACTGGCCGAGCTCCCAGCGGTGTGCTTTGTGGACCATCCTTGTGCCGGCACTCACGGAGCTCAGGAATCTACTCTGGGTCTCTCGTATGTTCTAACAAATCTGGCCACGTTCCAAATGCACTTTTCACTATTTTAGTACGACCCATAAAGAACAAACAATCTGGACAACATCACCTGATGGAACCCAACGTTTATTGGAAATCTATCATATACAAGTAGCAATGACAGAATCTCTAGAAAATAGGGAGATGAAGATGTCAGGATCTTGCTGACATTATTAGCCTTCTACTAGGGATTTATACTCTCAATTCAAATCAAACGTTTCCTGTCAATCCTTTGAAAACTCTTGCCAAGTATGACAATAATTTTATGTTCTTTTATGCTATATCCATTGTATTACACAAAGAATCATCATGATCTTATGGATTTTTGTTTTTATTTCAGAGTTTAAGTAGTTTTCTCTAAAAGACGCCTGGGGAATGGAAAGTATGATACAAACCACATGGTGAGAAGGAATGTGTTAGCATTATCCAGCTGCATACGCTTATATGAGGATCCTCTTATGTCACCTGTGACATTCACCATGATAACATGCGTATTTATGCTGTGTATGTTGCCTACGGGATTCCATCTTCTCTCCAACTCAAAGTTGTTGTTTGTAGGAATTACCCTGTTTATTTTTATCCGTCAATTCTCTTGGTTCACTTTCTGCTATATATACATATGTGTGCGTGTTTGTGTGTGTGTGCACCTGTGCCTGTGTGCACACTACAGGGTAATCAAACCAGATAACAGAACAAGCCAACAAACTGACTCCCTTTGCTTCCCAGTCACCCCAGTTCACTGCACAACTCCCTTGGTGTAGGCAATTAGCACTAACTTTTCATGGGGTCAGGTCCCTTCCATTCCCACAATGCCCTCACCTCCTCAGACAACTGTCACCCAAGCCATGTATTCTATTAGTTGAGCAGCAGAGTGCCACTCTCCACCCCTACTATATAACCTCGGAGTGGATATTAGTGCCCTCAAAAGCTCTTTCTTTTCATAAAAGATGTTCGTGTCTTAGTTTATGGGATCCCATTTCTCCTGTGTCACTAGCTGCCCCAGCCTCATCAGCCAATTTAGATCCTCACTCCTGCACCATCGAAATGCCCCAGAGCTTAACCTGGGACATTCTTGCCATAGCCGGGCACACCAGCATTCCATATTCACACTCACTTGATATGCAGGGGGGCTTTCGACCTTTTTCCAATTGGAATTTCCTGTGAGGACTCGGACAGTCCCTTGTGGGCACTGTGATAGGTACGGCAGGACTTGTCTGCTCAGCACTCACACAGATGTTAAACTCTGATGTTAAACTCTTGATGGATTAAGCATGGAGAATTGATCCAAGTGCTGTGGCTAGGAGATGGGTGAGTGGGAGGTGTTTAGGTCACTGGAGGTATTCTTCAGGGGTGGTTCTCACGAGAGGGTTGATTATCAGAGTTGCCGCTCAGCACAGATTCTTTCTCTCGCCTTCTTGGCTCACAAGTGTACCCACTGGACCAGCTTCCACAGGTACTGGCCAATAGGGCCACTGGATGCTGAACTGCACTCTTGAAACTGTGAGCTGGATGAACCTCCTCTTTCCCAGAGGCTCATTTTGGTGATTTTGGTTGAAGCAATTGAAAGCAGATGACTCAGACGTATACATTCATTCTCTGATACACAATTACCCATTTTTCCTTCCAAACCTGCCCTACTCCCAGTGTCTTTCATCTAAAAAAAATGTGCCAACCTTGTTCACTCAGGCTGAAATCCTCCACTGCTCTCTCCTTTTCACCACACTCTCACTCCCAGCCCCCTGGGCTGTTTTGCTCCCGCCCACTGGAGTGTCTGAGGGCTGAGCCTTGTCCTCTCTCGCTGGGATCCGCAGTCGTCTCCTGCTGGGGCTCACACTTTCCTAAGAAGGAGCGTTCAGGGTGCGCGGATCGCATCAGCTTCTGTCCAGACCTTCCAGTCACCTTTTCTGACACTCAAAATGAATATCCGAGTCACAGAAATAATCCAGCTTCAAGACTTAACGTCATGTCCTAGAACTGCTGCCTCTACTCCAGGGCTCTGGCCACTGTGGCCTCGTGTCTGTCCTTAACCTTGCTGACACACACACTGACTGTGCCTCCATCCCAGGGCTCTGGCCACTGTGGCCTCGTGTCTGTCCTTCAACTTGCTGAAACACGCACTGACTGTGCCTCCATTCCAGGGCTCTGGCCACTGTGGCCTCGTGTCTGTCCTTCAACTTGCTGAAACACGCACTGACTGTGCCTCCATTCCAGGGCTCTGGCCACTGTGGCCTCGTGTCTGTCCTTCAACTTGCTGAAACACGCACTGACTGTGCCTCCATCCCAGGGCTCTGGCCCCTGCACCCTCCGTGTCTGTCCTTAACCTTGCTGGCACACACTGACTGTGCCTCCATTCCAGGGCTCTGTCCCCGCACCCTCCGTGTCTGTCCTTAACCTTGCTGGCACACACTGACTGGCCTCCATCCCAGGGCTCTGGCCCCGCACCCTCCGTGTCTGTCCTTAACCTTGCTGGCACACACTGACTGTTGCTCTCCTTGTGCTGAGGATGCTACTCACCCCCGTTCACCTGGCTTGCTTGTGTCTCAGGTCTCAGCTCATTAGAGGCCTTCCTTCATAACTGGGTTGACCAACATCTTTACTCATACCTCCGTCCACTTTGCTTTTTACCATGACATCCCCACCACTGTCCTCCCCCTAAAATGCTCTAGGGACGTCTTCAGGGCCTCTTAAGCACTAGCATGTGTCAGGGTCTAGAGTAACGATAGACACCTTGTATACATTTAGTAAATATTCACTGAATAAGTCAACTTCAGTAGAAGAATGCATACACTGTCCTCTCTGCCAGGCACACAGTTCAACAGTGGATGAAGACACAGTGCCCTCCTTTGAAGATGCACGGTATGGTGAGGCAGACAAGTACAGAACCGTAGCATCGGGTACCACGCACAGCTTTGGCGTGTGTTACGGCTCGAATGTCCCTCAGAAACTCCTGCTGCCACGTAACTGCTGTGGAGGCAGTACTGAGAGCCGTCAAGAGGCAGTCTGCCCTTGTAGACTCTGCCCCATGCAGGGACAGATGCCAGTCTCACGGAGGGGCCTCCAGATGGAAAGGACACATTCTGCCTGGCTCCCTCCCCCTGCCTGGGGGCTCACTACTCTTCCTGCCCTCTCCCATGTCTGGCAGGCACGAGGGCCTTGCCGGGGGCCCTACTGGACTCCTGGCTTCCCGGCCCCTAGACCATGAGCAAAGTAAGCTTCCAGTCTCAGGTATTCTGTTACAGCGGGAGGAAGCTGGCTAAAGGGGCATATGGGTCCTGCCAAGAAAATTCAGGAGGAAAAATACTCTGCTTAGGCAGAGAGAGGTGTGCACAACCAACAGTACTGGGCCCGGAAGGAGTGCTGGTGGTGAGGCGTAAAGAAAGGGCATTTGAATGGTGAGAAACCACGTGTGCAAAGGCACAAAGCTGCCCGAGTTCTCATCTTTTGCAAAGAATGACTAGGAAATTATATGAATTCATTGCAAGTGAACATGCGAGAGAAAAATAAATACAGTAAATATGGGGAAGGCAGCCTGGAGTGTCCTTTGTGCAGGGTCAGAGCTGAGTGGGAACTGAGGGCGAGCACAGCCTTGTGCAGAGCATGTATGAATGCAGGAAGCCTCACCCAGGACATTGCCGTGGACACCCGCAGAGATTGAGCTGGGAAACACAGAGGGAAACGCTTGCTTACTAAAGGCTTCTAAAACACAGAAATGAACTGGACTAACGGGCAAAACGAGGATATGAAAGTAAGTGAAAACCATTTTTGGTGAACAACAGAAAAGTCCCCAGGGGGAGAAATCCTTTACTTTATAATTAAGTTGCCACTCTCTGCACACTTGAAAAAAACTCCATTGTGTTAGTGTCCCTGAAGCCCAGTTTCAAGGCAAATAAAACCTCCATTTAGCACCTCTAAGGAGTGTGCTGACTTAACATTGGCTTTGCAATCAGAGGGCTGCTCCTGTGTGTGTGTGTGTGTGTGTGTGTGTGTGTGTTTGGGGGACTGCCGCTTCATTTCCTCTGCTGGCGTCATGCAGTAGTTTTCATTTGTGTGTAAATTAATGGGAAATGCTCACAAGCTGCAACCCTCTGTTTCAAGATTCCACAAGGATTTAAACTGGCCTCAAAGTTCTCTGTTGGTGGCTGCTCACTCATTCCTTTGAAGGGTTCACAAGGGAAAAAGCAGGCTCTAAAGTTACAATGGGACTTTTGGGAACTGCCCTGGTCTGAAGGAACTGGGGCCTTTGGGCATGTTGAGGTCCTGAGGCCACTGCCTGCATGGACACACCGATGTGCCGCAGAAGGCACAGGAGCAGGTTTAGACTGCTCTCCTCCCTGGCCACATGAGCACCCGGTGGGTGCTTGTCCCCTCTTCCCAGCCCTCCGCCCCCACCATGTGACGAGGCAAGAGCATGGCTCTCGCCAGATACCAAGACCTTGTCCCTGGGCCTCCCAGCTTCCAAAACTGTGAGACACAAGTCTCTGCTTCAGTCAACCATCCTGCCTTGGGGTTTGGACCAACAGTTGCACAAGGTCACCAAAGGGCGTGTGGTCAGCCCTGTGTTGAGAGCATCAGGACTGAGACACGGATGGGCAAACACCAGCAAAGCTTGCACAGGCATGAGAAGCTTCTGTGGCAGAGACCCACAGACTCACAGCGCTGTCATTTCCTTCCGTGGAGGATTCTAATTAAATTCTTTTTGGATCAGAATTAAAAGCACTGAGAGAGGAGAGGGATAGTCTCATAATGATGCTAATTGAGATCCACCAGGGGAGAATGTAGAGAGGGAGGGATTTAGGAATTACTGTGAGAAGAGTTACGTCTTTGATATATAAAGTGGCCAATTTCATGATTAGTGCTGATTGCAGCACATTTCCAAGAAATCAGGTAGTCTGAGCCCATCCTGCACGCTTCATTTACCAGTGAAATAGCAGGAAAAAAAATCAACAAAGTCAGATTAAGATAAATGGAAACTGGCCAGAGCTAAAGGGAGTATAAAAGTGTTCAGAACCTCTTAAAATCCCTAAGAACTGTCAAGACGGCCTTTCGTTTTGCAGAGTGTTAATGATCATGCAGTATTTAATAGGTAATCATTAATTCCCTGCTTTGTATGCACTGTGGGAGCACAGCCACTAGACATGAAGCTGCAGCCAACGGTAGCCCTGCTCTGAAGGGTGTATTTAGTGGAGGAGATGAGAGGGTGCCAAATACCGTAACAACTCACATCACGGGCAGCACTGAGGGTTATGCTCAGGGACCACGTGAAGAACATGACCTTACATCCCAACTAGGAAGAGCATCATATTCACCACGTATGTAGCATCCTTGGCTGTGCCCCTGAGGAACTGCCCAGCCGCAGTCTCTTTCTGTTGTCGGGGTGAGGTGCAGGAAGAACTGTTTTATGTGCATGGAGCCCAGCGGGTTTACATGGTCAAGTTCATGCTGCCCATCTTGGACCAGTTTCTCAGCTGTGCAATTATTATTTTTCATTTGTATAAAAAAGAGTCCATGACATAGGACTATACAAATTAACAACATAACCCATTTGATAGTGTACAAACCCTAAACAAATATGAACTACATGTTATAACCAAAAATGAAAATGCTACTTGGCTCTGAAGCGTGGTTCACCCCAGCACATGCTGATGTTACAGTAAAGGAAGACCTCACATGGACCGGGTGTGACCCCAGTTTTATTACCCTCTGGGTGCCTCTCAATGCAACCACTGATACCTACTGGCACCCAGGAACCACACGGAGGAGTGCAGACGCCGAATACGCCTCTCAGAAAGGCATTTTCTTCAGAGAACCGCGCAGAACTGATGAATAAAAGTGAACGAGAGGGGCTTCTCAGGAGAAAACAGTGATTTTTACGATTTTTCAAGGATGAAATCCTGAAGGGCAAAGTAGCATTTCCTGGATGTCAGACAGATGTCCTCCTGGCCTGCTGCCCAGAGGCTTGGCCTCTTGCACGTCACTGCCAATCATTTAATTTCTCTCTCGGCCTCCCGCCCCCACACACAGAGGCACTATTACTGGCAGAGGAGAGAAGTAGCAAATGAGACCAACATACCTGAAAATGTGATATTGAAGCCTTCATAGGAAATTGAAAAGTCTGATATGAACCGCAGCTGGGCAGTGAAGTTTCCAAACAGACCTGCCTTAATCGTGTGAGGCAGAACCGACCCAGTGAGCCTGGCGACTGGCTCGGAAAAGCTTCCATCCTCCGTGATCAGTAAATAGTCGTGGGAACTCTCAAGGTGGAAAGTGTGAAAGATCATCTGCACCCCTGGGAGACAGGGGATGAGGACAAGAGACAAAGTGGGGGCAGAGAGACAGAAAGAGAGGGAGAGAGCGGGAGAGAGGCAGAGAGAGAGGGATAGGAAGACAGAGAGTAGGAAAAGTGCAGAGGCAGAGAGGCAGGAGAGAGAGTGAGAGAGAGAGAGAGAGAGAGAGAGAGATGATACAGGACAGGTGGAGATGGCAGAGGTGAAAGAGGTAGAGAGGACATAGACAAAAGAGAGAGGAATTCATATGAGACAGAAGAATGGGAGAAAGAGAGAGGTCAGAATTAATAATTGCCAAAATAATTTTTCTGGGTTTAGAGATATATAAGACTTCAATCAAAATATTAAAATAACACTTTAATATATTAGCCTAACTTTGAAGTTTGAGAGTAAAGTGGGAGGAATAGGATGACTGTAGAGATGAAGAAGAGTGGCAAACAAGAAACATAAGTAAATGTTAAACTATATATAACACAGAAAGAGATATAGCTCAGGTCTGGCTATAGATGCAGATACAGATATGAATATGGATACATGTGTGGTTATAGAGATAGGTATAGACGTGGACATGGTATACATGCAGAGGTTGGTGTAAACAGGGACGTGGATGTGAATATAGAAAATGTTATGGGTGTGAATATGGGTACAGACATGGCTGTACGTGTAGATACAGATAAGAAATATGCAGATGGGGCTAAGTGTGAGTGCTGTGATAGACGGACATGGCTCTACACGTGGATATAGGTTTGGACATGTATATAGGTTTATATATGCATGCCACTGGAAAGGTGAAACAGAGATGTGTTTGCAGAAGTGGGTTTAGATGCATATGTAGATGTTGACCTAGGCACAGATGCGGAAGCATATGTGAACACAGATAAAGATACGGATGTGGACATGGATACAGACATGGATGTGGACATGGATGTGGACATGGATGTGGACATGGATACAGACATGGATACAGACATGGATACAGACATGGATGTGGACATGGATACAGACATGGATACAGACGTGGATACAGACATGGATGTGGAGATGCTTATAGATCTCAGTGTGGATATCACATGCTATAGGTACAGACAGGGCTGTAGACATAGGTGGAAAGATGTATATTATAGATGCGGATACTGAAGTGGATATGGAAGCAGAGTAGACATAGAAACAGATGTTGATATGGATAGGAGATGTATGTGGTCATCAATATAGACATTGATGTGGCGATAGAAGTGGTTTTAAATACAGATACACATGTGGATATAGAAGGATGTGGAAATCAATATGGATATAGATATCAATACAATTTTAGACAGATAATAAATTTGCACAAAATGTAAATTTTCCTAGTCTTCACTGTTCTCATTTGTAGAATGAGAATAACATCCATTAAATAAATATTATGTGTGATAATAGTGGGTAAACTTAAAATACAAGGTAAGCATAAAAACTATCCTAGAGTTATCATAGAAATGAGAAGTTTAATTGTTTACTTCTTTTTATTTCATCAATGTCCACATTTTACTTGATACCTCTATTTCTGACCATTATAGGTAATTTCTAAGCTTACATTAATGTGCATTCATCTGGTAAATAGTGAGCAAGACTAGGAATCCACTTTTGGTTTTAGCTCCAGCATTAAAAGACCGCTTTTATTCCAAAATCGTATCTAGAAATAAAAGCTGATGGCTGAGCACATATGTAAGGGAATCACTCATCTTGCTTGTGGACACATTAGTACTTATTTCTTTTTCCCATGCTTCTTCCTCATTTATTATTCTCTACACGCCAGGTCCTTACCCTTCCCGTGAGGCACTTCAATGGTCCATGTGCAGTTGAGGGAGTTGGGATAAAAATCAGGAAAGCCAGGAGAAAGGACTGTCCCGCTCCTCCCGTGGATGTAGCCTCCACACAGGGCTTCAGAGAATAAAGAGAGAGCACATTAGACTTTCACTGTGGTTACTACAACAAAGGACTTTACAAAGGGCATGGAGTGTGTTCAAGGACTAAGACACTGACTGCCACATCCGCGAGAAACCAAACCAAACCTAAAGCAATGGTACCTGAGAGTGCGATGTGCCCGTTCGAATGCAGGTGTCCCAACCAGTAGAGAACTGGGCAAACCAAAGACAGAGGGCAGCCCCGTCGTGACCTGAGCCCGCAGTAAGCAGCCGGCAGAGCTACAGCAATGCTGCAGGCTTGCACTCCCGGGAGCAACTCTTCACCAGTTGAAATTCCCCACAGCAAAGTATGCTATGTTCAAAACTAACCCAGAGAGGCACCTTTTAAGCAATATTTTATTTATGTATTTATTGGATTTTTTGAGAGGCAGTGAGGCAGAAAGAGAGAAGCAGAGAGAAAGAAACAGAGAGAGCTCCCATCTGCTGATTCACTCCCCAAATGTCAGCAACAGCCGGTACCAAACCAGGCCAAAGCCTAGAGATGGGAACTCAATCTGGGTCTCCCATGTGGGTGGCAGAGCCCAAGGTAATTGATCCATCACCTGCTGCCTTCCAGGGTCTCCATCAGCAGGAAGCAAGAATCAGGAGTGGGGTTGATACCCCAAGCCAGGCTCTCTGATGGGAGCTATGGGCATTCCAAGTAGCGTCTTAACTGCTAGGCCAAATGCCTACATGAAAGACTAGATTTTGAGACAGGGAATAAAGACATACACCATAGAATTGTTTCAAGAAGAAGAAATAATAACGAGTCCAGTCCAGTTGTTTAAGTGTTCACACCGATGTCAGCAATCGTAGCCCAGCTACCCACCAACTCTGTGACTTTGCTGTCACTTGTCTCAACCCTCCATGTGTCTTCCTGCAAATGGACACAGTGACAAAGACGGCTCCTACGTGGACACTTGCGGTGGTTGCCATTTTAGAGCACACAGCACAGCGCTTGACAAATGCTAAATACTCAGACCACTAAGTCCTGAGCGTTTTACCAGGGACTCCATCTTTCAGATGTAATGTCACGATTTGAATACTTCTGGTAAGGCCTGATTCTGCAAACATCATGGGAAAGATCCTGATGTTCTCTCACTGACATTTCTTTTTCATTTTGCATCTTAAGCCCTTTCCATCTTTGCAGGGAATGGAACTGAAATGAAGGATCAGAGGCAACGGCATGCACACAGCAGGAGACAGGAGCAGGAGAGGTGACAGTTATCTGGGTTCTGGGAGCAAAGCCCAGGGTGTCACCTAAGTGGCCAACAGTTCTGTGTCTTGGCTTCTTCCTCAGACATCACCACCTGCGGCTGTGAGGCCATTCATGTCACCTGCACAGACCCCAGGGCCAGGCTGCCCAGCCCAAGGCAGCAGCCCCACTGTGACAGGGAGCCCTCTGTGTTAGCTTGACTGGGCCCTGTGGTGCCCAGAGAGCTGGGGACGCAGTGTTGCCAGAGTGTCTGGGAAGGGGTTTCTGGGAGAGATGAGCCTGTAAGTGAGGGATGGAGGAAAGAGGACCCTCACCAACACAGTGGACCCTGTTCATTCTCTAGAAAGTCTGAGTAAAACAAAGATGGAGAAGAAGGAGAACCTGTCTCTCTACTTACAGAAACAGTCTTCTATCCTTACCATAGGATCCCTGGGTCTCAGACCCTGGGACTCCCAGACTCATATCAGGGATCCTCTGGGTCTTGGATCTTGGGAACCCCCAGTTTCATACCTGGGTTCCCTGGGTCTTAGACCTTGGGACCCCCAGACTTACACCCCTGTCTGTCCTGGGTGCGCAGCTTGCAGACAGACCACAGGGCTTCTTGTTCTCCATCTTGATGAAGGGCAATTCCCATAACAATCTGCTCTCTAGATATGGGAGGATGCCCCTACTGGGTTTGCTTTCTCTGGAGAGCTCCACACCTCCCCCTACCAGTCAGTGACTCTGAGAGAGGTTCTCTACTCTGCTTGCACCTCCTCACACCCGCCAAGGGGTCACAGTCCCACCTAATTCCGTGGATGCTGCAAGAATGGAATAAGTCAGTGCCCAGGAAGAGTTTATGAAAGGCTCACTCATCAGTGTCACATGTTACCGCACAGCGTATCAGACTCTCTCTTGTACATCCTCTCTTCCATTCTGTGTATATAGATATGCTTAACTCTCATTAAGCAATAGCTAGAATATTTTTTTCTTAATAAAAGGAACATTCTGAATTATGTTTCATAAAGCTACTTCCAAAATGATATTTGCAAAAGTATTAGATAATTTATGACAGCTGTGATAGGACTCACTGTGCCCACTAATCAAGTATTTTAGGGGAACAGATCACTTTTCATATGCAAACCACATCATAAAAGGAAAATACAAAGATTAGCAAAATAGAAACATCTAGAATGAATTCTAAAGTGTTCATTTCTCCATGAGGCCTTTGCATTTTCAAAGTGGCATTCAGTCCACATTTCATAATCAAAGAGGTAACATTAAATATGCCTTCTGTAGTTAATGTATCCAACCAATAGTGATGGAGCACCCACTGTTATCCAACACTGTTCTTAGCACCAGAAAAGGTGACAGCAAACACCAGGGCCTCTGCCCTCACACACATTCAAGTTGAAAAACTCGGATTGAGCAAAACGCAGACCATAGGCAGTGCTGAACAATAACAAACACTTGTGAAGAAAACTAAGCCAGAGAGAGGAAGAGGGAGGTCTGAGAGTCGTAAGAGGAACGCTGGTCAGAGAGGCCGCATCTAGAAAGAGGTCTGTGCAGGAGGGTGAAGAAGCAGAGGAGCCGTCTCCCACAGCGGGGTGGCCCAACACTGGAGCATGCCTGTGGGGATGAGTGGGAGAACTAAGGGGAGAGGGGAGGAGAGCAGGGTCCATCCACACCTTGGGGGCCACTGTAAAGGACTGGGCATCTCTAGCCAGAAAGGCCATGGGGGCTCTGCCAGGAATATGAGTGATCCCCTAGGGTTGTTACCTGAGTGCCGGCTGCTTTGTGAGTTCCATAGGGGCAGCATGGAGGGGCTGCACAGGACCTCTGCAGTCAGTTGGATGCTATGGCCAGAACCTGGCAGTGCTGGGCGTGAAGAAGCCATGGGACCCTCCCTTGAGTAGGACACAGGCATCCTGGAGAAGGAGCCAGGAGGTCCTCAGCCTGAGAGCGGAGTATCTGAACTCGAGGGGCACTTGGAGAGGAGCAGGTTTTAAGAGCAAAGCAGGAGGTCAGCTTTGCGTTCCTGAGCTCTGTGCCGACCAGACGTCCATGTAAAAGGTTCAGCTGGCGTCTGGGTGTTCAGTGAAGACTTTGGAAAGAGATCAATCAAGGGACACAAGGAGAGCGTGCCAAGATGAGGATGCAGACACAGAAGCAAAGGCTAAACCCCAGAATCTTCCAAAGCCAACAGTTCAGAGAGATGGGAAACCACCATAAAGGAGGCTGAAGGACTACCCGTGCAGCAGGAAGTCAGCTCATGCAGCAGCAAGCTCTGGTCATTGTCTGTGATTGGATGGCTATAAATGAGAACCTTACCTTTCAAATTTTACAAAGGATTTAATCATATGATTTTTTAAAAGGCTGGGTAAAATTGAGATATCGTATATCCAAAGTTATTTTCAATAGTCTTCAATCCCCAAATTTGCAAATGCTTCACAAACTGATCAAAATTAATTCATGTCCAGCTAATTTACAATCATAAAATTCATCAATCTTAATTTCATTGTCTACTTTAATGTCATCAAGAAAACAGTGCATCAGTACTGGGGAAAGCCAGGGATCGAACATGTCCGACCACTCTGGTTAGTTCATCCATGCACATAGCACCGGGAGCTTCTAGCAGATCCCTCACACAACTCAGCAGCATGTCAGACAGAAAGTTCCAGATAACCAGGTCTGATGCTCATCTCATTCAAGTGGTACAAACACAATATCGTCTAATTCTTAACATTTGGAGACTTTAAATTAAGTAGCTCTGTCCACAGAGCCTGCAATTTTTTTTTCAGGCAAAAGACATTCATTGTACAGAACACTGAAATAATATTCTCATCCAAAATTGAAGAGAGGAGAGGGAACTAAAAACACCTGATTTAATTTTAGTGTCCCTACAGGTCTATACTATATACATATATGGATAGGCCTACATTCTTTAAGTACAGCTAAAATGTACTGCACACAATCTGAATTTCTTTAATCTAGTTCATGGACTACAGAGCCCTACCTGCACAGCTGTAAAAATACAGTAAATCTGTACTTTTGCTCCCCTTAGGCTATTATCTCTTGAATTGTACATTCCAATTTATATTGCCTTCTCAGCATCAAGGGCCCACAAATGTTAGAGCAGAAATGTCTTGCATGGAGGACTGGACTGTGCAGAAACTCGGGGAGGAAAAGCGGTGTCACTTGTTGAGCTCTTTCCCCAGGTGAGCTGAAGTAAGCTGTTCAACCACTGTCCAAGGCTGGCCTTTGGCCTTCTGTTATCCATTCTTCTCAGCCACCATTCATTGAAGATCATTTACAAAGGGACTTACTACTGTTCTCCAGACACTGCTGTATGCTCTAGGTCATACAACAAGACGACAGAAAAGTCCCTCCTACTCCAAAGCCTATACACTAGTGAAAAAGAAAAATAATTTGTAAGGAAACCCATAACGAGGCATGGCTTACTCTAAGACTAAATTTTATTCTCCAAACTCAAAATGAAGTCAAGGTGGATTAGAGAACGATGTGACCATGACACAACTCAAAGACGCACGCACATCCACACGGATGTCTGTTTCCAAGACAATGGATTAACAAGCAAGTAATGAAAAGCTGCAGGGGATGCAGAAGCTCAGAATTCACCTACTTTTACCTGACTGCCCTGTGATGTGCTGCTGGCTGGGGTTTCTGTGGCCAGTCCATTACAGGGTTTCTGGGTTCCTACTGTCCTTCCTGGTGAAGACCACAGATTCCTGTGAATTCTGGAGTTACTCTCTTCCCATCATTCTCACACACACTCTCCCATCACCTTCCCACACCCTACACCAAGGTCCTTGAAAAAACTGAAGTCCACATGATCAGTTAGTGTTGCCCAGAATCAAAAAATAGGATTAGGCAAGTTTATGGCAAGAGTTGTAGCATATAGATGGCATCATGGCCCACTGTCCCTCCCACATCCGGCATGGGGGTGGCAGAGGAAGGAACCAATGGCAACAGACTGCAGTTTGTCCTAGAAACTAACATTTGCCATCACAATGTCAACTTAAACTTAAAAGAGCACTGCTCCCAAATTCACATCTTCAACACCAACCTCTGTCTTGAACCGGAAGTGACTCTCCATCGGCTTGCGAGGTATCTCAGGGTGCACCTGTAAGTCATTTCCCCGCGGTGCCTCCAGTTCCTTCCCAGCGCCACTCCATCCACCCCCATGTCGTCTTACTTTCACTGCTGTTTCCAGTCATGTTCACCCACTGACCTCCTAGCTCCTGTACTACTGCCTCTTCCTTACACAGATCAACATGAGGATGCAGATCCTGGGCACTTTTAGTATGTTTGGCTCTCATCTGTCTTTTCCTTTTTTGTCTTAAAATACAAATACAGTTCAATTACAGCAAACATTAAAGGAGGTCACTTTCAATTTCAACAGAACTCACAGATGTCCCGTATCCTACGGAAGTCACTGACTTTCTTTACTCTTTCACTCCATGTTTACATTTCAGTCATTGTCTCAGAAGAAACATCAAACAGAAATCTCACAGCTAAAGAGGGGTACAAGTTAGAACAACATAGCTGGACAGAGATTCCCTGCCCTCAGGAGAAGTTCCACGGGACCCGATCCCGACTCCAGCAGTAAAGGCCTGGGAGCCACCTCTCACTGTCATCCACCCTGTGAATTAATTTATATCCCCTAAACCTTCCAGGGCATTTTCCCTACACTGTTTCTCTGATGCATCTCAAATGTGGCCTCTTGAGCCTTCTGGGATCTCTAATGGAAACTACTTTTTTTTCCCATTTCTTCATTCTCAACCCTTTCTCTTATGTCTAACAATGTACTTACTTCATTGTGTGGTTTCAAACATGTCCCTCCTTTCCCCACACTGATGGACTGTGCACTTCTCAACTGTGTGGCTACAAATATGATATTTTCCAGTGAATGCTTGTGAGCAAAGACTACAAAAACAGTTAACAAAAAAAAATCTCCAAAGTTTCCCTTGCATTTGTCCTCCACCAAATAAGTGGAGGACAATTTACTTACAAAATGTACCTCATTCCTTCAAAATGTGAGGGCGCTAAAGCATAAATGCTAAAAAGTAAAAGCACCAAAATGATACAATGCAGGTGAGAAAGTTACTGATAGATTTTATCACTTATCGTGATGACATAATCCATTAATTCTCATTTCTTTCTTCGTTTCTAAGAGCTGAGTTATTAAAGGTTTAAATGTCCTATTGATTTTTTTTGTTGCTGCAATAAAAACCTGCAGGGTTTACAAGATTGCTGACGTTTTGAAAGGGCAACCAGAACAGTTCTTGTTTTCACATTAAACCATTCATCCATGACTAATAAAACTAAGAGATCGAACTCTAAAATACCCCAAAGTTTGCATACTTATTTATAGTCTTTGACCATAATAATCATTATCTCTGC
The DNA here is from genome assembly GCA_015711505.1 of Sylvilagus bachmani. Classification (NCBI taxonomy): domain Eukaryota; kingdom Metazoa; phylum Chordata; class Mammalia; order Lagomorpha; family Leporidae; genus Sylvilagus; species Sylvilagus bachmani. Next base: position 110,219,456 of record CM027401.1, on the reverse strand, counting down.
AACATCTTCCAATGTAGCAAGTCCAACAGTTATGCTATCAATCACCTTGGCAGATTCAAATTTACATAAATGTAAATTATAGTAGACAATAAAGGACAAAGTGCCTAAGTGTAAGCTACCTTTGTCTTCTATGGGAAATGGCAAACATGTAACTGCTCTCCCTACACCATGGAGAGCCTATAGGAGTTTTCAGGCCATTCCCACTCCATTGCTCCTAAATCATTTCCTATTGATCATTCCAACCGTTTTCCATTGACTCTACTTTACTAAACCTACAGGGAAGAGTAGAATGTTCCATGTCAATCAACTCCTGGTGATTTTGCTCATTTCTTCTGCCTAGGATCTCTTCGCACTTTCCAGACTTTGGGGAATTCCTTTCACTCAATGCCAAGCTCAAGGCTTGTGTTTTTTGGTGAGTTAGTTATTTCTCACCTGCTACTCTGAGGAGTTTAAAATCAAACTGAAGCTATCATGTCCTGTGTACACACACACACACACACACACACGTGAAGCTCAGATGCAAGCTGGGCTTGGAGGATGAGAGTGACTCCAATGATGTAACACATGAAGGGGAATAAACTGTGGGGAAGGAGTGGGGAAGGCATGGGGAAAGACTTTGAATAGGTTAGTTCTGCTTTCTAAGTTGCCTGCTTGTCAGAAGTAGTAAATCAACCTTGTTTATATGCTGAAATATTTTATCAAAAGTGAGTTACCAAGTATGAACCAAGAGTGTATGGAGAGTATTTTAATGTATAGGTACCTCCACATGTTGCCTTTGGAGAAGAATCCAGATTAAACAAAACTGTAGATCTCTGTAGCACATGCTAGCTGTTGTCACCTAACCAGGAGCCAGGACAACTCTAGGGCATCCAGGGGGAGCAAGCTCACCACAGCTCGCCACGGCAGGATCAGCACTTCAACTCTCAAATCTTTCTTCTCATGAACAAGAATCCTGCGATGTGGCCAACGTGGGGAATCCCACACTAGCACTGCTTCAAGTGACCTAACCAAAATCCGAGTAAACAACATACACTGCAGTCTTAATTCCATTCTCATTTACAGCCCAAAATAGACAAAAATTCACAAAAACATCCAATCAATCCGTATCTTTGCATGTCAAATAAATGCATTCAGATAATTAATCTTATTGGAATTTTTGTATAACTTAAGAAAATACCACACTATTCTGTGACTTCCTATTTTCCACTAAAAAAGGCACATTGTTTTACCTACTAAGTGCATAATGAATGTGTAGCTTCCTAAACAAACACACAGAAAAATATTATTGACCTTCTAACTTTTCTCTTTAAAAAATTTATTTATTTATTTTGAAAGTCAGAGTTACAGAGAGAGAGAGAGAGAGAGAGAGAGAGAGAGAGAGAGATTGATTGGTTGATTGATTCTGTCCATCCTTTGATTCACTTCCCAGACAGCTACAACAGTGGTGCTGGGCCAGGCCAGAGCCAGAAGCCAGAAGCTTCAGTTAGGTCTCCCACAGGGGTGGTAGAGGACCAAATACTTCGTCCATCTTCTGCTGCTTTTCCCAGGCCATCAGCAGAGAGCTGGAGAGGGAGTGGAGCAGCCAGGACACAAACCAGAGCCAGTAAGGGATGTCAGCGTCAAGGTGGCAGCTTGACTCACACCACAATGCAGCCCCAGAAAGCTTTCTCTTCAGCTATGAGCAGCTCCAACCTTTCCAGGAGCACCTGCAAACACCGAGGTGCTTTTCCCATGTAGTTCACATCCTACCCCAACAAGAAATTCCCAAAGCTGTTTACACAAAGTGGCAGGGGCATTTGCATGAGAATTACCAGTGTGACTGCTGAGCAGGTTTACCTACAACTTTGCACACATCAGCAGGGATGCAGTGTTTTAGCTGAATTTTCCTGAGTCCTGGTCAGAGCTGAGATGGAGATGTTTAGGAGCATCTTCTCTGAATTGCATGCTGATAGGGGCACTTCGAATAGTTCCATTTTAATTCCATTCTCCCTGGTCTTTTGAAGCATCCTTGCATTTGTTTTCCTGACAGATTTCTGGGAGATTATTTGTGATTTTTTTTTCCTCTCCTCTATTAGTAGGATATGGTTATCTAGAATGTGTGTTGTGTGGAGACTGTGGCCAGGGAACACGTACGTACTACAATTGCTTTCCCTAGTCTGAGCCTTTTTAAAAACCTTTCTACATTTCAGTTCAACATTTTTAAATCTGTATTGAAGGAATATTAAAACTAAGCAGGACCCTCCCCCCCCCCCCTTTCTCTTCTGACCCTTGCCAGATTGACTTTTGACCTACTTTCTGGATTCCTGACTCAGGGAGGGGTTGAGGCCTGTCTTTACTAAATAGACATGGTGATGCTGGGGCAGGAAGAGATAATACCGGAATGTGGCCTTGTAAAATTAGGGGAATGGCCCACCAAAACTAGGACCCAGACCAACCTGTTCACCTTGACAGGCACCCAGCTGATGAACTTAGGGTTTTATTTAACCTTAGGAAATGTATGGT
>CM027401.1:110197397-110216454 GCA_015711505.1 Sylvilagus bachmani | reverse complement strand
ACTCCCCCTTTCCTCCATCTGGCCAGACCCAGGTCCAAGAATGTAAAAGGGAGGTCTAAAGCTTGAGATAACAACCAGCCCTTACCCTGGAGTCGGCAGCAGGTGTCTTATCAGAAGTGTCAACTTGACCTAAGCATTCCCCTAAAGCCTGCTTGTACATGATAATAAAAGCTCTGTTAGAATTGGGCTCGGGGCTTCTCGGGGGGCTTCCTATTCTGGAGGCACTGAGAGGCCCGGGTTTGAACTCGTAATAAAAACGACCCTGCTAATTGGCTTCAACTTCGGTCTCTGGTGGTTGATTTCGGGGGACCACGGACTGCGGGCATAACAACCTGACCCAACAATCATGCTTACTTGGAGAAAAAAATGGATCTAGACACTATCCCAAACCTTGCCATGCAAAATAACTTAGGCAGATGGAAGTTGCAGATGTGAAAGATGGAAAGTACACGTTTACTTCTAGGGAAGACTAACACGTTTTTGATAGTGGTTTCATGGGCACACTCTTCATCTCCAGTCATACCTAGTTGTTCACAGTAAACATCCACAGCCTACATCCAATTATAGCTCGATAAAGCTGGTCCCAGCTTTAAATTTTAGAAGGCAGTAGGAGGTCAGGTCTGCAAGAACCTGACCAAGGTAGGCTTCTTAAAGATGTGAAACAAGGGCCGTGAGTGAAAGCAGCAGGAATTTTATACTTCCCACCTTCTGTCCTTGAGAAAGACCCCAGCAATGGGACCCCATCCAGTACAGAAGCAGTGCCAGTCACGTGGTAAGGAAAAGGAATATGGCTTCGGCTGAAGCATGAGCAAAGAAACAGGTCTTGGGCCGGCATTATAGCACTGATGCTGACATCCCGTGTGGGCACTGGTTCATGTCCTTGCTATTCCACTTCCAATCCAGCTCCCTGTTAATGCCCTAGAAATGTACTTCTTATGTATTTGGATCCTTTATTCTTTGAGATAGTTGTTATATGTTCTAAAATTCTACTAAAATTATCATTGATTTAGTTAGTTTACAGAGTTTAAATACTCAAACACAAATTTTACATTTGATTCCTTCCTTCTAGAAATACACTACCTATTTCCCAGCATTAAAGTATTCCTTTGTGTTGTGCTGTAGATATGTACAGTTTTGAGATAAGAATTTGCATTTCTTGCTAGATCCATTCCTAGTGTTTAGTTTGCGTACCCTGTTTTAATACGTTTACCTTCTGTATTAACCCACTGAAAAACCCGAGGTACTCCCCCCCCCCAGGTTAGCCACTCCCCCGTTCTGGTTTCCCCAGAGGATAGCCATGCCCCCCCATCTAAAGGATCCAATGAGTACTCTTGGTAACCTTCAAACTGGCCAATCAAACCAAAGCGCGCGAAATATGTTAATCTTGTGGTTCCTTTCTTTAAAAACTGCTGTAGACTGCCTTTCGAGGCCTCTCTCTTCGCCATTGCTGGGGGGGAGCCCATTTGCGCAAATGCTTAATAAATCCTCATGTTCTTGCATCAACTTGGTCTGGAGTTTGGGTCTTTGAGCGACCACCCGAGCATGTGGGATTCCCGATTTTGGGGTCCTTCACCACTACCTGTGGTGACCTTGAAGGCAGTCACTGATGCAACAATTATGGCTAAAAGCTGAAGATTACCTCTCTCTGATGTTTATGATTCTCAACATTTCCTTAAGTTCCTGCATTTGCTGGATTTCTGAGTCATGTGACTACTGCTCTGGTGCTGAGGAGTCTGCTCTGTTCTTGATTTCATGGGACTTCTGTGCTGTTCCATGGTCAGTTACGGTGCTTCCTCCAGATGAAGTCATTCCTATCACGGTTCTCTAGCTGCTGATGGAGGTGATCTCTTATCTCAGACTTTACTCAAGGCTTGATATACACCATGATGATCGCCATACATCTCCCCAGAAGATGGGGGCTGGACTCCTGTTCTCAGGTTGCCACCCTTTTCATCTGCTTTGGAAGGCTCTGGTGATTCTCCCTCTGAGGAAAGCATGGGGCGGGGTCCCATGGCCCATGCTGCAGAATCACAACTGAGGACAAAGTACAGCAAGCCAGACCTCCCCTTCTCCCAGTGCCACAGAACAGAAAGGGGACTAGGAACACGGCAGTGCTGTCTCTGTACCTGTCTGCTGCAGTATCCACAGTCATCAGTAACCAGGGGACTACAAAACACTGTCAACACACTGTGAAACCCATGTGGACGCTGATGGGTTTCCTAGGCAAATGGAGTTGATACACTAGAATCCCAACCTAGAGCAGAGAGCTAAGACTGCCTCAGCTGACTTCCTGCATGACAAAGGGCCCTCAGCTGACTTCCTGCATGACAAAGGGCCCTCAGCTGACTTCCTGCATGACAAAGGGCCATCAGCTGACTTCCTGCATGACAAAGGGCTCTTTCAGACCTCCGCCAAGGAGGCAAAGGCAAACCCAGGCGCCTCTGCCTTGCTCAGCTCAGGGCCCAAGGGACAAGCCGCATCCTCAGTGTCCGTCTTGGGGTGGCCCTTCATGTGTCCCCTCGTGCTGTCCAGAGCCCAACCCCCAGGCTGCTGGCTCTGCTCCACGCCACTGCACACAGACGCTGAGTCAGCCTCAGCCCCCCAGCGCCCACCTTCACTTCCAGGGAATCTCCCAAGGTTCCCATTACTGTTTGGTCAGAAATGTGGTGACAAGGGTCAGTGGCTCTTAGAGTTCTGAAGTTACACATAATTGTCCCAGGAACCTTGTTACTGGGAATGCAACATTTGAAGGAAATCAAGATGTTTAATGAATGCTTATGGTATACCTCAAAAGAAGTGCTTACGATCTATAAAAAGAGCTGGAATGGAAATTTCACACAGACACACACAAATTTGCTGGTTTTCTAGAGAAGCAGCATTATAATGGGGTTACATTCCTCAGTAAAAGGCAAAATGTGCAAGTTTTTTCCAAACAGCCACAAGTAACATTTTTACTGTAAGCACGCACTACAGTCCATGGCATGTCGTGGAGCAGTACATTAACACCCGGTAGTCAAGAGTGCAATTTGTGTTTGAGTTTCCCAAGAGCATGTCTGTGAGGGGCATCACACAGAGCCAAGGAGGTCCCCTGGGAGCCGTGCTCTGGGGCAAATGCTCTGCTGAGGGCAGAGGCAGGGGCTCCCCAGCTGTGTAGCCCCACAGCAAGTGTCTGATGCTTGGGCCTGGCCAGAGGGAAGGCAGCCCAGACCACCCAGGATCCATTTATTGATCAGCCTGTGCCAAATGGTATCTTCAATAGATGCCATAGCAAGGAACATGTGCATAAGACTGCTCTGTAAGTTGGGTGGTTTGGGAATTAAGTTGAGTGATAGCCTGCAACTTCCAATGACTCGCTGATTCATTCTTAAGTAATTCTACTGAGTAGAGCCCATGAGGTAGGCAAGCTCCAAATGTTGAACAGTAATGATATTTCACAAGGAAATGACTTGTCATACCACGGCACATCAAAAATGCACCTGCCATGCCAGTTACTCTCACACCGACCCTGTCTCTGGGCCTCGGCAGTGACCTGACCTACCATCCCAGCTGCCCAGTTACTCTCACACCAACCCTGACTCTGGGCCTCGGCAGTGACCTGACCTACCATCCCAGCTGCCCAGTTACTCTCACACTGACCCCGACTCTGGGCCTCGGCAGTGACCTGACCTACCATCCCAGCTGCCCAGTTACTCTCACACCAACCCTGACTCTGGGCCTCTGCACTGGCCTGACCTACCATCCCAGCTGCCCAGTTACTCTCACACCAACCCTGACTCTGGGCCTCTGCACTGACCTCACCTACCATCCCAGCTGCCCAGTTACTCTCACGCAGACCCCGACTCTGGGCTTCGGCAGTGACCTGACCTACCATCCCAGCTGCCCAGTTACTCTCACACCAACCCTGTCTCTGGGCCTTGGCAGTGACCTGACCTACCATCACAGCTGGGTAGCGCGTGGTTCCACTGGTGGCTGCGGTCACAGACCAGGGGCTCGTCGTCACTCAGCGTGTACCCTGGGTCGCAGCTGAACGTCACTGTGGACCTGATGCCGAAGTTGCTGCCGTGCCGGTGACCGTTCACGGGGATGCCTGGGTCCAGGCAAGAGTCCGACTCGAGAGTCACACCTATGTGCACAAAAAACATAGCACATGAAGGCCTTGCTGGTTACCCGAAAAGAAACAAAAGCATAAAACTTTGCCAGAAAGGTCACACCTGTACATTATGCACGTGAACCCAGCCACCCACTACGCCATGTTCCAAACACAGAGCTTCACTGGTGTCCTCTCTTACAGAGCGTATCTCAGCAGAACAACCCTGAGTACACGCTGATGTCTCTGGACATCACGTCCTTCATGGGAGGAAAGTGAGTGGACAGGAATAAATGAAGCGTGCGTGTTTCCTGTTCTCTCTCTCTCTCCACTTTGTCTCAGCTAGATTTTGGCAGCCACACCTTCACTTTCTTCTCTAAGCGTGCACACACCCAGGTGCATGGGGCGTGATCTCCTGAGGCTGCAGTCCATAAATCCATGCAGGTTTACAATCTGCACTCCCGTCAGCTACTTCTGAGATGACTAAAATTACCCTATGCTAAAAGCTATAAAAATGTAAAGTGCTATGTAAAGTTTAGGAATTTTGCCATTGTGAAGGTTTCTTTTCCTGCCTCTCAACATTTCCCTAGAATAGTACATGAAGGAATTTCAAAAAGTTCTCGGAGTTAGCCTCAGACTGGGGGTGGTCAGCACACCCACTTCCCACATCTGAGCTCTGGGTTCAATTCCCAGCTGCGGCTCCAGACTCCATCTTCCTGCCAATGCAGACTGCAAGGGCAGTGGTGGTGCTTCCGTGTCTGGGCTCCTGCTGCCCACGGGGGAGACCTGCACTGCTGGTTCTGGGCCCTGCCCAGGCCCAGGCATTTCAGGAATGAACAGGGGAGGGGAAGTGACCTTCTCTCTCGTGCTCTCACCCTGTCTCTTTCAAATAAATACAGGCAAAATTTAAAAATAAATAAAAGTTTGTGGAAAAAAGAGAATCATTTTTATCTTGGTGCAAAAACAATTGAAGTGGACAGTTTTTAATACCAGTATACATGAATTAAAATGTTTGGACCAAAATACTTACCTTTTAATTTCATTTTACAAAATCTTTCTTAAATATCTTTGTGTATTTTTGAAGATGAGAACAAAAAGGAATAAAAAATAACATAATAGCACTATTTGCCCAAGGAAGGAGATATGATCCTTGCTGATTTATGTACCACTCTCCCAGTAAGTTTAAAACATTAGATTTAAGATCTGGAAAAGCAATAAAAAATATTTAAATACTTCCAGTTTTCAGACAATTGAGTCTCACAGAGAGATCTGTGGGATATCATTGTTCACCACCATGTGTCTCACCAGAGCTTGAGGGAAGCAGTTCATGAACTTGAGTCAGTCAACTGTGTCTATGTAACCAGAGCCCAGAGCACAAGGAGTCTCAGCCCAAAGCTGGCACCTGCCTGGGCCCCAGTGGGCCTGTGTGCTGTGCTGCAGGTGGAGAACAGGAGAATGAACGGCAAGCCCTGAGCCTGTCCCCTCCAGCTGCATCCCACAGGCCTCTCTCTCTGCCTGGTTCTAACATGTGGAGCCCTTCCTTGATCTCATGGATTTCCATGTGTTCTCTGAGTCTTTCTAGAGAATTCTCCACTCCCAGAGTGGCCTTGGGAACTCCCTTTTGTGCTCCAAACTGGCAGAATGTGCAGACCCTGCACTACTCAGAACTCTGCCTTTATGCTGGCAAACGCTGGGTAAAATACAGTAAAGCTGATTCTAGCAAAGTTTTCCAAAGGGAGACTGGATGATGAAGAAAGAATATAGAAAATGAAAAGAATATACAGCATTGTTTTCCCAGGAGTGTCTTCTTGGGCAACCATTCCAAGTTCTTAAAAGCAAACACAGGCCTACTTCCCTGAACAACAGCTCGTGGCTGCCATGGTTTGCAGACAGCGTCAGTGCTCTTGCTGCTGGTATCCCTGGCTGAGGCTTTCTCGTGCCAGAGGCAGCATGAGCATCTTCCTGCCCATCTCGCTCACTCGCTCTCCCTCTCACTCTCTCTCTCACACACACACTCTCCAGGGTATGTTCATGACTATTTCATGACCCCCCTAGAGTGCACCTATGCCTTGCACACACTATGGGTGCACAATGCTTCTCTCTCTCTCTCTCTCTCTCTCTCTCTCTCTCTCTCTCTCTCTCATTCTCCAGGGTGGTGTTCATGACTACTTCATGACATCCCCCCCCCCCTCGATGCACCTGTGCCTTGCACACATTATGGGTGCACAATGCTGACTGACTGGTGTTGCAACATCAAGAGTGAGAGGAAAATGTTCTCGAAGGTGAAGCTCTGCTGAATAGATAAAGTGGTCTCTGAGTTCCTGGAAATAATCGTGAACTAAAAGATCCTCTTTTCTTGAGATGGTTTTCCACAATCACTAAGCAATATTGTCACTGCTCACCCATGCATAACGATGACAGGAATTACTTGGCATAGTGGTGGAATAATGCAGGAATGCACAGCATCTGTGGTCCCATGTCTAATCAAGACCTTTCCTACTCACAATTTGCAGCACAAACAATAACATATATTAGAGGAAACCAAAGTATAGAAGTATAGAACTTTAAAGTTAGAATTGTTGGCAGGTACTGTGGAGCGCACGAAGCCGTAACTGATGGTCAGTGTGGATGTTCTCTCATAACTTGCTTATTTACTTGCTTTTAAAAGCAGTGGGCACCCATACTGATTTGTGAGATTCCAGGCACTGTGCTCTGTCACACTTCCCCTCATGTGAGTGTGCTAGACAGGGAGCGCCTGCTAGGATCCTAACAATCGACCTGATTGCAATTCATCTGAAGCAGGCCAGGCTCAAGATCCTGAAATCAGCAGACATTCAAGGAAGGTGCCATCCTTGCAGGGTAAGCAAAGGAAGTCAGTGGCCGGGGACAGGTGCCCCTCGGCATCCACCACTGTGTCTGCCACGATTCACAGCGCTTCTCTTGCCTGCTGGCCCCAGCCCTGGCAGTACAAAGTGCAGGGCACGTCAACAGAATCCACGGACACTAGGGAAGCGTTCTGGTTCTGTTCCTCTGTTTCCTGCTTACACCAGAGCCCCTAGGAACTTTCTGACACAGGGGGGCTTCCTTTCACTTGCCCTTTGGAGAAGAAGGGACCGGACATTCGCTACCTGGTGAAGAACAGGGGGTGGCTCCTCTGAACGGCATCCGCGTGCTGCATGTCTCGAGGCACAACTGATGGGCGCAGGGCCTGTCCCGGCTACTGACCTTCACAAAGGTCTCACCCGAGGGAGGATGGCCGCTCCCTGATCATCTTTTCTATGCCACACCACAATCGCCACTTTTCACTACATCAATGGTGTGAAACACACTCACTCACATAAAAGAAACCAGTCAGTCATATTACATTTTCACGTGATTCCAAGGTAAGTCCTTGCCTGCTTCTCACTTCTCCCTTACATGTTTGTGTGTTCACACCAGAGTGTGTATGTGTGCATGCATGTGCGTGATACCCAACATATGTGTGCATGGGTGACATCCAATGTATGTACCTGTACACGAGAACCGGGCTGCAAAAAAGATAACTAAAGCCCAGAAAAATTATCTGCATTCACACACACAATATGCTCCTTTACTTTTCAAAAAATTTAGATAACATGAAGTATGAGCCACACCATAGGATGTTTTGTATGCAGTTAATATCTATTCTTCTTTCAAATACTATTTAAACAGATAGTTTTGAGAACATTTCCAAGGAATGCTCTAAAATTGAGTGGAAGACCTCCATGCATTTGAAAATTAATTTGCAATTCTCAATAAGATTAAAGCTGTTATGAAGTAGTGAGCGAAAGATCGGCAAACAAATAAAGGAAAGGATTGTTCCGGAAGGACAACTCAGTTCAGTTTATAGAAAGAAACCGTGCCGCATCCCTCACAAAGAACAAATACAAGACTAGGCTGTGAGTGGCCACGTCATCGGAGTGGTGACTCCCAAGGCAGCCAGCCCACGGAGCAGAGCTTTGCTTCTAAATGTGCCTTTAGGAGAACCTTGAGCAACTGGCTTCAGCCTGGTGTCCTGAGCTCAGACAGCAGATCTGAAGCAAACGCCACTCAGTGGCTCACGACCCTCACGGCACCTCTGCAAACACAGGCAGCCTTGCACCAGGGGCTGTAATGCAGCCAGGCTTTCTGGCTGAAGACAGACAGGAGGAGGGACCATGATAGTTCTGTAAAGCAAGGAAGCTTTACAAAGTCAGCCACGTATGATCAAAGACAAGAGAGAGATGAGCAACTCCATTATTTTCAAGTGGCAGAGAGAATTTGACACACGTCATTTATGTGTCACGCAATGGATTCTTTGAGAATGTCTTGATGAGCAGATGCCAGCATTTTCCAGTGTCTGTAAGCCAGCTTCAGAACACATTTCCACAAGGCTGCTGGGCACATTCAGATTCATAAGGGGGTTGAGTACAATCGTTGTTCCCACATCACCTCTGCCTGCCTTCCTGGTGCCTTTCTTCTTCTCTTCCTGCTGATACCCACTGCCCCATCCCTCTCACCCACTCTAGGTTCTGGCTGCTGGGACCCATGCATCAGGCCTGGGCTCACTGCACTCCCTGCTCACATCCACTCTCTGTCTCATTCAGAACCACCTTGAGTCTTTGAGGAAAAATCCAGACTTCTGGTCAGCGATGTACCAGCTTCCTGAATCACAACATGCGGAGTCTGGACTCAGAAGACCCGTGTGGGAGAACCAGGGCACTGTGACCCTGGAAACAACTGCTCTGTAGTAGCCTTCCACACCAGGTGGCCATGTGACAGCTTCAGAGCTCTCCACCCCCACAGAGGTGGCAGCGTGGGACTCGCGAGCAGGCACACGGGCTGGTATCTGCTTGGTTTGAAGGCCCCACAGGTAGGTACCTGTGCAGGCAACACCAGCCGATGCTGCTGCTGTACAAATCCCAGGCCTTTCTTACGGAAACATCATACCCGCATTCGTCTGGTGTGAACTTAGGCCACAGGCTCTCAGCAAACAGGGCTCTGCGAACTTGCTGAAGGGGATTCCTCCTACTTGACTGTACTTTACTGTCTTTGTTTCCTGTATTGTCTTTTTTCTTTGTTTCTTTCATTCATTTATTCACTTAAGCTGAGAAACACAGAGAGAGAATTCCATCCCCTGGCTCACTCCTAGAATGCCCTCAAAGCCAGGGCTGGGACAGGCTGAAGCCAGGAGTCCACAACTCAGTCTCCCACAGGAACTGCATTGCTTACGCCATCACCACTTGCTCCCTCCCAGGGTGCTCATCTTCTGGGGTCCAGCCCGGACCTTTCAATGTGTGTGTCTTAACTGGTGTGTAGACACTGCTGCTCTCTTCCATGGACAGAGCTACCTCCATGCTTTTCCAATAAGCAGGAAGGAAAAGAAAGACCAAGCTGCTAGGGTGACTATGTACGACACAGGGCTACAATGTATCAAAACAAACAAACAAGCATCTGGTGGCAGCTTTCCCCTTCCACTGATGCAAAGAAGGAACAACAGCCGAGCACCTGCCGCTGGGTCACTCCAGCTGAGGGACACGGCCTTGGCGAGATGCACAGGGCGCATCAGGGGACCTCACTACAGCACTTTGTGTGTCGCGCGCATTACAAAGGATGGTGTGCCTACTGCATTATCCTCTGCTGCACGGGAGCTGTGAACAGACTTCCTACCATTTGGTGTTCCAGGAAGGATGCATGAGGACAGCTGCTTCCCTAAAGGAGCTAAGTGATTAAATCACATCCTCCTGCCCGCATGTGGCCTCAGAGGCACATGAGGCAGTCACAGTGACCTACAGCTACTCAGTGGACAAGAGAGGAAAAGTGCCCTGGCTGCTGGCAATGCTGTCCTCTTGCTTCACCCACTCATGTCCCACGCACTCATCCAATGATGGACAGCATTGCCAGGCAGGGGAGGGCTGAGAGAGGACAGGGCCAAGTTCCTCTGCATTTGGGGGTTTCACGTACTCAAATGGCTGCAGAGCACGTATGCTATTGCACCAAAGAAAAGTCACGTAAGGGATGTGAAAAAGCAGTAAGAAAGGACACGCTTGGGATCTTCCATTTTACATTGAGGTGAGTGCCATGTATATGTGGAAGCATGAGAAAGGACACGCCTGGGATCTTCCATTTTACACTGAGGTGAGTGTCATGTATATGTGAAAGCATGACTAATGGTGCTGAACTGAACTTTGTATTACTCTGGAAGTCATTAAAAGCCAACTTCTTGCTATTAGAATGTGAGTATAATATTATTCTTTTATTCCACATCCATACATGACCTTACGTGTGCATACACATACACATACATATGTCTGCATACACTAATGTGAGTGTGTGCAGCAGAGCAGTTACTAAATGGTTGTGCCAGGTGAGGGGGAGGCAGAGGTTGACCTGTGGAGCAGAAGGGGATGTGTGGGGAAAAAGTCAAGAACAGGGAAACGAGACTGAAACTTCAGCATGTATGATCCCATGTGCACATCTGTACATCTGCGATGCTTTAAAGGGAAGGTCAAAGTGCATGATACTTATCCTGGAATACAGGTCCTGCAAGACAGGCCTTGGGCCGGGCCTATACAGGGGGCTGGCCTAGCTTTGGTGGTCTACACTGACGTGTGTCCAGGGAGACTCCCTGGACACATTTTCCTGTCTGGCAAACATCACCGGTAGATGCCGTGAGCTGATCTCACAGGTTCAGAAGCCCAGTCTTGGGTTCGGGAATCAGAAACGGAGAGGGTCACTTACCGCAGTCCATCTTAGCAATCACCACGGCTTCTAGAAACCACCATGTGGCATGACTAGCCTGGGCGTTCATCCTCTCTCCTCCCTCCCCATGGGCTGTGTACCCCGAGGACCGTAGGCCACCCACATCTTCCCGCCACCTCCCTGTGTACCGCCTGGGGCGCGCCCTGAGACGCCCGCAGCCTGTTTGTGGTGTCTAGAGGTGGGCAGTGGAGGAGCCCACACCACCCCTGCCACGGGGCAGCCAGGCTGGGCGGCTGCTGAGTCGCGTGGAGCGACCTGGACGCGCCCGCAGCGCGCAGTCACTCACTCTCATAGTGGATGAGGAAGCCCACGCTGGCGCGGCTGTTGTCGGTGGTGAAGAGCAGGTACATGAAGTTGCCGGTGCTGATGAGGAACTGCGGCGCCTGCGTGCCGTGGTACTCGCCGATCAGCGGCGACGACCCCGCCGGCCCATCGCGCACCTCCAGAGTGTCGTAGTTGACCTCCGTCTGGAACCTGCCAGGCAGAGCCGCCATGGCGTTAGCACCGGTATGAGCGCTGGTGTTGGCGTTGGTGGTAGCAGTATTGGCGTCAGCGTTAGCACCACACCTCGCTAAGCGCCCCTCACCTCCACCAACGCCCCGTCTTTTCTCTGCAAGATGCCCACACCCCGAGTCCCTCCCTCTTCTGCAGCACAGCTAAGCTAAAAGACACACTGTGAGCTGGATTAGATTGCTTACAGAGAGTGATCGATAGGATGCAGACAGAAAGATCACTAGATCATAGATATCTGTTGGGTAGACAGACACATAATAGTCAGATGCTGCACACATGGACAGACAGGAAAAAAAAACAGATAAACGATGGGTAGACAGAAGACGATAGATGACAGACACGTGGACATGCAGAAAACAGACCAACGCATCACAGGTGATGGGTAGACAGACAATAGGACGGATACATGCACAGATAGAAGATAGATCAATAGATCAATAGATCATAGATCATAGATGATACATACATGGATACACAGAAGATACAAAAACAGGATGGACATGAGGACAGACGGAAGACAGGAAAACATACAGATGATAGATTACAGCTCCGTACATGTCCCTCTTCAGTTAGTGAAAGGCCAATTCTGCATTTTTGAGCTATTTTTCATGGTCGTCTGTTTAACGTGATCATGGGCATCTTAAAGGAAAGTGACTATGGGCCAGCTCTGTGGCTCTCTAGGCTAATCCTCCACCTACGGCGCCGGCACCCCAGGTTCTAGTCCCGGTTGGGGTGCCGGTTCTGTCCCGGTTGCCCCTCTTCCAGTCCAGCTCTCTGCTGTGGCCTGGGAGTACAGTGGAGGATGGCCCAAGTGCTTGGGCCCTGCACCCCATGGGAGACCAGGAAGAAGCACCTGGCTCCTGCCTTTGGATCAGCGCAGCACGCCAGCCATTTGGGGGGTGAACCAATGGAAGGAAAACTTTTCTCTCTGTCTCTCTCTCTCACTGTCTAAACTCTGCCTGTCAAAAAAAAGCAAAGTGACTCCTAAAGGAAGAAGGCCACTTTGAGTGCCCAACACTGCTCTAGATACTTCCCACAAGCAAAGAAATCTCCGTGCCTGTTCCACTTGCAGCAGCTCCAGCACACTAGAGTCCTACTCAGGACGTTGCTACTTCAGGCACCAAATGATAGTTTAATGATCTGAAAAAGTTAGAATGGCTTCCACAAACTGCTTAACTTCTCTTTTGCTTCTGGAGAAGCTGGTCCAGGATTATACTGATAGGAAGTTTCAGCCACTTGGGTACCTTTGGATGCAATGAAGTTACCATTCCAGGCCCTGAGATCATTTTCTAAATGGGACCGTCTTGTCCCCCAAGAGCTAACCTGGTTTCCAAGTGCCTGCCTTTGCCCGCAGGGAGCAGCTTGAACATCCTGAGCCTGTGACTCACTCAGTGCCTAGGAGCCAGGGACCTGCAGGGGAGCCTGGGCGACTCCCACGCTCTGCAATGGACATGTCTGGGAGGGCCAAGTCAAGAGCACACAGGAAACTCCCTTGGTTCCCTGGCCACAGTGCTGCCCTGCTTATAACTGAGGTACACTCCTCCTGGGGCAAACACAGAAAACTTCCATCCTTACAACTAAATAGGTAGTACCCTGCTTATAACTAAATTAGCTACAATCTTCCTAGTGCAAACCCACAATAGTTATACAACAATTATACATCCTTGCAACTAACCAAGTTGCACCCTGCTTACAAGTAAGTCAGGTACACTCTTCCTACTGCAAACACACACAAATTATATTATCCTTGCAACTAACTAGGCTGGTTATGCTTCATAAAGAAGGATTCGAACCCTGTGTGTCACGTGACTGGCTGAGTAAGGACACAGCTGGTGTGGCAGGGGTCACAGAGGGCCAGCTTTGTCTTTCACTACTCCAAGTCTCTTTTAAATACTGATTTCTTCATTGTCTGGGTTCGAACTCAAGAAGCCTAGACAAGCAGGAAGCTACTCTCATTCAATCTGTTGTCATCAAAGTAGTGACATCCCTGACTGACAAGCGTACCTCGTGAGAGCAGGAAGGTTTCTGGGGCAACCTCAGAAACAGAAGAGTCTGACGCTCTTCACTACAGGACAAGCTGGCCCACCAACACGGGACCGAGCATCTGTGCAAGCGGACACATCACTTAAGAGGAAGTCGGCTCACAGGCCATGCTGCACACCAACATAGCATTTGTGCAGTTCAGCTGTAGAAGAGCTGTGTACTGTATCTGAGACAAAAACCACAAACTCAAAATATATTGGGAATACGAGGTACCCAGAAACGAATTTAGCAAAACAGCAGAGTGAAATTATGCTGAAAAAGAAAGACCAGGAAACACTAAGCAAGCATCTTTCTTCATGCAACTGACACAGGAGGGCTACGGAACTGTGCAAAACAAGAATTCAAAATCGCTGCTTTCAGCAACTAGCTGAAACCTGCTGCCCTGCTAGGAATCGGCTTCCGCCACTCTCACCACCAGAACATGTAAAAATTAACAGGAATCCTAATTTATTAAATACTGACAGTTTACTAATATTCCTTATGATTACAAATATTTGCAGAAATAAGTTCTCCAATATAGTGGATACATAAATCAAAATTGGTTGGTTCCTCTCAGAAATTATCCTACTAGGTATTATTAGCACACCCACACGGGTAAGCAATAACTTCAGTAATACTCTAAATAGAAATGGTGATAAAGATAACACAACTCCTGTGAAGAACATCCCTCTGCTGACATTGTCACTGACTGTTAGAACATTACTCAAGGACAAAAGGAAAATATTATAATTTATCCACCTTTGTGGGTAAACTCTAATATCCTGAGTAGTAAGACAATGAACACAGTCTAGTAACGAGAAGTTCATTGTTAGAGGCAGCCCAGTGTTCAGAAATAAAGCTTGAAACCCTAACAAAATATTTCCTGAGTTTAAAGCATTTTTACTTTCCAGTCATCCATGGGATTCGATGTTGACACAAATGAGGACATTCTATCTCCCAGAAATCGACTCTCAGGCTTTTTGTGTTGGGTTATCAAATGCACTGTCCAGGAGGGAACCACTCTTAGGTAATGAACAGGTGAGTGACCTGTGGGATTCACCTGCTGTCTTCCCTGCAGTCACTAGCAGGCGTCACCAGGCAGGACCAGTCTGCTGCTGCAGGTGTTCAGGGGCCCAATGGCTAGAGTTGCCACCAGGGGCACTGAGACAACATGCGGGATTGCTTCCAGTGGAGGTCCAAAATACAGGGTCAGACTCAGGCCAGCCCCAGGGAGCGGTCACCTGGGATTCCCCACCAGCCTGCAGGGCAGGGATGACTGTGGGCTTCATGGGCAACATTCAAGACCAAAATTCACCAGTGGGTGCCTGTGTCTTGCTTAGTGAGCTCCTCTGGGCAACCAATGAAGAGCTGTCATCATTCTAAGCTTCACACTTTCACCTGCAAACAACACAGACCCGAGGCCGGAATGAAGGAAGAAAAGCTCTTTTCTTACCGGTCAAAAGTGATTTTGATAGAGTGCCCTGGTTTGGCTTCAATGATCCATTCACAATTTAGAGAGTCTTTGTAATATCCCGGCCATCCCGGAGGCAAAATCACTCCACTGGCAGCTGTCAGGTGTCCTCCACAGGGGGCTGAAAGGAGAGACAGAGCATCTGAGAGTCCAAGTGGAGGTTGGGGGAGGCAGGTTGCGACAACAGGTCGGTAGAAGGCAGGAATCCACTCCTGTGCTCACCGGTCGGCCGTTCTCAAGTCGGAAAGCAAAACTCATGCCCCAAAGCCATGAGTTCATTGAAAGCATGGTCTCTGCATTCCACGTGTGTATTAATCATGAAGTCACACCAAGCGCTCCCCCGGAGCTTCTCTGTGCTGACCCACTTAACGCAGATGCTCTCACTTCGAGTCACAGTGACCTCCAGACGAGCACAGCACGGACACCTGTTTCCCATGCACTTGGATCTCAACAAACACCAGCTTAGTAAAATCACCTATACAATTTAAACACTATGAGAGCTGTGTGTGTGTGTGTGTGTGTGTGTGTGTGGTTATTCATTTTAATAAAATGGTTTGCCCCACACAAATGGACCTGTGGATGAATGTTACAAAACAAAACAGCTTTCAGCCAGATTCAGTAAGTATGGAAGTGGCCTTTGTTGATCCTTCTGAAGGGGTGTGCAGCAAACAACATCCATGATAGCAAAGACCGCAAGAGAGAGGTGTGCGCCTAGGGCTCAGTGAAGCCAGTTACGCACCTGTGGATCATGTCAGGAAACAGCTATATTTAATACCACAACTGCACACATTTCTGCCTGGAGACACTTTTTTTCTCCAGATTTTGTTTTCTTTCTCAAAGCTTGTTGCTATTGGAAATACTCCTTGTAAAACTATAGATATCAAATCAAACATAAGAAAACGTGCTAGAAAAAAAAAAAAAACCCTCCTGGGGCCAGCACTGTGGCATATCAAGTAAAGCCACTACCTGTGACGATGGCATCCCAAGTGGGCACTGGTTCAAAACCAGGCTGCTCCACTTTGAATCCAGCTCCCTGCTAATGACCAGCGAAAGCAGCAGCAGATGGCCCAACGGACTGGGTCCCTGCACACACATGGGACACCTGGAAGAAGCTCCTGGCTCCTGGCCGTTTGGAGAGTAAATCAGTGGATCAAAGATCTCTTTCTTTTTCTCTCCTTCTCTCTCTGATACTAACCTGATAGAATAAAAAAGTCAACACCAGGAGTCCCTGTGCACTTACTCCCCATGTAGGATCTCTGTCCTTAATGTGTTATACAATGTGAATTAATGCTATAACTAGTACTCAAACATTATTTTACACTTTGTGTTTCTGTGTGGGTGCAAACTGTTGAAATCTTGACTTAATATATACTAAATTGATCTTCTGTATATTCTAAAAATCTCCTTTAGCAAAGTCTTACTTTTATGGAAAAACGGCGATATGTACCATTATGCTGATATAATATTTATAATGGAATAATTTTTGGAAATCAGTGTAAAAGTTGTACATAGGGTATAATTTAAATCAATTGAAAGAAAAATTCCATTCAGGGAAAAGGGCAGGGGAATTCACAACTGTTCAAACAGTGTGACACTGGGTGACTGCTTCATAGATTACGTGTTTCTTGATAAGGTTATTAAATATGTGGCAAGAGGCAGTTCTACAAATAGGCTTTAAATTAGAAAGCAAAGATAAATGTATGAATTTGAGTTGAAGAACATCTGATTTTATATAATGATAATTTTAAAATCAATATATTTTTACAAATTAATGCTAGTAATTCAGTGGATAATTCCTTATATTTTATTTGCATGCTAAGTAATCATATAGCCACTTAGGTTAAGCACTACACAGAATTTGATTCTGTATTCCTTTTAGTAATATAAAAATTACAATCGAAGTCTTGCATAAGTAAAGTTAAAAATATTAATTTATTTATTTCATGTTCTGCTATCCACACACACTATCCTGTACATGGAGGAAGAAATGGATTTTAAAAATTACATGATAACATGACGTATTTCTCGGTCCAAAGAAGGAGTTACTTCCTATTGGTTTATTTTCCACATGCAATCACAGATTTACTTCCGTAAAGGTTTCTTTCTTTGGGAGTGGTCATGTTCCATGGAAGTGCTGTCACTGTCACACATCACCAGCAACTATTTAGTCATGAACTTCCCTTCAACTGTGTGTCTTGTAACTTGCACTGCTTTCTGTGTGATCAATATTACTTTACAGTGTCCAGAGACAGTGCTGACTCTAACTACTCCACGGGGCTCTTGGGGGCAGTAGGAATACTGTCAGCTTAGGCTAGGTGACGCAGAGCTAACAAGAACTCCGTGATTCCAGTAGCCCTGACAGCAGGATTCACTGTTCATACTCACTCTGATGTAGGGGCTCAGAGCCACAGCCCCTAGGGCAGGTGGAAGGAGGGCTCCACGAGCAACTGTAGGCTGTGGACACTGAGTCCCTCACTTCCACATCTACATGATGCTCCATATCCCTTCCCAAGTTCCAGCAAACCATAGGGACCAAGGAGAGAAGTCCCCATGGCAGAGCCCTGGAGGGTCTGGTAATGCCACCAGTGATGGTCACACTCACGCAGCTGACAACAAAAAAGCAAATATCCCAGAGGTCATCAGAGTAAAAATTCTCTTCTGATGTACTGAGGATGTAAAGTACAGTGGTGGATTCACCAGTGTTGTACTGCTGAAAGTGAGTCCCTGTAAGTACATGTATCTGTATGCATTTCCCTATAACGTTATTTTTGATGTAGCTATCTGGCTTGGCTGCATTTCCTTAACACTGGCTTCATGAAATATGACAGGGGAAGACAGGCGTCTTTTCCATGACTGGAGCTCATACAACACTAACACCTCTGTGTGCTAAACAACTTACTTATTTACCTCTGTGGTACTTGTCTTTTTCAATGCCAAATACTTTCTATAATAAGCTACATATTTACATTCTTCACATCGTATTTGAGTTACCTTTGGAAATTAACATTTCACAAGAAAATCAGTAATCTGGACTTTAGAAGTTGTTATGGCGGACGCCACGGCTCACTAGGCTAATCCTCTACCTGCAGCGCTGGCACACCGGGTTCTAGTCCCGGTCCGGGTGCCAGATTCTGTCCCGGTTGCCCCTCTTCAGTCCAGCTCTCTGCTGTGGCCCAGGAGTGCAGTGGAGGATGGCCCAAGTGCTTGGGCCCTGCACCCCATGGGAGACCAAGAGAAGCACCTGGCTTCTGGCTTCGGATCAGCGCAGTGCACTGGCCGCAGCGCGCGTGCCGCGGTGGCCATTGGAGGGTGAACCAACGGCAAAGGAAGACCTTTCTCTCTGTCTCTCTCTCTCACTGTCCACTCTGCCTGTCAAAAATTTTAAAAAAATAATGATCATTTATGTTTTATTTTCCTGAATATCTGTAATTTCTTTTTTTTTATAATAGCACTTTTTAATTTTTTTATTGGTGATGGCTTTTCTTTTTTTTTTTAACTTTTATTTAGTAAATATAAATTTCCAAAGTACAGTTTATGGATTACAATGGCTCTCTCCCCCCCCATAACTTCCCTCCCACTCGCACCCCTCCCATTTCCCACTCCCTCTCCCATTCTATTCACATCGATTCATTTTCAATTATCTTTATATACAGAAGATCAATTTAGTATATATTAAGTAAAGAGTTCATCAGTTTGCACCCACACAGAAACACAAAGTGTAAAATACTGTTTCAGTACCAGTTATAGCATTACTTCACATTGTATAACACACTAAGGACAGAGATCCTATATGAGGAGTAAGTACACAGTGACTCCTGTTGTTGACTTAACAAATTGACACTCTTGTTTATGGCATCAGAAATCTCCCTAGGCTCTAGTCATGAGTTGCCAAGGCTATGGAAGCCTTTTGAGTTCTTCGACCCTGATTTTACTTAGACAAGGACATGGTCAAAGTGGAAGTTCTCTCCTCCCTTCAGAGAAAGGTACCTCCTCCTTTGATGACCCCCTGAAGGACCCTTACGGGGAGAGGCACCGGGCCCTGCGACAGCCCTGGGCCCCACGCCCCCTCGTCCGGCGGCCCGCGGGCAGTGGCAGCGTCATCCCAGCCCACACTGACCCCGTGTGTGGCGGGGCCACTCTGCAGTGGTGGGGCCGCCTCACCCCCAGGTCGTCGTCGGGGCTCCGCGGCCGCGGGTTGCCGCGGC
>CM027401.1:110171656-110196897 GCA_015711505.1 Sylvilagus bachmani | reverse complement strand
GCCTAAGAATATGCAAATCTGTTGCCTATATAAGCTGTGTGAAACTGCTGCTCAGGGCTCCTCACCGCCTGAGGTGGGGGCCCGTTTGCGCAAACGTTCAATAAATACCTCATGTTTTTTGCATCAACTCGTCTGGAGTCTGGATCTTTGGGCGTCCTCCCGAGCAAGTGGACATCTCTGTAACTGAGAGGTCCAACACCCCTTCTTTCTACTGGGATCTCAGTCACAGAGATCTTTCATTTAGGTTTTGTTTTGTTTGTTTGTTTGTTTTTTGTTTTGTTTTGTTTTGTTGTGGTTTTTTTTGTTTTGTTTTGTTTTTGCCAGAGTGTCTTGGCTTTCCATGCCTAAAATACTCTCATGGGCTCTTCAGCCAGATCTGAGTGCCTTAAGGGCTGATTCTGAGGCCAGAGTGCTATTTAGGACATCTGCCGTTCTATGAGTTTGCTGTGTATCCTGCTTCCCATGTTGGATCGTTCTCTCCCTTTTTTTATTCTATCAGTTAGTATTTCCTTCTCCCCTGATTTCTTTCATAAGACTCATTTATGATTTATTTATTTTATTGGTTACCAAAAAAGTAGCCCCAATTCTTGCTTCATTATTTCTGTTTTATTTTTACCTTTAGTTTAAACAAATGTTTATTTGTTTATTTTCATCTACTTGAAAGGCCAAGTTGTGTGTGGGGGAAAGACAGAAAGAGAGAGGGAGGAGAAAGGAGGGAGAGAGTTAGATGTCAGATCTTCCATTCAGTGGTTCATTCCCCAAATGCCTCTAACAACCAGGGCTGGGCCCACCTAAAGTCAGGAGCTCAGAGCTCCATCTGAGTCTCCTACATGGGTGCAGAGCCCAAGGACTTGAGCCATGAACAGATGCCTCTCAGGATATACTGGCAGGAAGCTGGATCAGAAGCAGAGCAGCCAGGAATCAAGCCAGGTACTCCCATATGGTAGGTGGGATTCCAAGCAGTGGCTCAACTCGCTGAGCCACAATGCCTGCACGTTTGACATGCATTACTTTAACACTGAAACTAATTTTTGTTTTGTCTTTCTTGTAATGAGCCATTGCTTGCCCTTCTGCCCAACACTGGAGGCACTGAAGTGCGAATCTTGCCCAGGGCTCAAGACTAGCTCCTCACACAGCTGTTCACTTAAAGGACTCCCCTTTCCTGAGTTTTTGGGCACTGTTGGATTTAACATGTGAGTTTCTCTTTAACACACAGTTCATTAGAATAACATTTTTGATTCTTCTACATTTG
This sequence comes from Sylvilagus bachmani, assembly GCA_015711505.1. Taxonomy (NCBI): domain Eukaryota; kingdom Metazoa; phylum Chordata; class Mammalia; order Lagomorpha; family Leporidae; genus Sylvilagus; species Sylvilagus bachmani. The sequence goes on along the minus strand of CM027401.1, from coordinate 110,195,645 downwards.
CTGGTAGTTTTTTTTTATATATACTTACAAAAAGGTACTTCAAAAAAGCACATTAGAAAGAAACTGAACGATGAGCACATATTGGTGCAAAAGTCAGAAAGACTGCACAGTTTTACAATGCATTTTTCATGAATTTTTGAAGGCATCTTGGATGCATGGATTTTCATTTTTTTCACCCAAAACTTATCTTTTAATTCCATTTTCCACTTTTTAAAAAATATCCTTTCACCTTAAAACTGGAATGTTACCAGAGCATGTGACCTCACTTTAATTCTTACAGTTCATTTCTGGCCCATTATAGGGTTGATTAAAAAACAGTAAATGTGCATTTTCTAGGTGGTGTGAAGATTTTCATGCATTTCTTAGACCCAGCTTCTGTTTCTATATCTCATTTCTTCGTTACCACTTGATTTTGTTTCCTAGCAGATCTTCTTCCAAAAGTAGCAGCTCTCTTTTGAGCAGGTACATTGATTGGGGAACCTATTTAGTCACACGATCAGAGCATCAACCTAATCTCTCAGAGACTTATTTGTGCTCGGTAATTGGGTTTCTCGGGGCAGGGATAGTTTCCAATCTTTCACTATTAATTATTCCTCTCCATTAAGGATTTTCTTCACTAACAACCTATAGCTGGGCTCTGCTCTGAACTGCTCCCGTGGGGCTCTTCCTAATAATGGAAGCAATGCCTGTGCCCGTTTCTGTGGTCCTTTCCCCTTTCATCTGACATCCTTCCCTGGTCTCTGCTGCCTTCCTCCACTGGCTGCACTGAGGAACTCGCTAACCCCGCGGCTCCTCCAACATCTGCTACACAGCCTCATGGTAACGGATGCAAGACAGGGCATTTGTAAAAACGGGTCGTTAGCTCACTGTGTATGGACTGCTGTGATAGGTAGGGTACAGCTATGCATCCTAAGTGCACACCTTGAAGATGAGGACTAATCAGGGACAACATCCTTGTTAAGTTGTTTCTTTCTGGTTTTATAATGTAAGTAACCAGAGCAGAGACATCAAGAAGAAAGGTACACAGCGGTTTTTTATAGTGCCATAAGGGTAACAGAGGTGCTAACTAAAACTAACTTGTTGCTACAGCTTGAACTGTGTCCTCTCAAGTTCCTGTCTCACAGGCTGATACCCAGCACCTTGGAAGTGGACAGTGTGTGGTCACAGGGCCACTGCAGATGTCCTGGAGACACAACCTAGAGGAACCTGTAACCCACAATGACATCGTCCTTGTGAAGATGGCAAGCATGGACGCAGAGAGGGGCAGGTGCTCGTGGATAGAGGCCATGGTCAGGGGCCACAAAGACCAGTGGCAAGCCAACAGGAGAAGGAGAGGCAGGGACAGTGCCCCTCCCCACCTCAGGAGGAGACAGCCTGACTACATTGGAACCTTCGCCCGCCACACTGTGGGACGACAAGGCGCTGTAGTCCCACAGTGTGCTGCCAAGCCCTGGGACGTGAACACGGTGCGTCTGTCTGTATGACTGACTGACTGTGTAGGAAGACAGACAAGACAGACGGGTGATTTCAAGGACGCTGGGCAAGGACAGGGACCGCACCTTCACAGCGCGGCACCGTGGAGCTCCAGACCACGTTCCCGTCCTGCAGGATGCAGGTGATGGACTCAGAGCCCTGCGTTTTGACAAAGCCGTCGTCACAGTGGAAGGAGACAGAGCTGCCAAGCAGGAACCTGTCGCCAAAGCGCCGTCCATTGATAGGGATGCCAGGGTCATGGCACTCATTCTGACCAAAAGCTGCGGAGGGGAAGAAAGAAAAGACAAGTAGAATTAAAATCGCTGAGTATCAGTTACCTGTATTAAATGAGAAGAAAACACAACTTATGAAGCAGTCTTGTCCCAGATTTCAGGGACATCTTTCATAGGCGACATATACATTAAACAACTAGAGTATCAATACTGAAAGAGTCAGAGAGAACAGGTGGGTGGAGGTAATCACCGTCTTACAGCACTTGATGACTTGAAAAGCACTTTCCATCTGACTCAGAAAAGGGGATTCGCTGGCGACAGAGAGCATTCTGTTTCAGGGGTATCTGGGTTAGATTACTGGCATTTCTGTTCATTATCTGCATTGGGCAACCCCCCCCCCCCATGACTTAAACCTAAGTGTCTTTATTTAAACATAACTGAAAGAAATATGGAGCCTGAATTTCAGAATTACTACATATTGAATACAATAATTACTGGCATATTCTAAATCTAAGACTAATTTAAGTAGATGTTCTTATATAAAATGTTTCTCAAGTAAAAAACTTAGATAAGAGGAAAATAGCTTCCTTGTCATAATTCACTAGGGACATTCAAATCCTGGCATTCTAATACTTGGCTCCTGACCTCAAACGCTTCAGTCCTCCTTACTATACTATTTTACTGCATGAGGATGAACAGGGGAATGGACTGGTGGCTGGATGATTGACTCATGATTGATGGATGCACGTGTGGATGGATGGATGCAGCATCAATGGACAGACGAATGGACAGGGGTAGGTATGGACAGATAGGACGAAAGAATGCAATGGACAGATGAATGGACAGGTGTAGGTATGGGGACGAAAGAATGCAATGAGAGAAGGGAGGATAGATGGGCAGATAGATGGGTAGAAACATAGATACATAGAAAACCATAGAGACAGAGAAATCATGTATGAGACCTGGTCCCCTAGTACAAGGCTGGCCAACACACTACCCTAAATAGAGGGACATTTTTCCCTGGCCATCAGGGTAATGCTGTAGGTTTTGCTATTCCCATTATTTTGGCAATGATTACATGGCAACTGGAGTTACAGTCGTGAATCCAAGCCCTAATATCTGAGTCTCTGAACAGAACCGACAGGTGCTCGTGCAGGGGTACTCACTGGTGTATGTGATGTTGAACCCTCTGCCTGTGGTCGAGTGGTCGGACTGGAATTCCAAGCGCACAATGTGCCCGCTGCTGGCCAGCTGGGCAGGCACTTCATTGCCAGAAAATGTCCCAAGGACGGTGATGTCAGAGATGCCGTCATCCTTGACCGCAAGGAAGTCAAACTGAGGCTCCACGTCAAAATCGTTGAAGATGAGGTGGATCCTACTCCCTGGCTCAGAGATAATCAGCCATACACAGTTCATGTTGTTACCATATTCCTCTGGGTAATTTGGTGAGAGAATAATTCCAGATGATGCCGTAAAGTTGAAGAAACAAGAAACTGTGGAGACACAAGTATGCTTTCAGAGAGTCCCACACATCTCCCAAGAAGTGCCATGAAAAACACTGCTAGAGCTGAGAAAGGGCCCACACTTCCACACAGCGATGCTGGCCTAGCTAGTTCAACACTGGCCATCCTGGAGCGTGGCAATGTCTCCTTCCACAAATTGTAAACAGAATATGCCATCATCTTACACACCCCAGCCACAGCCTATCCACAATTACCTGCAGACTTTGCTTCAAAATGATCCTTTCAAGTTGGCTGAAAACATGCATTTAATATTCTAACTTCTGGTTGTAACTCTTCCTACAGAGAACAATATTCGCATGAAAAGGCATGCATGTGTTCTAGGAAAGATTTAGTCTGTTCTTCTACGATAGCATTTCATTTAATCCTTCATGTGTTCCTTTAATGTGCCATTTTGCAAATTTTCCTTTAAAGTGCATTCCACTGTTTTAGTTACAAAGATAAATAAATAATTCATGAAATCAGACCATGCTCTAATTGCATAACATGAAAATCTCTTGGAAAGTTTACTTCTACAAATGTATACTTAAAACCACACATAAGTTATGTGTGTGTGTATATATATATCTTATATATAATATATATTACATATATATATACATATATATATATATATAGAGAGAGAGAGAGAGAGAGAGAGAGAGAATATGTATTATTTAATTTGGAAAGAGCAATTGCCAGATTTATCTTAGAACATGGCTTTCTTCCTATTCCACAAGATTTCACATAAGCTTTCCAGCTATTGGCTATTTATTTACTAAGGAAAGACGCCTTTTTCTGACTGACTGTGAAGAGGGCTGCTTTTCTTCCTGCTGAGACACTGTCCTCAGGAGGAGGCAGCCACTCCTTTCCTGACTGCAGGTGCGCCCTCCCTCTGTTGGTGCGAGGCAGGGAGCTGAGCTAAAGACCGGGGGCCATAACCACAAGGCCTGGATGGAAGCCTGGGGAGAGTCACATCCCTCCTGGGAGTCAGGGCCCCTGCACTCTGTCTAGGGGCAGAAGGCCGTCAGGGATTCCCTGTAAGAGAAGAAAGCTGGGAAGCTGGTGTTGGAGGTGGCCTTGCCTGGATGTATGTGGGTGTGTGTGCGCACCTGTGTGTGAGTGAGTGCATTGTGTGTGTACCTCTGCATTTGTGTGTGTGCGTGTCTGGTGGAGGAGGCGCTGCCCCCGAGCTGCCTGCCCTAGCGCTGTGTCCACCTTCCTGCCAGCACCCCAAGACACTCACACACACAGCCACGACACTCACACACACAGCTGGGCTTGTTGCCGGACCACTGGTTGTTCTGCTGACAGGTGATGACTCTCTCCCCGACCAACTCAAAGGCCGCCTGGCACTCGAAGGTGAGCGTGTCTCCGTGGAGGAAGCTGCCGCCTGTCCGCTTCCCATAGGCAGGGATTCCAGGGTCCCCACATCCTCCCTTGTCAATTTCTGTGGGTGACAAAACAAAGAGACCATCAAAAGAAATAAGCAAAGAACGTGCCATTAGCCCCACAGTTTAGAGAACCAACAAGTGCATTCTTTTTGCTGGTCTAAACATTGTTTTTTCAATTTTTTTATTTTTTTAATTTTCATTTTTTGACAGGCAGAGTGGACGGTGAGAGAGAGAGACAGAGAGAAAGGTCTTCCTTTTGCCGTTGGTTCACCCTCCAATGGCCACCACAGCTGGCGCACTGAGGCCGGCGCATCGCGCTGATCCAATGGCAGGAGCCAGGTGCTTCTCCTGGTCTCCCATGGGGTGCAGGGCCCAAGCACTTGGGCCATCTTCCACTGCACTCCCTGGCCACAGCAGAGAGCTGGCCTGGAAGAGGGGTAACCGGGACAGAATCTGGTGCCCCGACCAGGACTAGAACCCGGTGTGCCGGCGCCGCAAGGCGGTGGATTAGCCTAGTGAGCTCGGTGCCGGCTAAACATTGTTTTTATAAACAGTGTCAAACGTATTCTCAATTCATCCAGCATCCGATTACAAAAGCCACAAAAACTGCAATCCAAACTAGAGAGGAAGGTCTGTAATTTACTGTCTTTTAGGGCATGCCCATGGCTACACAGATGTGCTGACGACATAAACGCTATAATTAATAGAATACCTGGGAAAGTCCAGTCTCTCATGTGCAGTAGCTACTGTCAAAACATGAACACCAACTATGTTTACCTGGATGCTTTTTACCATGAGTGATAAGACCGTTCATTCCTCACTGAATTTTTCAATCAGTAGAATCCATTTGGATATTCTTTCCCTTAGAAGAATGTGAAGACTCATTTATGAAACAAATGGATATATTTAAGACTCCAACCTTCTCTCATTAAAACTGCATTGAAATCAAATGTGGATACAAGCACACAAGACGTGTAAGGCTCTTTCATACCTTGCTCTGATCCAAATGTTAACCACACAGATGAAACCGACTACCACGTGCTCCTCACTCTGATCCAAATGTTAACCACACAGATGAAACCGACTACCACGTGCTCCTCGCTCACTCCATCAATGCATGTTTTCCATTTAATAAAGGCTTTTTGGCAGCCAGCCACGTGTCAGGGCCTCTTCTGGGGACCAGGTTTAGTTGAAAAGAAGAAACCATGTTTGTATTCCTTGGGCTTACATTCGATGGAGGAAAATGACTCTAAAAGTGGGGCTGGCATTTGGCACAGTGGTTGAAATGCCACGGGGGGGCCCAGGCCCCATATCAGAGAGTCTGGCTTTGAGTCACTTCCAGCTCTATTCCCAAGTCTAGCTCTGGCTAATGCACACACTGTGAGGCTCAAGTGGTTGGGTCGCTGCCACCTTTGTGGGAGATCCAGATCGAGCCCTGGGGTCCTGGCTTCAGCCTAGTGCAGCCCTGGCTATTGCAGTCATTTGGGGAGTGAACCAGCAGAAAGAAGATCTCTGTGTGCCTTTAAATAAAAAAAAATGCATTTTACAAAAAATAAAAAAATGTGATTTATGCCTGCTGTGTGTTTTGAAACAACGTAAAGCAGTGCAAAGGGATATAGAAAGACTGATGGAAGAGACAGTGTTGGTGCCCAGAGAAGACTGAAGGCACACCTTTTGAAAGATTCCAGAGCAGGATGGCCAACCAGGTAGGAGCAACAGGAGGCAGCTCTGACTTGGGGGCCAGAGCGCAGCTTCGCACTTGTGCTGAGTGAAGTGGAAGGAACACTTGCATGGTTTGTAGATGTGGCCTGACACCTTCCGAGACAGGTCTAAAAGGTTAAAAGTGAGTTACAGAAAACCCAGGATGCATTCCAATGACACAACCACTGGTGACCTGTTCTTTTCTTGTTTTTCAAAGTCTTCAGATGACGTTACTTATGGTTTACCTGTTTATGCACTTATTTATCTTTTGGTTTTCCTTCTGGAATTCTTCACAGGCTTGCAAAGTCCAAGAGCAAATTCAAATTTCTAAAAAAAGCAATTTACCCGCTCTAATGAGCTCTCATCTCACAGAATGTCTGCGGCTGTGACTCCAGCAAGGAAGTGTAAGGTGCAGTGTGGGAGCACATGGGCACACTCAGAGTCAATGCACAGGCGGCAGACACCCCTGGAGAAGGGAGATTTTCCCTGGTGCCTGGGGTATCATAGACGTGCCGTCGGCTCAGCATGTCACACAGCACCAAGGCTCCCCACACGCAGAGGAGCAGACTCGTCCTGAGAAGGGTGGCACACACTAAACGCAGGGGTTTGCAGTGACTTGGAGTGCTTCGTTCTCTTGCCTTCTGAGGCCATCAGACAGAGCAGCTGCTCCTGCTCAAGTCAAGGCCAGCTGCAGAGAACGCTCTTCCTCACAGGTCAGCCGTGGGGGCTGCACATTGTTGGACTCAAGCTGAACACAGCTATGAATGGATTTTCTCACTTGTTGCTTGGGACATCTTGAACAAGGCATCTCACGCTGAAAGACACACAGAGGCGTCCTACTCCTGCGTGGTTCACGGCTGAGAGGAGGTCCTGTGCGACATGGGTGCCTGGGTCAGGGTTTGGGTTTCGACCTCTCCAGTGCTTGCTGCAAATAACACTGTCCCGTCAGGCCTCGCGTTCACGCCATCCCCATGCTGCTTCCCACTCACTTGGCGGCGTGGAACTAAGCCACTGTGCTTCCAGCAGACGCCCTGGAGTTGGGAGCTTCAGTCAATGCCATGACTGTTTGCACACTTTCCAAGTTTCTTTCTTCACCTTGAAGCGAAAGTTCAATATTTCTTCTTAGAGTGAAACTTTTAGATAATTCTATTTTCCATATTAATTATGGCAGGGCTCTCTTTGCTTGAATTTTGCAAATGAAATGACTGGGGTTGTACATCTGGTGTAGCGATTAAGACACTGTTGGAAAAGCCTGCGTCCTGTATCAGAGCAGAGCACAATCAGTTCCAGCTCCTGGCGGCAGCACTGATGGTGCAAATAGTGAGGATCCTGCCATCCACTCGGGAGAGCTGGATAGAGATCCTGGCTCCTGCCTTTTACCTGGCCCAGCCCTGGCTGTCACAGGCACTCGGGGAGTGAACCAGCAAACAGACCTCTTTTATCCCTCTCTCTGCCTTTCAAATAAATAAAATGATAAAAATCAAACAGGTGGAATGGAAGCGATGAGAGCCTGTTTGTCTGGGAGAGACCCTGAGGTCTGTTGTTTGCACTAAGACATCAGTGCCCATTTATCTGGCCTGAGGGCCACTGCCACCTCCAGCAGAGCCAGGCCCTGACCGCTCAGTCTTCGGGTGTCGGGACAGACTAGTGATAAGAGCAGAATGGCCTAAAACCAGCCCCTCAGTGTATCTCACGTGGCTTTTGTTCTGCCACAAAGGAAGTATCAAAACATGGCTTGATGGTGCCTCTGAAGCTTCATCTTGGGGATCCTTTTGGGATATTTTACATCCTTGATCCCTATACACAAGATGCCACTACTGCCCAACATTATTGTGATACAATCCTCAAAGATTTCCCACTTTCACTTCAGTGTCATTTAACCCGCAGCTGGGAATGCCTGCTTCTACTTCATGTGTGTTGGACGAGTAAAACAATAGAATATGAATAGAATAAGTGTTGACGTTGATTCGGTCATGGCATCCGGTCTCCTGCCACACGAGAATGATGGAACAGAAGACTGCACAGACAACAGTACCGCTTGTCTCTGAAGCAAGCCCCAGTCTGTTATCAGTAAGAAGAGGAAAGCTCCTGGAGGAAAAACGAAGCTGGCTGAAACCTCTCTCCCCCAGCAGCACTCAGCCCTGTGGCTAACACGCCCAGCCCACGTCAGTGTCTGGCCCCTGACTCCAGCTTTGCGCGAATGCAGACTCTGGGAGGCTCAAGTCCCACTCAGGGTTGTGGTCTGAGTTTCCAGGTTCTGGCTCTGGCCATTCTAGTCATCTTGGAATAGATCAGCAGACGTGAATTCTCTATCTCTGTATTTTTATACCTCTAACACTTAAAAAAATATGGAGACACACACACACACACACACACACACACACACACATGCATTTCTCCTGAATTATCAACGTAGGAGTGAGATTTGGTAACGAGGAATCTCAGGGAGCATTTGGCTGGGATTATCCCCTCGCACTCCTCTGCCTGTGAGCAGAGACTTCCTGCAGATGCCATGATGCTGCTGCTGACAAGGCCTGCCTTGGGCAGTCTTAAAATAGCCAACAATATTATTCAATTTAAAAATTTTAATATTAATTTGTCCTGAATTAATGGCACATTTATTTTATAATATATTAATGGTTTATATACATTTGTATTAGAATAATTCAGCTTAACATTCATCTCTAAAAAATTTAATTATATTTGATATATTATGCGATGCCTATAAATGTTCATGTAATAAATGAATAATTGCCTTTATTATCTAATTTATCTGAGCATTAATTTGGCATCGCAGTATTGGGTGGTTTATTAATTATTTTAAGTTATTGCTCTTTAATGTATTCATTAAAATGACAGATTGGAATTGAGTTGGACATCATGATCCCACCACATGTAGCTTTGCCTAGTCTTTCTAGAGACAGAACAGTCTAAAAAATGTGCGTGAGAGTGAGTGAGCTATCACACAGACTGGTTACCTGAAGACAGATACGATGAATTGTGTAAACAGATTGCTACAGAAGATGTATCAGGAACATTGATAAGAAGTGTAACTAAAAATGTTTAGATGAACCAGGTGAGATTGCCAAGTACTTGACAGTTTTTGATCTACAAAAATGACTGGATTCAATCAAAGCCCAGCGTCTCTCTTCCTGACACCAGAGCTCCCATGCTGACTTCCGGGGTGGCAGGCGCTGCCCTGCAGGCTGCCTTGCATGGAGAACTGAGCCGTCAGCCATCCTGCTGTGCCATCTTCACACTGTGGAGCAGGAGCCCTGCCTTAGCCACCTCAGTTCTCTTACACTCTTTCCTTTGGGTACCTTGTCAGACTCTGTTTACCCACATGCTCCTCTCCGTGTTCGACTCTCACCTTCTCCCTGACGCTTAGGGAGACTCCCAGCCATCTCTGTCCCAGTGCACCTGCAACTAGGCCAACTACCAGATGGACCCTCTTCACACAGAGATGGTTCCAAGCAATTAGCGCCCCCAGTTCATTTGTCTGCAGCTCCATTTCTGCCACTCCACCCGTGTGGGCACAGAGGGGAGGAGGGTGCTGTCTCTCTCAGCTAAGCCTGCACCACCTCCAGCTGTTGCCGCACTTGCTAACCTTCCTCCAGGCTTCAAGGGCAGCTCTCGTCGTGAGCTTTCAGAGCTCCTCTCACCTGGACCTCTCCTAGGGACCCGCCTTTCTGTGTGACCTTGCAGTAAGCTTTCTCAGAATGATACCTAAGCCATAGCCTATGCTGAGGGCTTCCCAAAGCTGATGCTTGGTGTTGCGTGGCTGGTAGAGGGGATTCTAGATGCCTGTCCAAGCGCAGGTACACGGTTCTGAGCTAAGACATGGGCTTCCTCTCTCTCTTCAAAGATCTCCTAGTCCCTTCCTAACTGTTCATCGGTGACAAGAATTCTGAACAGTATTGATTGGCTCTGTCTTCTGAGTCTGAGACATGAGTAGCCGAGCAAGTCTATGCTTATTGTAGCTTGCAGTTTACAGAATTCAGCAGAAAATAAGTAACATGAAGGCCGCCATTTGCTCTGCTGCTCTCCTGTGAAGAGAACCGCTCGGGAAGGGGGAGGAAAAGCTGCCAGCCCAGACAGTTCCTCAGTCAAGAGTGGGAGGACAGGGACAAGACGGTGTGGTGTTTATGACGAGGAAACCCAGCACCTGCTGGGGTGCTGCCCTGGGAGGCACCCACATGGGCTTGAGCCAAAAGCACTTTATGTGGCACAAACGATACTGTGCTAACCAGAACTCACCGACTTTCCCAAGACACACAGGCTGTGTTGCACCCCGTAGGCTGTAGAATCCAGGAACAGAGGACCCCCGCCCCGCCCTCAGGCATGCTGGGAAAATGATCGATTTAGACTGCTCATTGATTTCCTGTAGTAACACCTGATGACAAACATGTAAACATGTATGATAAAAATGGAGCAACCTGAATAGGCTCCAAATTATATATCCTAATTTGGACTAAAGCAAAGACTTAGCCCAAGGCGAGACATCTATGTGGACTTCTCATGTGTTCCTACTCAGGAATAATCATCTACATGTGATTTGGTGAATTAAAGTATATTGCATTTATTGTAAACACAGAGATCACTGACACCATTACCAGACATTCAAGTCACGGGCACATGGGAAACCACTGCTCCCACAAGTCACAGGACGCACACAGGGCTCAGGATGGGATCACACAGGAAGCATGGTGTGGACAGAGCCTGCAGGACGGCAGCTGTGTGGAACCTAGTCCACACCCACCTGTCCTTCCTGCAGCAACTGAGCTGACGAGCAGAGCGTGGGCTGCCGGCTCATGACACAGAGCCACTGATGCACCTGGAGGCCGGGAGATGGCCATGGGTCCCAGACCCCCCAGAGGCAGCCAGGCTGGCTACACAGAAGTATGTTTTTTCTCGCTTGCATATTTGTTTTCCAGGGACGCTTTTACTTTTCTTAGTTGTTTGTTCACAAGAGCAGTTTTAGGTTCACAGTAAAACTGAACGAAAGGAAGAGATGCCCCCTCTCTGCGCCGTTTCCCCCTCTCCACACAGGGCCTCGCCCCACAGGAGAGCAGGTCTGTTTCAACAGGGAGCCTCACTGACACGCTACTGTCACCCAGAGTCCCCGTGTGCACACAGCTTTCACTGCTGGATTGTAATTCTGCGGGTTTGGATGAACGTGTGCCCAGTGTTGTAGTGTCCCCATGGGCACCCGCACTGCCCTAAGCCCTTCGTGCCCTCCTCCCCAGACTCATTTAAAGAAGCAAAGGGGGCTTAAAGGAGCAAAGCCACTTTGTTATTTCTTTCAAATGCCATAAAAATCAGCTTGGTTCCAGACACCTCCTGGAGCCTCCAGGACACCTCTCAAGGACTATGTAGCTCATTAACTCCCAGTGCGCTGGTGTCGCCGCGGACTGAAGGTGTTTTGGATGGTGTTGTGAAGAGAAGAAAGGAAGGCAAAGCACAAGTGACGTGAGGAACCAGGGAAAGGCTTTAATGAATTTCCTCCCCTGGTGTCACTCTTTTCCCTAAGGAAATATTAACCACAGTGAAAGGAAACTTTTCACTACTTAAAAATGTGATTAACAAATCATGACAGCACATATTGATAGGGTACACCATGCTATTTCAACACATTTATGCAGCCATACTGACAAAATCAGCATAATTAGCACTTCTGTCTCATTTACCAGGCTGTGTTCTCAGTCCTGGGAGAAAGCTAAGCTCACTGTTTCCTCTAAATGGATCCACAAGTTTTCCTTAGTGCTAGGAAGTTTCATGGTTCGGAGATGCTGGATGTCTCATGATTAGCTTCCTAAGATAGGTGTTACAAGTCTGTTCTCTCTACTAAATGTGCCACTTAATGATTTAGTTCTCTACTAAATATGTTTTTGTTTCCATGAACTGAAATGTCCATGGAAAATGAAATTCAAAGATAAATTTATTTTGGTCCAAAACCTTTGGAACTCATCTCTAATACACATTTTCCATGAACATTTTGAAGATCCCTTATAAGTAACCAAATAATATTTATTTGACACACTAAAAATAAACGTTCTGTGTTCATGCTGTTAAGATTTCTTTTGTGACTGAAATGGGCACTGGGCTATGCATAATTGAAACACTTTTTTCTAGGCTAAGTTTATAGCTTTCCCCTACAATTAGGTTCGATATTTGAGCCTTGGATTATTCAACTATCTGTGCATCAGAGCAAGCCCCAAACTGCTTGCAGAGACAAACACTGACCCCCCATATGTGTTCATTAGGTCACCTCTACAGGCCTGGCCTCATCATCAAGCCAAGCAAGTGCTCTGCTCAGACATCCCATCATTATGTGATCATGTCATTTTATCTGGGTATAAAAACTCACAACACAGGACACCCCTGGAGCAAGCTCTTCCTGGGGCACACAGCACTGAACAGTGCAACTCTTCACGGTCACATGGGCTGAAGTGTGGCCCCTCCCCTCGGCTCAGGAATTCAGAACGTGATGGTATTTAGAGACAGGGCCTCCACAGTGAGTCAAACTGAGGCTATTAGCATGGGCCTGTGTCAATCTGATCTGTGTCTTTGTAAGAACAGGGAGAGACATCAGCGCATGTTGGGGCAGAGGAAATATTTATGTGAAGACACAGCAAGGAAATAGTACCTGCACAGCAAGCAGAGAGCCCTTGGGAGAGCCCAAGTCTGCGGCCTCCCTGTTGTCAGCCTTGAGAACCATGAGAGGAGACTTTCCCATGCAGCTGATTCTGTGGCATCCCATAATGTAGAGTTTCAATAAAAGTAAGGCGCGGCATCTATGCTCGGCTGCAGAAGCCTGGCCGTGCCCTCCACTCTCCTCTGCAGCACAGCAGCCGTGGCGTGGTTAACACTGGACTTCCTCCCTTCTCCATCTGACCTCTCACCGACCCGCACCTCAGCATTTGCCAGCGGCGTCTGCTGAGAGCTGCTGGCAGGAGGAGCCAGTGAATACGTTTCCCAAAGGATGTGGACAATATGCTCCACATTTATAGCAAGATGCTTCATGAATCCCAAACACAATCTGGGGGAACTGGTTGGTTCTTATTCTATCAGCCTTGGGACTCTGGTGGTTGATTTTGTGTGTCACCTTGACTGGACTAAGGGATGCCCAGGTGCTGGTCAAGCAGTATTGTGGCATTCCTACGTGGGCACTGTGAGTGGCTGGAGTGAAGAGCTTCCAGCAAAATCATCAGCCAATACTCTGAGGGTCCTGAGGACCACAACACAGAGGACAGCTCAGCTCGCTCTCATTGGACTGAGACACACATCTTCTCTGCACCCAGACAGCACAGCCCCTGGTTCTCCCACTTTCAGGCCTGGACTGGGGGTCACGGCAGCGGCTCCCCTGGCCTCCAGCTTGCAGAGGGCAGAGGGAGGCCTCTGCAGCCTCGTGGCTGTGGCCATGTGAGTCAGTCTGCATTGCACTTGTGAATCTGTTCAGAACATCCACATAGACGTGTCCTGTTGCTCTGCTTCTCTGCAGAACCCTGGCCAGCACAATGACTGTGTGAGGACAAGGGACCTGCAGGGAAGGGAGGAAGGATGAGGCCTGGGCCCTTTGGGGGTAGGACCTGGAAGCAGAGCAGCTGAGAACCAGACAGGAGGAAGGACTGGCTGCGAGTGTCCGTGGAGCAGCTCCCAGTTCTGGGCCTTGCTTGTTCTTTACCTTACTGCATTTCCAGAGACAAGACTTCCTGGACCAACCATTTGCTGAGAAAAACTGTAGGAAGGGGCTGGTGACTAGGTCAGGTCACCAGGAACCCGCATGTTGGTCTGCTGTTTAGGGCGCTCTAACACCAACCTGCACCCGTGGCAGTCAGAGCACAAGAACCATGGGACAGCAGAACTTGCTGGCTCTGCAAAGACTACTCCACGCTGAGCTCCTAGCACGTGGCTGTGCCTCATCGTGACACACGGGACTTCACCCCAGCTACCCAGAACTGCCTTCCACCCGACCCGTCCTCTAGTCGCCACACCAGGCATGTTGCTCGGTGGGTGAAACGTACACAGACCTCCTCACACAAGGCTTCCTGTCCCACCAGCTTGTCCTGAACCCCTGCTCTGAGTCAAGGTCTTGGGTTCCTTCTTTGTGGGTAGGCCTCCTGGGACACGTCTCACCCTGGTCCTTGGTCCTTGTTCTCTGTGAACGTCCCACCCTCAGCTCCAGCTGCTATTACAGGCATTGGGAGCCCCCCTCTCCCCAAGAGCAGATTGACCCTCAGTCCCTCTCCACCTCAGACTCTTCTTGCTACTGGGCTCAGAGATATGCAGCGGGCAGAGTTCCTCTATCTTTACACAGGAGTGCACCTTATTCCTTCCACAGATTTGGAAGATTTTGCTTTGGGTTATGCTTGGATAATGAATACTTTCGGTGATTGTCACATCACTTTGTATTCAATCGCTGGCTTATGATGGTGCAGCTTCACCATGGGCTTACTGAGATGTAATGGCACTGGAAGTCCAGTAGCCTGTACTTATGAAGGTCCAACTTATGCTTTTTTGACTTTTCAAAGGGATTATTAAGGAATTAAACACATGTAAATTGCATTTTTTTTTTCATAAGAAAGGCAGAGAGACAAAGATAGAGAGGAGTCTGCCATCTGCTAATTCACTCCCCAAGTATCTATAAGAGCCAGTGCTAGGCCAGGCCACAGTAAGAAGCCTCAAACTCAATCTGGGTCTCCCACATGGGTAGCAGGGACCCAAGCACCTGAGCTATCCCTGACACCTCCAAGTTCGCATATTAGCACAGGGTGGAATTAGGAACCATGGCATTCTTTTTTTTTTTTTTTTGACAGGTAGAGTGGACAGTGAGAGACAGAGACAGAGAAAGGTCTTCCTTTTGCTGTTGGTTCACCCTCCAATGGCCGCTGCGGCTGGCGCGCTGCAGCCGGCGCACCATGCTGATCCAATGGCAGGAGCCAGGTGCTTTTTCCTGGTCTCCCATGGGGTGCAGGGCCCAAGCACTTGGGCCATCCTCCACTGCCCTGAGCCTGGCCACAGCAAAGAGCTGGCCTGGAAGAGGGGCAACCGGGACAGAATCCGGTGCCCTGACCGGGACTAGAACCCGGTGTGCCAGCGCTGCAAGGCGGAGGATTAGCCTAGTGATCCGTGGCACCAGCTAGGAACCATGGCATTCTGATGGGGATTTGGGCAGCCCAATGGCATCTTAACGCTGCACTCGATGCCTGACCCTAAACCCATTCTTACTTAAAATATTGTTGATTTGCAATGAGCTCATTTTAATGCATACCTATGGTAAATCAAGGAGCACCTGCGACATTGCTGCTGTTGCCATCAGGAGGACAGTGCACCTAAAACATCTCCAGAAGCTTTTGAAAAATCCCATTTGTTCTTCAACACTATCCCTGAGGCCGTGCGGCCATTTCCCCCCAGGATGCTCCTCACTACCCAGAACTAGAGAAGTTTCCGAAAGGATTTACTTCCTAGTTTTGAAATAAGGGAGTGCTGCCTGCCATGGTAAATGCACTACTACTCTGCTGAATTGCTCTCTCTTCCTGCTTTGTCAGGGACCAGCTCCAAAACCTATGCCACGTGCTTAGCCCCACTGACAAAGTGGAATGGAGGGAGCTGCTGGCGTCCATTCCAGGTTCCTATTTTCACAACATTGAGATTTTAGATTTAGAACCCAACAGCATCAATTTTACCTGCCACATGATGAATACAGTTTATTAAAACAATTAGGGAGCTATAGAGTCCCATGGTGGGTATGGACACACACCTACCTATGTGTCGAGACACAAAAGCCATGTGTGGGCTCAGCGAAATTCCCAGCACCCTGGTTCACCCTTGATTTTCATGGTTCACTGTCTACTGTCTCCCAGCGTCTCTGCAAACCCTAGAGTCACCCAACTCTTCCCCATCTGGTTCCTCATTCTGGTTTCTATGTCTATGCAGTCCAAATCATCTTCCTACACACCAAACTGAACCTGACCTTAACTTGCTTGAAATACCTCTGGCCATGACTTCCACATTTAATGCCCATCTCTGTCCGTGATCTGGCTCTGCTGTCTTCCTGAGCATTATATTTCAACACATCTTTCCTTTCCATCCAAACCCAGGTCTGCTACCCTTTCTTGAGGGATCAGACCGTGTCCTCTCTTCATTCTTGCCATGTGCTGTGAACACTTGCTCATGTCCCCTTCTGCTCTCACACTCCCTGCACTGTTGGCTTCCTAACTGTCTGGCACTTGTCAGGGACATCTGCACCCTGCATGGCTCTAACCCGACCCCCCCCCGCTGTCAGACTCAGCACTCTTCTGTTTACTTCGTGTGGGTGACTGTTAAACCTGCAGCATGTATTCAAGTGGCCAAGATGCAGGAGATGCTTTGCAACATCGTTACTGAGATTATACTTGCAGTGACACTTTATTATCCACATTTTAAAATTTATTTTCATTGGCATCTTACATGTATTTATCATCCACAACATGTTATTTGAGAGAACTGTCAAACAGCTAAATTGATTGACGTATGCAGCATTTCAGATGCTTTTCATCGTTTTGTGGTGAGCACACATGAAATACATGGTCTTAGCAATTTTCAAGAACATAATGCATAGTCATTACTATAATCACTGTGTTGTATGACAGATCTGTTAAACAGCCAACGTAGGATTTGTATCCTCTGGCCAATATCTCCCCACGCACTCAAACCCTCTTCAGAATTCTTTGATCTTAATGAATGCCAAGAGCGACAGATCCATATATTCATTAGTAATCACACTCCTTCCTGACTATACCTATGATGCCATTACATGTCTTGACGCACTTACCCGACTTCTGAGTGGGGTGCATGGACTGTCTTATTGTATGAAAAGCCAAAGCTGCTTTGCATCAGATCTAAACGTAGTGTGTGTTATGAAGAAGTGAATGCTGTCTCTGATAAAGATTTTCATATCTTTACAGGTATCAGATGAAGCCAAATTACTGTGTACCTGGTTCTAGATGGAACATGTGTCTGGCTGAAAAATGTACAAGTAGCAGAAGACAAAGGGAAGCATTGTTTTCTTTACTGAACATCCACTATCGTTTGGAGAGTCATATAGCCCCAAGTTTTTGTGCAAGTAAGTTTGATTTTAGAAATTGCCAGGGGCCAGTGCTGTGGTGCAGCGGGTTAACGCCCTGGCCTGAAGCGCCGGCATCCCATATGGGCGCCAGTTCTAGTCCCAGTTGCTCCTCTTCCGATCCAGCTCTCTGCTAAGGCCTGGGAAAGCAGTAGAAGATGGCCCAAGTCCTTGAGCCCCTGTACCCACGTGGGAGACCTGGAAGAAGCTCCTGGCTCCTGGCTTTGGATCGGTGCAGCTCCGGCCACTGCAGCCAATTGGGGAGTGAACCAGCAGATGGAGGACTTTCTCTCTCTCTCTCTCTCTCTCTGCTTTCCTCTCTCTGTGTAACTCTTTCAAACAAATAAATAAATCTTAAAAGAAGAAATTACCAAAGAAGAGTTTGGGCTGAATATGTTTAACTCCCAGCAGCAAAGCTGATTGGGCGCTAGCATCAATTGAGTTTTACACTTGGCAATACTTGTCACAAATAAGTGCTCTTTAGGTGCACTTTGGAAACTAGTATCTTTTGTATACATACAGAGGATAAGAACTACTCAAGAAATAGAATGAAACTTGGAGAAATAAATTAGTGTGCAACTATGATGGATGTCTAAGCATCCAGGATCCATATATGACTGTTCCGTGAACACCTGGATTCCAACAAAGGCTGAGAAGGAGGAGGAAAAGGATAATACGTAATTACACTTCAGAAACATGTAGCACTTGTGTGTTTTGCACGGCTAAGTGTGAGCTGTCACAGACATATGGGAAGACGCCCAAAGCTGTGGCCTTTTCTGCCCTTCCCTCTGTCCTGTCCTCTGTTGACCAGCACCCTGTACACTGTCCCAGGAGGCTGTGGGCACAGAGCACTGAGCGGGCATGCGCTGGTGCTGGCCCTGCACAACCACATGCTCTCTGTTCCCTGGGACCTGCTTCCTGCAGGAGGAGAGAAATCCATCAGCAGCCTGACCCACCTTTATTCCAAAAGCACAGGGAAGTTCTCTGTATGAAAGTATTCTTTGAATATGGCTAAATCCTAAAATTATGTTCACCCATACCCATACACATTGATAGCAACTGCTCTAAATCTCAGTAGATAATTTTTGGGTTGTATAAGCAAGTATCCTTGCTTTCTAGTGCCTTTTGAATCACCCCACGTCCTGCTCCCATGGGTGTCACTGTCCCAGACCATCCTCGGCAGCACCAGTCAAGTCCTGCCTTGTGGAAGACATGTAGAAGACTCCAGGTCACTGGAAGATCAGTGCATTCAAGAGTTGATTTAGACTTTTAATGTTGTCATTAAGCTCATGTTTTTATGATTTCTCACAAATAGATATACTTTTAAATTCCATATATATTAGCACAGGATTGCAATGATTAGCCTCTGCAGAATCAATCCTTCTACGGCTATTTGGAAAATATTATTGGGAAGTTATGGGGGGGAGCCATTGTAATATATAAGCTGTATTTTGGAAATTTATATTCTTTAAATAAAAGCGTTATAAAAAAGAAAATATTATTGTGAAAAACTTAAAAATATTTAGATTTTAGAAAGCTAAAGATGTTCTCTCCCATACCAGACCCAACCTTTTATGTTCTATGTGACTTAGTGAGTGACTCAGCTTCTTCTACTTTTATCCTGCTGATGGAAGTGATACTTACAGCTTGTATGTCTCCAGCTTTTTCTCATTTGCTGCACTGAATTTAGGGCAAAGAAATAAAACACTGCACAAACCAGCACAGATGTACTGGGGGCTTATTCAACAAGTGTGTTGGGCACTAGCAACCAGATGAGGACATGCCTGGGGTGAACAGGAAGGAATGTTGGTGAAACCAAGGTTTCATGTACATGTGTCTACACTGCACCTGTTCTTAGATTAGTTTCATTTTTCTAGGGCACCAAACTCTCTACCTTAACTGACTTTCTTCCATCATATTTCAAAAACAAGACCAGAGCCCGTGAGTGGCTCTCACTGGGTGATGCAACTACACATGTCCACACCATGTGGCTGTGATATGTGTAGCCAGCATTACAGAAAGCCCTCTGGACATACCATGGTCACTTGCTCAGGACGATCTGGAGCTTCCATGACTGCTTCCATAACATACCCCAGACAACAGCAGAGTGCTAACCCAGTGGCCTGTGCTTCTGAAAATTCTGTGAAATGATGGCTGATTGCAGCATTCAGAGAAATTCTATTACATACCTAAAATACTGATTTGCTTTCTCACAAATGTGCTTTGTTTAACTAAAACCAAAATGAGCTGTTTAAAGGTGTGGATAGAAGCCGAGATGAGTCTGGAAGGAGGCCTGCCTCGTGCTTTTCTCCACTTTGTTAAATCCTGAGTCTGAGAAATTCAGGATTTATTCAACCACAGAAAGAACAGTTCTGCTGTTTGTTTCTCTTTTCTCATAGAGAGTTTGAGAAAATCAAAGAGAGAGAGAGAGAGAGAAAGAGAGAGAGGTCTTCCTTCCGTTGGTTCACCCCTCAAATGGATGCTGCAGCCAGTGCTCTGCGCCCATCCAAAGCCAGGAGCCAGGTGCTTCCTCCTGGTCTCCCATGTGGGTGCAGGGCCCAAGGACCTGGGCCATCCTCCACTGCACTCCTGGGCCACAGCAGAGAGCTGGACTGGAAGAGGAGCAACCAGGACAGACCCGGTGCCCCAAATGGAACTAGAACCCAGGGTGCCAGTGCTGCAGGCGGAGGATTAGCCTAGTGAGCCATGGCACCAGCCAGAACAACAACAACCTTAACTAAGAAATTAAACAGGCCAGCGCCATGGCTCAACAGGCTAATCCTCAGCCTGCGGCACCGGCACACCGGGTTCTAGTCCCAGTCGGGGCGCTAGATTCTGTCCCGGTTGCCCCTCTTCCAGGCCAGCTCTCTGCTGTGGCCCCGGAGTGCAGTGGAGGATGGCCCAAGTGCTTGGGCCCTGCACCCCATGGGAGACCAGGAGAAGCACCTGGCTCCTGCCTTCGGATCAGCACGGTGCGCTGGCCATGGCGGCCATTGGGTAGTGAACCAATGGAAAAGGAAGACCTTTCTCTCTCTCTCTCTCTCTCTCTCTCTCTCTCTCTCTCTTACTGTCCACTCTGCCTGTCAAAAAAAAAACAAAAAAGAAAATTAAGAAAAGAAACTAAACAGTCACGATGTGGCCAAATTCCCTGATTTCCCTAGATCTAGGAATTTACAGATCCAAGAACACTGATCATTAAGAGCTGAAGATGAAGGTCTCAGGATGTTATGTGTGTCAGCTGAGGAGGTCTGGCCTGCCCTGAGCACAGAGATAATGGGTGACCCTGTGGATCTCCACCTGGCAAGCAGATGCATGGGGTTCCCCACACATCACAGCACAGCAGGATGCAAGAAGGAAGGGAGAGTTAAAGAACACAGTATTGTCTTTTTCAATGTTATATAACTTTCATAAAAAACATAGAGATTGAATACAAAAGCCAAGGTAGTAAGGTAAAGTACCATGGGATAAATGAAAGAGATGCATAGGGCAAGTTCATTTTCTATGATTAACTAGTGCCACTCCAGCCATGAGAACTTCACTGTCATTCCACTTTCACTGACATCATACCCAGGTATGCACAATGCCGTGATGTTAGACGGTGTTAGTGCCTGAACGACACACAGCAGCCTGGTGCTAAGCCCGAGCTAGACCAAGGCTCCTGGTGACACATGCCAGGCTGCGCACTATCTCATACTCAGCAGGATCCCTGCCAGTGCCTGGCAGTGATATCTGAGCACCTGAGTGACAGCTCCAGAGGGTCCTGGAAGACTCAGTCTGTTCCACGAAGGGCTCTGGTCCAACCCTAGTCCATTGTCATTGTAAACACAACAGTAGAAACTACTGCATCCTCATTTTCAAAATAAATAAACAGAAATAAAGAATGGAGTCTTGACCACAGGGTGAAACTGAGGCATCAGAAATGAGTGAAATACCTCTCTAGATTCTATTTTCAAGGAATAAAAGTACACACATTCTGGGGCAGGCATTGCAGTGCAGGGGTTAAACCACTGCCCAGGATACCCACATGCCACACTGCAGTGTTCGGTCTGAGTCCCAACTATTTCACTTCATATACAGCTTCCTGCTCACGTGCACCACAAAGCAGCAGCAGAAGACAGTTCAATTACTTGGGCACCTGCCACCCACTTTGGAGACGCAGTTTGGACTTCAAGCACGTGGCTCTGGTCTCCCCAGCCTAGGCTGTTGTGGGCTTTAGAAGTGAACCAGCAGATGGAGGAACCATCTCTAGCTCTCACTCTCACTCCTGCTGTGTGTGTGTGTGTGTGTGTGTGTGCACGCGTGTGCGCACGGACCACTTTGCCTTTCAAATAAAAATAAATAAGCATTTAAAAATACACGCCCTCCAGTACTGACATTTCTGAATGGCACAAACATACACATATATTTGATTGCTGACAAAACCAAACATTTATTTATGTTTCACATTGGGAGGGGGTGCTCCAGGATCACCCATCTAAGTGGACAGTCCCAGGAGGGAGGAATGTGATGCTCAGCCCGTCTCATTAAACTTCATCACGAACGCTCTTCTTCCCAAAGAAGTGAACAAGGTGTGAATCATAAGAAAAGCAAAGAAATGATTCAGATTAACTCACTTGCACGTTTCTAAAAAACAGCACGTCTTCATTAAATATCAAATAGCTATCACCTCAAGCAATAAAAATCTACCCTCTATATAGATTAATTGAAAGCGATAATCTTCGTCAATAAAAGTCACCACAAATGAGTTGTTTTATCTTTCTGGCACTTCTGGACAATTTTGGAAGCACGACAACACAGTGCTTAGAGGCAAGGACTCAAGTCTAAGCAACAGGACTTCTTATCTGTGGGACTCTCAGCTTGCTGTTCAGTGTCTGTTTCCAGGGTGTGGGTAGTAACAGCTCAGCCTCCCGTTGATGAAATGCATGAAGAGCTGAGGCAGAATGCTTAGATGAGTGTCTGCCATTTGTACAGCTCATCTGTTTGCTATTAATAATATTGGTTTGGTTATTTTTATTAACTAGCAAGTCACTCACCTTGAGGCTTGCCAGTTAAGCTCCAAAATCATTTGAAAAGAACCATTAGAAGATGTAACCTCCCTGTGATATTCTTTACAAAACTAATGACCCCAGGCTAGTCATACGGAAAGCACCAGATCCATCCCAACCGAGGGACTTCCTACAAATGCCCTCACCAGCACACCTCAGATCTCTCAAGGTCACCAAAACGAAGAGAGCTGTGAGAAACAGCTACAGACAGCCCAGGGGAGGGTTCCCTCCCTGGAAATTGTTTTGAGTAGCTTCAGAAGAATTGGAATTAGTTCTTTAAATGTCTGGTGGAACTCAGCAGTGAAGCCATCCAGTCCTGGACTCTTCTTTGTTGGGAGGGTCTTTGTTACTGATGCAATCTCCATGTTGGTTATGACTCTGTTTAGGTTTAGTGTCTTCATGACTCAAATCTGGTAGACTGCAGGTATCTAGGAATCCATTCATTTCTTCTGGTTTCCTGAATTGTTGGCATACAGCTCTTTGTAGTAATTCCTGATGATTCTTTTTATTTCTGTGGTATCTGTTGTTACATTTCCTTTTTCATCTCTTTATTTATTGATTTTGGTCTTCTCCCTCTTTTTTATCAATGTTGTTCATAAAACAGCTGTTCACTGACTTTTTGTATTTTGTTTCAATTTTATTTCTTACTTTTAATTATTTCTTTTCTTCTACCATTTTTGGGTTTGGTACGATGTTGTTTTTCTAGGTCCTTGAGATGCACTGATAACTCTTTTATTTGGTATCTTTCCAACTGCTTGACATAGGTACCAATTGCTATAAACTTCCCTCTTAACATTCCTTTTGCTGTATCCCATAAGTTTTGATGTGTTTAATTATAATCTTCATTCATTTCCAGACTTTTTTTATTTCTCCTTCGATTTCTTCTATGACCCACTGCACATTCGGAGCATGTTGTTGTCTCTGTGTTTGCACATGTTCTAGAGATTCTCCAGTCGCTGATTTCCAGCTTCATTCCACTGTGGTCAGAGAAGATGCATGGCATGATTTTGATTTTTTTTAACTTGCTGAGACTTCCTTTATGGCTTAGCATGGGCTCTATCCTAGAGAAAGTTTCATGTACTAGTGAGAAGATTTGTATTCTATACCTGTAGTATGATCATTTCTGTAGATATCAGTTAGATCCATTTGGTCCATATCATCAATTACCTCTGTGTTTCTATGTTGATTTTGTGTCTGGTTATCTGTTCATTGTTGAAAGTGGGATGTTGAAGTGCCCCATTACTATTGTATTGGAGTCTATGTCTCCTAGATTCATTAACATTTATTTTAAATAGCCAAGTGCCTTGTAATTAGGTGCATATATGTTTATTATAATCATATCTTCAGGTTGAATTGTTTCCTTAATCATTGCATAGTACTCTTCTTTGTCTCTTAACAGTTTTTGTGTTAAAATCTATTTTGTCTGATACTGGGATGGCTACAAGAGTTCTTTCTTGTTTCTGTTAGCGTGGAGTAGCTTCTTCCTTCCTTCCACTTTCAGTCTGCATGTATTTTTCTTGGTGAGATGTGTTTCTTACAG
>CM027401.1:110048497-110164586 GCA_015711505.1 Sylvilagus bachmani | reverse complement strand
CTCCCTCCCTCCCTTCCCCCTCCCCCTTCTTCCCCTCCATCCTCCCATGCTACCTCCCTCCCTCTTTCCCTCCCTCCCTCCCTTCCCCCTCCCCCTTCTTCCCCTCCATCCTCCCATGCTGCCTCTCCTTCCCTCCCGCCTCCCCCCCCCCTCCTTCCTTTTCTTCTTTTACTTTCTGAGATAACTTAGTTTTAATTTACATGACAGTCAAGGGCTTCATGTTCCACCAGATAAAAAGTTCAACAAGTAAAAAGTAAAGGTCTTAGTTCAGTGGAAATATAAGCAACAATAATCAAATGGAAAGATGACCATTTCACCCATAGGCAGTAAATTTTAAAGTAATAACAGATAATTAAAACAATAGTAGTATAACATTCTTAATCACTGGTTTGACAAAATTACAAAACAACTTGTGACAAAATTATATCTGCAGTAATACTGAGACACACAGGCATTTATATTTTTTGTTTTTGCTACTGCATAAATAACACACGTTCTTCCTCATTTGTAAGAACTAAAACTGAAAGAGAAGATTGCATCTCTCATAATAGAATGCTCAAATACTTTTTCAGATTCCTCTTATTTATTGAGAATACTGAAAAATCATTTTTCTTAACACAACTTTTTCCTGCCAGACGATCAGCATTCCTGTAGTGAGACCAATTACTGGCTTTGTTTTGGAGTTATCGCTTACTTACTGCATGACATGCTTTAATTACATGACGATGGTTTGTGTGTATGCAGATGTTTACGTTTCTCAAACACTTTAACGTGACAGGTGCATTTCACTTTCCATTTAGTTCTGTTTTGAATAGTGTGACATAATGATGTGTTCTAACAAAGTTCTAGCACACAGCTAGTAGTCACCAACCAGGAACTCACCAGCAACTGACCTGGTGCACGCAGGCTGATGCTGGCACTTCTCCTCCTTCTTGGTGTTATGGCAGAGAATAGCCAGGAATAGATAAATGAATGTGATTCTAGACAAAGAGCATTCTTTTCAAGAGAACACATTTTTTAAATAAAATATTTTGGATGAGGCCGGCGCCTTGGCTCAGTAGGCTAATCCTCCACCTTGTAGTGCCTGCACACCAGGTTCTAGTACCGGTCCAGGCACCGGATTCTGTACCGGTTGCCCCTCTTCCAGGCCAACTCTCTGATATGGCCTGGGAGTGCAGTGGAGGATGGCCCAAGTCCTTGGGCCCTGCACACCATGGGAGACCAGGAGAAGCACCTGGCTCCTGGCTTCGGATCAGCGCAATGCGCCAGCCTCAGTGTGCCAGCTGTGGCGGCCATTGGAGGGTGAACCAACGGCAAAAGGAAGACCTTTCTCTCTGTCTCTCTCTCACTGTCCACTCTGCCTGCCAAAAATTAAAAAAAGAAAACTTTAAATAAAATATTTTGGATGAAGAATGTATGCAAATGGAAATTTAAGGAAAAAAATCTTGTAAAGTGTTAATTCTTCAGCATCATCAATCAATACAAATATATGTATACCACTGTAATTCATAGGTGATTTTTAATGCTTAAATTTATTTCCATTTATCTGAAAGGTAGAAAAACAAAAACAGACAGAAAGAGAAATCTATTGGTTATTCCATTCCCCAAATACCTACAACAGCCAGAGCTGAGCCAGGCGAAAGCCAGGAGCCTAGAATTCAATCCAGTCCACCCAAGTGGGTGGCCATGACCCAAGTACTTGGGCGGTCACTACTTCCTCTTAGGGCCTGCATCATCAGGAAGCTATGTTGGAAGTGGAGCTAGGACTAGAAGCTGCAGACTCCAATATGGAACACTGGCATCCAAGGTGTGTTTCAACACTGCACCCATCACCGGCCCCAATAAGTAACTTGTGAAGGGAATGACTGCTGATTCCTTGGGTACAAACACAGAAATAAGAAACCTTAGAAAAACTGTGGTTTCCCTTATGGTTTGACTTTATATTCTACATTGTTTATGTGGAGTGACTCTATCTTGATAGATTTGTCAGAATAATAGCTCAACACACACATACCCAAACAACATACTCATTTAGTCACTGAAGAATACACATAATCAATCAATAAGGGATTATAGACAGGTTTTCCTGATAGCACAGAGCATAGAAAATTTATTCTAACATGTGGAAACAAATATCGGAAGATCGGAGTAAAGAGTGATCATCTAAGGCAAACATCTTGCCACCTGCAGTTTAGAACATTACGAAGCCACATCCTGATAAAACATGATGGTGTTTGAAAGAAACAACCAGAAACAAAGCAGAAACACCTTCCTTGTTGGTCTTCCCAGAGCTGCAGCCACTGGTGAAGACGCAGTCACCTCTCTGTCCCCACAGTGCCCCTGATTCCTCTGCAGGGCCTGACCGTTCAGCTCTGTTGTGCCTTCCTTGACAGAGTCAACTACTCCCCCAGTACTCCTTCTGCTTTCCAGGTCAGGAATTAAGTAAACGGCATCCTTGATTTATTTTCCCATTGTCCCTAAATGAAAGGGTTTCTTCCTTGTTTGCTTGTGGCCAGGATACATGGGGCAGGCGCGTTTCCATGGCTCTGTTTCCCAAGACCTTGCAGTGCAGTGGGTGCTGCTCCCCTGAGAGGTCTGAGTGGTGCTGGTGTGGACCCCGAGCCTGGGAGCCACCACCAGGGCTGCTCAGCACACCTCCCGTTTCTGCCTCCCTGGCAGCCAGGGGTTTTCCTTCAGCACAGGTCAGTAGAATGCCAGCATTCTTTTTGACTTTACTTGTTTCCTAGTTTGAAGATAAATTAAAGTTTGCATTGGCTTTAACGTCTTCACTTAGCAGAGATAAGACGAGAATCTTCACAGTATAATTCCAGGCCAGAAAAACAGGCTGTTGTTGGTGGATCAGGGGCTCTTGGGCTGGTGACACTCTCTGTACTGACTGCTAGTTCAAGCAGCCCTGAGTGTCACCCACTCATCATCTCAAAGAGTTTGAAGGCAAAGCTCCCCCCGGAGATCTGAAGATTCCCTCCCAGGTGGCAGAGCACTAAGCGATTCCTCGGCTTTGCCACAACCAAGGAGAACCCAAAAGCTCACACAGGGGCAATCCCCGGCTTGCAGCTGATCCCAGGGCCCGAGGACCATTAGCACGCTGCTGGCTTCTCTGTTGCTACTTTTTAGACGAAGCCATGAGAGTAAACCCTCCTTTGGGCCTTCTGTGTCTGGGCCAATGCACTTCCCAAATGCTGTATCTGCAGGGTGTGTTGAAACAGCTTTGTTTCTCTTGACCCTGTTTACTTTTTAGCACCACAGAATACCTGATGCTCAGCCTACCCAATCATCAGTAGATGTTCCTGTACTTGATGGGAGAATCAAAGATAAGGAAATTCTGTAACTTTTCCAGTGAATTCTCTTAAAGTGTTTATAAGAGATTTGGTTTCCCCAACATTCACTGATCCATCCTAAGCCCAAATTAGCAGGGGCTCTCTCTGAATTCTGATACTGGGATTTCCACATTTTTCCACTTCAGAGGTGATGTGCAAATACAGATGATGTATGTCTTTGGAAATCATGAACGCAATTTGAATTCTGTTACTTCTCCAGCTTACACAACAAAGCCAGGTAGGCGTGGGGGCGCACCCCTCATCCATGTTAATTTTCAACTGAGTGCTTGCCCCCTGTCCCCTCATTCCTGCATTACTGCCTTTTCTTAGGGGCTTACCACACCTGCGAACCCTGTCTGCTCCGTCCCGCACCCTTCACACTCCTAAAACTTCTTGCCTGTTCTTGCATCAGGCAGAGCCCTGCAGGGAGCAGCGCCTTCAGGGCAGGAGATGAAGGAGAGTTAGTGGAGAAAGCACTGAGCACCTGTGGTTTGGCTGAAGTGCCCACAAGGGTGCAAGTGCAGGCCCCTGGGGCAGTGGCAGGGCCCCCTTGTCACCCCAGGCAGAGAGGACAGGACCTGGGGGGCTGCAGTTTTTTGACACCTACAAGAGTGGGACCTGGGGTTCAAGGCTCCCTTCCTCTAACCCCTCAATTGTCCCCCTGGGGTGAAACCCAATAAGAAGCCCCAAGACAAAGCATCTCTGAGTGGGGCAGGCCTGTGGAGCACAGAGCTCCAGGGAGAAGTGGGGAGCAGCAGCACCCACAGAAGGTTCCCAATGGGGATCTTCTGCCTGGCCCAGCCACACGGTCCCAGCAGCTGCCGCAGCCCTGGCTGTTAGGAGAAGCATGACACACATGAGACCACAACCTTGCATTTAACTCCCTCAGCCCCTTCCAGAGACCCTATCTCAGCTGTTTCACAACTCGTGGAAACTTGCAAGCAGCACGTAGCCTCACTTTGCCTTTAAGATGTGTTCCCACACAACCCCAGACTGGGACTGCTCCGCTCCCAGAGGCAGCACCCTTCCCTGGATGGTACCACAGTGTCCTCTACAGCCTCCTGCCCCCAATCTGGCCTCCAACCCCGCCCTAAAGCATCCACACTGCATCCAGCAATGGGCCCCTGCCCTGCACACAACCCCAAGGCTCCGCATAGCACTGTGAAAGAAGGCAGTGTTTTTGGCCTTTGGTCCCACCGAACTCACAACATGTCATTCTGGATGACCTTTCCTCCCCACGGCAGCAGAGCCGTGGGCATCGTCTCACCACGCACCCTGCCCTTGCTACCTCCCGGCTCCCTCGCCTCATCCAATTCTGCTCCCCAGAGAAATGAGTTCTGATGGCTCTGTCCTCTCCACCCCAGTGCCTGGCCTCTGATGTTCTGTCTTAACTGCGTTGATCACTGCCAGGGAGAACATCACACATAAGATCTCATCCATTTTAAAATGCATAATTATTTTATGCAACACTGAAAAAGCAAATGAAAAAGTGGCATGAATCCCTCATATCAGTAATTGAAGACACATCCCCTATCAGATGCCAAAATGTGGTGAAAACCTCAGTCTAGGAAGCCATGAGCTAAGTCATCCATCATCCACCATCATCGTCATCATCCCTCCTGCCCCCTTGCTGATCAGGATGCTCCTCTGCCTGCTTATTGCTTCTACAGCCCAGCCCTCTAAACACTGCCCAGCACCAGACGGATCCTCAGTGAACGCTCATGCAGTCCAGCCTAATGCTGAGTGGTTTTAGCTGTAGGACTGTTTGGCTTTTCTGAATCTCAGAGGCCTAGGTAAGCTTCATTATTGATGGTGAGAAGCATGGGACCAGCATGCTGATTACATGCTTTCCACAACAAGGACAGCAGGCTCTGTGCAGGTCCAGACGCACGGCACTGGATAGGTGACCTCTGACTTAAAGGCACTTTTGTCAGCACATCAACGACAAGCATTTTTAGGGATAACACTGAAAAAGTCGACTCCGTATTCTCAGAAGGAATGAAGTCAGCGGTTACAGACTGTTGTCAGTATGCAAATGTGATTAGCGAGAGATTGAGCATGGAAATTTCACCATTACATCAATCACTGTTTCCTTAGCTCTTTTATGTATTGCTCCTCCAAAAAATAATGCGAGGCTGAAAAATAGGGAGAGGAAAAAACATACAAGACGCGATGGGAGCACTAAAGTAGACAGCTTGAAAAACTAGCTTACTGCTCATTGGAAATGTGGAGCTTAATTCTTATCACCAGACTGTGGCTGTCACGCATCAAAGCGCTTCAAAGACTGAAGGGCAAACTCATTTTCTTTGCTTGATCCTCCTGGTAGGGAGGGAAGAAATCAAATGCTATTGTGTGAATTTATCATAATATTGTTCAAGGAGAAAACTCATAAAAGTCCTATCTGTTGCTCACTTGATTTGATGTATCCTTGTCTAATACCATCACTTACCAGAGACAGGATAAGCATCCCCAATGACAGAACAGCTCTCACCACACCAACCCCACTCCATTGTTATTGGCCTCAACTCAGGAAATCTCATCTGCAAGGCAGAGCTGGCTGTCCCATCAGCCATACCCAGTGATTTGTACAGTCTTGACTTATCTGAGGGCTGAATTACATAGGCCGTGTAATTGGTAGACGAAGTTAGCAAACATTTATTCCAATGGGACAACAGCAAATAAGATCAGCCCTGGCCGCTTCCGGAGCCCTACTCTGACAAATTCCAGCAGAAGCAATCACCCAGAGACAAGCGCTTCCCAGCCTTCAATCCTCCAGGAAAGGATGCAGCGCTATGGTAGAAAACTGTGGCAATTGCAAGTCACTGATTAGGAGCCAGGCTTTCCCTCTCTGATCTGAGGGCAACACACCAGAATCCCGCCGTGTGCAGCTTATGCACAGCTATCTCTGAAATAAACGTTTGTACCTTCACGTGGCATTCACGGGATAGAAAAGTTATAGAGGTAACTACTAAAAATGGGTGAATATTTAGGTCCAAGTGTGATTGTGTAAATGATGACTACGGACTAGTATTAATTTTAAACTAAACTTTGTAGTCTGCAAGAACTGTAGATTAGAAGCAATGCAGAAGGATGTTGTGCAAGCCCCAGCCAGTGACACTCCAGCATCCTAGCCCAGGCCCTGGGCTAGAGAGTCGGGACACACAGCCAGAGGATCTCCCAGGCAGGAGCTTGCAGGGACCTCCCACACCATGTCCAGCCCCGCTCCTCCTCAGCTCCTGACGTGCACTGGTCTCTTCGCCAGTCCTACTATCCTGCCATTTCAGAACACCACAGAAATGGCTTCAGCATCACCTTCTGGAGAGCCCCCCAGGCTCATGTTGGTCTTCTGGATGTGAGTGGTGTTTGTTTTGGGGTGGATGTGCCACCAACGTACCACCGATGGCTAATCCCAGCCTCTGTACTGACACCTGCACTGTGTCCAGTTAGGGGATATTATAAATTAAGCTACTGTGAACATTCCTGCTTCTAGTACTATGTTGTCATGCACATTTAAGTCTCCGTTTATCTGAGCAGTGCAGTGATCAGGCCCCAAGATAGAGCCACGTTTACTGGAATTTTCTACAAGGGCCTGAGCCATTTAACATTCCTTTCAGCCATGTTGAGCCAATCAGTTTCTCTGTGTATTTGATAGTATTTGGTGCTGCAGTATTTATTTAGTTATCAATTATTATAGGTGCTTTTGTAGGTGTGTAATGATGCCCCATTTTTGTTTTAAGCTTAACATCCTTGATAAAGAAGGAAAGGATGCCAAACATTCTTCCAGACCCTTGCTGAGTATCTTCTCTGTTGAGAAGTCTGCTTCTGTGTTTTGCCCATTTCCTAAGTGCATGTGTGTGTGTTTACCACTGAGTTTTGGGAGTTTGTTGTGCAGGCTGAGTATGCCTAGCCAGAAAGGCTTGGGGAAAGAGCTGCTCCAGATTTGGGAATATTTGCATACATATAATTAGATGCCTTGGGGAAGAGGCCCCAGTGGAATCATTTGTAATTCGCTTGGCCCATACCCACCTTGTGCACATAACCTGAAGGTAATTCCACAGTGTTTTCAGTGCATCTGTGTCTGTATTGTGGCCTGTTACAAGAGGTCATTTTAGGGGTATTGTGTGGGTACTTAACACATTGTAGAATGTTTCAAAATTGGGTTTTTTGGAGTAAGGATGCTAGACGTGTATGTTTATTAGATGAGCATTTTAAAATATCTTTTAGTGTATAACATGTGTCTTCATCATCTTCCTATGCCCTTTCAAACAGCAAAAAATCATTTTTCTAATGTCTCTTTATCAAGTTGTACTTTGAATTGTACTTTGGTTGATAAATCTAAGAGATGTGGCTCACTCCCAGAATGTTAGACTTTATCTTATTTGGTTTTAGGTTTTGTATTGCAAATTTTAGTCTACTACACATTTGGAGGTAATTTTCTAGTGAAAAGGTTCAAGTTGCTGTTGACACTCTTCTGTTTCATCTGTGTATGTCCAGTTTTCCCACAACCACTTGTTGAAAGGAATGAGGCCAATACTTCCTCGATGGAACTGTCTTTACATGTGTGCAAAAGTCAGGTGTGTGCCCTCATGTGGTCCTATTTCTG
The DNA here is from genome assembly GCA_015711505.1 of Sylvilagus bachmani. Taxonomy (NCBI): domain Eukaryota; kingdom Metazoa; phylum Chordata; class Mammalia; order Lagomorpha; family Leporidae; genus Sylvilagus; species Sylvilagus bachmani. Next base: position 110,156,645 of record CM027401.1, on the reverse strand, counting down.
GATTCTGTTCCACTCCACTGGGCACAGCACTCCCCTTCCACTAACACCAGACAGCCCTGAAACGCAAGCCACCTTCGTGCTGGGCAGACCCTTCTCCTGTTTATTTTCAAATTCACCCTGGCTGTTTCTAGCTCCTCTGTCTTTCCATATGGAGTTTATTATTTAAAAGATTAATTTATTTATTTGAAAGGTGGAGTTACATAGAAAGAGGGAGAGACAGAGACGTAATGATATCTTCTATCCACTGGTTCATTGCCTTCAACCGCTGTGACTGAGTCAGGAAAAAGCCAGGAGCCTGGAAATCTATCTGGGTCTCTCACATGAGTGGTAGGAGACTGAATACGTGGGCCACCATCCATTGCTTTCCCAGGTGCATTAGCAGGGAGCTGGAATGGAAGTGGAGCAGACGGACTCAAAACAGAGCTCTGATGGGATGCAGGCATTACAAGCAGTAGCTTAACCCAGCGCCACAATGCTGGCCCCTCCAAATGACATTTAGAATAATTTGGTCCATATCTTTATAAACTCTTGTTGGCTGTTGGCATTTTCATCATAATTGTGTTAAACTGTACATCACTTGAAGAGAATTGGAACCTTCAGTCTCTTTAGGTTTTCTAATGCACAGCGCAGTAAATATCTACCTCCATTTATGTAGCTCTCTGATTCTGCCACAGCTTTGGGTGGTTTTCAGTGTGTAAGTTCTAGTCATGCTTGCGAAGATATTTACCCAAGGCTTTCCTTGAGTGTCTAACATGGCATTTTTTGAAAAACTTTGGTGTTCACATGTTCACTGCTAGTGAATAAAAATACCGTGGGTTTGTGCTTGTCCATATTGAATTCTGCGATTTCACCAAGCTACCTTATGGGTTCCAAGAGTCTATCTGTGGATTCCTCAGGAATTACAGTTACAAGTTGTGCCATCTGAAAGCAGTCTGTTTTATTTCTTGGTCTGCACTCTGTGTGCCTGTTATTTCTCCCCCTTGTCTTTGTGAACTCACTAGAACTGCCAGCATCAAGCTGAGGAAGAAGGGGGAATGTGGATGCCCCTGCCTCCTCAGTCTCTCCTGCTGGAGTTCTGCCAGCTGCAGTGTTGACGTTTGGTTTGCTTTGGTAGAGCTGCACTTCACACATTGCAGAAGGCTCCCCCTACCGCCTGTCTGGGACTTAGCAGGTTTAACAGTGGCCTCAGTGGTGCTCTCTCCATTCCCTCTTCCCTGGACCAGGTGAAGAAACAGGGTCTTTGCAGACAAACTCTAATCGAAGGTCTAGAGATGCTGGGATCATTGCAGATCATCTTGGAGGGCTCTAAATCCAATGACAAGTGTCTTCACAAGAGACACCAATGGGCACTGCAGAGACCCATGGGAGAAGGGGGCAGTGATGTAACCAATGGCCCCAGAAGGTGGGACCACTGTCAGAAGCTGAAAAAGGTGAGAAGGGGTTCTTCCCAGAAATCTGGAGGCGTGAAGCTTGACTGACCCCTTGACTTTGGTCTCTTGTCTCTTGAATTCTGAGAGTAGCCGTTGCTGTTGTTCTGAGTTGGTTAAAGCCAATTTATGCAAAAAATTGACTCAGATGCTGACTATTAGTCAAATGCTCTTTCTGCATCAATTGACATGATCATGAATTTTCTTCTTTATTGTGTTAATATGACAATTACATTGACTAACTTTAAAATATTGAACCAGTGTAATTTTTGCATAAAACTCTATATGGGCATAGTACATTATTTATATATAGTTGAATTATATTTGCAAATACTTGGAATTTTTCTGTTTATGATATTACCTGTCTATATATTTTCTTTATAATGCCCTTGTTTCATTTTGATATCAGAGTGATATAGCTTCATAAATTAATTGTCAAGTGCTGCCTTGTTCCTGTCTTCTATAGGAGACTGATGGTTTTCTTATAGAAATCCACATATTTCTGTATGAAATGGTAATTAAAATGAACAGGTACCTATGGATGCAGGTGACAATCTTAAACAGAATTAAAGAATATGTTTGAAGCTTTGTGCAGTGGCAGTATCGTAGCCAATGAGGTTTATCCGAGGTGTGATTATTGCTAATTGAAGAATATGTTTGGACACACACTGGATATAATCAGGCATGGAATGTAACCTCTCAATTAAAAACACAGAAAAGACAAATGCACCCGAATATTTCTGCAAGACGAGGTCTTAAGGTAAAAGACTGGAAATAACCCTGTTGATGGAATCTGATTCAATAAAACTATGGCCCAACTTTCTACACAATGAGTAAAATACGGCCAAAATAAAAGGAGAGGGAGAGGGGAGGAGATAGAAAGAGAAACTGTAGTATAACAAGCTCCAGAATTCATTAAATAGTAAAATAAAAAGATGAAAGTGTAAAACATGTAACTATTTATCTAGGATTGGGAAGGGAGGTGAAGCACACACGAGAGTACCTAAAAATGGTTATGGAAAAGGGAATGAAAAGATAAGTCTGTTTTGGTATAAAAATTTTGAAACCCATGCAGTTTTTTCATAATGTACTTTTTTCATGAACTTTTTGAAACCCTGCGTGTGTGTGATCAAGTATATAGATGTCTTTTTATGTGAAAGAACACATCATAAACATATCTAAAATGGGGGATGACACTGTGGCACAGTGGAATAACTACCGTTTGGGACACCCACATCCCATATCAGAGGAGCTGGATTCAAGTTCTGCCTCCTCTACCTCTGATCCAGCTGCCTGCTAATGCACCTGGGAGACAGCAAAAGTGACTCAAGTAATTGGGTCAATGTCACACATACTGGAGACCCAAATGGAATTCTTGGCTCCTGGCTTCAACGTGGCCTGTGCCTAGCTGTTGTGGCCATTTGGGGAGTCAACCAGTGGGTCGAAGAGATCTCTCTTCTCTCTCTCTCTCTCTTTGTCTTTACCTGTTTACCTCTTTCTACCTGTTTTTAAACATTTGAATGTAGAACTATAGATATGTAAATACTTTATATAAATATGAAACACAATTATTTTTAAAGTAATTCAAAAACATAAAAAGAAGCATGTAAATCTAATTTTAAACCCAGAGATAAAGTTTCAAAAGATGTTAAATTGTAGTAATTTGTATGATGTAAGAATAAAAATAAATACAAAGACAATTTAGATTGCTTTTAGTATATGGTAACTGGCATTGCTCTCAAGGATTTTTTTTTTTTTTTTCCCGGTATGTGTTGTGGGATACAGCAATTAAGAAGCTAAGTGATATCTAATTCTACCTTTACTGGAATCATTGAGAATAAGACTCTTGGTGTGGGAAGAAATGGAGATAGTAAGATCAAAGACATTAAGCAGATAATGGTAATGCTGAGTGTGAACTGCGTACATCAATATGAAACTATGTTAATCACTATGAACTCTGTGTTTTAGTCTCACATGTGTGCATTTAGTCTCACATATGTGGCATGTGCACACACATGCCACATATATTTATATACCAGATAGTGCAAAGGCCCAGAGAACTCAGGAAGCAATGAACACTGCAAACATCCAAACTACCTTCCTAAAATAGCATTTCCCACTACAGGGATTCAGCAATCCTTAGTGCAATGACTACTTTCCTGTCTGAAGCAGGAATTATGCAAGATGAACTTAGATTCTCTTTTCAAGACAGCAGAGAGACCCCACACACTCAGAAATTAACTTTGAGGAGTTCACAAAAGGTCAAGATGCACAACTTTCACGTTGATAAAGACAGGGGTCTCCATAGATTGAAAATCCTCAGAGTCATAGTATCTGAGAGTCTTTAATGCAAAAATAACATCAGCCACTGAGAACCCAAACTCTCAATAGTGGGACTTATGCTGCCAACACTTCTTCCCCCTTGCCAGGAGCACCCAAGGATGTCTGGAGATGACGTCAGTGTTCACCAACCAAACAAGCACAGGAGCTCCTGAGATCTGGGGGTAGAGGCACCCCACAAGACACGCTGGGACCTCCCTCTTGCTGCAAACGCATGCAGCTAAGACTTTACCACTGCTGAAGCTGAGGAGTGCAAAACAGGAGAAACAATCATTTGTCCTTTTTCAAGTGAGTTAGGTGGTCTTGTCTTACCCACTTCATTTTTTTTTAAGATTTATTTATTTGTTTTAAAGGCAGAGTTACAGAGAGGCAGAGGCAGAGAGAGAGAAAGATAGAGATAGAGAGATAGAAGAGAGAGAGAGAGAGAGAGAGAGAGAGAGAGGTCTTCCATCCGCTAGTTTACTCCCCAGATGGCCGCAATGGCCAGAACTGTGCTGATCTGAAGCCAGGAGCCAGAGCCTCCTTTGAGTATCCCACCCAGGTGCACGGGCCCAAGAATTTTGGCCATCTTCTACTGCCTTCCCAGGCCATAGCAGAGAGCTGGACCGGAAGTGGAGCAGCTAGGACTCAAAGCACTGTTCGTATGGGAGGCTGGCACTACAGGCAGAGGCTTTACCTGCTAGGCCACAGCACCAGCCCCAAATTCTGTCTTATGCTGCCTCTGAACTTGAACCAGTGGACAATAATGTACTTCTTTCCTCGAAGTGCCTCAGCAGATAAGCAGTCATGAATGCGAGCACCAGATACCATTCATCCCCTGTCCCTATGGCACAGCACACGTGGTCGGTGCTCATGAGCCACTGTGTCCTGATGGAAGGACAACACAGCTAGATATGAGGTCATCTTGCCTAAAGCACACCAACTGCAAACTTGCCTTGCTCTGTCTCCACTGGCCAGTGTATAGGAGCTTTCTCAGGCAGCAAGTGGCTATGGGAAAACCCACAGGACAATTGCTTCTCTTCCTTTTACAAGTAAACACCAAAAATGAAGAAAAAGATGGAGGAAAGAGTATTAATTATGGCACGTGCAAGTAATGTCAAGAAACCACAACCACAAAACAGTGGGTTTTGAAAAGAAGTTTCATCTTTACAGCACATTTTAACATAGCAGAGGGACACTGTTTCCAAGTAGTCTGGGTCTCCTCACTGTGTGATGAGGAGGTGGCAGCTTTGCTAATTGCCCTGCACTAAGAGGGACAGGGGAGTTGCAATATGTGCCACACGCCTATTACATCCTGGGGGTCGACCCTGTAGACACATACACCATCACCATCACTGGATCCTCATCCAAACCCCATGAGCTAGACGTGAGGATGCCCACTCCACAGACAGTTCTCAGCAAGTGGAAGTGAGCTGTAAAGAGAGGTTGGGTTCAAACAGGGATCCCAGTGCAGGGGAGCCAAATGCCTGCAGCTCCAACACCTCTCACTACAACAAAGAAGCTGTGGAAGGGGGTGAAGCCTCGGCAGCACAGGAGAAGCAGGAGAGGGGCACAGTGGGGAGACGGGTGGGATGATCCAGAGGGGAGGGTACAGCGGCCAGGGTAGGGAGGGGAGGGTGCAAACGAGGGTCCCTGATTTATCTCAGTAGAGCCCACAGGAACAGGAACAAAGCCAGGTAAATCGTTAGAGGATAAAACTTCAAGAAATGACACCGAAAATAACACCCAGTGGCAACTGAGGGATTATATCCTTGAAAGAAAGAGCATAATTCAAGTTGGTATGTTATGGAAAAGGGAAAAGCATAAAATTTCGATCCATCATCTTGACTATAAGGAGATTGTAGCAGAGGAAACAATGCAATGATGGCTGTTCTGAGCACACCAGTGGGAGAACAGAGTGTAATGGAAAGTCAAAAATTCTGTCCTGGACCTGGATGGATAATTACAACGCTGACAAGAAAGTGAACAGTTTGGAAAGATAACAGCAAAGTTGAAATGGTCTGAAAACTAATCTGGAAAGTTTGTTGCAATGGAATTGGCTGCGAGGAAGGAAACAGCCAGTCTCAGGGAGGAGGAGAGCAGACCAGCAGGGGTCACAGCGCACATGCCTCCCTTCCGGAAGCACCCCGAGCTGGGAGACGTGGACCGCAGACTTCCGGAAGCACCCCGAGCTGGGAGACGTGGACCGCAGGCTCGCAGCAGCCGCACGGAGGTGGACGACATGGTGACTGCAACATTCCTTCTTCTCACCCCTCCAGATGCTTCTGCTTCAAAGGCAAAATCTACACCAGGATCCCAAAGGGCCCTGCCATGTTTCTTTCAATCATTTATCCCGACAAAGACCCACTTCATGGATGTTGAAACTGAGGCTCAGAGACTTAGTGATTTGTACTTGGTCCTACTTCAAAGTCAAGGACAAGGCTCAGAGAGTCATGGAATGAAACTGCTCTCTCTACAACCAGACACTGCCTGCTCCAGTGAAGGTTCCATTCTGTGTAGACACCAGGAAAGCTGCTTAGGAAGCCTGCTTGGAAAAATAATCTTGTAAAAATAAAAAGCAAAACAGGAAAATCTGACATCCCTGAAAACAGTTTCACTTCTGAAAATACATGGTGAAGTAATCCGGATTTTGGAATTTTGCTTTCTATTTGCTAGAACCAGCTGGAAATGTAAACACATATTCATGGTGCTCCATGGAATATTTCTGAACTCTAACTGGTACCCTTAATACATTTTCTTCTGTCTTCAAGCACTAATTCAGTTGCAGCAAGAAAGGAAACAATTAGCCTGTTGTCCGCTTGCTCTTGATGACTTGTTAGCAAAGGAGTGGAAGATGTAAGGAATACAAAACTTGGTAGAATGCGAGTTCATGTTCAGGAAGGTGGAAAATCCTTAATAAAACTAAAGCACTGCATAACATCAATTGTTGTGTGTCGAGTCCCTCATTACTAAAAGGATTAAGAAAACATCAAAGGAGCAATAGGAATGATCAAAGATCCGCAGGCACTGATACCAAGATGAAAGGCTCTCACTGGGAAAGAAAAACAATGCAGCTCAGTCATCCCGGGCTCCCTCTCACACATAATGGAAAACAGCAGTGTACTTATTCCTACGACACAATTTCAATAGGTTAAACACTCTAATGAAGTAAGATGCTAATTTTAGCAGTGAAGATGAATAGCTGGTTCTGACAAAGCCAACAAAAGACAACAAAGAAAGGAGGATGGCTTGGGCTTTGTCCACAGAGGATGGACTTCCGAGGTGGCTCCAGAGGAGGAGAGCAGAGCCTTGCGGAGGGCCAGGAAGTGCAGGCATGAGGAGACCTGAGTACAGAGCAGCACAGGGCAGGTCAGAGGAGCTCGGAGGGATGCGATGCTCTGAATTTGCTCAGGCACCTGACTGCTCTCTGCGGCTCAGCCTCTCCCTCTGGAAACTGCTATGCTCACAGCCCACGAGCCCGGTGCAGCCTTAGACACATGTCACTCAGAATGACCACCAGATTCCATCCCTGCCTCAGGAATGTGGCCACCCAGAATGGCCAATAAGATCCAACTCCTGCCTCTGGAACACACAGGCCACTTGGGTTGGCCAGCAATATTCTGTCCCTCTCCCAGGAAACCGTAACTCACTTAGAATGGCTAATCATATTCTATCCTGCCTCAGAATGCAGGGGCTACTTGTGATGGCCAGTAAGATCCCACCCCTGCCTCAGGAACACACAGATCACTTGAGACGGTCAATCAGAACCCAACGCTATCTCTGGAAGGTGAAGGTCACTCAGAATGGCAGTGATGGTGGAGCCTGGTGGAGACAGCTCCACTCAGAGGCACTGCTAGACTTGGGACAGACATGCAGGAGGTGTCATGCTCCATTGTCTGAGATGAGCTCCAAGGGCTGTGTCAGCTCAGAGGAGGTGGGAGCTGCTTCTGTCAGTCACAGGGACAGGAAGCCAGGAAGAAGCTGCGCGAAAAGGACACAGCTGACATCACTGGAGCCGCTGGGAGCTGGTTAGAGTGGGTCTCTTGTGTTGTTGTTGTTGTTGTGTTTTGTTTTAATAGCAGAGCTAAAACAGAAACATTATTGAAGGATGCAAGACAAACAAGGTAAGGCTGAGGGGCAAAGGGATCATGAGTGGGGCAGTGGAGAGTGAGGACACCAGACAGGGAGCAAGCGCCAGCATCCCTTGGCAGAGCCCATGCTCAGCAGGGCTCAGGTGCTAACCACGAGGGAGTACCGGAGCACATGCTGCCTGCGCATCTCCTTCAGAGACTGGTGGGGAGGAAGGAAGAGCAGGTACAGAGGACAAGGCCTGTGGGGTGGCACAGACGGGCAACTCCTGCTTTTCTATCCCACAGGAGACAGTTCCCCAAGACCTGGGGGAGAAAGGCAGCTGTGGGTTCAGCAACGGAGGTTGGACAGAAAGGGAAGTTGGGCAGAAACTGTTCTAGGTCCCACGTTCTGATGAAAGGATTGCATGCCAAGCAAGGATGGGAGCCCAGAAGAGGTGGCAGTGAAGCCATGGCCCAGCAGGTGACACAGACAACTCTTGGCATCCGCAAAAAGCAGACTTCTGCCAGACAGAGCTCTCTAGGGACCCAGGCAAAGGGATATAGCAGAGACTATCTTTACACACTCAAAGTAATCATTGCCAACTTTCCCCAGTCCCATTTTTATTTTTTACTTTATTTTTTAAAGATTCATTTATTGGAAAATCAGTTGCGGAGAGAAGAGAGAGAGAGAGAGGGAGAGAGGGAGAGGGAGAGAGGGAGACAGGGAGAGAGGGAGAGGAAGAGACGGAGGGGGGAGGGGGAGGGGAGGGGAGGGGAGGGGAGAGAGAGAGGGATCTTCAATACATTGGTTCACTCCACAAGTGGCCACAATAACCAAGCCAGGCCAAAGCCAGGAGCTTCATCTAGGTCTCCTACGTGGGTGGCAGGGGTCCAAGCACATGGGGCATTTTTCACTGCTGTTCTCAAGCCATTAGCAGGAAGCTGGATTAGAAGTGGGGCAGCTGAGACATGAACAGGTGCCCATATGACCGCCTGCATCACAGGTGGTGGTTTAACCTGCTGGGCCACAATTCTAGGCCCCTAGTCCCATTTGTAAAAGACACAGTTTTGTGGATCATTTTCTCACCTCTCCACTAATTTGGAAAGACCATGCAGGCATCATTTTGTTTCAAAGGAAGAGCTCATAGCTATAGCAATAGAAGCTTCCCCAAAGACAACATGCAAGAAACAAGATGAGAGCCAATTACAATGAATGTAAAAAGAGAGCAAACAGAAATCCAGTCCACCCTAGCAGGCCAGCAGAAGTGTGTACCACGAAGACCTGGGAGAGGACCACATGGAAATCTGTTTCCTCCTCTTCCCTCTCGTTTTCAGGACTCAAGGCCTATACTGCCTAAGGTGGCATTCAAAGGACTTTTAATACAATTGAGCACTCAGATTGAATCTAGAAATAAGGGGTAAAAAATTTTGAAATTTGCATAAAAATGGTATAAAACAGTGAATTTTACAAGGAAGCTGACATTAAATGGGCTTATTTTAGAGAATACTTCAGATTGAATTCAGTTTATCTTTTCAAAAAATTTTGAATCCAAATCAGCAGAACCCCCATGTAATTGTGTTTCTGCTTCCACTTCCATTTCTTGACTTTTGCCATATGCTGGGATATGCAATCAGTTGACTTGCCCAAGAGTCAAATACAACCCCAGGCTCCTCACCGGGAGTTGTTGCAGGAAATCTTCCCTTATTTATTCTATCTTCCTCCATTGGGAAGAGAAAAAAACAAGGGACTTCAAAGGAGGGCCGAGCAATTAGTATTTTGAGGCTCAAGCTAGAAAAAATATTAGTATTTTAAATTTTGAAACATCTGAAAAAAAACTGCTGCTTGGGTCTTGAAATCATCGCAGCCAACTCTGCGGAGAGTTGGGGAGACGGGTTACGAGCTCAGGGCCAGCTCTGCAATGCTGTGGAGGGCAAGGGGAGAATGGGCACGAGCTCAGGGCCATCTGTGCTGCTTTGGGAGCTTCACTGGCCTGCAGCTGGCCATGAAACGTGCTCCTAGAAGCAGCGGATCTGCTGCTGGACGCTCACCTGTGCAGCCTGCAGGTCAAGACTGGCTGCAGACAGACGCTGGCTGTGGACCTCAGACCTCAGTCACCTCCAGCCTCTGACGTGTATCCTAGTGCCACCACTGCCTCAGGATGTCATGACGCCTCAACCTCTGGGTGGCATGTACCTTAACCCCGCCACTGCCAGCCCCATCGTGACCCCCCAGCCTCTGATGACATACGCCTTAACCCCGCCACTGCCAGCCCCATCGTGACCCCCCCCAGCCTCTGATGACATACGCCTTAACCCCGCCACTGCCAGCCCCATCGTGACCCCCCAGCCTCTGATGACATACGCCTTAACCCCGCCACTGCCAGCCCCATCATGACCCCCCCCAGCCTCTGATGACATATGCCTTAACGCCGACACTGCCTCGCAACATCATAGGCACCCCAGCTGCCACCTAGCCATGGCCCTTCGGAAGGTCCACTTCCTCCCCAAGCACTGGTTACAAAAAGGCCCCTTCAATTTTCCAATGAAATTTGGGGAAATTCTCAGCATTTAAGGATCTGGATCATCATCCCATGTACTGTGGTTGTCTACCCTGTATGGTTTTGCACTTGGCATCAGAGTTGTTTCTTACCATGCTGACAGTCTAGCTGTGCTCTCTCCCATGCCCACCTTGGTGTAGGAATGACCCTGGGGCAGAAGGTGGTTCATTACTTCAGGCAGTGGTCTCCTGTCCGTGTGCTAGTCCTTTCTAGAAACTGCTTCTCATAAGAACTAGATATTGATTGGACGGTTGATTCCCACTGTTTGCAGAGTTGGGAAAAAAAAGTCTGCTAACTATCCACCCCTATTATAAAGGGTGTTATTAAATACCAGACACATCGGGAGAAGGTGGGAGCAAACTGAAAGTCCAGCCCAGGTGTCTGGCCAGCGTCTTCCACGGCACCCTCCTGGACACTCACCACTTACGCTAGGTTTCTGCCGCTCACTCTAATTTCCCCAGAGAAAAGCAGGAAAGGTAGGGCTCTACATGCAACTAGGTTAGAGAAACAGGACTAAGCTAAAAGAAAAAGCACTTGAATAGAACCATAACAAGCCATTGTGATGAATGGTTTTTCCTGGCTTCGAGGCATGGACAAATGTGGATGGTTCAGAGAAACAGGGTATTCAGACAGGATAGCAGATCCATCTATAGCTTTCACATCAGTAATGCAAAATGTGATTCACATGCCATTGAATAAAACTCAAATTGCAATGGACTGTTTGGTTCAGATCACAGAAACAAGATTGTAGGAAACCTGAAGAACAGAAGGAAGAAACAGTTAAGAAACTGTGCACCATTGTGTTTGACTCAACTTTCCAAGTGGAGAAGACTTCAGAGAGTGTGGCCCTGTGCAAACCCACCAGGATCAGGAGTGGCTGGGAAACCAGGAAGATCATTCCACTGGGAGCCTGAGAGACAACCCAGACGCACACATCCTTCCTTTCAATTATTTCCCAATTTGCCACCATTCAAAAATGCTCAGAGCACTTCATCCCTGCCCGGTCCTGAGACACAGATGGGAGAGTGCTTCAGCAGACTGAGTTCCGTGACTCCTCTCCCTGCGCGACTTCCACTGCTGCTTATCTCAGTTTACTTTGAGACGGAACCTTGATCTGCCAGAGTCAATGTTACAGTGAGTGGGATGTAGCTTAAGCAAATGGGCCACTAAGCCTAGAATTTAAATGTCACATTTCTACGTTGGAGTTTAATGTTCTCTGGCACCACCCGCTCTCCTGGCTCACGTGTGCTGATACATTTAAATATGCAATAATGGCTAATCTCGTGTTAGTTAAGAGGCAGCCGTGTTCCTAATCCACACAGGAAATGTAACTCAGAAAAAAACAGAAATGTGGAGTAAATAGGGCTCCCCAGAGAACACAGTTCCCTTAAAGATTGGAAGATTAAAGCCAATGCTTTTCTAGTCTAAAGTTTTGTTGTTATTCTTTGGTTTGTTTTTTTTTTTTTTTAAAAAAAAAATCATATGTGGCATAGTGGTAAAGCCACTGCCAGCAGGGTTGGCATCCCGTATGAGTGCCAGTTCGAGTCCCAGATGCACCATTTCTGATCCAGCTCTCTGCTCTGGCCTGGGAAAGCAGTAGAAGATGACCCAACTCCTTGGGCCCTTGCACCCACACGGGAGACCTGGAAGAAGTTTCTGGCTCCTGGCTTCAGATTGGCACAGTTCCAACCATTGCAGCCATTTGGTGAGAGAAGTAGTGGATGGAAGACCTCTCTCCCTCTGTTTGTCTGTCTGTCTGTCTCTCTCTCTGCCTCTGCTTCTCTGTAACACTGACTTTCAAATAAATAAATAAATATTTAAAAATAAAATAAAATCATATGTGAATCCTCTTGGTATCTGGTTAAGACAAATGAACTCTCGGACAGAGGAAAATAACAGCAACAAACACATATGTCAAAGAGTGTAGGCCTAGATACTCAAATGCTAGCGTGCTGGGAGAGGGGATGGCCAACATGTTGCAGAATCCTGTGCTCTGGAACAGCCAGACTGGAATGGCACTGACAGCCAGAAGGAGGTTGTGTTGATCGCTTTGCCACTGTGCTGGAATTCTTTAAATGTTTCAAAGCGAAATTAAGCTGTTTCCAAAGAACTGGAATGGGTCTAGACTGTCCATAAAGGCCCAGTGGTCCCACATAAGACTGTAAAGATAGAAGCAGTGCGGGCTTGGCCAGGACTTTGGCCATCCATCCTTTAATTCACCCATCATGCACAGAGTACCTGAGAACAACCAGCTGCCTTGCCCTCTCCAGAGCTGCACGGAACAGAGGTAAGGAGACCCTTGCACAGCCTCCAGCAGACAGAGGCTGGCACAGGGGAAGTTCAGAGGGGACTAGATTGTCGAGAAAGAGTACCTAACAGCTTCTGGGATGCTAACATCATTGAAAAACATAACCCACGAGCCGGGTGAGAAAGATGAGCAAGTGATCTCCAGCAGGTGATCCAAGAACAAAAATCCCCACAGGAGAACACATGCCACTGTGTGCCTGGGAGACCCCTGGGTGTGGGAGCTGGGGCAGGCAGGACCAAGGGAGAAGCCAGAGGCTGGCCCCTGCTTCCTGAAAAGGCACCAGGCAGCTTCAGGAGGGGTGGGAACACTCGACGCCCCCAGGACACAGTGTCAGCCAAGTCCCTCCCCCGGGATGTGGGGCCAACTCCAGGACTGGAAAACGTGGATTCAGAAGCCGGGAGCACCTGTCTCATCATCAGCTCAGGGCACCCTGGGGAATCTGGAGGTGCCCCCTGCAGGAGGGCCAGGGCCCTGCTGGGCCTTCAGAGGTCCTGATACTGAGGACACAGTCCTTTAGCATGCAGCAACCCTGTCCCCTTCCCCAGCCAAGCAGGGGCCCGGTTACGGGGTACGACGCCTCAGCAAACTGCCTCTGGATGGGGGCGCCAAGGCTGTTTCTGGAACAGTGATGCTGAACTCAGATGATTTTTCTGAAATTATTCTTAGTGTGAGCCCAAAATAGGGCTTGTTTTCACCACGCAGCAGCACATCACAGGGAAAATTTCCTTTAATTTGCCCCCTGCTACAATTTAAATCGCTACAGAAAATCACATAAAGCATGATTTGTGGAAACGCAGCTCATCAGCTGGGCGATGAGCTCTGACTGCATTTGATTTTTGCAACAGAAACTTACTTCAGAGTTAACCCACTTCCCTTAGACATGGAGCCATGAACATGCCGGCCACCAAGGCTGCAGGCTCCGTCACCCAGGAGCTGAGTGTGCCCTGCTCAGCCTCCTGCAGGGCTGGAAGCCACGCCAAGAGCCACGTATGGGGCGGGAGGTTCCTCTCCCTGCTCTTGGGACTCAGTCGGCCTCTGTGTGACGTGGGCTTTTTTCGATGGGTCTCCTTTCAAACCCATCCCATCCTGTAATATTTTAGTAAGAATTCTAGTATCATTAGATGCGAGCCTGGATTAAAAGTATTTTTTCATCCTTAGTGGTTACCTTCATAACTTAGGATATGAATTTTAAGGCATGGAGTGGGGAAACTGCCCGGCCTGTGTGAGCTCTTATACATGAGGTTCCGAGACTGGTTCCATATGTGGATTCTACACATGTGTGATTCCAGTAGAACCATGCAGATAACAAATCATATATAACTCATGTATGTTGTATCTATTTATAAAGTATAGATACATTTTGTATCTCTGTCGTGACAGAGTTTACTGGTTGTATATATTGCATTATGTGGCCGTACTATATTTTTATCACACTTTTTCTCTTTTGGGATTTTGAGTAAATTATTTTTAATTGGATATTTTCTTTTCTAAGAATGTTGTAAGCAAACAAAGCTCACCTATCTACACTACTTTTTCACACACCTTAAATAATTACCTTAGGATCCTTCCTTGCTTTTGCAAACTTTGCTATCTATTTTCCATTGATTCCCTTATAGCACATTATCCAAGGGCATGGTGTAGACAGACAGATGTGTACGACAGCATAGAATACCCTCATGCTAACACAAGTCTCATAAACAGAGTCACGTAGGTTTGCATCTGCTTGTCACAGTCCTGGTTCTGCCCCAGAGTCCTCCTCCGAGTTTGTCAGGTCCCTTCCCACATTCTGAGATTCCATGATAATCAGGGGCCTCTGGCTCTGCATCCCAGCTGCTCTAAGACAAACTCTCCTGTAAGGGACTAAGCAAACTCAGCACGTTCTGCTGGCATCAGGAGAGGGTAGGGGAGACAGGGATGTCTCTGGGAGACCAGAGATGTGAGCAAACAGAGAAAACCCCAATGTAGCTCGAGAGCCTAGGGGATGGCAGTGGAGGTAGGTGTGAAGGGGCTCAAAGCTCACCTCTCCTTGTGTTCCCAGGAGGCCACACCTTGGGAGGGGAGGGTCCCTGGGAAAGACGACAGTGCCCACGGTAGCTGAGGCCCTGAGCATCTCACGGCAAACACTAGAAGACTCCCAAGATGCTTGGTACCCCTGAAAAACCTCAGGATCAGCTCACTATCTCCGGGAGATGAGGGAGGGGAGGATGGGATGAGGGAACGCAGTACCAAGACAGATCACATTGACTGCCACTTTGTGAGAAGGTCTCTGAAATAAGCATGAATTGATTTTTTAAAGATTATTTATTTATTTATTTATTTGAGAGTTAGAGTTAGAGACAGTGAGAGGGAGAGACAGAGAGAAAGGTCTTCTGTCCATTGGCCGAAGCTGTGCCGATCTGAAGCCAGGAGCCAGGTGTTTCGTCCCAGTCTCCCATGCGGGTGCAGAAGCCCAAGGACTTGGACCATCCTCTCCTGCTTTCCCAGGCCATAGCAGAGAGCTGGATTGGAAGAGAAGCAGCCGGGACTAAAACCGGTGCCCATATGGGATGTTGGCACTGCAGGCGGAGGATTAACCTACCGCACCACGGAGCCAGCCCATGAATTGATTTTAAAATAAAGCGACACAACATACTTGCATAGCAGTTTGTCTAGAGTTGAAGACTGAGGGACAGACAGTGTCTCCAGGCACGCAGCCTGAAACCTTCTGGGAAGATCTGCAGGGAATCGTGGGCGGCTACTGACAGCTAGTCAGAAGGGGAGAGAACACGGGTGCACCTGCTCCTTCAGTACTGCTGGGCTTACAGGTTTTGCCATGGGCACTACTATTCATACGGTGAAAAGCCTAGTTTATGGAAAACTCTGGAAATTAAGAAAGACAAATGCATGGGCAAATAGAAGCTTGCAGCTCTTGAGCTCTTACTTCATTAGAATTAGACAAGAGACTTCTGAGGCAGGTGCTAACCCTCGCCCTGCCCTTTCTTTTTAATGAGGAATCTGACACGCACAGAGTTTCAACGCGTGGCCCCAGGTGGCCGAGCTGCTCCCTGAGAGAGCCAGCTCCAGAGCCTGGGTCCTCAATACTTTACCTTGGTTAAGATCAAGTCATATCAAAACCTAGACAGTTAAACTGCATGCAGATGTCAGCTCTGTATTTCCCGATACTAGAAATATAAACATCTTTGTTTTAAATCAAATAACATGCAATTATTCAAGTTTGAGGATCACCTTCACAGGTGATTTATATCCAATTGTGAGCTTGATTCAGAATTCTAGAAATACCAATTTCTAGAATGCCTTCTTTTGATATATTCTCCAAACGCTTTCGAGCCTAAAATAGTAATATTAGTTCTCTTGCTTTAATTTTCTTTTCAACTTTGCAATCTTGCTTGGTCCGAAGATAATACATGGCACTGACTGGTAATCTCTCAAGGACTGATGACTAGCCACATTTTCATGACATCTTCAATGTTAGCAATAATAGTCCACTGAGACCATTCACAGAGCACTAATTAAAGTTCAATGTAATTATAATTAATGTGGCACGGGCATCAAACTGAATTATGACATGTGGAAGCATATTCACGTTTTAACTAAGAGTACTTTATAGTCAAGGATCCGCAATCTCGAGATGATGCAAGTTCTACTCATCACACTGTAACCCTTATGATGTATGCCCCCAGTTTGTCCTCATGGGAAGCATCTGATGTGTCAGTGAGCTCTTGGAGTCTACCAAAGGCATCAGCAAATGTAGGTCGCGTGCAAAGACTGCACCAGTCCCATGCTTTCTCCAAAGGCTGTACAGTCACGCCGAAGTTCAACTAAAGGTCATATCTAAACTCCCAAATGTCAGGAAGTATCCAGCAATTATCTCTGCACTTTAGCCCTAACCTTTAAATGGAATGTAAATATAATCTTTGGTAATAGCATTTCTTACTGAAAAGAGGCATTAAGCTACCACTTCACCCCCTGTTTCCAGCAAGCAGGAATCCACCTCATCTTTGTAGACAGACACTCAAGTTAGGGCCTCTCCCCACCAAAGAACTTTTTAACAGTGAAATGAACTTGGCACACAGGGAAGAAAGCAGCCTGATGGCATGTGTTCATTCCCACGAGTCAGGACAATTCCACCTCCTGTGTACTGTTTTGGGGTAGCAGGATGCTTTGCTGCTACCCGCTTCACTAGCTTCATAAACAATGACTCCTCACTCTACTTTTTTTTTTTTCTTTGATAGGCAGAGTTAGACAGAGAGAGAGAGACAGAAAAAGGTCTTCCTTACGTTGATTCACCCCCCAAATGGCTGCCACGGCTGGTGCGCTGAGCCAATCCAAAGCCAGGAGCCAGGCACTTCCTCCTGGTCTCCCATGGGGTGCAGGGCCCAAGCACCTGGGCCATCCTCCACTGCCTTCCCAGGCCACAGCAGAGAGCTGGACTGGAGGAGGAGCAAAGGACTAGAACCCGGGGTGCTGGCGCCGCAGGCGGAGGATTAGCCAAGTGAGCAGTGGCGCAGACCTCACTCTACTTTTTCTATGCCTGAAAAAACTCCTGTTACATACAACACAAAATCAAAGAGCATACTCTCTCTGTAAAATCTGACTCTCCATATTGCTAGTACTTATTTTCACCTACACCCATATCCACATACATTTATGGTGTCAAACTGATGTGAAAGAGGTGGGGCTTAATTTTAATCCACGTCTTTGCCTCCTACTTAGAGAAGCATTCTAAGAACAGGCACTTATATGGTGTACAGAGTGGTAAAGTTCATTTAAAAAATGAGAAAGCAATTACACACATGAGTATAGCTGAGGGATGGCGTGGTCCAGGGAAGGCAACAGGTGAGGGAGGTAAACAGAGAGAGGGCACCCTCAGTGCTTCCTCTCATCCTGATCTCTGACAAGAAGAAGAAGGAAGAAAGAAGAAAGATCCTGTTAACTGCTGGCTCCTGTGATAAGTCCGGAAGGGGAGTGATGTGGCCAGCTCTGTAGCATAGTAGGTTAAGCTCCTGCCTGTGGTGCTGGCATCACAAATGGATGCTGGTTCCTATCCTAGCTGCTCCACCTGGCTGCTTCTGACCAGTTCTCGCTAATGGCCTGGGAAAGCAGTCCAAGTGCTCTAAGTGCTGGGCCCTGCATCATATGGGAGACCATGAAGAAGCTCCTGGCTCCTGGCTTCAGACTGACCCAGCTCCGGCCATTGTAGCCATTTGGGGAGTGAACCAGTGGAAGGAAGATCTCTCCCTCTGCCTCACTCTGTAACTCTGCCTTTCAAATAAATAAATAAATAAGTAAATAAATTAATAAATAAATATTTTTTAAAAAAGGAAGGGGAGTGGCTAAACCTCTCACCCTAGGTCCCAGGTGAATGGAGATAATTCGAGGAAGGACTCTATTTGGCTATTTGACAGGTAGGTATGTTGTGGGTGACCTTTATTAATTATTTTAATATTAATATCTTGAGGGTCCTTGCCATCTAGTCAGGTAAGAATTCTGAATATCAGCTTGAATAAAACAGGCAACGTGGTAGGTTTTAGTATTTATTCAATAACAGAAATGCACAGGGAAAGTGAGGGCTTTATTTAAGGGAGAAAAGAGTCAGGAATTTAAACCAGGAATTTTATACCAGGCTTTTCCAGGTAGCAGATCAGAGACTGCAAGGGAGAGAAAGAGCAGGTGGGCAGGAAAGCAGGGTACAACATGGGCTCCACAGGGTTTATCTGCTTCCAAAATGGGAGTGGTTATGACAATGTGATTAACAGCTGGGTGTATGCAGGTAGGGGCATGAGATCACAAAGGGGGCAGGTGGGGGTGTGGTTTTCCAGCTCATAAATTAATGAATTTAATCCTATCTGCTTACCCATATCAGGCAGATGGATTACAAAGGGCGGGTGGGCTAGGGGGGTCTTCTGGTTTTTAGCTCCTGGGCTTAATCTAGCTATACCACATCAAAATGTTTTAAGGAATGCAACAATTAATGGAGCAACCAAAAAGATATCATAAAAGCTATTTCAAAGGAGAATGCAAAATACACACACAACCACACACAATTAGAGTTACAGAAAACAATTTGCTAGTAGATTCAGAAGTAGACAAGAGCCACAGGGTGGTGATCAACTGTACCTCCACAAGAACCAACTGTACCTCCCATAAGAACATCTGCATTTCAATGCACAGGAGTCATTTGCATAGCAATCAGTTTTCTGCAACTTGCAGAAAAAAATAGCTCAAAGGTCACAAAGCTCCAAAGCTTACAATTCAAATATTTGGGTTTGGCTTGCTAAAGTTTACAAACAGAAGCAGAGGGGGAACTGTGGAGGGTTGCTCCAGGGAACCGGGAAAGTCCCAAAGCTCTGGATGGTGCAGGCTCCCACCAATGCAAATCAGCTACCCGGGAAAATCTGCTGGATCAGGTGAAAACCTCTCCCTAAGAAGGCGTTGCTGCTACAACTACGATTCTTGGATTGTAAATCAGTTTTCAGCATCAAACTGTCCAGCCTGCCCACTGCGCCCTGAGTGTGTTCAATAAATATAACTCAACCCACTCTATCTGACAAAATGAGTTCTTTCATCACCTGTGACATTGTTAGGTAGGAGGTTGGAAATTAGCCTATGTGTGTGAGAGGGGCCTAAAGAAACAAAGCACCTGCAGAGGCTCACCTGGGAAGCAGCCCTGGATTTTATACTTCCTAGTCCTGCCCAGACCCTGGTAACTTTTCATGTGGTCCCAGCCCTCCCCAAGGAGTGCTCCCCAGGAGAATCCTCTCTGCTCAGCACCACACGGGTTACCTGGAGCAATAAAACCTTCACAGCCTTCCTCCAAGGCAGGCGCCCAGGGGAGGCTCCTCTGCCCTGCGCCAGGTGGGCTCCCCAGTCTGACGGCACTGAGCGGTGAAGCCTTGGGAGGAATTCCACCTAACTCACACTCAGCAAGCCCTTCGTTCTGGAGGAGGAGGTGGAGGTGGTAAAGAAAAAAATCAGCAGGAAGAACTGGACTCTTTCCCTTAGAAGCTCCAGTTTGAACACAGACTGCAAGCCAAGCATCAGCTCTGCCTGGCCTGCCAGGTATATTCTCTCCATCATAACTTTGCTTCCCTCAGCATGAGTGACTGGTCAATCTCTCCCTCGGGGTCTATCCCATCCATTCTGATGGGTGCCCTACCCCATTAAACCTTGCTACCTTACTTACCACTGCTCTTCGTCTCATGTCTGAATTCTTTCTCGTGTGAAGACAAGAACCTGCCCTTCCCGTCTCCATTCACATCTTTGGCAATGCTGGAGAGAGAAGAGGGCCGTGCTAAGTGCCGAGCCTCCCTCACCCTGAGGACTGCTTCACGTCTAGCCTTTCTTGGCCTGCTGTGCCCTCTGGCAGACAAGTCTGCTCACTGCGCCCATGCAAGTGCCACTAGGGTGCTTGCTGCTATCAAATGCCCACGACAGGAGGAACCACGTGGACAGAGGGAACGAGCACAAGGTGTCTCCGCCAGCCACAAGATGCATCCACAGTTCAGGCACACCTGTCCAATCCTGTGGCCAGTCCTCCTAGGGATATTTCATGGAGACTGAGGTGTGCCCACTCCTTCCTTTAAACTAGCCACTCCGGCCCTTCCCTGTTCTGTCTCTCGCTGCACCCTCGCGGTCACCATCAGGAGTATCTAAAAGAGATGGGAGCACCTCTCTCTCTCTCTGTCCCCTTCCTCATGAAAGTCAGGAAGGGAAGGGGACGTGGGGGCTACAGCTGACCAGATGGGTTTCCTGCCCTAAAAGAGAGAAGCCTAATGTCCCCTGAGTAAGAAGGAAGCCTTGATGCATCAACCCCTTCCAACCTGCTGGCGGCTTTCTCCCTTCTCTGCACTTCAGAATGTCTTTTTCCTTTAGCTCTTGAGTGCAGGAGTATAAGACTCTCTGCCTCTTTGTTTCATGACGTATTTCACCGTCCTGTGTAATGGGCTCATATGCTAATAAAGTTGTTTTTCTTTTTTCTGTGCTACTGTAATTGACTTAGGTAATGAGAGTTTTCATGTTCCCTGAAGGTTTTGTTTTTCTGTTGCTATTATTGAGTCTTGATTGGGAGAACAGAGTCTTAGAGTAGCTTACGTTATGTATTTTTAATGTTTGAGTGATTACCTTAACTCTGCTCAGCTTTGACCCACAGCTTTGGTTAAGATGCTCAGGTTAAATGTTTGACCAAACAGTTGGACTCTCTGACAACTTAAGTTCTAAACTGAGTCTTCTGATTTTGGGGCTTCCAATCGGATTCCTGGAACTCTCAAAGGATAAGACTCTGACTTGGTGAGATAATGGCTGTCTGAGTCATTTCAGATTATATAAAGTATATTGTAAGGTTAAAAAAATGATGCCAAATTTATGTTGTACTCATGTCACTGTTTTCCAGCTAGAGTTGTTTTATAAAAAAGTGAGAGTAAATTCTGTATATGCAAGCCTTTATACTGTTACACTAAAGTGAGCCAACACAGATTGGTTCAGAAAAATGTTCATCCAAATGCCCTTTGGTTCACTTGGCTTACACGTGTCCTTGATATGCTTTAAATTGGTTTTAATTTTTTAAGGATAAAAATATTTTCAATGTTGTTAACATACACTAGTGCCTGTGTTTGCTGTTTTAGACACGCTATATTTATCCTTATCAGTTATTTAAAAACATGGAAGTGTAATTTTGTCCTTTGTGGCATTATTTAATATCTCAGTGTCTTAAGTAATCTAGCAAGAGTTGCTAATTAAAACTTGGGTAAAGGTAAATAAAAATATGGGCATGTGTACTGTTAGCAGCAGAAAGAACGGGCCATCAAAGAAGGAGGTACCTTTCTCTGAAGGGAGGAGAGAACTTCCACTTTGACTATGACCTTGTCTCACTAAGATCGGAGTTGGTGAACTCGAGGGGCTTCCATAGCCTTGGCAGCTCATGACAAGAGCCTCAGGTGATTACTGATGTCATAAATAAGAGTGTCAATTGTTAAATCAACAACAGGATTCACTGTGTACTTACTCTTCATGTAGGATCTCTGTCCTTAATGTGTTGTACTATGTGAATTAATGCTATAACTAGTACTCAAACAGTATTTTACGTTATGTGCTGTGTGGGTGCAAACTGATGAAATCTTTACTTAATATATACTAAATTGATCTACATATAAAGATAATTGAAAATGAATCTTGATGTGAATGGAATGGGAGAGGGAGCAGGAGATGGGAGGGAAGTTATGGGGGGGGAGCCATTGTAATCCATAAACTGTTCCATATTATGCAGTGGTTTCATATGCTAACTCTTACATTTAAGGTTTTTATTTCTGATTTATTTGATGACCAAAGAGACAAAGATTTTGTGTTCTGTTGAAGTAATCTAATGTGTTCTCTTGTGTCTCTTAAGTTCTGATTGTTAGAAAGCACTGAGTCTAAAAAGTTAAAATTATCTTTAAATAAGCATTTATTTAAAAATATTTGGTCACTTTACCAAAGTCACCCTAAATGGATGGATATTATTTCACAATGTTAAGGAATTCCACTTTGGATACTTTAACTTCTCTTGGCACCTTTAATAGGCTTTCTGAAAACCAAGGTTCTGAATTTTTGGACTTTGGTATTTCCAGTTGGGCCCCTGGAAATGTCAAAGGATACATCTGATCTTGTAGAGATGATATCCAATTAGGCTACTGTGATTATACTAAAAGAGTGGCCAAGATGTGAAATGATCCTGAACTTCAGTTAAGAGCATGCTTTATCCCAGCTGCTCCAGTCTTTGGCTTGAAGGCCAGATTCTTTAAAGGGGGACTGACAATGGCTTAGTCAAGCTAACAATGAATTAAAAGGCATTTTGGTTCAAAATGTGGATCAATGGAGGTCTAGCCAAAAGGGTGGAAGGGTACCAAAAGAGTCTTAGGTACGGCTGGAGCCGGTTATGCAGCAGATACTACATAGCTGTGTTCCAGGAGCCCAAGAAAGCTCTAGTATCCACAGGCTGATGATGAAAATCAGGAAGCCAGAAAACTTAGTAGATGAATCAAAAAACTCAATTTTGAGTTACATGGTAAGTTCTAGTATACACTTACGGGTTACATGACTAGTTAAACCTGGCCCAAGCCCATCACCTGCTTGCTACATGGTGAAAATCTGGAAGCCTAAGGATGGCAGAGATGTCTGCCACAACTTCTCCTGTAAGTCAGGCTACACAGTGAGCACTGGTTAAATCTGAAAGCCCAGGAAGTCAGGCTAAGCCATCAGGGAGACCCGACTTGCTGCTTCATTTCTCCTCTATTCTCCCCAACATGGGAAGTTGACTCTATTCTACAAGACTCTCCACTATAATGTACGGTTTGATCCCCAGACCCTATAAAAAGGATGGCTAATCTTTTATGTAATACCACCTAGCCACAATATAGAGGACCAAACAGCATAGCCTGAAAATGAGAGATTAAACCACAAAATGATTTTGCAGCTAGATTTATTTTTCTGTGCACATGGTAAATGGACAGAACTCCCCTTTCAAACCTAATTGAGGGGCAGATGGGAAGTTTCATTGATGACCTCAAAACATATAGACAGATCACTACAATTGATCTTACCTGGAAGGTCCTAATTCTCCTCATAGGCACTGTTTTAACTCACAGAATTTTCCCATGACCAAAGCTGTCTAGCTCACTCTGATATTAACAGAAATCTCTGAAAACTAAGGATGGGCTGAGCCCCACCCTGACTGCCTCCGTGGTCTCCTGTGACAGGACCAGGAGGAGGGTGAGGAGCTGGGCTGCAGCAGCCATGTGAGGATAGGTGGCAGCCCACTGCGGCTGCTTTACTGGGTAATCTGCCATCAAGGAGGCCCAACAAGTCCAGACCACCCCAAACTTTGTTTCTCGTATGAGGAGCCAGGGTACAAGGCAAGCAGCTAAAGGCCCTTCATTCTACCCAGGTTCCAATTTTAACTACTGCTATTGAGAGGGTGGCCTAGGGCCAGTGACATTGTAGGTAAAACTGTAAATTTCCATGCAGAGACACTGCCTGTTCTATACTAGCCTCCTGTTCAGACCAGCTCTCTTCCTAGTTCAGTCAGGTTATGGGATTCAGTGTGGTGCCTTCCTTAAGGGGGTTCACACCTCCCTTGTGATATCTCTTCCAGTACCACATGGATAGCCAGTATCACACATACCTGGCTAGGCTTTAGAACCAATCTGAATATTATGAAGTCTGAAAGCTTCTCCTGTCAGTTCCTATTGGCTTTAAATGGGTTAAAAAGAAAAAAAAAAAAAAAAACAGAGCCTTGAGTAACAGCTAACTTAGACAGTTCTGCACCTATTTGGCCAGGCCCTCACAGAGGACTTAAAGGTCCTGGCTCTTGAGGGGGATGCAAAATAATCCAGAATGCAGATGGTTTATTAGTCAGTTTCCCTCGCAATACACAAACATGTGTGTGTTTCCCAGCTTCCTTTTCATGCTCTCACGTTTATATTGACAAAAATAGCCTGTAACATGTCAAATTGTTAGGCAGGAAGACAGATGTGGGTCTGCATGTGTGTTAGGAACAAATTATAAAAGGAAGAAATGGGAAGTTTGTGCCACTGGATCAGGGCCTTGAGGGCCCTTGACACCTGCACATCAGATTTCACCCCATGACACAGAAGAGGAGGTCCCCCACCTAGGACATCCCTGCCCCTGCAGGAGAACACTGAAAGGGACTGCCAGGGTCCAAGCATCCTCCTATCCAGTAACACGTCAGGGGAGGGGCCCTAGCCTATGCCAGATGTCCCAAAGGAAGGAATCTCACTCACCCAGCTCCCAGGGACCTTTTCTCTTGGTAACACTGCATAGTGAGGCCCCAGGAGGGAATCTGGCAAAATGCCAGAAAAAGGAAGTGGGGAAGGAAAAATGGCCCCATCCCCACAAACACACAGACTGTGCACAGATGGGGCACTCAGTGTTTTGTCAATCTGCCCAGCACTCCCTCACTAACCTCACAGGTTTGTTTACCGCCAATATGTGTCACTCCTTCAAACACTTTTCTTGAGACAAGAACCAGTCACTGTCCCTGCCACACCAGTTGAACTGCCAGTCATACAGGTAACAAAATCAGGCTTTCAAAGATAAAATCCCCATTCCCAGAAGGTACATCAAGTAGGACTTTGCGAAAGTTGCAAATAATCAGTCCCAACTCCTAAACACTGTTCTCACCTACTGACCTTATTCAGACCTAACACATACATATTGCGTGGATCTTAAACACTCATACCTTGGTAAACAGCTTTGAATCCAGGTGAGCCAATGCTGTCATCAGACTGCAGGTGCAGCCACATCTGGTTGCTCATGCTCACGATGAGGTCAGGAACACTGGACCCTGTGAGTCTGCACGGAGGGGAAAGAAGAAATCTTTTACTGAGGGCAACAAATGGATCTACATTGACCTTGAAGTAAACAATCAAGCATATATACACAGACGCATGTAAGACCCTCCCTGAAGGAATCTATAGCCACTTGCACTTGTGTGAGTACTGAAACATCAATATCACTGGCATTTTACTGTAACTGTCCTATTCTACCACTGCAGATTTGTGTCTTGTGTTTTAAAATCAACTTATTCCCACATCCCTGGAACTGAGGGGCTTCCACAATACAGGACGTGTAGTACTAAAACGGGGACAGTCCCAGAAAAAATGGGACCATTGTCCAGGCTATGCGACAGGCAGGTGCTGTCTATTGCTGTGTGACTCTATACATTCACAACATGGAAGGGAAAACACTCCCCAGATGAGAAATTGTGCCAGTTCAACTGATGCCCAGGACGGCACTATCCTGCACCTTCATCACCAGATCTCCTTATGCATATATTAAAGGTAATCATACCTTCAGAGAATATTGAAAAGAAGAACATCACGCAGAGCTGAAATGGATTTTGCAACATTGACTGAACTTCTCCTCAGCATATTAATGTCCAGGTCAAACCAAATGGAACTCTCAATGGAGCATTCACGGTGCATTAACAAAACAGGCACACAGCAGCTGCTGTCAGCCAGTGAAAAGAAACACTAAATTCATTGACTGCAGTCAGCATGCTGACAGAAAAGCGTGTTGAAATAGGGAAAGTGTAAGAAAAAAATCAATTCAACCAAAACAAATGTCCCTAATCAAAAAGGAAGCTCTGCTTTCAGTGGAGTCGTTTCAAGAATAAGAACACATGATATGCCCCATCAATCACCTCACCCGCCTCTCAACCCCACGTTCTTATTTGGGCTGCACTGAACACCTGATTCTTCAAAGTAAGAAGAACAACTGTCATTAGGTGGGACGTAACTCATGCTGCACGGGACACACACTGAAGAGAAGAGCATTTCAGTGAGCTATGTGCAGTAACTAAACATGAGTTTCTTTTGCAAAATGTGTCTTTGTTGGCAACACTGTCTTTTTTGTTGGGTTGTTCTGTTCGCTTGTTTGATCTGAAGAGAGATTTTTTTTCCTTCCCTATTCATACATTTCATTGAAGTGTAGCAAACCAAGAGGGGCAGTTTCTCCACGTCCACTGCGTGGGAGCTGCATAAGGCAAACCCCACACGGGTCAACACACAGAGGATCACCAGCCCCAGCCACTTTTTCATAACCCCCTTGTCACTGCTCTGTGATCCACATGGCCTAAACACACTCTTTTTACCTACTTTTAAATAAACTTTCCATAAATGAAATTACACTATGTATACTTTATTGTTCAACATGATGTCCTCTGTTTGCAACCATTTTAATGCAAATGATAGAATTTCATTCTTTTTACATTTCAATATTATTTCATTGTGTATGTACAGTTATATACCACATTCCCTTTATCCTTTCATTTGATGAGAGATACCTTGCTTCATTCCATATATTGGCTATTGTGAGCAGTGTTGCTATAAACCAAAATGATACTGAGCAAAACAAAAAAAAATCAAGCTGGAGCCATCACAATACCTGACTTCAAAGCATACTACAAAGCTATAATAAACCAACATAAAGATCAAGGGAGCAGAGAGCCTAGAAATTAATCCATATACATATAGCCAATCGATTTGTGACATAAGTGTCCAGAATATAATGCAGAAAGGATAATCTCTTCAATAATTGGTGTTGGCAAAAAAGTAGAATGAAGTGGCCGGCGCCATGGCTCACTTGGTTAATCCTCTGCCTGCGGCACTGGCATCCCATGTGGGTGCTGGGTTCTGGTCCAGGTTGCTCCTCTCTGGTCCAGCTCTCTGCTATGGCTTGGGAGGGCAGTGGAGGATGGCCCAAGTGCTTGGGCCCCTGCACCCACATGGGAGACCAGGAGGAGGTGCCTGGCTCCAGATTGGCACAGCGCTGGCCACTGCAGCCATTTGGGGAGTGAACCAGCAGAGGGAAGACCTCTCTGTCTCTCTCTCTCTCTCAATGTCTAATTCTACCTGTCAAATTTAAAAAAAAAAAAAGTAGAATGAAATTAGAGACTTACCTCTCAAGATAAAAAGCAACTCAAGATAGATCAAAGATCTAAATTTAAGACCTAAGACTATGAAGTGGCTGGAAGAAATGTAGGAAACTCTCCAAAGCATTGGTGTCAATGGTGGCTTACTGGATAAGACCCCAAAAAGCACAGCCAACAAAACTCAAACTAGACAACTGGGATTCTATGACACTCAGAAGCTTCTGAGCAGCCATAGGGACTCCATATGGTGAAGGCACATATGACAGAATGGGAAAACACATTTGCAAAGGATTAACATTCTGAATATATCAGCAACTTAAAAAACTCAACAACAACAAATAATCCAGTTAAGAAATGGGCAGAGGGCCTCGACAGTTTTCAAATGAGGAAATACAAATGGCCAACAAATATATGAAAACATGCTCAACAGCACTAGCCATCAAGGAAATGCAAATCAAAACCACGACGAGATAGCACCTCACCCTTGTCAGAATGGCTAAAATCTAAAACAGAGAATAACAATGCTGGCAAGGATGTGGACAAGTGGGAACAATTATACACTGTTGATAGGAATGTACATTAGTGAAGTCACTGTGGAAAATGGTGACCAGTTTAAAAAAAAAAAAAAAACTGGAAATAGACTTGCCATATGATCCAGCAATCCCACTACTGCTCATAGTACCAAAATTACACCCGCACCATCACATTGCAACTTTTAAAGCAAAATTCACCTCCTTATCCACTGTTTTACTCCTGACCTTCACTAATATGTCTCCATTTCTAAATTTTATCCATTTAGCAGTGGCATATGGGGCTAAGAGTTTAGTTCAGCAGTTACACAGTCCTTCAACATCTGTATCCTGAATGACATATTCCAGTGCCTGAGTCTGAGACCTGGCTTTGTTCCTGATTCCAGCTCCTGCTAATGCAGACCCTGAGAGCCAGCATGTGAGGCTCAAGTAGTTGAGTCGCTACCACCCATGCGTGAGACCTGGATTGGAGTTTCCAGCTCCCAGCTTCGATTTGATCAGCCTGGGCTGTTGCAGGTATGTACAGAGTAAACCAGCAAATAACTAAAGCATGTTAACACATTTAAAATGTAAAAATAAAATCAGAGTGTTCAATATTGTGGGATATACTTTATTCATTCACTTAATTCCCTGGAGATTCATCCAAGCTTGTTATATCAATAGTCTGTGTTTTGCTACTATTGAGTAGTATGTCCTGGTGGACATACTGCAGCCTGCTAACCAATCACCTGGTCAAGGCCATGTGGGCTGATGACACATAAAGCTGCTATGCACATCCATGCCCAGGTCTTCTGTGAACCTGTGTCTTCATCCTCTGGGAAAATACAGCTCCAGGGTCATAAGTGGGTCTTTAAAGCCACTGCAGGTTGTTTTCAGACTGGCTGGAGGTAGCACTTTATGCTCCTGCCACCGATGTGCGAGCAGACCACATCTCTGCATCCCCAGCCACACAGGGTGTGGTGTTTTTAACTTCTCTAACATCGGGTGCCCCTCATTTGCATTCAGCCAACGCCATGTGAGGTACTCAGTGCCTCTGGAAAGCCTTCTCCGTGGCAGGTCTGCTCTCTGGGCAACTGGACTGCTTTATGTTTTATTCCTTTCCTACTCTCTGATATCTGATAATTTTTTTACATAGTGTAGTGTATTTTGATTGGCAGATTCACAGTTTGCAAGCACTTGGTCAATGTCTATAGCTTGTCTTTGCTTATCTTATATTCACTCACGAAGAAAAAGGGTAGTTTTTTTTATGAAGCTGATTTATCAATTTTGCAATTTATGGATAGCAATTAAGGAAAATTAGATAACTCTACATCCACAACTTTTTCTGTTGTTTCTAAAAGTTTCACAGTTTTGCATTTTAGAGTTCATCCTGTGATTCATTTTGACCAGATTCTTTTCTAAGTTGTGAGCTTTAGTAATCTCTATCCTGATATCTGTTGTCAGGTTTGGAATGTTCTTGGTGATAATACTATAAAATAGTGCTTATGTCTCATTTTCTCTCTCCCTTCCTTCTGGGACTCCATCTCAAGAGGTTCCTTGTTCTGCCCACAGGGCTGGCTCTGACCCTTTGTGGGCAAGGCCGTCCACTCTATGTGCTCTCTCAACGGAGTAGTGTCCACTCCACTGTGGTCTTCAATTTCTTTCACTACCACTTGCAGTTTTTGGCCTGTGCATATTTCAAAATTATATGACAAGTATTTAACTTTGTAGCAATTCCAAATATATCTGTGTTTTTGTAGTTGTTGTATGAATATTACTTTATGGAAATATGATCTCTTAAATTAGGCTTATCAGTTTTATTAGTTGTCAAATAATCAAATTTTCATTGCTTTTGAGTGTCCCTATAATTGACAGCATCAATTAAGCTTTTATCATATTCTCTTTTGTTTTTAATGTCACAGGTGAAATTTGTTTGTACTTGTCTAACTGCATGGAACTGTGTCTTAAATTATGGATTTAAATATTTCTTTTTATTGTATATTATATTAAAATGTATAAATTTTCAAATGAGAACCTAACTATACTATTTTCCTTACCTTTCAGTTATAAGTGTTTTCTTAATTCAGGTATGATTTATTTCTTACTTAACTGTAAAATGTTAAAGTGCAATTTAGTTTTTTATAATTATTTCTGGCTATTTACATATTAGTCAAAGAAAACATTTTTAATATTTATTGAAATGAGCATTGTCACTTTGAATACAGTCAATTTTGGTAAATGTTCAATGTGACTTAAATTCATAACATTCTGTATAGAATAGTTGGGTAGTTTTCTATCAATCAAATGTATAATTGAGTTGCTAAAATCTTCATTTCATAGAACTTTGATAGTTTTATCAATTGTGGAGAAGTGTCTTAAAGATTTCAGTTATAACTGTGAATATTGCTACTCTGCTTTGAAGTTTAGTCAATTTTATTTTGAGATTACACTTGATCTTAGCCAAAAGGCCGAGAAGCGGTATTTGAGATGTTATTAATAAAAGCTTACAAATTTGGAATTGCTGTATCTTTATATTTGGCAGCATGCCTTTTCTATTTCTAGCAATATATCTTGAATTACTTTCTACTTCAAATTATGATGATAATAAAATTGTTCTTTTACTGTCTGACAATGAATACCTGTTTCTAGCCATTTTCTTTCAACGATTCCATGGATGGACAGATACTCATATCTGTCTGTTCCAGATGTAATACAACTGATTTATTTTCACCCTATCAGTTTTATCTTGTATTTAGAATGTCCAATGGTACTTCTTTACCCACGGGTTAATTTTCCTGAGTTTTAGCTACTTACAGTCAACTGTGGTACAAACATATTCCATGGGAAATTCCTCAGGTTTTAAACTCTGAACCTGTCGAACAGCATGATGGAATATGTTGCAGTGTGATGGCGACCCACTGAGGAAGGGAACCATCGAGTGCCCAGTGTGTGCCCCGCCTGCACACTGCTCACCTGGCTGTGTCTCAGCCGTCAGGCCTAACGTCCCAGCACCACCGAGCTTGTGTTCAGGTAACCGTGGCAGCACCAGAGTGGTGATGCTGGCACTTCAGACCTGCCTCATTTAAGGGCTAAGATGAAGGCTCTTGATTAATAAGGAATGGTTGTTTAAATCAGATATCAATTGTTAACATCTATAGTAAAAATAATGAATAGGAAAAGAAAACATAGCATATGAGAGTATTTCTAAGAGTTCTTGAAAAATGAAATGGAAGTTTATTTTGGCACAAGAACTTTGAGTACTTTTTCCTGATGCACAGTCCCTTGAAACTTCTGAAGACCTGTGCTGAAGGATGTGGTTCTGTCTGCTCCGGTAGCAGTCACCGAGGGCCTGGAACAGATCCCCTTAGACTTAGGGTGACTTCTCTGATTGCTGATAAATAACATTCACTGTGCCTTTTTAAAATTGATTTTTCATTGTCTCTTTTACTCATCAGCTTTTTCTAATTTCCTAGTGCCTCAAGGACGGCATCCTGTGTCTTCTCAGCTGCTCTGTTTGTGTCGAGAAGCCCTTCATCAGCCTCATCTTTGTTCTTGGGAAAACAGCATCTCTTTGATTCCGCTGCTTTAAAGATCAATTCCCGTGCTGTTTTTCAGCAGATTTTTTGTGCCAGGGTGAGGTTTTTCATAGATTAAACTGACTGCTTTGTAGAATTTAATAAATCTCTATCTTGATATCTATTGTCAGGTTTGGGAAGTTCTTGGTGATAATGTCTCAAAATACTGTTTAGGTTTCATTTTCTCTCCCCCTTCCTTCTGGGACCCCAACTACACAGATGGCTCCTGTAAATACTGTCTTCCTTTTTCTTTTTGGCACCAATCTGAGTGTCTTCTACTAACCTACCATCCAGGTCAAACCTCGTACATTAAGCTGCTTATTTCTGGTATTTAACTTTCAATTCTTGAATCCCCATTTGGTTCTTTGTTACTGATTGTAATTCTCTGCCAAAACTCTTGATAATTTCATTTATTTTCTTAAATTATGCACTGCAAGTTTTGTGAACGCTCCTGTTTTCTTTAGTAACAGCACTATCTAGACGCTTCCTCACTTCTGTTGCCTGCCGGCCCTATTTCTGGACACTTCAGAAGATTCTATCTTAACTTAAAAATTTACTTCTCTGTGTAGGACAAAGGAGAACAAAGCACTGATCATACAGTTCATGTAAATATAAGGAAGTGTGAATAGCCATTGGCTTCTGTTTACACTCTAACACAGCTTGGCACTTGGGTCACCTGGAAAATGAGCAGAGCAGAAATCTTTCTCATCCCTTTGGTGAGCGGTGATGTCCGCACCCTGCGACCTGCACACCCCACGTCCGTTCATCCTCAACTCTAAGATGAGGACATCAGTTCACCGCACCCTCCTCTCCTCCCCTCTCCCTTCTCTCCACATGCAGTCCACTGGCTTATTGCCAGCTGGCCCTGGGGGCAAGTCGAGCATCCACCTGGATAACTCTTCAAGTTGACTCATGCTTGCTCGATCCTTTCAGCCCAGTGACCTCTGTAATTGCCAGCCGTCCTTTGCGTCTTGCTCCACGTAGGGTACAGACCTTGAGCTCCTCACCCTTCTCCCTCACCACACCTTGGTATCTTTTAGTCACCAAATGCTTGCACCCCACTGAAGCCTCTATCCAAATTCCTGGGAGTAGGGTGGGGGCTTACTGCTCTAGTCCAGGAGAAGACAGTTTTAAAAAGTTGAGAGAGTACAGTCTCGGGGAAGAGTTAGAAGAAATCAGCAAAGGAAACTACGCAAATTAGAGGGACATGGTGGACCTATGTGGAGGGCGTGGATGCCCACACCTCAGGACTCCAGCAGCTGAGAGCCTACGCACCAGTGTTGGAAAGTGAGGTGAGACCAGACTGCAGCAGCCCAAGTCACTGGTGCTAAAGCTGCAGGAAGAGTCTAGAGGGAACCGGGCTTGGAGCCCCATGGAGGATACTGTACCTGCCAAACTAGAGGAGAGGAGAGGGAAAGAGAGGAGGGACATGTTTCTCTCCCCAAGAACTTTACTACAGTGTCCTGTAACAACCTGATAGAGTAGGAGCCAATTTGGACCGATGTAACAGCTGTGCCAGCTCGTGTCCATAGCCAGCAACCAGTGAGTGGAGACTCTTTACTCTGGTGGAGAGAACTAAGAGGGGGCAGGAAGCCCGTGACTGTGAGAGGCTTCTGTGCCAGGACCGTGAAAAAAACTGAGGCTATGTGGGAGGACTCATGGTGCGCCTGGGACTTTGGGCAGTCACAGTGGGAAAAAGGCCCCATGCTCAAGGCTTCCTGGTTAAATGGTGAGGGACATTGCTGGGGGATCTGAACTTACACTGAGGACTGCACAGATTCTTTGTGTGGTTCTTGGGGCAGAGCAAATGAATATTATACCCACTGGGGCTAACACCCAGGCACTGGTCTCCTTTGAGGAGAGGAGCTCAGCTTAGCAGAATAAACTTCCCTTCTGATTAAAGAGAGAGAGAGAGAGAGAGAGAGAGAGAGAGAGAGAGAGAGAGAAAGAGAGAAAGAGAGAAAGAGAGAGAGAGGCTGGCGTCATGGTGCACTTGGTTAATCCTCCGTCTGTGGCACCGGCAACCCATATGGGCACCAGGTTCTAGTCCCAGTTGCTCCTTTTCTGCTCCAGCTCTCTGCTGTGGTCCGGGAGGGCAGAGGAGTATGGTGTTGTACAATGTGAATTAATGCTATAACTAGTACTCAAACAGTCTTTTATACTTTGTGTTTCGGTGTGGGTGCAAACTGTTAAAATCTTTACTTAATATATACTAAATTGATCTTCTGTATATAAAGATAATTGAAAATGAACCTTGATGTGAATGGAATGGGAGAGGGAGTGGGAGATGGGAGGGTTGTGGGTGGGAGGGAAGTTATGGGGTGGGGGAAGCCATTGTAATCCATAAACTGTACTTTGGAAATTTGTGTTTATTAAAAAAAAGTTAAAAAAAAACAAAGAAGAAAGAAATCAACGAGTATCACCACAAATGCTGAAACACAGCAATTCGAGAAACAAGAGTAAGGAAGACAACATGACACCTGAAAAGAACACAACACTTCAATACTAGATTGTGCAAATGAGGAGTTGGAAGAAATGCAAGAAATGGAATTCAAAAAATTGATCATAAGATTATATAGAAGTAATCAAAAGCAAATGCATGAACTACTGAAATTCATACAGGAAATGAAAGAAAATTTTTCCCATGAAATTGAGATCTTAAAGAGAAATAAAAATGAAATGAAGAATTTAATAGAACAAATGAAAAAAATGCAGTGGGAAGCTATAACAACAGAATCAGTGAAGCAGAAGAGAAAATATTGGACTTAGAAGGCAGAGCAATGGAAATTATACAGTCAAAGCAAAAACAAGAAAAGATAATTAGAAAAATAAAAACCACTGTTGATAATCTACAGGTTACTATCAAATGAATCAGCATACAGGTTCTAGGAGTTCCTGAAGGTGTGGAAAGAGAGAAAAGATTAGAAGACCCTTTTAGTGAAATAATAACAGAAAACTCCTCTAATTAGGATAAACAAAGGGACATCCAAGGACAGGAATCACAGACATGACCAGGACAGATCCTCACCATGACACACTGTAGTCAAACTCACCACAGAAAACATAAAGAAAAGATTTAAAATGTGCACAAGAGAAACACCAGATTACTCTCAGAGGATCTCCAATTAGACTCAGAGCTGACTCCTCATCAGAAACCCCACAGGCTAGGAGAGGATGGCGAGATATAGTCCAAGTCTTAAGAGAAAAAACTGTCAACCCAGAATACTGTATCCTGCAAAGCTCTCATTTATGAATGAAAGTGAAATAAAGACCTTCTATAACAGAAATTGAAAAAATGTGCCACCCCTGTCCAGCCCTACAAAAGATGCTTAAGGATGTGCTGTACACAGAAACACAGAAACATGGTCATCATTATGAATGAAAGGTAAAGGAAAAAAAATCAATAAAAGTCCAAAGGAAATTAAAAGTAAAAAACAGTAATATTTTTGGAAAAATGGCAGGGCAAAGTTGTCATTTATCAATAGACACTTTGAAGGTAAATGGCCTCAATTCTCCAGTTAAAATACACAGACTGGCTGAATGGATTAAAAAACAAAACCCACCTGGGGCTGGCACTGTGGTGCAGTGGGTTAAAGCCCTGGCCTGAAGCTCTGGCATCCCATATGGGCGCCATTTCTGGTCCCGCTCATCCTCTTCTGATACAGCTTTCTGCTATGGCCTGGGAAAGCAGTGGAAAATGGCGCAGGTCCTTGGGCCCCTGTACCTGCATGGGAAACCTGGAGGAAGCTCCTGGCTCCTGGCTTCAGATCGGCGCAGCTCTGGCTGTTGTGGCCATGTGGGGAGTGAACCATCAGATGGAAGACCTCTCTCTCTGTCTCTACCTCTCTCTGTAACTCTTTCAAATAAATAAAATAAAGCTTAAAAAAAATCTATGTGCTGCCTATAACAAATACAGCTCACTAACACTGAAAGTGAGAGGGTGAAAAAATATATTCTTTGCCGAAAGAAACCAAAAAAAAGAGCTGGTGTAGATATCTAATATCAGGCAAAATAGACTTTAACACAAAAACTATTAAAAGAGACAAATAAGGGCACTATGCAATGATTAGGGAATCAATTAAACAGGAAGATGTAACTATTATAAACGTATATGCACCTAATTACAGAGCACCTGGCTATTTAGAAGAAATGTTATGAGATCTCAAGGGAGACATAGACTCCAATACAATAGTAATGCGGGACTTCAATACCGACTTTCAGCAATGGAGAGATCAACTAGACAGAAGACCAGCAAGGAAACAGCAGATTTAATCGACACAATAGACCAAATGGACCTAACAGGTATCTACAGAACTTTTCATCCCACAGTTGCAGAATACACATTCTTCTCACCAAGGCCTCTAAGCGCACGTTTTTGAGGTCCTGTAGTTTGGCACTAGACTTACTTTTAATTCAGTCTTAAGTTAGTCTGCAAACTCACAGGAACTGAATAAGAAATTCAGGTCTATACCAGAAATTATTCAATCCAAAGTCCACTTTGACTCACAGGTTACTCCCCTTAAAATTTATTTATTTATTTATTTATTTATTTATTTATTTATTTTTTTGACAGGCAGAGTGGACAGTGAGAGAGAGAGACAGAGAGAAAGGTCTTCCTTTGCCGTTGGTTCACCCTCCAATGGCTGCTGCGGTCAGCAAGCTGCGGCCTGCGCACCGCGCTCATCCGATGGCAGGAGCCAGGTGCTAGCTGCTTTTTCCTGGTCTCCCATGGGGTGCAGGGCCCAAGCACTTGGGCCATCCTCCACTGCACTCCTGGGCCACAGCAGAGGGCTGGCCTGGAAGAGGGGCAACCAGGACAGAATCTGGCGCCCCGACCGGGACTAGAACCCGGTGTGCCGGCGCCGCAAGGCGGAGGATTAGCCTGTTGAGCCACGGCGCCGGCCCTAAAATTTATTTTAAGCCTGCTTTGTGTCAGAGGAACAAATGACGGAAATTGTAACATATATAAATGACAGAAATTGGAAGCATGACTTGAACATTTAAAAAGTTATTCAGAAATTAATTTTAAATTTTTCAAATATTACAAATATAAAATATTTTATAATGATTTTAAATTTTTAACATTATTTTAAAATCATTTAAGAGAAAATAAAATATTTTATTTTTTGTTCTTTTTCAAGTTTATAGGGTTGTTTTCATCATCACTGATGAATGATTTGTTTAAAACAATAAAGCAAATAACACTGTTGCCCTTTGTAAATGTTCATCAGTTTGAAACTGGATCTTTGTAGCACTTTTTGAATGAAATACAATAGGTGCTGCCTTTGATAAAATACTTCAGCTGTCATCATAACACATACTTTAATTGCTTCCTTTCAAACAGTTTCATTTTTTCCAAACCAGCTCTGTAGTACACAACATTTGATTTGGACTTAAAAGTGATCCTGATGCAGCACTAAGTGACGTCTCTATTAGCTATAGAACTAAATACATTTTTCTTGTGGAAGATAAAACTTATCTGGCAGCTCCTAGCTTCCCATCATGTCCAGGTGGGAACCCCGCCCACCCCACATACCTTCTACTCCCACCACACTGTTGTTGTTGTTTTTTTCTCATTCATCAAAAACTCAGCATTCTCAGCCTCTAAAGTTGTGGCAAAGGTTGAAAGCCCTGGACAGAAGGCCCGTTCTCTCGGAGGACTCTCGGGGATCCTGTGAAGCTCCCACCCACTCTACTCCCCAGGCTGTGGTGGGTGCACGTCCCTCACTGGTGGCGCTGGGAACCTGCAGCCACCTGGTGTACTCAGAGGTGTTACAAGGATCTTCTTTGCCATCTGCCTCCTTCCATGTTCTGAGCTCCCTTCAGGGCAAGTCTATATCTCTTGGACATTTCATTCCTGCCTCGAGATATAATATGCACATTTATTCAAAACTTAAAAATAATATAATCCACATTATAAGCATTGTATATCTTTATGCTTAAATTTCTTAGGAATATTTTAAAACAACAACTTAAAGCTTTGCTTTATCTTAGGTAGCAAACAAAAGCCATGCTACTTGGCCATACGTTATGCTATATTTCTGTCCTTCTGGTTGAACTGTTTTATGTCTATGTCAGTTTTCTTACCTGTGAAACAAGGAAATTATGATAAACTCCCTTTAAGGAGACTTCAGATCTAAGATTCTGCTCTCTTCCCAGTAGGCGTCTGTGACAGCACTGTCTCATGTGCAGTGGGGGTGCTGCTGTGAGCACCTCTGTTACACAGAGCCAGGGGTGCTCACGGCTCTGATTGTCAGTGTGTTAAATAGTTGACCAACAGAGAAGAACTATCTTGTGGGTGTCTGCTCCTTTCTTGCAGTGAGGGCCCTTTGGGCCAACTGCACCTCTGAATTATTCCAGTTTCTACAGCAGTAAGAAATTCCTGAGGCTGGACCGTTACACAGAAAAAGAGGTTATTACCTCACAGTGCTGGAGGAAAGAAGCCAAGGCCAGGCAGCTCTGCTTGATCTCTGGTAAGGGCCTCATCACTGCTGGTACCTCAACGGGAGAGCGAGTACAAGCCGACCATGCAGCAAGACAGGAAGCCAGAGAGAGGAGAAGCCAACCTTGCTCTTGTATAACAACTTCTCTAGCAAGAACTAATCAGAGTCCCCTGAGAACCATGCCTATCCCTTCCCAGAGTAGAGCCCCTGAAGATCTATTACTGCGCACTAAGCTCCACCTCTTGACAGTCCCATCACCTCAGCTCCATTACACAGGGAACAAGCTTCTCACATATGAACCCTTGGATACAGAGTCAAACCATGTCCAAACCGGAGCAACAGTTCAACTCTCTCACATGATAATGGAAAGCGTAATCAAACCCAAGGGATCCAGTGACATTGTGATGCTTCGGTGGTTATAGCTTCTATAATGCATACGAGAGAAATCTCACTTCTGAACAGACTCTTCTGTCCTTAAATATGGATTTATTTCTTTTCATCCACTTGAAAGGGAGAATCTCTCTCTCTCTTTCTCTCTCTCTCTCCCTCTCTCTCTCTCTCTCTCTCTCACACACACACACACACACACACAGAGAGAGAGAGAGAGAGAGAGAGAGAAAGAGAGAGAGAGAGAATCTTTCATTCACTGGTTACTTCCCCAATGACTGCAACAGCAGAGCTGGGCCAGGCCAAAGCCAGGAACCCAGGACTCCATCTCCGTCTCTTCCATAGGCAGCAGGCGCTCAAGTCCTTGAGCCATCATCTGTTTTATTTAGTCCTTGCAAAAAGGCTCAATGCACCCTTGAAATCATCAGGTGAGGGCTCAGGTAGTTGGATCCCTGCTTTCCACGGGGGAGACCTGAATTGGCTTCCAGGTTCCTGGCTTCAGGCTGGCCCTGCCTTGGAATGAATTAGCAAGCTTGAGTTCTCTCTTCTTGCCTCTCAAATAAAATAAATAATTTTAAAAAACCAAAAAAAAAAAAAAAAAACATGAACCTGGTGCAAGGTCACACCTTGAATATGAGAGGCATTCTCTTCACTGGTGCTGGACAGAGAGTGGTATACTACACATTTAATATTCTAATTCTAATCGTACATTGGGCAATTGGAAAGAAATTACTATTCAAAAGACAAAAATAGCCTAAAACTGAACTATTTTTAGTCCTTATAGTTTTATTATGTAAGCTTATTTTAAATATTCTTTAGAAAGCATATTAAATTCAGGGTTATTCAACTTATGCTTAAATTAGCCATTTGCCATAACAGAGCTGACACTATGAAATGGACAACAGTAAGGGGAAATGAAGGCACAGAACCATCTGCTCAGGCCCTGGGCAGAGCCGTTTCTCTCATGGATTCAGTCAAATGTGACTCATGACATTCAGGGATATCCTGATGTAAGGCCTTGGGGGAAGCTGACAGACATCAAGCTGCTAGGGTCAGAGCAGAAGTCACCTTCGTCATCTACTTAACCAAGGCAGGAGAGACTGAAACTCCAAAAGGCCGTGTTTGCAATCTTAGATTGCGTATATCTGCAAACATCATACTACCCAGGCACTGACAGTCGGTGAGGAAAGTTACAGGTTGTCTGTCCACCCAGCACCCGCAACAGCTCCTGACAGCGTGTTTACACTCCCAGCCTGCACTGCTGTAGAGAGCCAGGGCAGGTGGGAGGGTTCGAGACTCAGATTAAAAGTCAGGGAAATGGTGTCATAGAACAAATAATCCCATCAACAAGGCGGGAGCTAGTTCACCCACTGTGGAAGCTGTCATGGTTCACCACTGGCATCAGCGTGGAATTAGAGCACGCTTCAGATTTCATCGTCTTTGGCGGAGGCACCAGCTTCACTCGCGGAGACTCCATTGACTGAGCTGGACCCAGTCCTGCCTGGTGGCATGGAAGTCGAGTGAGTTCCAGGAGTCACTTGCAGCCTCTCCTTTACGTTCACAACCAGGGTCAGAATAACAAAGTCTGCCCATGTAGAAATGATGAACAGATCTCATCCAAGCCTCTTGGTCATGCAGATCAAAAGGGAACAGAGTTAACGTGGGTCCAAAGTGGGGTTATCTCACAGACTTTTTTATAGACTACGGAACAGACTCTTTGAAAGCATGTGGTCTGCTGCTTGTCTTGGACATGGAGACCCTCTCTCCATCCTCCCCACTAAGCACAAGTCACAGTCCCAGAACTGGCATGAGCAGCAACAAAAGATGCCTCTGGGGAGTGGAAGAAGGGAGGCAGGCAGGTCTGGGACTCAGGACCAGATACACAAGGCGTCAGTGGCCTCCACACATACGTCACTCAGCCCTTGTGTTTCCCACCCCTGCCCCCAGGGATCTTATGCTTCCCCTGGATACAACTGGAGTCCTTTTGAACTCAAGTCTTCATGGCAGCACAGCAAAGGCCATGGATGGGAGATCCACACCAACATTAAGCATCCAGGGAAGTCTTTCTTTCCTAGTGAGCCTGAAGCTCCCTTTTCCAAGCAAAAACTCTGAGGAAGCCAAAACCTTCAAGACAGATGCAGCTAATCCAAAGGCCTGACAGAGAGTGGACAGAGAAGGGGTGAAGCTAAGACTCCCTTCCCCACACAGACACAGGTGGACAGGTAGGTGAGGCCCTGACGGGAGAATCCCACCAAGCACTCACCAGCATGAGACCTGTCCCCCTTCCCACCCACACTTCTGCCCTATCCACTTCCCACCCACACTTCTGCCCTATCTACTTCCCATCCACATGTCTGCCCACTCAGCTGGCACCTGCAGGGACCCGTGGGGAGGTCTCAGGCCCTCCATTTCCACAACAGAAAACTCCTTAAAGGTTCAGCTTATTGGGATTCTTGAAAGCCCAGTCCCAAACAGGCTGAGCTCCACATACCAAGTCTAAGCAAGGAGATTGATGCTTAAATAAAAGATGTAAATGGTATCCAGCATTTCCTAACAAATATGGAAAACAGCCAGGATACAGTCATCTTTCCAAGCCACGAGAATCACAACTTCAACGAGGAAGCACAGCCAATGGACACCAACTGAAAAGAATCATAAATTGGAGTTATCTATAAGGATTACAAATCTTTGTAAAAATGCTTCAAGGGAATGGCGCTGTGATGTAGCAAGTAAAGCCACCACCTGCAGTGCCAGCATTCCATATGGGTGC
Source organism: Sylvilagus bachmani (assembly GCA_015711505.1). Classification (NCBI taxonomy): domain Eukaryota; kingdom Metazoa; phylum Chordata; class Mammalia; order Lagomorpha; family Leporidae; genus Sylvilagus; species Sylvilagus bachmani. The sequence continues at coordinate 110,115,854 of CM027401.1, read as the reverse complement.
CAGCTCGAGTCCTGGCTGCTCCTCTTCCAATCTAGCTGTCTGCTATGGCCTGGGGAAGAAGATAGCCCAAGACCTTGGGCCCCTGCACCCACCTGGGAAACCTGGAGAAAGCTCCTGGCTACTGGCCTCAGATCAGCACAGCTCCAGCCATGGCGGCCAATTGGTGAGTGAATCAGAGGATGGATGACCTCTCTCTCTCTCTCTCTCTCTCTGCCTCTCCTTCTCTCTCTGTGTAATTCTGACTTTCAAATAAATAAACAAATCTTAAAAAATGCTTCAATGCTCATTTACAGATTTTCTATAAATAAAAATATAGACCTTAGAAAAAGAAATGAAAGTTATAAAGAAAGAACCAGAGGAAAACTAACTGGAAAAACACAATGACAATTATAAAAGTAAAACTTCAGGATGGGTTTCCAATCAGAGTGATGATGAGCAAAGACTGTGTCAGTGAGTCTGAGAGCAGATCTACAGAATTCATCAACAGTGAAGAGCAGTGAGAAAAGAAATTAACACTGAGTGAGGGGCAGCACCATCGCTCACTTGGCTAATCCTCTGCCTGCTGCGCTGGCATCCCATATGGGTGCCAGATTCTGTCCGCTTGCTCCTCTTCCAGTCCAGCTCTCTGCTGTGGCCCAGGAGTGCAGTGGAGGATGGCCCTGGTGCTTGGGCCCTGCACCTGCATGGGAGACCAGGAGGAAGCTCCAGGCTCCTGGCTTTGGATCGGCGTGGTGTGCTGGCCGTAGTGGCCATTTGGGTGGGTGAACCAAAGGAAGAAAGACCTTTCTCTCTGTCTCTCTCTCACTGTCTAACTCTACCTGTCAAATAAAAATAAAAAAGGAAGAAAAAGCTGAGTGAAAAAGAAACCGCAGAGTCCTCTGGGACACAAAACTTAACCGTTGCATCATCTGAGTTCCAGAAGGAGAGGAGAGACACCACAGGGCTGAGGGTACGTGGAGAAGTCATCACCAAAATCTTCCCAAATATGGAGGAAAGCGTAAATGAACAGATCCAAGAAACCAAGTGAGCCTCTCCCAAAACTGAACCAGAGTCTGCAAGACAAATCTAACTTAGCTTTAAAAGCCAAAGGAAAAAGCAAAACATAAACAAAATGTCACCTCTAGAGGAACATCCATCGTTTTTTTTTTTTTTTGACAGGCAGAGTGGACAGTGAGAGAGAGAGACAGAGAGAAAGGTCTTCCTTTGCTGTTGGTTCACCCTCCAGTGGCCGCCGTGGCCAGCGTGCTGCAGCCGGCACACCGCACTGATCCGAAGGCAGGAGCCAGGTGCTTCTCCTGGTCTCCCATGGGGTGCAGGGCCCAAGCACTTGGGCCATCCTCCACTGCACTCCCGGGAGACAGCAGAGAGCTGGCCTGGAAGAGGGGCAACCGGGACAGAATCTGGCGCCCCGACCGGGACTAGAACCCGGTGTGCCGGCGCCGCAAGGCGGAGGATTAGCCTATTGAGCTGCGGTGCTGGCTGGAACATCCATTTTAATGCCAAGTGAGTTCCCATTTGAGTCCAGGGAGTCGCAGGGAAGAAGTTCCAGTCACAGAGGCTGCCCTTCATGAAGGACGATGACTGGAACATCTCAGGCAAACAATCCGCCATACTTATCCAGGTGGGCAGCAAACTGCCTGCGGTAACAGCCTCGGGAATTTCCCAGGAAATAAAACAGACGACAAGAAGGAGGAGCTTAGAGGGCCCAGGAGCCAGAAGGAACAAAGATACGGTGGAAATCAGAGCTAAATCGACTCTTTGCTTCATGAGTTTTGAAAGTCATTTCTGATGGTGGAATGGAATTAGAACACCTCCACTACTCAGGGCAGTGACTCCTAAAGCTGGGAGGTGAAGGTCATCAGTGTCCCAGAGGTCTCACTCCTCATCCAACACGGTTGAGATTGACAGTTGTGGTGCTCATGGAAGGTGCTCACAAGTGCCTACACCCCAGCCCCTGGTACCTGCGAAGGTACCTACACAGCAATGTTCCAAGTGTGAATAAATTAAGAATCCTAGATTATCCACCTGGGTCCTAAGTCATCCCTGGGACGCATGTAAGAGAGAGGCAGGGGAGGTTTCAGACAGAGGGAGAGGTGGTGCCATGGCCCTGGAGACAGGCAGTATGGAGATGTGGCCGTGGCCCAGGAAGAGATTCCTTTCCACAGCCTGAGGAGAGACTATGACCTGGAAACACTTAGATCTCCAGCCAGTAACCCTGGGACCATAAGTGTAGCTATTTCTTTTGCTTTAAATCACCAAGTTTGAAAATTTGTTACAACAAAGATAGGAAACAACAAAGACAGGAAACAACAAATACATCAGCAGGCTGTCAAATATCACATGCTTTTTGTAATACTCAGAACAATTATTCTGAAAACTAGAAAGAAATACATTGAAAGACACTATCAATATATCAATATAGAATGGGGAAAAAACACTCAGTCACCCAAAGGAAGGCCTGAAAAGTATATAAAACAAACGAGTAGTAAAATGGCAGTATTCATTAACATGCCAGTAACTACCTTACATAGACATGATCTAGATAAACCAACTAAAACAGAGAGAATCGAAGTAGATAAAAATGTGACCCCAGTACTTGCTGCACAAAATAAATACATTCCACTATCGACCATATGGATATGTTGGTAGTAAAAGATGAAAAGTGATATGTCACGCAAATATTAATAATAAAGTGGTAGGACAGCTACATTAATATCCCACAAAATGTACATTAGGGCAAACATAACTACTAGAGATAAAGAGGGATATCATCTAGTAATAAAACAATGGGTTCATCAGGAAAATTTAATAACCCTAAAGTATACAAAATAAACATCAGGGTTCTAAAATATGAAGCAAAAAAAAAAAAAAAACAGAGAAAGCTGAGAGCATAAATAGACAAGTCTGAAAGTACACTTGGAGACTCAACTCCACAACTCTCGTTCAGAAACCTGACAGAAAATGTGAATGGGTGTGCAATCAGGAGGATCTAAGTGACACACAGAACCCTGCCCTCAGCACTCATGGTTTTCCACACTCTTGGGAACACTGAGCCAGGTAATCATATCCTGGACCAAGAAATTGAATGAACATGTTTACTCAGATAGAGTGTATTTTCCTACCATAATGGAATCAAACAAGAAAACATTAACAGGAAGGAAATTGGACTATCTCTAAAAGTCTAGAAATTGAATAAGACTTTCCCAAATAAACTATGATTCAAAAGGGAAATCTCATGTGAAATTAAAAAAAAACACATGGATTGAGTGAAGATGAAAACGCACGACACTGAAGCGTGCCAGGTGCCCCTAGAGCACTGCCGAGAGGGAAGCACAGACTGGACGCCCGTCCGAGACACAACAAAGAAAACGTTGTACTCGGGAGCCCCAGATAGAGCAAAGCAAATACACACTGAGCGAGTAGGAGGAGCGGCAGGAAGATGCTGTGAAAACAGAGACAGAGGAGACAGAAGCCATTTCTAAGTATCAATATAGCTGATACATCTTTAAACAGGGAAAAACAAAGTTTACCAACAAAAAAAGCAGACGTAAGCACAGATTCACCACTATTAAAAGGTAACAGAGAAATATGAATATATTTAGGTTCATAAAACCAACAGGTTATTAAAAATGGACTGATTTCTTTAAAATAACAAACTATTAAAATTCAATAAAGATGAAAGAGACCATCAGAATGGCCTGTAACCATCTTACAAATTATGACAAACTAATGAAGGAACATTCTATGCTTCTATTACCTGATACTAAAAAAAGAAGCATTTGACAAAACATGGGACATATGTGTTCATGAGTGGAAGACTCGAAATATCAAGTATATCAGTTCTCGCCAAGTTGATCAATAGGTTTAAGATAATTCCTACCACAACTACACCAAGGTTTCCTACATGTGTGACAGGGGCCTAAGTACTTGAGCCATCAGCTGTTGCCTTACCAAGAACGAGGCATTAGCAGGAAGCTGGACACACAACAGGAGCCGGGACTGAAACCCACCCACTCCTTGAGGGATGTGGGTGTCTCAAGCATTTTCTAAGCTGCTGTGTCAAATGCTTACCCCCAACAAGGTTTTTATACATATTTATAAGGTTATTCTCAAACTTATATGGATGACACTAGCCCTAGGATAGCTAAAGCATGCTTAATGATGAACAATAACGTGAGAACAAGCACCTGTCTGCTATAAACAGTAATTAAGTAGCTTTAGTCATCAATACTGTGTGATGTTGTAGAGGACCAGGCACACAGATCAATGCCACAGAGCAGATAACCCAGAGCTGAACCCCACCCCCCGCAAGCCCTCCTGATGACAAACAATGCTGGGGAAACAATGCAATAAAGGGAGGAGAAACCCTTCCACGGAGGGTGCTGCATCACCAGACACACACAGTGCAAGACAAAGTGTGAACTCAACCGATGGCTCACACCTCATACAGAACTAACTCACAATGGAACTGACTGAAACACAGAAGGTAAAACCATAAAAACTTTAGGAAAATATGGAGCACTGAAGTCAGACATCATGAAAAGTGAAAACTACATCAACTGGACTTCAGAATTAAGAGCCTTCGCTTTTTAAAAATTCATACATACAGAGAAAATACTGGTGAAGCACATATTCTTCAAATAATTGATATCCTGAATATATAAGAACTTTCAAATGGAACAAAAGCACAGTAATCAACAAAACACAATTAGAAAAGGAGAAAGAGACATAGACATTGTACCAAAGAGGACCTATAAATGTCTAGTAAGCCCACAAGTCGTTCCACGTCTGTGGCTATGAGGAAAGTACAAATCCAAACCACAAGGAGCCCTCTGTGCAAGTGCTGGAGCAGAGAACACTGCTGGGAATGCTGGGGAAGCCGCAGGAAACAGTGCCCCCCGGCACTGCTGGAGGAACTGCAGTGAGAGAGGCACTCGGGAAACACTTGGGCAGTTTCTTAGAAAACCAGACGCGCAATGACACACACCACAGCGTTTACACTCCTGGGCATTTCTCCAACGGAAATAGAAACTTTTGTGTCCACAAATCAACCTATCCCCAAATATTTACAGCAGCTTTATTCTTAACAGTCAACAGCCAGAAACAGCCCACATGTCCCTCCATGGGTGGGTATTAAACAAAGTGTGGTCCATCTATACCAGGGTAATAGTCAGCCATAAGAAGAACAAACTACTGAAGCACACAACATACAAGGCATTTTGCTGAGTTAAGAAAAGGTAGTCATAAAGGTCACACAGTAATCACATCACATTCTTTGCAATGACGGAAGTTTAAAGTCACAGCACAGAGAGTGGCTGTCAGGAGTCAGGCATGAGTGGGAGAGAGATGGAGGAGGAAGCCATGTTCACCGGGGAAACGTGGAGTCCTTGTGCTATTGGACACCATCCACACGGATGTGCTGGACACCTGAATGCTGAGATGGGATATGTCTGTACAGAAGTTAATATACACAGAGATGAAAACCAGAAAAGCAGGATATCTGAGTAAGTCATGGAGATCGTTATTCAGCTGTGCTCTTTTACTTTAGATTTGCAAACTGTGCCCACTGAGCCGTGAGGGGCCACTCTTTCAGTGGCTCTTGGGCTCAGGTCTTAGGCAGCCTCCACCTAGCAGCTACCTGTGAGTTTTCACCACCTCTCCAGCTAGCAAGCCTCTGCAAACAAGGTCTCTGCCCTACGTCTGTCAAGAGTCAGTGCAGGATCAGAGGCACCATGTGACAATGCAGTCCTGCCTCCTTCCTTTCCAGCACATGCCACATCTGCATCCTGTTCTGCACACTAGACAACTCTGGACATTGTATAACATGAGGGTGGAGATGACAGCCACAGAGCAGCTTCTCTTTGTACTGCACTTTCAACTTTCATGAGACAAGGCTGCATTTACCACTCTAGTTCACTCTGACAATAACCCTTTGAGGTTAAAAAGTGTAATCTAAGGAGCCAAGGTTGCTGTACTGTGTACGTATGTCTCTTATTGATTTAAGTGGATGTAACATCCCTTCAGAAGAACAACTTCATCTTTGAGGTTAATTTAATGTCAAAAGCAAACTATAAAAATATCAAGTGCTTTTGACTGTGGATTGTGGCAGGGATCCCTAGCTCACCAGGTTAACAGTCTACAAAGAAAGGCAGGCATTGTTTGGGGATTCCTTAGAGCAAATAGCCATAGTGAGTCAATATAACAGCCAGAACAACTGGGAGAGACTCGTGCTCACTCAGCCTGTCTGGACCCGACCCCAGCTTGCCCAGATGCCACTTGGGCCCAGTGGCTCTGCTCAGAGGGAACTTGGCTCCTGAAGGCAGCGATCTATGTCCTATAGTCTGTGGGTCAGTCTGCTTTCCCCGATAGATCTGCAACAGCTGGCAGCCATATCTGAAGTGCTGGCACCAGTGGTCACTGGTTTCCCCACTGATGGGACTGCAGGAACAGAGAACCCAGAGCACACAGGAGTACAGAGAGGGGTCTGGCCATGCCAGACCTCTCCGTGGGCCACATTGAAAGCTGGGCAGTCTATTCTAACCCAATCCCGCATGATAATGGGGAGTTGGTCCTAAGCCCATCATACACACACACACGGGACACTGGTGTGCTATCCTGGCACAGCAACCCTACTTTTCAGAGGGCTTTCCAGGATGGGAAGGGGCTACACTGCCACTGGCAGGTGCACAGGGTTGAACATGCTGCTCTCATGACTACATTACTTGGTTCCAAGAGCAGGGCCTGGTCTGTTACCTGCACTCATTCAAGGGTTATTTTAAAAAGTATATATAGCTGAGCAGTCTAACCACACAAAGGGCATTTTACATACACGGAGTGAAATGTGATGTGTGAGCTTTTAAGTTCTTCTGATCACCCACATTTGTAAAGATGGCATCATCAGACCCAATTCCAAATGACTTCCCTCTGAATTTGATGACATGAGGAGGAGTCTCTAATTTTATGAGAATGAGAATGAGAATGAGAATGAGAATGAGAGAGAGAGAGAGAGAGAGAGAGAGAGAGAGAGAGAGAGAGAAATCTGAGAGAAATCTCCATTCACTGGTTCACTCCCCAAATGCTTTCAATGGCAATGCTGGGCCAGGCTGAAGCCGGGAGTCAGGAACACTCAAATAAGACCTCCCACGTGGAGACACAACTACTTGAGCCACTGCTACTGCATCCCAGGGTCAGCATTAGCAGCAAGTTGGAGTCAGAAGTCAGAGCTAGGAATTTCAGGTTTCAAACTCAGGCGCGGGGCACTCTGATGTGCATTGTGGGCTTCCCAACTGGCATCTTAACAGCTAGGTCAAATGTCCACCCAGGAGCCTCTTTTTAAAACTAAAATGGCTTCTGAATGCTTTTAAACATTCCCAGAACCTTAAATTATGCTAAGTGCTAAAAGAATCTCAATGTATATTTTGTGAATTCTCAAAATCATATGAATTCTGAAGGTACTGTTCAGCCATTTACTGCTATTGCCTAACAGCTGTTTTTGATAACCAAATCACACTTAAATTTGATATTGACAGTATTATTTATTTTAAAATGTGTTTGTATGGAAACATGTATTTTTCGGTAGGCTTCTTTGTAGACAAAAAGACTTAAAAATTGCCTACAAATGCAACCAAAACACAAGAGATGATTTTTTTTTTTTCTAAATTCAAGCCAAATAAAATTTAGCAGTAGAAAACTGAAAGCTGTGTTGTCACTGTTACTAATTTATTTCGCTAATTACACTTCACTGGAATTTATATCACTGGGCTAATTACTGCTCAAGGCAGAGATCACTGTTTATTCTCATTCTCTCTCTCTCTCTCTCTCTCTCTCTCTCTCTTTCTCTCTCTCTCTCATGATAAGTCCTGCCATAATATTTGATATTCAACAACCATCTCTTTAAAGAACCAAGCAAAGAAGCTTCCAGATGAGAAGCAGAGGTAGGAGGGCTTGCCAGGAACAAGAGTGAGCAGATAGCAGAGTCTGGCACCACGCGGTGTCAGTGGCAGCCAGATCTCAGGCTGGACTGCAAGAGAAGCTGACGACAGGGGAGCGCCAAGTGGGTCGTGTGACTACAGAGCTCGAAGAACCCGAGTTTCTAATGGTGTGGTTTCAAACCAACTTCTAATTAAAAACATTAATCTGGACAACACGTAAGCAGGTTGTTTTTACTGCAAACACAAGTTCCTCCTGTTCTCAAGCACTGGAAGTGTAGGGACTGGCTCTGCTGCCACCACCCAGCAGCCCTGTCCACACCCCTGTGACTGTGCAGCCATCTCTGACTACAAGGAATGACGCCTTTGACTCAGAACAGGTAGACAACAGCAATGAGAAATGGGGTCACAGCCAGGCAAAGGATGAACTCATCTGGAAGTAAAAGGCGAGTTCACAAAGGACTGAGCTGGCCCTCAGAGACAGCTGGGTGCTCCTCTGGGAACCCCCACATCTGGCTGCTAAGGGGCTTTCCTGGCACTCATAGATCTTCCTCACGTTGGGTGACTATTCCTACGGAGGACTGGACATTTATAAAGTGCAGCCTCTGACTGCTACTCGGGTACATCCTGGACGTCCTGGATTAATGCAATCTCCTGGCCGCCAATGGCAAACAAGAGAAGGCAATCTCACCCCTCACGGCTCTGCAAATTACACTGAGAAAATCACTGATATATATTCTTGAAAAGGGCTCAGCAGAGATTTGTTAAGTAAGGTATTCAATTTTCTTTTAAGTCTGTCAGTCTGAGGTACAACCGGAGCACATTCATGAGTCTCTTGGGAGGGGAGAGGAATTAGAGGAGGAAGTAATGTCCAGTTATTCTTTGTTTGTGCTGTGAACTGTAGGAAAGCAGAAGGCTGCTCACAGAGCCTAGAATTTCTGAAAGCACACTTAGGATGCGACATCCCACTTCCAGGCTACTTCACATTCCAATCTGCTCTTACAAATCAGCATCTGACCACAATGCCACAGATCCCCTCAAAGGTAAGTTGATGAGTCTCAGGGAGTGTCAGTGGCTCAAAGAGGTTTTAACTCCCGACTTACGTGAGCCGTGTATCCTGGAACTCCAGGACTCCACCCCCTGTACAATACTTAACTGACTCTGGTGCATCTGCCTTCCCTCCAGTTGGATCAGCAGCTCCCTGCAGAGGACAGCTTCAGGCAAACGGGTGCGCAAAGCCACCTGCTGCTGCGTGGCGCAGGTCCCCTGCTTCTTCCAGAGGCCACCCAGGCTCCTCCGCCTCTGTCCCCTTCTTGCTCTGCGGCTTGGCTCACTAAGGAAATGCATCAGGACTCTTCTTTCTCCACTAGAGCTGACTAAATGCCCAACGGTTCCTTGCTGTGATACACGTCCCGAAGGTATCTCAGTGTGATTCAGTCGGCTATTTAGTTCTTCACTTATAGATTCGCGCTATTGAGATGGGGGTCTAATAACACTTATGTCACTGTAACACATAGCCTACCACGGCGTTCTTAACAACAAATAGCATTAAAATCTGAGTGTGTGGCTATTGCTCTTTAATAGCGACCTAAGGGATTCTATAAGCATTACCTTACTATACTTATAGCTTGAATTCTGCATTTATTTAAAAACTCCTCTCATTTGTTTCAGCAGCATCCTTTCTTAACTTAGACATTTTGGTACTAATAAAGCTGCTTTGTGTGTGGTTTTCATTTCTTAGCTCTCCAGAGCTCTTGCAAACATTGTTTCATCTCTCTCCTCACTGCCCGCAGGAAAGTTTATTATGCATATTTTACAGCCATGAAAGCAGAGGTACGGAGAGGTGAAATGACTTCCCTCAGGGTCACGGAGATAATGAATAGCAGAAATGGAGCCAGAAGCATCAAAGCATCATCGCTGACTCCCTAGCCCACGTGCGCCCACCGTCTCACCGGGTGCCAGCGCTGCCCCAGACTGGTACCAGTGCTATGCACCACAGCGGGCTGGGAGCTCGCCAGCAACAGAGACATATGGGAGGACTCCATATTTTTTAAATTAAAGAAATTCAATTTTCACCTAATACTTTGGTGGGAATGTTGGAAAATAAACACCATCACATTCTACCGCAGCGAAGGAGAAAATTTACGCCAGCTCTTAGGGGTATAAATAGAAAAGCATGCATGAGCACAGGACAGTGGCCCTTGCTTCTGAACGCCTCTGCTGGAAATCTTCCTGAAGTCACTATGGCAACGCTGGTGTGCAGAACTGCACAACGAACAGCTATTTCCGAAAGCAAAACACGTGTGAGGGGATGGGTGGGGTGGGAAGCAGGTCCTGCCCAGATGCTGTGATGTAGAGCAAGGGAACTGGGCAGCATTGCCCATGTTGGGAGCGTCTGCTTGGGCACAACGTTGTGTAAACATGTCCTGCCACTCATCCACACTCCAGCTTCATCATTTTTAAGACAGGGCATGACTGAAGACAGAATATCCAACATGATGCCAGGCAAAAACAAAACCAACCAACCAAACAAACAAAAAAGAAAAACCTCAAGCTAGAGGTCTCACAATACCTGATTTCAAAGCATACTACAAAACTATACTAATTAAAACAGTAAGGCACCGGCATAAATATCAGCTCATAGATCAATGGAATAGAGAGAATAGAAATTAAACCTTGTGCATACAGTCACTGATTTTTGACAAGAGTGCCCAGAAAGTAAATGGTGCTGACAAAACAAAATGGGATGCATGCACTCAGAAGAATGAAATTAGATCCCTACCTCTCACCACACACCAAAAATCAACTTAAGAGGGATCAAACACCTGATTTTAAGAAGTAAAATTATGAAATTGCAGGAAGGAGCCATAAGGAAAATGCTCCAAAATATTGGTGTAGGTGACAACTTCTTTGATGAGTCCCCCAAAGCACAGACCAACAACAGCAAGACTAAACAAACAGTGTCACACCAAACTCAGAAGCTTCTGCACAGGAAACAATCAACAGAGTGAAGAGAACGGAAGACAGTATTTCTGGGCTACATAATGAACAAATGATTAATATCCAGAATGTATCAGTTCCTCAATAAACTCAGCAATTAAAAAAAAAAGCAATCCAGTTAAGAAATGGGCAAATAACCTGAATAGATAATTCTCAAAAATATATGAAAAATGCTCCATATGGAGCAAGGGGAATTCATATGCACTGCTTGTGGAATCTAAATTAATATGGTCACTGTGGAAAACAGCATGGAGATTTCTTTAAAAAAATAACCAAAAACTAGAATAGACCTGCCATATGATCCAGCAATCCCACTACTGAGTATACATTCAAAATACATAAACTCATTGTATCAAAGAAATATCTACACCACCCTGTTTATAGCAGTACTGTTCATAATAGCTAGAACACGGATTCAACCAAGATGTGTATCAGATGAATGGACAAAGTAAATGTGATGTGTATTATATATATTATATACTACATATGATATGTATAATATACACACATATAGTACACACATACATATCCATACACGAGAGAATATTATTCATCTATTAAAAGTAATTCTATCATTTGCAGCAAAATGAATGGAACTGGAGGACATGTTGAGTGAAGTAAGCGGACTCGGGAAGATACATCCTCATGTTCTCCGTCACACACAGGAGGTAAAATTGAAAATACCTGTGCATATCAGTTTTATGTAAACCAGTATTTGGTAAAACTTTGTTTTAAATATTTGTCAAACAAATTGATAGGTATATATTACAGTAGTATTGATGATTTTGTGACTGTTTTAAAATTTGCTTTACGTGAGCAAAGTTGGACATCTGTTCACTCGATCGTTGTTTATAGCCCTTGCCTGTTTTCTTCCTGGACTACAGTATTTTACTTTTATTTGTCTAACTCTTTGTCTGGTAGTGCCACTCAGCCTTTGATGAGACGGTATATTAAGAATATGCTATCTCAACAAAATTAAAATTACTTTAAAAATAATAAAATATAACAAAGACTAGGCAAACAAGAGATAGTAAAAGTTAACTTGGCTGTCAGTAGTAATATTACTGTAATTATCATCCTGACTTATGAGCCAATAGCAAGATTTTAATTAGTATTTGTAGCAGCCTTAACAGGTGAGTAATAAAAGAGAAAGAAGTGGATGTTCATTTGTACAGATGTCTGAGATTTGGTGAATTAGAGATGGACATCCCCCCAGTGGTCTCAGCGCTGCTCCACTGGGTACAGAGAGCACACCTAGGTATAGCTCTTTTTCAAAACGTGAATTATCTCATAGCTAATCCATAAATAAGGGGATGATAACGGTGCATGGATAGTGTTTTTATTCCATTTTTTGTTTGTGCAATAGTGATGCAATGACTTTATCCAGGGAAGTGCTCTCACAAATAGAGACAGGCAGACACCCACAGGACGCCTTGCTTGAGTGAAGAGATGTCTCGGGGTCGGGCTGTCAGGGCTCCTGCACAGGGCTTGTGACAAAGACTGAGAAGACGTTTCCTGTGTGCCCTGAACACTGACTGACAAGGAAGGACGTCTGACCTCCCAGGGCGGAGCAGAAGCAGATCCAGCGAGAGGGGCTGCAGGCCGACTGCGACCCCAGAGCTAATCCAGGTGGGCTCAGCTGGGGCTGCACTTGGAGGCCGCACGTGCCTGGTGTGCCTGGAGTGCGAGTTACCTCTGCACTCCGCGCCTGCCCTCGCTGCTACCGCGGCTCTGCAACTTTGCAGACTGGATTGTAATAACAGTGAAGTGGAAACAGGGGCTGCAGGGGAATCACTGACTGGAGAAACGCATCACGTCCCCTTTCTATCTTCTGTGCTTTCTACTTTCTCTCTGTCACCACCAAACAGGTTTTTGTTTGGTTTTGTTTTTTAAGATTTGGGAAAACAACTTTCACACATGACACAATAACCTAAATAATTTCTCACGTAGAATTGGATCGGAAGCCACCAGTTTAGTCTTGTGTGGCACTTATTAAATACTGGAGGTGGACGTGCCAGGCGGCGGCTGACCCTCAGCTGTCCCTGGTGCTTGCCGGTGGAGCTCTCTTGGAGAGTGGGGAGAAAGGTCATACTCACACATACAAGACGGATCTGGTGTCTCCCACTTTCCCACCGTCTCCTACTGTCAGCGTGTCATACCCTCTTTCCAGCTCAAACTCTTCAAAAGCGAGCTTAATGACCTGAATCCAAGGGGAAAAAAAAAAAAAAAAAACAACAACAACAACAAGAGAAAGAAAGGTTACTTAGCACAGGAAGAATTTTCCATGTTTATTATTATTGTAAGCTTACAGTTGCAGTGCTACATTTTGCTCCTTATTTTCAAAGTATTTCAAATTAGGCTCGAGCTGATTTTAAGCAGTTATATGCACAATTATACACCACTGAGAGACTACAATTATACAATTTTATGAAATTCAAAATTGCATTACTCCATGATATTTATTATCATCTTTAAAAATGGATTCAACCCTTACCACACTCTAAGTCAAATATCTATTATATTTTTATTTTAACATTCAGAGTACTTGGATTAATTGAAAGATAACTCAATAATAAGCAAAATAAATATTGATTACAGTTAATAAGACATATTCTGAGGATAGCCACAGAACCTTCAATAAATGTTTTAAATTGTACATACTAATTTCAAGTAATTATCCACAGACACATGATGTAAAAAATCTCTGCAGCTAGAAAGGTGCCATATATGATTAGCTCTGCAAAGCTTTGACTGTTGACCTGTGTGTGTGTGTGATAAACAACACTTGATCTTAATGATCAACTTCATGACTTATGGGTGAGATCTCATGTTTGATGCACCAATATGTCAAAGCTCTTTAAATTATTTTACATAGAGCACATGCTACGTTCCTGTAGTGACCAATTTGTGATCCACTGGCAAAAGGAGCCAAAGAAATCTTGAAGTTAGGCTACAGCCCTGCATAACAAATGGAACAAGCAAAAGGGACAGACAGATGATGGACAGACAGATGATGGATGGGTGGGTGGGTAAATGGATGAGCGCAGGCAGGAAGGAGGGAAGATGGAGGAGAGAGGGAGGAGGGAGATTGACTTAGAGGGAAGGACAGATAAAGAATAGGAAGAACAAAATCATAATATAGGACATACATTCTAATGGGAGGTATTTCAGAGTAAACCTGGCACTCCAAAGTCTTTCAGAAAGATGTCAAATACCTGTTTGCTAACCTTGATGGAGAAGAGTAAGTATGCCAGGGGGAGGACAGGCCTCCTGCTGTACCCAATTTAATGTGTGAAGACTGAAGTGACTCTATAAAGAGGTGATTTCGTAAGCAATGCTAATAAGAAATTAAATTTGCAACTTGAAATTCTAACTTAAGTTAGTGTCACACTAGTATTAATTTATTTTAAAAAGACTACTATTTCAAATTGCAGTGTTTGTATGAATCCATGAATTTAGCAGGTGCAGTGATTGATAGCTATTGCAAGCCAGTATCAACACTGCATATGAAACTTAGCACCTGATGGTAGTTTCTGTCTATTGTTCCCTCTCCTGACTCTATTCATGTGACCATGGTCCAAAAGAGAATGAAAGAACTGAAGCGACACTGCTGACACCTGGTGGTTTCCTATCTCTCTTCTCCTGACACATTTGCTGAGTCTTAACTTGTTTTAGTCTCCAGAGTGAAGCAATGATAATCCATTAATGTCTGAGGGTCATGGCCAGCTGGTTTGTAATGAGTTCCAGACAAGGGTCACCCAACATAAATGGATTTTCATTGTGGGTATGGGATGGTCATCGTGTCCTTCTCCAGTGCGGCAAAGGGTGTCTGAGAAAGCCTCTGTCAACATTCCATGTCAACAGTCCACATGGCCGCCATGCTACAGAAACCTTAATAATCTCGACACTCAGTGAAAAAGAAAACGTAGACTCACTTGGGTCCAAAGAGTCTCTAGTTGGGCAGAATGCAAGCCATTCTACAAATATTTGTGTCTGTAAAATATAAATATGTGCATTTTTAATATTAAACTTGCATCCTCTTTTAAACAGGAGACAGCCAGGGAGGCAAATGAGCAATGAAGGCTGAAAGGGTAACTCACGGTTTTCTTTGTTTTAAGATTTACTTTATTTATTTGAAACAGTTTGGGGGAGGGGGGAGGAAAGGGGGAAAAGAGAGGGGAAGAGACAGACCACTAGGTCTTTCATCCACTGGTTCACTCCATAAATGGCTGCAATGACCAGGGCTGGGCCAGGCTGAAGCCAGAGACAGAAGCTTCTTCTGGGTCTCCCACGTGGGTGCCACATCTGAACTCCTGACCCTTGTGCAGTTTCTTTCAAGAGTGTGAACTCTGTTGGGCGGAGGCTATTCATGGAGAGCAATGTTTACAGTGATTTTTGAAAATGACAAAGCTCATTTGGAGACTGAAAAACAGGAAATGTCCCCTCTCATCCATGTCATGTGGTGTATGTGCCTCCCCTCTCGTCCATGTCATGTGGTGTATGTGCCTCCCCTCTCATCCATGTCATGTGGTGTATGTGCCTCCCCTCTCGTTCATGTCATATGGCCTATGTGCCTCCCCTCTCATCCATGTCATGTGGTGTATGTGCCTCCACTCTCATCCATGTCATGTGGTGTATGTGCCTCCACTCTCATCCATGTCATGTGGCCTATGTGCCTCCACTCTCATCCATGTCATGTGGCCTATGTAACTCCCCTCTCGTTCATGTCATGTGGCCTATGTGCCTCCCCTCTCATCCATGTCATGTGGTGTATGTGCCTCCCCTCTCGTTCATGTCATGTGGTGTATGTGCCTCCACTCTCGTCCATGTCATGTGGTGTATGTGCCTCCCCTCTCGTTCATGTCATGTGGTGTATGTGCCTCCACTCTCGTCCATGTCATGTGGTGTATGTGCCTCCCCTCTCATCCATGTCATGTGGTGTATGTGCCTCCCCTCTCATCCATGTCATGTGGTGTATGTGGCTCCACTCTCGTCCATGTCATGTGGTGTATGTGCCTCCCCTCTCGTCCATGTCTGTGTGGCCTATGTGCCTCCACTCTCGTCCATGTCTGTGTGGTATATGTGCCTCCCCTCTCATCCATGTCATGTGGTGTATATGCCTCCCCTCTCATCCATGTCATGTGGTATATGTGCCTCCCCTCTCATCCATGTCATGTGGTGTATGTGCCTCCCCTCTCATCCATGTCATGTGGTGTATATGCCTCTCCTCTCGTTCATGTCTGTGTGGCCTATGTGCCTCCCCTCTCGTCCATGTCTGTGTGGTATATGTGCCTCCCCTCTCGTCCATGTCATGTGATGTATGTGCCTCCACTCATGGTTACCTCACAGGCAAGAGGGATGGTCACCACCAGTGACAGTGACATGGTCTCAGCAGTACATTAACTCAGTCTCTCAGGAGTCAAACTACTCTTTTGGGTCCAGATTCTAGAATATGGCAAGTTGAACCACATGAAATGTACACTTTTTAAAGATTAAAATGTATAAATATAGGCACTTTCCTATGGTTCAACCTAGTAAGTTGGCAAATGATTGCTTTGGTGGGTTAAGAATACTTTGCACCCTGAACAAACTACCCTGGCTGCCAAGGACGCCAAGCTAACATCAGGGAGTAATTTACGCACTGGAGAATCATGCTCGGGGACACTCCGCCCAGGCACTGTGGCCTCCTGGAGCATGGGAACAGCATATAATGGATGTGGACTGCATGCAGTGCTTTAGCCCACGGCTTCCTCATTCTTTCAACGCCCGCCCCCGCCCCCGGCCCTGAGGTCTCTCACGGCTGCTGCAGGCGGCTGCTCCTGTGCTCCAGTTTCTGCTCAACACCCCTCCCTTTTCATGACCCCCATGTCCACTCGGCTCTATCAGCCTCTTGCCCAGTCCCCTCAGGGCCTCTTCCTCTTTGAGATCCTCTGGACTTGCTCGTCCTGCCTGCTCACGTGGTTCTGGGGGGTACCCACGGGCAGCACCAGGGCTGTACCACGCAGGGCAGGCAGCAAGTGGCCCACTCTTAGGAGTTGCTCACTTCCTCCTCCAGGCCCCCAGGCCACAAGTGAAAGCCAAATCAAGCTGCACAGAATTGGAGACATAACAAACTTAGAACCCCAGGGGTTTATTTTGATGAATACAAAACATTCACAGAATTTATTATTGACATCAAGATTTCTAAATGGTGATATATAAAACTGTTCTCTTTTTCAACCTCTAAACAGAACCTCAGATCTGTGAGCAAGAGGCTGCTCAAGTTAGACAGATTATGGTTGACTTTGAAAGTATATTCTTGTTGCTTGTCAGATAGTCTCAGTTTGGTATTTCTCAAAGTCTCAGTGTTACAGGAACGCCCTACCTCCAGCAACCTTTGAGATGGTCCACAGAATCAGAAGCCCTGGGGGTCCCACAAGAAAGAATATCATTCACATGTTGACATGCTTATCCTCCAGATGCTTACGGAAGCATCTAGAAGACTCAAGTTTCAACCTTTTGGAGGAGAAACATCCTGAGACTCCACCAGATACAATATGTCCCCAGCTTGAGCCCATTCTAAAATGTTTACCTTCTGAGAATACTTTACAAAAGATAAGAGCAAAATTTCCACCTGGTTCCTTCCTCTCTCTCTCCTTCCCTTGGCTTCTATCCATTCACTCCTTATTCACTTATGCATTTCTATGCAATGCAAATTGACCTTCTGACCCTTTCACATAGGTGGGACACTGTGCACAAGTACACAGTGACCAACACTCAGATTGCAGGTGCTCTGATTCACGAAGGCTCTAGGGGAAGAGAAAGCTAGTGTGCCAGTTGTCCTTAGATGCTGAGTTTTCTCAGTGGGAAGCCCGTGGCAACGCTAAGTGGAGCCATCTGGATTGTGTGGCAGGTGCTACTATAATTGTAATAAGGACTGGAAATCGGGATGGGAGTGCTTGGGACATGTCCCCGTTCCATCCCTGATGTCCATTGTTTCTCTTCCCAAAGCCAAGCTGGAATCAGCAGAGCCGCTTAGCAGGACACAGCCACGGTTCACCCTGAGCCCGCCTTCCTGTGTGCACCTGCAGGCGTCCTGCACTCTAGAAATGGAATTATAGGCCTTTCTGTAAAAGGCATTTGGTGAATAGAGAGTAGGTTAATGATGTGAGCTATGCAGCACTCAAATGAGTATTCTCTCAGTGTTCTTTCTCTTGGCTAATAGGAGTTGCAAGAAAAGACTTGCCAAAGTGCTATATCCAAACACAAGAAGACTGTGTGTTTTTTCACACAAGGGATAATAGATGGAATATAATAGAATATAACAATAAATAACATTTTTAAAGATTTATTCGTTTATTTAAAAAGTCAGAGTTACAGAGAGAGAGGGTACACAGAGAAACAGAGATTTGCCATCTGCTGGTTCACTCCCCAGCAGGGCTGGGCCAGGCTGATGTCAAGAGTTAGGAACTTCATCCAGTCTCCCACACGGCTGGCACAGGCTCAAACGCTTGGACCATCTTCTGCTGCATTTCCCTGACCATTAACAGGGAACTGGACTGGATGTGGAGCAGCCAGGATATGAACCCATGTGGGATGCCAGCATCGCAGGTGGCAGCTTTACCTGCTACTGGCACCAATAAATAATATTTTTTTAAAAATTAATAGAAACTTTATTTCTTAGAAAAAGTGAGTCATGGGGTGACTAGTGCATATGGTTAAGCTGCTGCTTGGGATACCTTAATAACATTTTGGGCTGATTTGAGTCCTGGCTGCTCTGACTCTGATCCAATGCCCTGTGAAACATCAGGAAACACTGGGAAGCATCAGATGGTGTCCCATGTAACTGAGTCCCTGCCACCCATGGGGGAGAAGCACTGGAACTCCTGACTCCTGAATTCAGCCTGGCCCAGCGCTGGCTGCTGTGGTCATTTGGGTAGTTAATCAGAAGATGGAAGATTCATTATCTCTCTTTCTACCCCTCGTTCCTCCCTCCCTCCCTCCCTCCTTCTCTCCCTTCCTGTCATTCTGACTTTTAAATAAACAAGGAAACAAAGCTTTTCAAAAAGTGAATGATAATTGTCTATTTTAATAGCAGTGTTGGGGCTGGTATTGTGGCACACTTGGTTAAGCTGCCTCCTGCAATCATGACAAACAATATGAGCAGATGGAGTTCCAGGCTTCTGACTTTAGCATGACCCAGTTCCAACCATTGTGGCCACTGGGGGAGTGAACCAGCATATGGAATATCTCTCTTTCTCCCTCTCTCTCTGTAACTCTGCCTTTCAAATAAATAAAATATACTTTTTAAAAAGAGTATTATTTTGCTATCTGAATACTTTGCATAATTAATTAAAAATAAACTTTTTTATAAAACCTCCAAACCTATAGTACCTACATGTAATTTTCCCTCTGCTATATCTCACTTTTTTATTTCTCCTAGAAGGGCCTACATGCCATTGCTATACCTAATTGTTCTCCAGCTTTCTTATTAAGGGAATGCAGAGGGATTTAGATAGAGAAACCAGGATGAATTTGTCTACTTCCTCTGTCAGTACTGATAGAAGCATCACGACTCTGGTATATATCATTATGTAAAAACAGCAACACTAACTGCCATCTTTATGAAATCAGTAATGCAAGCAAGGGATTTGTGCCGAGTGGCCTCAGTCCATCCCTAAGTGTCCACCTTGCTGCCAGTGTTGGTGCGCACGGCACTGTCCAAACCAAGGAGGAGGAAGTTAGCATGGCAGAGATCACAGCTACCATGAACAGCAATGCTCTGATAAAAGGTATGCTCGGACATCTGGGATGTACACGCTGTGTCCATTCGTGCTTTGCTATGGTCTAAATGTCTGTGCCCCTCCGAAATTCATATGCTGATATAACACCAAGGTGATGGTATGGGTGGTGGGGTCTTTGGGAAGTGATTAGCTGTGACAGCAGAGTCCTTGTGAATGGGATTGGGGCCATTACAAAAGAGGCCCAAGAGAGACCATCATCCTATCCGCCATGGAAGGATGCAGCAAGGAGCCATCTATGAACCATTAAGCAGGTCCTCTCCAGACCTCAGTCTGCCCTGGTGTTAAAAGCCCAGTCCCCAGAGCTGTGGGAAATAAAGGTCTGTTATTCACAAGCCTGTGTCTCTGGTCTGTGTCACTGCAGCCTGAGCAGACCAGGCACATGGTATAATCTGTCCCCAGAGTGGCTCCTGGCTGCTCAGCTGACCAAGTGATTCCTAGACAAATGCTAGAGCTCCAAAGGTCAGAGAGCTTCAACCCTCCTAGTTTCATGGACAAGCTGAAACTCAAAGTATTTTTAACTACACTCTCAGACAAAATTCCTATACCTGGATTTTTTTTTTTTGAGAGTATTATTATTATCTTAGGTTGTGTTACTTTGTCTTATCCGCAACTTTGTTTGCCATCTCTATTATAAGAAGTTATTGTTCCAGATGTTATTCAAAATTGACGGTATTTTACTGTCTTCAAATGGCTAGACAGTGCTGGCTTCTGGGGAAGGTGTTGTGACAGAGCAGGTAAAGCCACCACCTGCGATGCCAGCATCCCTTATGAGTGCCAGTTGGTGTCTTGGCTGCTCCACATTGGATCCAACTTCCTGCTAATGGCCTGAGAAAGCAGCAGGAAGTGGCCCAAGTACTTGGGTCTCTGCCACTCACATGAGATACCTAGATGAAACTCCTGGCTTTTGGCTTCAACCTGGCCCAGCAACAGCTGTTGTGGGCATTTGGGAGTGAACCAGCAGATGCAAGATATCTCTCTCTCTCTCTCTCTGTTACTAAGACTTTCAAATTAAAAAAAAAATTAAAAAATAAGTAAAATGATGACTTCCGTCTGTAGCTCAAGGTGGACAAAATCAACTGTGCAATGTGCATTCACATTGACAGGATTTTAATGACGGACTTGCTAATTATTATTAGTTATGGTAATTTAGGAATCATAAAATATTAATATAAATCTGTTGAAATTAAGCATATAAGGGGTCTTCAAAAAGTCCATGGGAAATCTGTATCAGAAACATCATGTATAGATTTCAGCATTTGTCATATCAAAAATACCTAACTTTTAATTCAATTTTCCACAAACTTTTTAAAGCAACTTCATATATTATCTGCCAAGTGAATATAAGTTTAACGTGTTTGTTAAAGCTAGAAACATATTCCTATGGTCCTTACAGGATATTTTAAGTTTGTAAGCAATAATGCAAGCCAATTATCACAAAAACATGAGTATGTAATAAGTGCCCATAACTCATTATTAAAATGTTATATTCTCCTTGTTTTTTACTGTCTTTTAATATTGTAAACCAGGAGGCAAATGAAATACTATATTAAATTTGCTACAAATCCAAACTTAAGTATAATCTTTCTTTGGAAATCACAGGATCAATTCAGTCAGCATTGCTGACAGGGCCGGAAAAGTGACTACGGCTGTCAGGGCAGTAGTGAAAAATATCAGAAAAATTAGAAACAGGAAAAAGTGGTTGGTCAAAATTCCCAGTATTCCTCAAAAATTTAATGACACCACTTCTTAGAGAACACAGCTAGAGCAATGACGATATGCTGTTGCTCCTAAAATCACAACTATCTCCCATATGTATATCTACAGCTATATGCCAAAGTATTGTTAATTCTGGCAATGATACAGAAGTCAAACATATACTGGTTCAGCCAACTGAATGACTGAAACCACATGAGATATTTACAATAAAAAAGCATACATTGTTTAACTCGTATTTTCCATCCAGATGCTATGACAAGAAAAGTAGACCAGTAAAGAGCTATTATCACCTTCCTCAGCCAGGTTATAGCACCAGTGAGGAAAGATAAATTATATCCAGCTTACAAAGAAGTATCAAGTCACTACATGTGATAAATCAAAATAGTGGGATTTTTTTCAAGAGTTTCTCACTTCATTTATTGAACATGCCAAACTGGGAAGTCCCGCAAACTGAATCCAGCAGCAATTAAGGTCTTTCAGGCCAGAAGTAATGGGGGGGGCAGGTTGTTGCCAGGTTGGAATAACAAGGGAAATAGCAATAAGGAGGTGGGAGGAGGGCATAATGTGTAGCCATGTTGGCAGCAGTCGGGGGGGGGGAGTGGTAACGGGGTTGGGGCGGGTGTACATGTAGCTGTGCTGACAGTAATGAACAAGAGAGAGCAATGCAGAGAAGCAAAGGGCAGGGTCCACAGATTTGTAGACCTGCTGGAAATTGGAAGGACCTAATGAAGGCTCAGATGAAGAGTTACTAAATAGGAAATCTTTGTTGGCCCTGCTGGGGCTTCGCCCAGCAAACCCCTCCACGGCTGCCTGGCCCAGCCACCCCATGCCCTGAGCTGAGGAGCTGTGGCTTCTCCATCTGGTGACTCTTCACAAACAAGGAAAATTGTCTTTTCTAAAAATGGTCTTGTATCTTTTGATTTCCAGACAAAACTTTCCAACCACTCAAGTCCTTCTCTGCTTCAGTGGTGTTTTTCTCCACTTGAGAAGTGTTGTTGTGACCAAATGCTTGCACAGGGAAGATGAAGAGAATGGGGGACATCCAGGAAACTCCTCACAGGGAGCAAGTTGGGGGTCATGTGAGAATGACAGTGACTAATGTGCCAGAGAAGTCCCTGAAGCAAAACCAATCAAAATGCCAGTGTAACCATCAGCGACATAGAAGACTTACAAAGATCAACCAGATCCCCACGGAAAGTACGTCAACGAAACATGGCAATGGAGGGACATTAGAAAAAAGGGTATAAGAAATCAAAGAACAAGCCAGTGAGGCTCATGATACTGTTGCATTAACTGCCACAAGAACACAAGCAAAGAATCTCAAGTAGAACTTAGAAAGTTACTGAAATATATTCATATTTCAAAAGGGGATAGAAAATTTGTAAAAAAGCAAGTGATTAGGAATTCAAGTTCCGATCAGTGCTAAAGAACAGCAACATCAGAGATGTTGCAATGCTTTGTGTGTTCACATTTGTATCAATAAGCCAGCCCTGGGCGGAGGAACTTGGCTGGGACTGCAGGATGAAAGGGTTCAAGGTAGAACTGCAAACCTCTAGACAAAGGGAGAAAATGCTGACATTTCAAGAAGTAACAGAGGCTGCAGGATCAACAATTGGAAAAATAATGGAAGACACATTTTTACAACTTATTAAAATCGCTTAGCTTAAAAGTAGTTCACTGTGGCCCCACTAATGAAACTAAAGCTGTAAGAAAGTACTATGTCATTACACAGCACTGCTGAATTTAGAAAAGCAAAATGGTCCAATGCAGGCAAAAGAATACGTGGATTATATTTGAACAAATACATATCAAAGTCAGTTCTGTTTTCCCAATGCAGAACAAAATCCCAGAGGAAACAGACCAGGAAGATATGGAGCCTAAATTGAAGGCAAAGATTAGTCTTATCATCGTGTTTGTGGGCTATTCTAGGTGAGAAGGAAGAGGAGTCTCTTCAGACTGTTACGTGTCTCAAGTGTATTTCTCAACACATTCCTTCCTTATCCCCAACGTGGCTGAAAGGCACACTTCAACCAAAGGGACCATTCTGAGAGGAGTCACCTCAAGGCAATGCTTTCAAGAGGAAGAAAGAGTGACCTGAAGAAAGACATATCAGCTAGAAAGGAAAACGGGTCAGGTTGATAAAGATACTATATTGCTTTGTAGACATTAAACCACACAATTAGACAAACCCAGGGGTTGAGATACAGAACCCAACACAGTCTCTGAGGAGCTAGCTCCACCTGTGGTAGGGGCAGGTGGGGAGGCTGGCATGCAGGCAGCCATGGGGCAGCTGGAACTCAATCCATTTGGCTACCCCAGGTCTGGGAAACTGTCAGGAAGACGCCTCTGGCCCTGGGAGAGCCAGGCTTGGCTGCTATCCCTCCTGTGCCACACCTGTCAGGAGGGCTTCACCGTGGCGCCTTCAGAGGGACATCAAGATGAATTCAATCCCTTTTGCCCCATATTTCCTACCTCCCAAAGGGAAAAAAGCATGAGAGAGCTTGGGCTCTAACAGGTGCGCATATGAAAGAACTCCAGAACGTGTGCAAAGAAAGTTTGAAATGCACACACGGTTTTCCCACAGCACTCATGTTTCCATGGACATTTCTGTGAACTCCTCAGAGAAGGTACCTAACAGGAAGAGACTAACAGTGCTTCCACTAGTTTTCAGCTGGAAGCAGTGGGAGCAGGCACTGGTGAGCTCCTTAGGGGCTCAAACATGAGCCAGGAGCCCTGGGTGCAAACCCAGCCTTGACTGTTCTCAGCCAATTGGCCAAGAGCAAGGTCTTTCTTCACTGATCCATACCTCATTTCCTCTTATTTTACTGTGAATACAATTGTTACCTGCTTCATATGTTTCACTTGAGAACTCTAACACAAATGTTCAGGAAATAAGGTAATCTCAACACTTGTACTCAAGAAAATGTGATTGGTGCAGAAATCTGGAGAATTATATGAAAAACATTAGGGATACAGTTGCAGAAACCAACAGAGATGAAAGGAATTCACAATGCCATCAGCCACCAAAACTGCTTTGCAAGCCTTTCCCACCTACAGCAATATTAACCTGTTCTGTAATCTTCACGATCCTGTAGCCAAGCCGATTTCGCTACAACAAAAGTAACCCTCTAATAGTGAGCAGCGTTGAAGGCGAATATCTGACCTGGGAAAGTCACCGCTCTTCTTCCTGTCTCAGCTCCCTCATCCCCAACGTGAGGACTTGGGCTGTTCTGTTAAGCCTGTCCCCAGTTTCCATCAAGTGCTAATATTTTTAAAATCCTGCTTTTGTGCTGTAAGCCATATTTGATGGGTTTACCATAACTAGTTTTGGGAGTACATCATTAAAAACTAGGGGGCTGCATCTTATTGAAAATAACGGATGCTTAATGTGAGTGCACAGCTGCCAGCTTCCCAAGAGTGAACTGGACAGAGACAGGGTGTTGGCTGGAAAGTGGAGGGTCAGCCCGCCTGTCAGGGGTAGGGTGCACTGGTCCAGAAAGCAATTATCAGCTGGACGCGACTCAGTGGTCATGGCGACCTGGTGAAGTAACAAGTGCAGAGCTGAGCCCAGCTGGCATTCACACTCTCCCGTGTGCAGTCTCTTCCTTCTGCAGAGGGTGAAAAGGAACTGCAGTTGCATCTTTCCAATCCACGGACACAAATATATCCTACATCCCTCTCCCCTCCAAATCAGTAAGACACTGCTGAGGATGATGAAAATCAATCAACTGGGGGAGAACAATTGATTTCCATCTTAAAGGAAAGACCAGCTAGCAGGAGCATAGACTCATGTACTCGCTTTTCTGAAGACAAGGGGGCAAGCAGCCGCTGCTCTACTGGCTGATTTTCCCACCTCTGTCTACAGCCCTGGCTCCTCACCCAAGGTGGCTATTTCCCGTCCCGTGGCTCCCCTTCACAGAACAGTGAGGCATCTAGAAATGGGCTGACAGCAGAGCAGACCAAAGAAACGTTGCCTTTGAAGTCAGACTCCTGTTTGCAATCCAGACTCTGACTTACCGGGCCTGGCCCAGTGCCATGAACCACACACCAAATATCCCAGGAGGTCTGAAAATAGTCTTAGAAAATCATACCAGGGAAGATCTTGGAAAAGGCTAAACAAAGTAACATTTTCCCGGTGTTTAACATTGTCTGGCACCAATAATGCTCAAGAGCTGCTGGCTGTAGTCCAACAAGGATAACAACACTGTCTACTTCTGAATGCCCAAGACATTAGCATGGTTAAAACCTCTTGTAAACCAGCACAGTGCAGCTTCAGGGGCTATCTCTACACTTCCTCCAAGAGAGAGGGTTTGCTCAGAGTCTGTGGGCCAGTCATGAAGCCAGCTCTTAAAAAAAGAACAGGAAAGGAATGATGGAGGAAGATGGGGGAGGGAGGGAGGGAAGATCAAAGAGAGGGAGAGAGGAAAACAGGAAACAAACCAAGAAAGAAGGGTTCTCTTTTCCAAACAGGAAAACAAACAGGAATTATTAAAGTTGATGATTTTCCCCCAGAAGTTGCTGAAGCCTCTGCATGCTTACTGAAGCCACAAAACCATTTGAAGAAATTCTCCATGCATTCACTCACAGGAAGGACAAGCAACAGCCATGAGCACATGGATGCCCACTACTGGAATCACCACTGCTTCAAGCTAGGTTTCTCTGCTAATTTCAAATGCATTTTGAAGTGATGCCCTTGGGCATGCTAACACCTTAGGCAGGGACAGAGGCTCCCTGCTAGACACTCAGCGTGTGTGTCCTTGTCTGTGGCGTCTGCTCTGCAGGCCTGTCTGGCCTCCAGAACAGGACTTCGAGATCCTGGAGGAAACAGCTCGTTCTCTTGCTGCTCTACTCACCTGTGACCTCACACATCATTCACTCGTTCTTTCATCACAGACTTCAAGGTTCCTCAGGTATCACGTGCAGGATGCTTGGGAAGACAGACACACAAGGTAGATTCCATGCACCTGGGGAGATGAGGGACTCCCCATTGCCATTACCGGAGTCCCATACTTGGTCAGCTGGGACTGAGCAAAAGGGAGGCTGAATTCAGCCTGCTGGGAGGGGGCTGCATAGCCAAGACCACTTGAGCTCAATTCCTAAGATGAGCATACAGCTTGGGTCTGTATGCAGAACATGGAGGGCAGTGGGCACCTGGGAGACAGACTGGCCTTTGGTATAGCTTGGCAAAGGTCGTGTGTTGTGTGCAGCCTGGGGCAGCAAGGGTTCCGCCATCACTGTGGTGTGTAGCCATGGAAACGAGAATGACTTTCTGGTGCCGTGCACGGGGCCACTGCTGTGTAGAACTGCGGCGAGTGTGACCTGGGCAAATGCAAAGACTCCAGCTCATGAAACCTGAGTGTGACTTTGTAAAATGGCATGTGGGAAAGGTACACCAAATAGTGAGACAGCACTAAATGGCTTTTCCTCAAAATTTTACTTCCCAACAAAAAAATCCCCTGGGGAGAAACTACACATTACAGTTATTTTTAATACAAGCAAATGAGGGTTAATGCAGACACTTTCTTCTTGCATGTTTGGGTGGTGACACTGCCGGGTCAGAGTCTTGGAATCTGGTAGAGATCTCAGTTTGCTGAGGAGACCACAAGGACGGTGTCGGCCTTGGTGACCTGGCCGTAGCACCCACGTGCCACAGACTGGGGTCCTCTCAGGACAGTGAGTGTGATGCTGGCGGAAGGCTAAGTCTCAGCCAGTTTCACTTCTTTGACCCTGTTACGAATCTGTCACTATCCTGAGGCACCTCTGTTGGTCTAAAGAAATCAGGTCAGTCTTAACCAAGCAATTACCTAACCAACCATGTGGTGCACACTGGCCCTGCAGTGGACTCCCTTTCCATCTCCATGGCTGCAGAAAGTCAGAGATAAAACCTTACTGCTGAGCACCCATCCAAGAGGGGATCCCAGCCAAAGTGGCAGGGTGCCCACAGAACAGGCTCCTTGGGGCCGAAGCTAAGCAACTCTGGATTCCATGCGTCAGTTTTCCTCACACATCAACCGGAAGGCAGAGCAGCACCAACACAGGAGGAGCACAGAGCCCAGGTCTTAACTAAGTAACCACGTACAGAATAAGAAAACATCATCAGGAATTTGATAAGAAAATCCCAGAATATAGAAAGATGAGTACCCAAAGGCTTCCCCACAGAGCAATTCAGACCAGAAAAATAGAGGAAACTAGTGGGGAGTGAGAGTGAGCCATGTTAATAAAAAACAGACACAGGAGCTTTCCTTTTGTGACACAGAAAGCCACTATTCCTACAGCAGCACAGGGCTTCCCAGGAGTGCTGTGCGCTTCGTTCCTCCCAAGCAGGCCTCAGCCCTCCTCTTGTCACCAATAGAAGGCTTGAACCAATCTCCCTTTAATTACTTCTGTCTCCCAGGAAGCTGCGTTATCTTGTGCCCAGGTCCTCCGTGAAGTCATCCTCGCCTCTGCAAGGCCCCGCATCAAGAGAGCTTTTGGAGCCTGCTTCTACTTCCGGCAGCCATTACACAGGGCGCACTACAGAGCACTCTCCAGTGTGATACGGTGGACAGGCATCTACGAATAGAAGGCTCGTCTCTCTCATGCCCCAGCTGCTCTAAGCACTACACCCCAAGTGATCAGCTCTACAAGTGATTCTGTCCGCTCCTGCACACTCAGTGCCGGCCATCGGCTCCTTAGTAATAAAGCCCCACTGAATAACCTTGCAGATGCTGCTGCTGCAGCCACTGGCAGGGGCACTCACGTGGCCTAAGGAAGGGCTCCTTTGCATCAGTTTGAGTCAGCACGCAGAAATGCCTTCAGAAACTCATGCTGGACCAAAAGTCATCATGGATCTATGCTGAAAATCAGGGAAATGAAGGCTCTTTATTATGGCAGCAGCACAATCGACACAGAAGGTAGGAAAGCTGATGACAGTGTCCTCTGTAATGACTGTGTCTGTGGTCTGGTGCCAGAAGCACCCAGACCCTCCTCATTCTCATGGTACAGTGCACAGAACCACCTCACTCATGCCATTTTACATGACCTGCAAAGTCATCCTCAGACCATGTGGAAAGAATTCTTCAAGCTCACTCAACTGCAGACAAAGGCAGGACCAGAGCAACCCAAGAGGCCTAAGTTCTATTTATGGCCTGAGAGTAGTGCGTGGCATCCTAAGGAGATGGGTGGGTACCTAAGTTTAGCTCTCCTGATAAACTC
The DNA here is from genome assembly GCA_015711505.1 of Sylvilagus bachmani. Taxonomy (NCBI): domain Eukaryota; kingdom Metazoa; phylum Chordata; class Mammalia; order Lagomorpha; family Leporidae; genus Sylvilagus; species Sylvilagus bachmani. The sequence goes on along the minus strand of CM027401.1, from coordinate 110,087,233 downwards.
AAACAGAATTCTGAGTCCATCCTTCTCAGGGGACAGTCAAAACCTTCCAGCCAACACCGTCTTTGTTACCAGAATAATGGAGAATGTGGCATTACAGGATGACACCTATGTGGACCAGCCATAATCCACCCACTTCCGCTGCCAGTGAAGAGCACCTGTTCCCTACAAAGGCTTCCTGAGCCACTAAGCTGTGGCTGGAGCTCAGCACCCCGAGCCTCTGGGAGCTCAGTGATTCCAGAGTCACCATTCCCTCACTGACAGGAATTGTGATGATTCAAGGAAAATGTCAAACATGACCTGCTTACCCAGGAAGACGCTAAACTTTCAGTAGTGTGCTAGAGGCCACTTCTCCCTGAATCGGGAGTGAATGAAGATGTATTCAGGGAATTGTAAGGCACCAGGTTCACCGTGAGTAGCTTGAAATAGTCTACAGGGAAGAATGCAAGCCTTGGAGTTTGGCAATGATCTAGTTTCCTGGCTCACCTGGGGCTACAAACAACCTAGCATATCTGTAGATGACCACAAAATTATTGCATAAATCTACAAAGAACCACATTTAACTCAAAACCTGTAACCACTGAAACACAACTTATTTGTTCCTGGATTAAAATAAGGACTTTTATGTTGGAAAGTTCTGTGTCACAAACAATTGGGAAGTTACAACACTGGAAATATCTTCTGTAACTTTCATTGCTTACTCCTTTAATACATAAAGAACTTTCTTAAATCATCCACGGATCTATCAGTCATGGCTTTACATCATATGGGTTGTAAACTTTATCACCATTATAACTAAGATACAACTAAAATGGACAATCATATTCACAAAATATCTAAACTGTTTTGGAAAGCGATCAGCACACATGGCATAAATGATAATCACTTAAAAGTGACATTTCATCAACAAAATACATGACCTACTTGGAAGAGATTCTAAAATTCTGTATAAATTTATTTGTTTAAATTTTAAAAGATTTATTTATTTATTTATTTGAGAGCTAGAGTGACAGATAGAAAGAGGGAAATAAAAACGAAAGGTCTTCCATCCACTGGTTCCCCAATGGCCACAACAGCTAGAGATGGGCTGATCTGAAGCCAACAGCCAGGAGCTTCTTCTGGGTCTCCCATGTGGGTGCTGGGACCCAAGCACTTGGGACATCTTCCACTGCTTTCCCAAGCCATAAGCAGAAAGCTGGATCAGAAGAGTAGCAGCTAGGACATGAACCAATGCCCCTATGGGATGCTGGCACTGCAGGTGAAGGCTTAGCATACCACACCACAGCATGGGCCCCTCTTTTAATTTCATTCACTACTTCTGTCATCACTTTTTATAATTCCAGGATATATTTCATATCATGTATTTTACCTGCTAATTCTGGTTCTAATTTGTTAATATTATCAGGAAACTAAAAATAATATATTTTGAGTTAAATTAATTCTTAGTTTTTTTGTATATGATCCTTTTATAATTAAAAAGTAGGAACACACATTGTAACAACATACTCCTGATAACTTCTAACAACTGTTTTAAAAAATCAGAGAAATATGTTATGAATTTCATACTGTTGGTATCTATCATCCTTCTATTCTTATGCGTATAATACATGTTGATGAAATAAATTCATTTGAATTGGTAGGCATTATTTGTATTTGTGAAACTACTTTTTTAAAATAAAATTTTATCATACAAATGAAGCAACATTTAGTCAGATTTGTTATCTACCAATAATATTCAACATCTAACTGCAAAATAATGATATAGTCAACAAACAAATCTTTTACGCATTTTTAAAATTAGTCATTAACGTCACATTCACTTTGAATACACATCAAGAATCAAGAAGGCATTGTGAAAGTGGTATTTTCTATGAAATACTCAAGATTTGAGGAAATCAAATGTCAGCTGCACTTGACAACCTTATTTGTCCTTCCTATAAATAAGAGAGGTGCACCTGGGGTTGTGGATCTTGGTGTGAATGGCAGTGTCTGAGCCGAGGCTGGCTGCTGCTTAGTGCCTCCAAGCAGCTACAGATCAGCACGGTGCAAGATAAAAGGAAACAAATGCCCCTTGTGACTTTGGTGAAATTCAGAATCTTCAGGAGATAGCTACGTTGGAACTGCCAGGGGAGGAGTACACAGAATTATGTCCTTGCACAGAAGTATCCATGAGAAAAAGACTGGTGTCCAGCATACCAGGAGGATAAGAAAGCAGGTTCTGATTTGTCTTCTATCACTTTAAGATGCTTTGAATATTTCCAACTGAAAATTTAGTGTTGTGGCACATAGTTTTACAGGCTACTTGAGGAGCAAAGACTAACATGGAACAAAAAAATAACTACAGATCCCATGGCAAAATGAAGACTTGTGCTCAGCATTTGTGAATTCATGTGTGGACTTATCCCCAATCCATTTGCAAAATATTTACTGAATATTTGAGCACACCCAGAGTCAGGCATTCCCTGGGTCCTGGCATGGCTTACTGCACACACAGACTGAGAGTAGGCTAAGCTCTGCGGGATAGCAACATCTCAGGGTACAGCTTGAAATAATTAGTGTTTAGTTACAACAGAAGCCTAAAATTACAGTAATAAACAATAGCAAACATTCAAATTACGCCTGCTGGGTGCCAATCATTGTTTTATCTATAGGCTGAAAATTAACAATTCATTCAAACCTCTCAGTATCTCTGTGGATTCCATCCAGACTCTCACTTACAGTTACCCGTGCTCTCACAGCCAGCAAAGGAGGAGCAGGAACTTGACTACAGGCATTCGACCTCCAGGCTCACGGTTTTAGTCACTAATATCATCCACAAATTAGAATCTCGCCTCTCCAGAAAGGGTCACTTCACAACATCTGAAAGCACAAGGCTTACTCACTTGAGTTCCCGAGTTCTGGCAAGTAACAGGCACTAGGTTGTAAAGACTTTAAAGGAGCCCAACATATCACATGGGAAGCTTTCTTCAAAGCTGCAAAATAACTTAGTGTCCTGGGAAGTGCTGGGATGTAGCAGAAACTGGATTTTCAGTCTAAATAGGGACGCCTACTCGAGAGGATCCTTTAACCTACTGAGCTGTGATTTCCTTGTCTGTGAAAGGCCGCAGTATCTACTCCACTGTTTCCATAACATCAGTAGGAGACTCCAACCCCATCAGGCTGCTTCTGCCTGCCTGTCCTTCACAGGCCACCGGGACCCGGTCAGTGTACAAGAGGGTGTTTCTGAGGACGAGGGTGAACACTCAGAAAGCAGGAGAGCAGAAGCTGGCGTGGTGTCCAGTCATGTGGACACTGGAACTGGTGCAGTGCTGAGGCTCAGAACCTGGCTGCCTCCTCAGTGGGCACTGACAGGACCCACTCCCATCACCACCACTCACCCACTACCCCCGTCACACCTCGCGGCCTATGCAGCTTCAGAGCTGACAGTGGATCACTTCTGTGCCAGGGAACACCTGGAAGACTCAGCGCTGTGAGTCACAAGAGAAGAGAGAGGAGAAACGCAGCAACGGGGAGCAGAGCTGAGACAGGCAGAGAGCAGAGGACCTGAGTACACCTGGGGCAGACAGCAGGTCCACAGTGGCGGTGTTTATTCTGTTTTACTGAACAGATGGGAAGATTCCAGACTCCAAGCCTAGCATGCTCCACCTCTCAGTCTGCACACTCCTTTAAACATCACTAAGGAGATACTCAGCTGGAGACAGCTGGATGCGAATGAGATCCAATCTCAGAGCCCAGTGCCCAGGAGGACTTGAGCCGGGCACTCAGGAGAACTCACGTTTCCCAGTGCTGCCTTCTGTGGTGCTAAACAAACAGAGAAAGCAACACTTGGGAAATATTTCTAAGGATAAAAAAGCTTTTCTGAAAGAGTTTTCATCTGGCTAAGCAAATTCTTGTAAAGACAAAGGCAGTGGTTTTCTCATATGCAAAGGCTCAAGGAAAACATGGTCACTCGAGACTATTTCACAGAAAAAACTGCTTTATGACATCGCACAAGGTTGAGAGACTAGTAAGAAAGGAAGGATTCTGCAGTGGGGACTTTGTGATTTAAAATAACAAGTAAGATTTTCTCCGGAACTATGAGAAGAAATGCCAGACGGCTCTCACTGGGGAGCCCACAGAGAAGCCTCACCATGGCAATTCGTGACACAGGGTGAGAATGTGGAGGGGTGGATGTCTCTTGCTGTAATTCCCAGTCTAGAAAGATCAAGACATTAGGAATGATTAGTCCTCCTCATAAACTGTCATGTACATAAACTTATGGAATGACTGAAAATTCTCTACTTCAACTGGTTTACCACTAGATTCAAATAAGCCATCCCACTCCAAGGAAGTTACTCAAAGGAAATTAAATCAGCAAATCAGAGAGTTACCTGTACCCCCACAAGCTAAGATGTGAAAGCAACCCAGATGTTCCTTGACTGATGACTGGATAAAGACAATGTGGCATACATAGGATGGGATACAGCTGAGCCATAAGAAAGAATGAAATCTTGACTTTTGCAACAAAATAGATATAACTGGAGGTCACTAATAGTGAAATAAGCCAGTCCCCAAAAGACAAATATATTTTTCTGATTTGTGATAGTTAATAAAGAATACAATAAAACCCTCAATGTATAAAAAGGAAACTGGCATCTTATGATTTGATTATTGTTTATAGTCCTTATCTATATTCCTGTGGAACCATGTTGTAACTTTTCCTTGTTAATATGGTGGTTAGTGGTGCATTAAGCCTGTTACTATAGTAAACTGAAATTATGTTACTGCAAAGACCAAAATGAAAGGGGAAGAAAGATAGGAAGGAAAGAGGGGAGACTGAAGGAGGAAGGGAAGGAAGAATGGTTATCTTCTTAGAATTATATCTATGAAAAACATAAAATCTGTTTTCTTTATAGTAATAAAAATTAACAAGAAAATGTGACTATAACTTTAAAGCAAGATGGCTAGAGATGATATTTATTACACGATCCTAACTACTTCTAGGAAAAAAGAAATATGCCAAAATGCTTGATGGATTTGCACCCAATGATTGATTCTTCTTCTCTTCTTTTTCTTTTTTGCACCCCTTTCAATTTTCCATAATGGATATATAGGATTTTTAAAGAAAAGACATTTATGTAAAATAACTTAGTCAACAATAAAAGAAAGTTACAAATTCCTCCAGAACTTAAAGGCAAAGCTACACACCAGTACCACGTAGGAAATGGCCATTTAATTGTAGACATTTTGGATACTGTTGGATACTGTTTGGATACAGAGACAAAATTCACACCAACAATGCATTTTTAAGATTATAATATGGGGAAACAATATTGCTTTTGTTAAATATCATTTACAGCCCAAAAGAGAATCAAAAAATGACTAAAAAATCAATAATTTCCATAAAATAAAATGTAATATCCTTGCAAGAGGAAATTGGAATGCAACGATACACTGTTTCAAAATAACTCAGACTTTGGAGTTAATGTAGGGTATCCAAAATGAAAGGAAGGCACAAATGAGAAACAACTAATCATGCCCTCAAGAATAGTTTTAATAATTTTTGGCATGATTCTTAAAATACTCGAGATCTATAGAGCTGAACACATCCTTTGACGTTCTGTTTGTTGGAATTAATTATTAGAGAGAACCAGACACCATGCAAACTTTGGACAAATCAGCCTCATAAATATCATTCTTCTCTCCAGTCATTCTAGTAATGAGACAGCTAGAATATTCACAAGGAATCCATAAAACACCTATCCTGGCATCTATTGAATTTCCTCGTGTTGTTCTTTTATTTTGTTTCTCAATAAGAATGTTATATCACACATTTAAATCAAAAACAAATTTATTTGTCTTTGTTTCTTCTAAAAAAGATTTATATATTTATTTGAAAGTCAGAATTACAGATGGAAAAGGTAGAGACAGACACACACACATGCACACACACATACACTTTCTCACACAGAGAGGAGAAAGAGAGAGAAATCGATCTTCATTTGCTGATACACTCTCCAGATGGCTGTAACAGCCAGGACTAGGCCAGGCCAAAGTCAGGAGCCAGGAGCTTCTTTCAGGTCCCCCATATGGGTGCAAGGGTCCAAACACCTGGGCTAGTTCCACTGCTTTCCCAGGCAAATTAGCAGACAGTTGGATCAGAAGTGGAGCAGCTGGGACTTGAACTGGTCCCCATATGGGATGCTGGCAAGGCACATGGTGGCTTTACCTGCTATATCACAGCATTGTTCCCTCTATGTCTTTATTTTTATTTTTTAGAGATTTATTTACTTGAAAGGCAGAGTTATACAGAGGGAGGGAGGGAGGGAGAGAGAGAAAGATCTTCCATCTGCTGGTTCATTTCCCAAATGGCTACAACAGCTAGAGGTGGGCCAATCCAAAGCCAGGAACCAGGAGATTCTTCCAAGTCTCCCACATGGATGCATGGTCCCTGCTTTCCCAGGTACACTAGCAGGGAGCTGGATTGGAAGTGGAGCAGCCAGGCCTTGAACTAGTGCCCATGTGGGTTGCCGACACTGCAGGCAGTGGTTTTACCTACTACGCCACAGCACTGGCCCCTCACTATATGTCTTTAAATAATTTGTAAACTACTTCCATTTTTCTTGCAACTTTTAAAAATGCTGCTTCTAAAACCAAAGTTAAAGAATTTTGTGCTTTATTGTTCCCTACACAAATATTTTGGTAATGTACAAATTAAGAAGAAAAACATACAGAATTAATAAGTGAAGATTCTTTAAACGCATGATTAATTATCCTTAAAGGGCAAACTTATTAACATGTTTTCTTCCCTGGCATAAGAAGATTTTCCTAAAAATAGCTACGTCTTATCATTCAACTGGTTGGCTCGTTTTTCTCAGTGCTGTGGAAAGAGCCCTTGAAGAGTGAGAACCAGATACTTAATTCTCTCCCCAGTGAAGATGTTTAGATTTTGTTTGGTGTCTTTAAAGTTCGCTTTGTCTCCCCATCTGTTGGTCTTTCCTCAGATCCGGAGCACTTACACCCCACCCTTAGGACCGGCCCCTGAGCGGATCACCTGGGACATCTGGACTTGCTCAGCTTCCTCTGTCCCCACTTCCCTGTGCTCCAAAGCTTTGCTCACTTGTCGCCAGCTTCTGTGTCCAAAAGTGGCTCCTAACACATCTACTTTACTGCAAACAGGATTGAGTGCAGCAAGTGGAAGAGGTGGCAGAGCAGAGACACAGTTCCCCACACGTCAGAAAACTCTGTGGTGCGGGAGCAAATGGAGGAAGAGAACCCTGCAAAAGACCCCTGAAGACATCAGGCGGGGGCAGGCTGGTTAGAACCACACCTTGCAACCACATACCAGGAACGCTTGCTTCCTTCCAACAACTGCGTTCATGTTCACCACACCTCCTCCACAGTCTCCATGACAGCCACCACCTGGGTGCTCCCCACACTTGTCAGCAGGTTCTGGTGCCCAGCTACACGGAGGGCTTTTTCTCCTTCTTGCCCCAGTGCTCTGGGTTGCTTTTGAGCAACAGAGCCTCCTCTTTCCTGAATCCTTGTCCTCATTTGGTTTCTGTGCCCTTGAACTTTCCATCTTCGACACCTGGCTTACTACATTCTTTTATCTCCATTTTTCTCTGTCCTTTTCCCTCTAAGCATCATATTCTAGCCCACAATTGTTTTTCATTTTTCAAGTAACATCTGTGTATATTACAGTCAATTTTAAGATTCCCAACTGTGTATGTAACACTCTTGTTAAAGAACTAAATGGGTTTTCTTGTCACTAGAAGACATAAGCAGATAGACATAGGCATTGACTTAAATGCAATACAAACATAACATTTATGTTACAGGGCATAATATTTAAATGTTTCAGGTGCAATCATGCATACATTTAATTATTCTACAACAAGAATCTCTCACGGGGGCCAGTGCTGAGGCACAGTGCGTAAATTTGCCACCTGTGGCACTGGCATCTCATGTGGGCTCCAGTTTGAATCCAGGCTGTTCCACTTCCAATCCAGCTCCCTGCATATGTGCCTGGAAAAGCAGCAGAGGGTGGCCTAAATGCTTAGGCCCTTGCATAGACATGGGAGATCTGGAAGAAGCTCCTGGTTTCTTGTGTTGTGGTCATCTGTGGAGTGAACCAACACATGGACGCGCTCTCTCTCTCTCTCTCTCTCTCTCTCCATCTCTCCATCTCCTCCTCGCTCTCTCTGCCATTCTGCCTTCTGAACAGATAAATAAATCTTCAAACAAAAAAGAATCTGTCATAATATTCAGTGCCTTTTGAAAGAGTAAATCTTAAAAACAACAACAACAACAAAAAAATCTGCCATGGTATTCACTGTCAATATCCATTCGCTTTGTGAAATCATTTCAAAGCGATAACATTTACACAAGTTTCAGACACCAGAGCCTTGATATGTCCATTTTCCCCCAGAAATAAGATTTTCCCAAAAACTAAAAACACAATGTGCAGAGAAAAGAAATCCATAATAAAAAGGCTTCTAAGAACAATGTGTATCAATTCACCAGTCTGGATATCATATGTGCATTCATGTAAAATATGAAGATTGCTTATTATATAATAGCAAACACAGCTGACACTGAGAATGTACTTGAACTTCAATTTCAAAAGACTTATTGTGACAGCACCCCTTCAGCCTGCAAGGAATGGATGATGACCAAGTTGGTAGAAATTACAGTGAAATCAGAATGAGATGATGCAAGTTACTGCCCACAGTCACCCACAGCACAGGCACTAGAAACTGTCAAAAGCAAAGGCCCACATCTCCTTCCTTACATAATGAGTAAAGTAAATTATACTCTAAAACCAGGTCATAGTCTCTGTGAACGAGGTAAAGACAGCACACTCCCTCAAAGGAACATAAAATCACTGTCTCCCACATGATGGTATCTCTTCTCACCCCCCACGGCATCCATCTCATCACCTGCTCAACTGAAACGGCAATTATTTTACCTTACATACCCCAGGCTACCTGCATCTTGCTGAGACACAGACCCAGCTCTCATGACTTCTTTGTCAGTTTGTGTGTGGAGTGTGCTCTACAATGACAGCAGAACACTGCACATTAATGCTTCTGAGACTAAGCCTGCTTTGTAAGCATTTTTATAGGCACAGAGAAGTACTGTTTTTGAGAATTACTATCATGAAACTGGACAGAGACAACATGTATTTCATTCAGATGCTATTTATTTTAGCATTGCATGGAATGGTGAGAAGTTGATCTAAGAAAACCAAAGAGGAAGTATCATACCAAAGGCTAACTTTCATTCTCTTGCTTTGCAAAATGAAGAAGCAATCTTGATTTCATTAACATAAACTACAGAAGAAGAATTTAAGAGCAGTAGCAATTATGATCCTCACATAAAAGTATTCCATGGAGAGTGGAGTTACCAGAGTGGAGTCGTTACCAGAGCATGGGAAGGCTGGAGGGGCAGGGTGCAGAGGGGGAGGTACAGGTGCAACACTGCAGTGAGCTGGAAGGAGTGCATTCTTGTGGTCTATCACACCATAGCAGGGTGACTGCTGCTGCAAATGTTGTACTGGCTATTTCACAGTCACTAGATGCCAGGATTTCAATTGTTCCGAACACAGAGAAAAGATGAATGATTGAGGTGATGGATAGGCTAATCTCCCTCATTTGATTACTGCACATTGTATTTGCATACAAAATATCACACCGTACTCCAGGAAATATGCACAAATACTACATGTCAATTAAAAATAATAAAAACGTGAAAAATAATTAGTTCAACTATAAGAAGCATGTCATCCAATGATAGGCAAACATGACAATGAAGCTTAAGATACCATGTAATATCACAACCATACAGTCAGCAAGATGCAATGTCTGTTCCCTGACAGCTTCCGGTCTGTCTTTAACTCTGATGGGGTGCATACACTGGCCACAGGTACCACCTGCTGCTTGTTTACTCCTTGGCTGTGTCCTGCTTCCCTTGCACCCCTGGTCCTCTGGATTTTTCTCTCTGTCTCCTCTCTACCTTCTGCATATCACAGTGCTACCTACCTGCCCCTTTGTGCCTGATTGATTTTACTCCGACAATCACTCTTGCTAGTCTCCAGCCCTCACCACTGTTATCTCCTGGGCCTCTCTCCATCTCCAATGGGAAAGCCTATCACATCAACCACAGTCTCGCTTCAGAACCTGGGGTCATCTCATCTCGGGCACCTCCTGTGCTTCCCTGTGCTCTATGGACAATCACTTGTGCATCCAAGTCAGAGCTGGCTGGGGAGAGGCTCCCCCTGTGTCCTTCCTCCCCTTCCCCTTAACTCCCTGTTCTCCATCACCCACTGCCTCTACTGTGCATTGTCATGCCTTGAAGGTGTGGTATCCTCACTCACACTCCAGTTCATCCTGCACACTGGGAATGAACTTGCTTGTTAGAACAAAGGTTTCCATCATCGCACACCTGCCATGCTGGCTGAAACTGCTCGCAGGATGCTCTCACCTCTGGTTTTCTAGGGGTTCACCCACTCTGCCCCATCTTTTTTTAAGATTTATTTATTTATTTGAAAGTCGGAGATATACAGAGAGAGGAGAGGCAGAGAGAGAGAGAGAGAGAAAGAGAGAGAGAGAACGAGAGAGAACGAGAGAGAACGAGAGAGAACGAGAGAGGGAGAGGGAGAGGGAGAGAGAGAGAGGTCTTCCATCCACTGCTTCACTCCCCAATTGGCTGCAATGGCCTGAGCTGTGCTGATCTGAAGCCAGGAGCCAGGAGCCCTTTCTGGGTCTCTCACGTAGATGCAGGGGCCCAAGCACTTGGGTCATCTTCCACTGCTTTCCCAGGCCATAGCAGAGAGCTGGATTGGAAGTGGAATAGCCAGGACTGAAACCAGCACTCACATGGGATGCCAGCACTGCAGGCCAGGGCTTTATGCTACTGTGCCACAGCGCCAGCCCCATGAATGCTGCATTTCTAAGATGAATCTTTAACTTGCTATCTATTGTCCTTCCCAGATGTTTAGAGAAAATTGCTTTTGTGCAGTTACAGGTCTATTAATGAATAAATATGATAATTGGAAGGGATTTTAAAGAATATCTGCCTCAAGTAGAAATGTTGTTAATGCTGACAGAACCTCCGAGATATTTACTAAATTTGCACTCATTACATTCTTGTTAGACATAAAGAATAAAATTCATTCAATCACAAAGAATAGATGGTGTTTATTTAAATTGTATGTTGTCATATAAAATCTATTGTAGTATCAGGAAATAATTTTATGTTAAATTCTGTATTGTAAGTTGAGAGAAACTCAATTAAGTTCCTATACACAGCATATTGTAAATGATTAAAAAATTCAATTTAATAAATTTTTCCTATCTCTGTAGCATTGGCATACATTTGAATTGTTTTTAAAATCTCAACTATACAGAATATTTCCCAAGAGTAGTTCCACCCCACCCCCCATAGATGTTTGCAATGTTTAACTAAATTGCATTCACTTTTTTCCCTCTCAGTTCTCTATTTTAAAATTACTACTCTAATTGCAAAGTGAAATTCTGCAAAGTGCTGAACAGTCTGAAAAATGGCTCCAATATGATTTATTTTAACTTTTTTTTGCTTCATCTTACATACAATATTACATGTGGCACTATTTTGAAAACAATTTCTACTAAGTGAGAGCTTTTTATTGGCAGTCATAAGTAAGAACTGGGAGAGGAAAATTCTCAAGCATATATTTGACCAAATATATCAAGGAATGCATTTCAAGGGTAAGCCATATATGTATGAAAAAATATTTATGTGTAGAGTATGCATGCACACACACATATAAATGTACACACACATATACATGTATACACACATATATAGTATATACACATATATGCACACACATATATGTATATACACACATATGCATATACACATATATGTACACATATATGTATACACATATATGTATATACACATATATGTATACACACATACACACATATATGTATACACACATATATGTATACACAGCCATATATGTATACACATATATGTACACACATATGTATACACACATATATATGTATACACACATACACATATATGTATACACATATATATGTACATACAAATATATGTATACACACATACAGACATATATGTATATACACATATATACACACATATGTATACACACATACAGACATATATGTATATACACATATATGTATACACACATACACATAGTATATACACATATATGTACACACATATATGTATACACACATACACATAGTATATACACATGTATGTACACACACATATATGTATACACACATACACACATATATAGTATATACACATATATGTATACACACATATATGTATACACATACACACATATATGTATATACACACATATATGTATACACAGACATATATGTATACACATACATGTATACACATATATGTACACACATATATATGTATACACATATATGTATATACACACATATGTACACACACATATGTACACACACACACACTCACACACTTTCCATTCCATGAGTGAGTGGAATTTAGATTTTGCACGCACTACTTTACAGGTAAGAAGACAGTCATTGTTTTCTTTTAATGACAGGTGAATTTATAGAATACTCTGAGAACTTGGTTTTCTGGAGCCAGCATCGCCCTGAACACCTGAGTGCATTATCCCAGGGGATGCGGGAAAGAATGGGAAGCCATCCCTACCTCAGGGGATTCCAGGACACAAGAGTTGGGACCCTGACTGCAGGCAGGGGTCAGCTCCTGGCCTCCAGGATCCATCGTAAGTCACAATTCCTGCCAGCTCATTAATTTTTTATGACTTCAGGTACAAAAGGTAGTCATTTTTTATAAAAGAGAAAACACTTTATTCACATCTGTAATATATTACCACAACTGAAGAACTTCTAGATATTTCTACAATGTCCCCTTTCTTAACTAGAAATTAAAATCTAAAGTCCTGGGAAAGCACATTGAAAGACAAAAAGATAAAGTGATGTCTAAGATTTGAGTTTTCATCCATTTTCATGTGACAAACAACATAGTAAAAGGTCCTTGAAAATCTGGCATTAAGGTTCTAATGAGATGGTAACGTAGCTTTAAAGTCACGTCCAGAATCTTCAACTGCTATTATCCATAACCTCAATAATGACAGGAAAAGGGCTCTCCACAGAGAAGAAACTGAAAGGACATCGTATGTTTAAAATGTCCAGGATGCCTTTAATCTGTAAGATACACAAGGACCTGAGTTACACCGTGCAGCAAGCGAGTGCAAAAATTATGTATTTAGAATATATAATAAAGGGAACTTGAAAAAGTTCATGGAAGAGGCACATTGCCTTTTAACTCCATTGTTTCAAGAGTGTTGTAAGTAACCCCATATAGTACACAACAACATAATTAAATAACACTTGTATCTATCTACTTACTTATCTATTACATATGGACTTATCTATCACGATTGCATATATAATCACATTTGAAATTGAAGCTGGGGGTGTGCCAGTGGGTCTGTGAATGGTGAAACGAACACCTGTAAGAGCTATGTGAGTGTGAGCACGTGTAGACACACCTATGCACTTACACAACCTCACAGTGGCTCTCAGACCATGATGTCTGTAAGGAGTGTGCTGACATTGCACTTGTGCAATGAGCATCAACACTGCGACAACTCCCAGGAAGTCTGTCTTGCAGAAATTCAAGGACTAGATCCCTACTAACGTGCATGGAAAAGCAGCAGATGATCGCCCAAAAACCTGAGTCCCTGCCAACCACATGGGAGATCTGAATGCAGTTCCAGGCTCCTGGCTTCAGACTGGCCCAACCCTGCCATTACAACCATTTGGGGAGGGGCCGGCACTGTGGCACAGTAGGTTAATGCTCTGGCCTGAAGCACCAGCATCCCATATGGGTGCCAGCTCGAGACCTGGCTACTCCACTTCCCATCCAGCTCTCTGCTGTGGCCTGGGAAAGCAGTGGAGGTTGGCCCAGGTCCTTGGGTTCCTGCACCCACGTGGGAGACCCAGAAGAAGCTTCTGGCTCCTGGCTTTGGATCAGCGCAGCTCTGGCCACTGCGGCCATCTGGGGAGTGAACCATCAGATGGAAGACTTTTCTTTCTGCCTCTCCTCTTTGCGTAACTCTGACTTTGAAATAAATAAATAAATATTAAAAAAAAAACAACAACCATTTGAGGAGTGGACCAGTGACTGGAAGATGGATCCCTCTCCTCCATCCTTCACCTTCTGTATCTGTCTCCTCCTCCCTCTCTGTAACTACGTCTTTCAAATAGATAAATAAGTCTAATATAAGTAAACAAATCTGTGGGCTCTCTTCCCACTTCTCCACCATGTGGCAACACTGCCAGGGAGTCCTCATGAGAACAGTGCCATGCTGTGTGGCCCCATCAGCCACCAGAATCATGAACCAAACCTCCTTACTTTATGGGTTACCCAGCCTTGAGAATTTGTGATGTCAGCACAAACCAGACTAGGGAAAATTCTTACAAATATTTAAAAACTCACTTAATACCTGTTTTATTTTACTTTCAGAGTAAAATTAATTATAAGCCTTAAAGAGAAAAGTAAGAATGTTTAGCGTCTAAGCATTTGGACTCTGGATGCTACAAATGGAATATCACGTACGTCATAGTCAGGGTGTTCAGACATAGTGCTGAGCTTCACATTTGCTTCAGGTGAAACAACTACTCACAGCCGCTTCAAGAACCTGATGTTATCTAAGTTTTCTTACACGTCTTTCAGTACAGTAATCCTTAATCTCAAAGATAAGATGTACGGGCCAGCACTGTGGTGCAGCACCTTAAACCACGACCTGCAGTGCCGGCGTCCCGTAGTGGCAATGGTTTGAGTTCTGGTTGCTCTACCTACAATCCAGCCTACTGCTAATGCTCCTGCGAAAGCAACAGAAGATGGACCACCTGCGTAGGCCCCTGCACCCACGTGCGAGATCCAGAAGAAGCTCCTGGCTCTTGGCATTGGCCTGGCACAGCCCTGGCCATTGTAGCCTTTTGGGGGAGGGGTGAACTAATGAATGGAAGATCTCTCTCTTTGTCTCCCCTTCTCTCTCTCTGTAACTTACCTTTCAAATAAATAAATAAATAAATCTTTAAAAAATTAAGAGTTAAAATTGAATCTGGGTCTCTGACTCTATATCCACTGTAGCTACTAGTGCAGTCACACTGATAAATTCTTTCTGAACATACAGAGGAGTCTCCTTTTTGGCATTCCTCACAGCAGAGGATGGATACCTGTGACTGAGTGTGACTGTGACCACAATTTCCCTTTTAATATGGATCCAAATACGACTGAAAGACTCTCCTGTGGAGTGTATAAAAGAAATCCCATGACTAGTAACGTATTCCTTAACTGTTTTTGCTCAACTGAAATCATTTTGTTCTGCCATTTCCTGGAATTGCATTTTCACTCACAGACTCTGGGAGGTGAGAGAGACCTTCAGATTAGAGTTGAGCTCGCTTCCCCTCTAGACGCAGAACCTGGCCCAGATCTCACAGGGCAGATGTCTGGGGTCAGAGAGGCAGTGTGACACTCTAACACTCATACGCGCATGTGCTCAGAACACACAGCTGCCAAGGGCAAATCCTCGGCTGTGTTCCATGAGGTTTTAACGTGAGCTGTTATTCTATGTCACTCACAACTGATGCCATTCAATACAGAACAAGTTCCTTGAAAAGCACAGCGTGTATTCATGAAGCACCTGGGAAGATAGCAAACGATGTAGCCTAGCCTCTGGACCCTGGCCCAGTGCCTCGGTCCCACGTCAAACAGAACTCTATCTGAAGCTTCCTGAATGACCCCACCACACACCAGAAAGTGAAAGTGGGGTACCCTGAGTCCTCAGGCCCACGCTGAGCAGGACCCTGCAGTCCGCCTGAGATCCATCCGGTGGAAACCATCCAGGAAGTGGGCAAGATAGCATCGCTGCATGCTGAGGGCCCTTGGAGCTCTCAGGGACTTTTAAAGCAGTGAACCAGGTTAAAAAGGAATTAGCATTTCCACTGAGAAGGGCAGCATTTCCAAAGCATTCTGGGAAGCAGGATAAGGATCATGATTCTTCGGGGGATTTAATTTCAAGGTAATCATAGTAATATCCCAGGCATCGAGTTCACAAAAATTTACAAGCTGAGCTTTATTATAACTGACAGCAGGACATGGAGAGCCATCCCCTGAGATAAGAAATGTGGGATCACGCCATTGATTGTCCTCTGAAAATACTAAGGGAGCGGCTGGCAGTCTTGACAGTTCAAGAAGCAGAGGGATAAGCCTGTCACTGGGGCGCCGTCTTACTGTCAAAGCCTCTCTCCTGACATTGCATCAATCTCCTCGAAACACCAATCAATGGAGTTAAGTGCTGCTGTATCAGCTCTGCCTCCCATGACCCATTCCGATTTGAACATCTATAGATGGGGAGCACTTCCAGAGTATGTGTTTCCATTTTTTATTTTTAAGATTTATTTATCTATTTGAAAGTGAAAGTCACAGCAGAGGGGGAGGGGAAGAGCAAGTGAGAGATCTTTCATCCACTGGTCCTCTCCACAAATGGCCATAATGGCCAGGTCGAAGGCAGGGGCCAGAAACTTCTTCCAGGTCTTCCATGTGGGTGGCAAGGGCTAAAGCATTGGACCATTTTCCTCCACTTTTCTCAGGCCACGGGCAGGGAGCTGGATTGGAAGTGGAGCAGCTGGGATATGAGCTGACGCTCATCTGGGACACCAGTGTTGCACCCACCACCCCACAACTCTGGTACCAAGAGCAGGTGTTCCTAATAGAAGCCTGGCTGCTTCCCACCAAGCTGACCCAGGGCTGAAACCACAGTGCCCACATCACTAGAGCCTCCCTTAGGAAGGGTCCTAACCCTGATGTCCACACTACACCAACCTGGCACCTAGCACTCTCTCGAGTCATCTCACATGCACCTCTCCAGACTCACAGCCATTCCTTATCTGTGCATCTGTGGCAGCACTCAGCCATCTCTAGCACAGGCACACAAGTCGTGGTGCTTCAGTAACTCACCCAGACAGCTAGGGACCTTGGCTTCCTGAGCTGCAGAGAGCTACAAGATGCTGAGTTGCCAGTTCCCATTCCCACACACCTCTGTTCTCGCTTTGCAAATGGACAGTGGCCTGTAGGTGTTTAACGTATGTGCATATATAGTGCCTGTATACAGCACTTCTGGCAATCCAAAGAACAGACAGCTTTCAACCCTGTAAAATTTTCTATGGATTACAATTTGCAATTAAATACAAGGCCATCACATCAAAGGGAAAGAGAAAAGGCATATTCTTTCACAGAGGGAAAATGTCTAAGGCATAATTTTTGAGGACTGGATTTTTTAAACCCCTTGTGTTTGAGTCAAGAGAAAGAGGTGTGCTCTCTGTGATGCCCTGTCTAGTTCTCATTTTAAGTGGCCACTGTTGCTGTGCAGTTTGGACACAGCAGATCAATGACGAGAAGCCAGTGCCTCTGTAGAATTCTCGACACAGCCTCATTCATAAAACACTCAAACCAAGCTCCACGAAGGGTGACAGTCCCCATGGGCCACCAATGAATCACCGTGCTGTGTGTATCAGAGGCAGTGTAGTACTGCAGGTAACTGAGCCGAGTTCTCCTCAGATACCTTCCCCGTTGGTGTTCTATATTCTGCCCTGATGCAGGCATTATGAGCGTCCCTTGTGAGCTTCCACCTGAAGGATGCCAGCTGCTGTCTCCAGACAGTAAAGGGACTTCAGAGCACACAGCAGTTCCAGGTATCCTCACCCCGAAAGATTGACAAAGAAAAAATTGAAGGCAGGCTGGCGCCGTGGCTCAACAGGCTAATCCTCTGCCTTGCAGCGCCGGCACACCGGGTTCTAGTCCAGGTCGGGGCGCCGGATTCTGTCCTGGTTGCCCCTCTTCCAGGCCAGCCCTCTGCTGTGGCGCGGGAGTGCAGTGGAGGATGGCCCAAGTGCTTGGGCCCTGCACCCCATGGGAGACCAGGAAAAAGCACCTAGCACCTGGCTCCTGCCATCGGATGAGCGTGGTGCACCGGCCGCAGCACGCCGTCCGTGACAGCCATTGGAGGGTGAACCAACGGCAAAGGAAGACCTTTCTCTCTGTCTCTCTCTCACTGTCCACTCTGCCTGTCAAAAAAATAATAATAAAAAAAAAATTGAAGGCAAACCATTCTGGCCCTGAGTAGCAACTCATCGGCTTGACTTGACCTCGTCAAGCTGACCTGAAGATTAGTAGCCCTTTTCTATGGCTCTTGAATTCTGTTCTGCTCCCTGGTGATGAGGCCCCAGACCACGCCCACAGAGAGCTCTGCTGGACCCAGAGGCGGGGCCTTGCTCAGCTGCTGCTTTGTGACCCCAGCCCCATCTCATGGAAAATGCACTGGACATGGTGCAAGTCTGTGCTCTGTGCTGAGGGGGGCTGAGGCAGAGAAACTCCAGAGCAAGCCAGGCACAGAGAGACAAACACTCTTGCATGAGCTCACAGAAGTAGAGAATGGTGGAGACGTTGGTCCAGGAGCACCAAGCTTCAGACAGAGACCTATTGCACAGCAGGGGCCATAACTAGCCACAATGTAGTGAATGTTTAAAGAGCTAAGAGAGTTTGTTACAAATGTTTTTGCAACAGAAAATGATAGGTATGTGAGGTGCTAAATATATGCATCACCATGATTAAATCAGTCTATATATAGATACACAGACTTCACACTGTGCCCCATAAATATGGATAATTATCTGTCAAGTACAGATAAAACACCTTTTTCCCCAAGAACTAGCTTGAAAGCCAACACTACCCCTGATAACTATGTCTTCCTAAGTCAGTCACTGAATCTTTCTTGGACTCAGTTTCCTGGAGGAAAGTGCACATGACAGGGCCTTGGCAACCAGCACCAGTTGTCTACGTGATAAATGGCGTCTACTCCCCTTGGCTTCCTTATCCACCTGATCCCCAGCTGTCCTTGGAGCATCACTGTGCTAAAGATCCAAGCCCAGCGTCTCTCTCATCTGAAGGCATCTCTGTCGGGGACATGCGACTGGAAGTCAGTGCCAGAGGCTTCTAGAAGGCCCAGTGAGGTGGGACTCCATCCCTCTTCCTTCCCCTTCAGAGTAGGAATAGTGTCGCTGACCGGTAAGTAGGTCTCGTGTGCAAGTCAGGTGAGAGCCACACTACAGGGAGAGCGAGAAAATGCCAGAAAGGCTTCAGACTCCACGGGAAGCTCAACTGTGGGCTGTCCCTCACCATGGTTTTCCATCTTGTGGATATGTGAAGCCCTGTGCTTGTACAACCACTATTTCCTGTTTTCCTTTACTCATGGCCAAATATTGTTCCTGACTGGTATAGGGGCAATGTGAAATCTTAAGGGGAAATTTCATATAAAATACCAGACATGACATTATATTTTAAAGGGTACTCATGCCCTTTCAAAAAGCCAATCTGAAAATCTGCATGCCATAAGATTTCATTTACGTAACCGTCTTGAAATGACACAATTACAGAGGTGGGAAACAGATGAGTGGCCACGGAGGATGAGCCCCCATCAGGCGGGGTGTTGCTGGTGCTGTAAGTGACTCCTGGAGAGGGTCGTCGTGGTGGCAGCAGGACTGCGTCTCAAGTATGTTTGCAGAATTGCTGTGTGTGATAAAATTGTGCAGAGCTAAGCGCACACACGTAAGTACATGGAAGCACAGATGACAGTGAGCAAGCTCTGAGGGCCCTGCCCTGCCAGTCCCTGGCATTGAGGCTGCCCAGCAAGTCTGTGGATCACGACCACTGTGCCAGGAGGGGAGGGGTAACAGAGGACTGCTCTATAGCATCTCTCCACCATATTCTAACAACAGCTGGTGTGCATGGATGGCCTGGACAAACAGATGCATTCAGCAGAGGACCCTCTCCCTCTGCGCCACTGACGTTCTGGGCAGCGTCACTCCCTACCGCCAGGGGTTGTGCCTTGCCTCACAGGATGCACAGCCTCCACCCACTAGAGGCCTTTGGCTCTCCTGACCTGGTGTGCAGCAACCAAGACGTCTCTGGACATTGCCTGATCTTCCTGCAGAGGCAAGTCACTTCCTCTGCTGGAGAAGTACTGAGATTCTGTCATTAGAATGATGACACATGATTCTGAATTTCATACACAGAGTAATCCAGAATGCGTTTCCATGCCTAAGTCCCATGACACAGTCATAAACATTCAAATAGATGTTACAGGAAAAGAAGCGCATCCATGTGTGTTGAGCAGCCGAGTGCTCCTGTGCCACTGAGGTGTTTTGCTAAGGCTTGGGGACAGAATACTTCTCTTTCCACGGAAACCAGATAAAAGGTGAGAATCAATAAGAGCAGACACAATGTCTAAGAGCAGCTGACTGTGGAGCTCATGGAGATATGGTGGTTCTGCCCCCAAATCCAGCGAGGCCCCCTCCACCATTCTTCTCAACTCTCAGACCCGCAGATGAATATAGTGCATATTCCATTCCCATGAACATGATCAGGCAGTGTTTAGGCTCCAGAACTGTATACAATGTACATTCTGAATTTCAAAATAGAAATTTACATAAATTGGTGAGTTAAACTTTGATCTCTTTCTTGATTTCTAGGACAGGACAGGTGCCCCTGAAACACAGAGCCCATTGTGGCTTGGAAAGCCTGAGGGACTGCAATAGAGGAGGTGAAGTGATCAAGACTCCTTCTTCCCCCAAGCTGAAACTTGATAGACAGAAAACACCTGGACAAAATTATTTCTTGAAATAGTTCTCTATTTAAACACAAGGGTGCCAACTAAAGTTTTAATATTATGTATGTATTATAAATGTGCATTCGATTTGCATTTATCTAGAAAGTATGATAAATAATATAATTGCACATCAGAGAAAAGTATGACAACTAATATGTACTCACATTGACACGTCTTCAAGAGCCCCAAAGATTATCACTCCCAAAACAGCTTTTGGATGAGCCTCATTTTAGTAAGAGCTTTAACCTAGACTCTTCCAGTCGGATACATTGATTTCCTTGAAAACTAGACTTATCATTATTTCATTAAAATATTAAATTATGTATTTATGATGATATAGAAGATATTGATTCAAACGTTCTCATTTGAATCAGACTTCCAAAGTCCACAGAGTATTATTAAATGCAGAGAGCCACCAGCTCACATCCCAGTGCATTTCTTTTCCACGGTTTTTGTACTAATTATAGAAATGCAAAATGAGCAGTTTTCAAGTTGCATGTGACCTAACCACCTAAAGGGCCATCCAACTATACCAAATTAATTCAAGAAAGAATTAAGGTAACTGACTCTTTTTACTGTAGGAGTTAGGAGAGCAGTAACCGGTAAATCCCACATGGATTTCTTTGTACATTTTACCTTTTTTTGAAGCACAGAGAGAGAGACAGAGACAGAGAGACAAATAGAGGTATTTCAAAGTCACTGATTCACTCTACAACAGACCATAACAGCAGGGACTCTGCCATGCCAACGCCAGGGCCCTGGAATACAATCTTGTTCTCCCAGTTAGGTGGCAGGGAGCCAAGCACGTAAGCCATTGCCGTTGTGTCCAGGGTGTGCATTAGCAGGAAGCTGGGATTGAACCTAGGCAGTAAGAGTTGTCAAGTCAGTCATCCCAAACAGCGTCTTATCTGCTGTGCCACATGCATGCCCCCATATGAATTCTTTTAAAATATAATCATAGCTTTGGGTTAGAGGAAGACACAGCACTATGTGATCCGGGCTCCAATTGTACAAATGCAGAATTCCCAAGTCAGCATGTGTAACCTTGTTTTCTAAGACCTCCTGCTGTCACAGGAGCAGTAGAGGAATGTATAGCTCATGACTCGCTTCATGACTGGTCAAAAGTACAGCCTGTGTTTTGGGGGAAAATCCAGCTCCTTGGAGGAGCTCCTTAACCCACACATCCTCACTGACACACCTGGGGAGCTATATTTGCTATTGTTGTGTGCGCACAAAACTAAAATTCAGCCTGCAATATGCACCCAGACATTTTCTTTCCTCTGCTAAGCCATCCTCTCCTTGCATTTTCCCACTCTCAGTATTCTGTGATCATAGATTTCCACAGACAGTAAATTGACAGTGGTAAGCAGGAAATCAGAGAAAATTGCTCATGGAAAATCACTGTGCCTTATCACCACAAAAAGGACACTTGTTGGCACACATATACTTGAATTATAAAATACTGCATTGTTCTCAATGCCACTGGCTCTTCAAATCCATGAGTTCTACATCTGTGGATGAAATCGACTGATATTTGGCCCATAAGGCTAGAGTCTGTACTGAAGATAAACAGATTTTCCTATATCATACTTGTCTAAACAATACACTACAGCAGTTACTTAATAGCATGACATTGTATTATGCATTATAAGTAATCCAGAGATGATTTAAAGTATTTGGGAGTAAGTATGTACATTATATGCAAATATTACACCACTGCAGGTAATGGATGCAAGCATTTGGGATTTTAGCATCAAAAACTTCTAGGCAATTGGATCCTAGAATCAATCTCCCATGGCTAGTAAGGAATCACTGTAATCACCCTCAGTCAAATCAATCCATCAAGTTAATCCATCACTATCATACAGATACAGACACAACCACAATGGTGAGGACTACAAACACCTCAATACACGATTACTATCTCATTGATGTTTGATGCTGTTGAAGCACACAGCACACTGCCTTATGTTTAATCAATGGTACTTATCTACAAACTGTGGTACAGCATGTATCCTTTCAAAGTACTTTCATGAAGGCTCTTACTCAAACTATCTCCTTTTAAACCTAGCACAGAACTCACAAGTTAACTCATATAAGCTTTGGTGGCAGAGACTTTTATAATTCTTCAGAATAAACAATTGGTAATTTTTCCACTGTAACTTTACATAAACATCTTGTTATGGATGATAGATTAAGCATGGACTGAGTCCACAGATAGAAAATTTAGGGATTAAGTTATTTGCCTGAAATTCTGGAGAAATGAAGACTTAAAACCAGATATCTGCAGCCTTATAGTTTCTTTTTAAGAAACTGATTAGAACAGGGGCAGTCATTGTGATGCAGCAGGTTAGGCTGCCACCCATCTCATACCAGAGTCCCTGAGAGAGACTGACAAGAGGTGTGCCTCTCACATTTACGTCTATGATATAACGTTGCCAATGAAGAGCACACCACTGCCCAGCAGACCCCTTCAGCTCCTTGCTCCCTCACAACAGAGGCCTTGTCCTTGTGGACAGCACCTGCTGCTCTTCCGCGACCCCCGGGAACCACCAGAGCACGCTGCTGCCAAGAGTTTGACTATTTTAATCCTCGTAGAAGTGGAATCATGCGGAATCTGTCCCGTGCCCAGCTGCTGTCTCTTAGCACCATGTGACTGAACAACATGGCTCACCATCATAAGGGTGTTCCAGAGCTTGTGGACAAATGAAACTGATTCTGGTACAAAACAACAGTGTCCTCATGCAGCTGACAGGTACTTGTCCTGTAGTTACATCACATTCAGATGTCTTGGGCCTATTAGTACTGCACAGAAAACCATGCTCATTTGCCTCAGCAGATGGACACACAGAACCCCAGGTTTGTTTTTTGCACAGGGATGCATCAATGCAAATCCTAAAGAGCTGAGTTATTAAGTATATATGTATGTGTGTGTGTGTGTGTGTGTGTGTGTGTGTGTGAAATTCCCTTCATTTTTACCTGCGTTCTCTCATTGCAGCCTATTAAAAATGGCAGCTTTGGGTTTCACTTAACGTGAGCAGCTGAGGGAGGCTGTTGGGATTTCACCGGGCTGAGTCTGCTAGGAGTCACTCTAGGAGAAGCAAGGGCTCCCTCACAGGACAGCTGCACTGCAGGAGAGTGAAGTCAGCCAAGGGCTCCTCTGATGAATGGGGGCTGCATTATTTGCCCTGGAGGGTTCCTTTCACGATCAGTAAGAATGTGAAGTCTGAGCATGGCTCCCACTAGAAACTCAATGAATGGCGATTTTCATCATCTTCATGGTTGGAACAAAATCCGTAATGTGCAAGTGTGAACTGCCACTCCCATCTAGTGGCAGTGGTTGGAAGTGTAGTCACAGAGCAACAAGAGACCTGCTTGCCCTCACCAAAGCCTTCCATTCCCAAATTCCACGTGAAACCTGAGCCCAACATCCCAGCGCAGCATCTGCAGCATCCGCTGTATCAGGAGGGTGAACCCCTGTCCTTCAGCATCTGGAACGGTGCCAGGCGTGCACCATTCTTGGGAGAGTGGAGCGGCCGGTATTTCAATTACTGCTCCTGGTCTGTGGCTCAGAAGAGAAACCCCGGCTGAGAAAATGAAACCTAACCTATGTGGAACCTTCACATACAGCACTGAGGAAGAATTCAAACTCTTTCCTATGTGACTTAGAGTCCCAGTGTCTGTCTTATATTGCTGTGTTCGTCAATGTAGTTGGTTCACACATCACAAGGTGTCACACAGCAAAAACAAACTACAACTGCTGCATTCCTGAAATTGACTATGTATAATTGGGTACATCAAAAAGTTCACAGAAAAAGAAAATTAAAATAGCTTTACTTTGGTGCAAAATTTTTAAAAATCTACACATACAAGGAGTTTTCAAAAAGTTCACTGAGGCTGGTGCCATGGCTGCCATGGCTCACATGGCTAATCCTCCACCTGAGGTGCCGGCATCCCATATGGGCGCCGGGTTCTAGTCCCAGTTGCTCCTCTTCCAGTCCAGCTCTCTGCTGTGGCCCGGGAGGGCAGTGGACGATGGCCTAGGTGCTTGGGCCCTGCACCCGCATGGGAGACAAGGAAGAAGCACCTAGCTCCTGGCTTCAGATCTGTGCAGTGCCGGCTGTGGCAGCCATTTGGGGAGTGAACCAACAGAAGGAAGACCTTTCTCTCTGTCTCTCTCTCACTGTCTGTAACTCTACCTGTCCAATAAATTAAAAAAGAAGAAAGAAACAGAAAGTTCACTGAAATGCCTACTATGAAAAATCTATGCATAGATTTCAAGTTTTGGTATCAAAATAAATTTACCTTTCAATTCTATTTTCATGAACTTTTTGAAGCACGTGTTAAATATCACATAAATCAAAATGTTTAAAATGATTCCTCAGGAATCCAACACAATGTTTCATCAATGCTTAGACAAATCCCACTTTTTAAAGGAATATATTCACTTTTTTTAAAGAATATCACTAATATGTACATATTTGCCTTAGCACTACCATTCTGATGATAGAATGTTGTAAATTACATTTCCTTTATTTGAACTTATGCAGCATCATTTATTTCAGGCAAATTCCAGACTGATTTGAAATATTTTATATTTGCACAAATTGTATGTTGTTTCACACATCAAGAATAAAGAAAAATTTAAATGACTTAATTGTAGCTGGAAATTTAGGACAAGAAATAAAGAACACTTAACCAATTAGAGACGTCTCATCCATTAGCACTTGGCATAAACTTGGTCAGATATTATAGATTCAATAAATGCTGTTTAATTAATTCAGCAGCCTCTTCTTCCATATTTCATTGCTGATGTTCCTTTCATTTTTCTTGGGTAGAGAATAATGAGTACTTCTTCCATTAAAGCTGTTTACTCGCTAAGGGCAATGATTAATTTTTCCATTTATCACCTTCCAGTTAAAGGAAAGGAACTGAGCTTCTGTATGACTCTGGGATGAGCCTTTATGCCACGTGTGTGTAAGCCAGTGGTCAATGGCCCCATCACACCAATACAGGATAAAAGCTGAGTGTTTTGAGTGTCTGTACCAACACTTGAAGAATTGCAAGAACACACGATGTTCTAGATTTACAATGCCCCTTAACAATTAGCAACTGGCATCACCAGAGTCTACCTCCCACTTGCACATCGGGACTACCCATGGGGGCCCAGTGGGTAGGGCTCACCTGGGATGTGCATAAGTACCCAAGCTTGCCCCAGCTGCTTCCCATCTTGTGTGGTCAGCCTGCCCATGTCCTTTGCTTTCTTTCCACCACTACCATGTGCAATTCCTCAGCAGTACTGCAGCTCCACACTGTTGCTACAAACAAGCCCACGTCTCTCCATCGACACGAGGCACCTGGTTGAAATCAGCATTGCCTCTGACATAGAGAGAGAACAGCTTTGGTAATTATCTTCCATCTCCCCCTTGGCCTCACCTGCAAGCCACTCTGCATACAGCAGCCCCTTGTTAAGGCTGTGGCCTAAAACTATTACAGTAGCTTCTCCATGAAATCAGGACACAACCCAGACACTGTAGTGTTGTCTGGAAGAAGTCCAGAAGCTACCCCCTTCTCCCATCCATGAATCACCTCTCCTACAATCTCATGCCCCAATCTGTCATTCTACACCACAGACAACACACCAAACAACAGTGATGAGAGGTATCCTCCTTCACATGCCAGAGGGCCTTCGCATTGCTCTGGTCTCCAACTGGAATGACTTTTGAAGTAACTGCCTCCTGTTTGTGATGAGCCCTGAGGTCCTTAGATGGCAGGGTGTCTGTCTCTGCCCCTCACATCTTCTGCACAGCACTTTAAAGCTCTATGCAAAGGGTGTCTATTATTTGTTTTCCAATTTATGTCTTCATCCACTAGACAGTATGTTGTGAAAATGGTGATCATGCATGTGTTGAAATCCACAACACCAGTGCCTAAAACAGTGAACAGTGCTGGGCATATTTGAATAAAGCCACACATCAACATGGCACACCCACAGACACTTTCATTGCACACAGGAAAGGAAAACTGTGATTCAGAGGTTCTAGAACTTGGTGCACCAAGATTCAAGTCCCTCGATCACCCTTTTTATCAACCTATTAGGTGATGTTACCACATACTAAGCAAGAAATAAAATTTGAGATAATCACTTTGAAAGTTAAAAATAGAATGTGCCAGCAATGTAACTTAATGGTTAAGTTTCCAGTTAAGACGTCAAAGTCCCACAGTGGAGTGCCTAGGCTGGATACCTGGACTGGCTCTTGACTCAAGTTCACTGGTAACACAGATCCAGGGAGACAGAGGGGCTGCCTCAAGTAGTTGGGTCTTTGCCACTCATGTGAGACATGTGGATTGAAAGCCCAGATCCTGCCTTCTGCCCTGGCCACACCCCAGCTGTTGTAAGCAGTGGGGAAGTACACTAGTTGACCACATTCTAGCACTTTCTGTCTCTTACTCTTGCTCTCTCTGCCCGTGTCTCTGCCTCTCAAACAAATAACTTTAAAAGTTATTTAAGTGCATAATACCTTGAAAACAAGTGTCTCTGGTCACTTACTATGAAAGAAAATATAAGAGGGAAAATCATCTGCAAAAATGGAAGGAAAATTCAAAATGTTTAGGGACCCTAGAAAATCCATGGATCATTTCTACAGCCAATGAACTTAAGAACTGATCACCTTTAATTCAGACCCAACTGTTTCACAACTTTTGTGTTTCTTGTCACTCCTAAGTTGAGAAACCATCTTCTAAACTGTAAGCAGGTCTACACTGTGGCTAGAGGATGGCAACGGGGACTGTGTGCGTGAGTGCTACTGCATGCATCACACCGAGGTCTCAGGAGCTCCTGGGCTTGAGTTGTTGGTAAACGTAGGTACCTGAGTCAGAATATTTGCACTTGGCAGGTAAGCTGAATTGAGTGTAGCGCACCAACAGACCTGTCTTGGGAAAATCCTTATCCCAATGTTTCAGGTTTATTAATCTCTGAATTTTAACCAACATCTCTTGATTTAACTTACTTTGAAAGCAATGCTTTTATTTGCCAAAAGGAGTTAAGTTAGTTACTAACACTTCTTGTTATAAATACCTTGAGCTCTTGTCTCACATACCACACACATCATTTCCTTTGAAATCAAGAAAAGCTCAAACCATTTTTTAAATTGAAGTTTGCTGGTAATGATCCACTTCCACATATATGCACACATGCTAATTTGCTGTCCAACAATCTTAAAAAATTCAACCCAGACTACTTTATATTCTATAGAAACTCCTTTAAGTGATATTAGAAAATATTTCAACACCTGAAATCTTGAGTGACATTATTATCAATACTTCTTTCTATAACTAATAAATACTTGTCAGATACTACTGTAAGTTCTTAACTATTTGATTTTTGTCTTGGCCTTCACAACTCTGAGGATAAGGATCCAGTTATAGTTTCATTAGACAACTATCTCTGAACACCTGCTCCGTTCCAAGTACAGGGATAGGACAGGGCAGACAGCAGTGAAGAAAAAAGATATATACTCTGTACTTGATCATCATGCAGCACAGAGATACAGGCAATAAAGAAAGCAGTGGCTGCATCCCATGGGGCAGGACAGGGAGTCCCTGCCAAGCTGGTGATGAGCAGAGAAAGAGGTGTTTGCTGTGAGCAGGTGAGGCAGGGCATAATGTGGTGCAGTCGTCCGAGTAGACTTGGAACAACCTGATTTTCCCATGTTCTTGTTGATATTATTTCTCAAGAAAAACTGTAGAACATTCTGGGAACAACACCCGGAACAGGAAAGGCCTCACTGGCACAGCTGGGCTCTACCCAACACCCCTAGGAACAGGATGCCTTTCAGTTCTTTCCCCAGGACACACTGCCCCGTTACAGAAAACCCAGGCTGGGCTGCCTTCCAGGGTCCTTCAGCTGTGGCTCAAGAGAGACACATGCGGCTGGGACTCCAGCTGCCCTGCCCTGAGTGAGCAGCGCACCATGAGTGCACAGCTTCTGCTGTCCCTGATGCCAGTCCGAGGGAGTGCGCTGCTTTGCGTACCTTGAGTGTGCAGTGCGTGAGCTTTACAGCCAGAATGGCAGCAGGTGCACAGCTCACAGGTCAGCAGACAGAGAGAAGGAGGAGATAAAAAGTCCTGAGACTGCAGTGTGATGTGTTTGGAAACGGGTTCATGCGTGAGGACCATGCAAGATGGGGAAGGGAGGAGTGTGAGATCAAGGAGACACAAGTGCGGCTTAAAAGACAAACTTGAAGAACATCCTTGGGACTTGTGGCACTTTTGGCTTTTACATTGTGAGGCACTGGAAGGACTGAGCCAAAGACTGGCATAAACTAACTTCTCAGAAGGGTCAGTGTAGTTTCTGTGTTGAGAGCAGATGGAAGGGCAATACTAGCAAGGACAGAGAAGTTGAGTTAGCTGAGATCTGCAGGTAGCTAGACAAGACCTGATGTTGCTGAGGCCCAAGAGATCCAGCTGAAGTGGGGCGTGGTGGGATGAGAGATGGAACGGCAGTGTTTGAGTTTGCTGTGGGATGTGGGATCTGAGAAGGAAAGAAGACAAACAGGACTGCAGCATTCAGCCTGTTACTGAAAGAAAGGCGCTTACATTTTCTAGTAGAAGCAAGAAGGTGGGCAGATCGAGTGTGGGTGAGGAAATCCGCAGTCTGTCTCCAGATGATCCTGGGGACACCCACGCAGAGGCCAACTGGACAAGGAGACCTGTGAGGCTGGAGTCAGAGGGGAAGTCTGAATAGAGAAGTTTGTGAAGAGGTCAGTGCAAGGTTCGGTCCAGAGCATGCATGGGCAAGGAAACTGAAGACTGAGAAAATGTGCAGTACTGAGCACGCCAGTGTTTCAACGGAGGGGAGGGGCCCTAACAGGCAACCGAGAAGGGTAGCACAAGAGATACAGAAGTGGGGTTCACAGAAGCAGAAGAGTCTTCAGATAACGGGGCAATAGGCGGCAACCCCCAGGGCACGGCCCATCCAATCTGACAGCCCGGCGGCCATGGCAGACTGGCCAAGACTGGAGGGGAGGGAGGGACAAAACCTGGGTCAGACTCGGCTCAAGGGAGACTAGGGCAGGGTTTGGAGACAGGGAAGACAGCCAACTTTTAAAGGTGATTTTTTTCTAAAGAGAAAGGAAATGATTGTAAGAAGGAAATGGCCAGATGCATACTAGTCCAAAGAGCCCCAAAGCCCTCATGAGTAAAATATCCATATGGATGGACCTGCAGATTAATACCAACACATGTTTACTTGGATTGTGTTTCAATATCTTACAGATCTTCTTTTTCACAAGTCATCTTTCCTTTTCAAAAAATCTTTCTTTAGGATAATATTTTGGAATAGTTTAAATTTCAAAATATGCTACAATCTGAAAATGAACTTGTCCCCGCTATGCCCTGAGAAGGAGAGTATACACCTAGTGAAACATTGCTTGTATAAACCTGTAGAGGTTTACAGGCAAACAGTTCTGTGAAGTTTTCACAGTTTCAGAATCTATGCAGCAGTTATGTACAATGCCCTCAGTTACACATATCCTAGCACTGAACCATGTGCACAGACCTGGCAGTGCAGTGGCTCATTGTGGTGATTTCAAAAGATGAAGCATGAGATAGGTGTGGACGGTGCCAGGCCTTGGCCTACAGTCTGGTGAGGTGAGCAGTGGAGAATCACCACCCTTTGTGCCATTTCCCCGGGCGGATGCACACCGAATACGAACGGACTCGAGGTGCACGAGGAGGAGCCTCATCACGGGTTCCCACCAGTGTGATGCACGTCGTGCTGCTCACTGTACATCCTCTGGCAAACAACCCACAGTCATTGGCTTTAGCAAGACCGAAGACACTTAGCACAACACACCGCCATTTGACAAGTAATGGCGCCAGTGACTTTCAGAGCTATTGGAATCTCAGAGCTAATTCACATTCTGTGAACAGCCCCAGGAAGCAAGTTATTTAGTAGCAGAATTGACAGACAAAAAGGCACAAACAGTTGGTGCAAAGTTAGCAATGCAGCACGTAAAATTATAGTGATGATAGAGTAGGAATCCTAGACCAACATGCAACAGGAGAACACGAGAAGACTGGTCCCTCCAACATGACCTGGGTCAACACACCAATGACCTGTCCCATGACACTGACAAGGGTTTTTGTAGGGAACTGTGAATACAGTCTATCAAGATCATAGTCAACTGATATTGAGAATAAGTGCAGATGGCAGGGAAATTAAAGAAATCTGCTTTTCTACTGTGCCCAAGTGCTTTAAATAAAGCAAAGGCCAGGATACAGTTTCTGGTTTGTCTGCGTATCTTGGGCTCAGATCTGTCTTACAGAAACCACATTAGTGCTGGTTCAGAATTTGGCCCCATGAGAAGTTGTGCCTCTAATAAGAAAAGAAAATCTTGATATTGTCACAACATATTCCTTTCTTCACAGAAAGGTGCTCTTAACAAAAGCTTTCAGACAATGCTACAAAAGATGATTAACTTTATAAAACAAAGGCGCGTTCACTCAACAATGTTTAAGGAGTTTGTGAAAACCAGAGCAAATCCTGAGTACGCCTAGAAGTTACTGAAGATGAAACAAGTGCAGAAATTAGCCTGAACAGTCTTTTCCCACTACAGGAACCTGTTAAACAGGTGTCTGCCAGCTCCTGGAGAAAAGCATTTGACTTCAAGTGATGTTATTATAGAACTTAAGGGGAAGTTGCAGAAACCAGGTACAAAAGGAAATGGTGAGATGTCTCTCCTGCTGCTGGGTTTAAGGGGAGGAAGGAGGAGAAGGGCTCAAGTGTGTGGAAACCCTGGTGGACGAAGGGCAGAAGGAGATGGAGAAGCACTGCCCCTCCTGCTCAGAGGAGGGCTGGCAGGGCCCTCCCGCTTCTCTTCTGCAGGCTCTGGGAGGAGGGAGCAGCATGGGAGCAGAGCCGGCCATGTCTCACCATCTCACCATCTCGGCACAAACCTGCCCCTGGACAGCACTGGCTTTGATGGTGGAGACGCCTGCCTGGATTTTGAACTTCTGAACCCTGCCAGCCAGCTTCTTCTCCACGCTTCCTCAGGAGCACAGACAGATGTTCTCCTTTCGGAAGTAGATCAACCTCGGGGAACATGACATTTGCACAGTAAAAAAGTCCAGCTTTCAGATCAAAGATGCAAAATTCATTTTGTATTTGTAGTTTTTAAGTAAACCTTCTTACGTATATATGGATTTATAAACAAGACCAAGCAATCACTAATTTTGTATAATACTTTCAACTGTTGGGTATATGTTGATACTTGATCATATCCCTCAGTATTTTATAGAACATTGTGCCTTAGACTCTATTTTTACTCATATTGCTTTGTTGTTTATAGGAACTTTGCTATTTCACATTCTTAATAAACAGGTTTATTATATTAAACAGACTTATTATGCTTTAAAATGAATGTATACAATGAATCTAAAATCTTTAAAAAGTTCATGATCAAATTTGAAAAATTTTAACATCAATAAACTATAAGTAAAACAATTTTAAAAGTTTAAATATATTTTACAAACTTTTCCCAATTAAACAGAAATCTGTGAAAAAAGAAAATCTGATTTTGCCTTGAACCAGTAATTTAATAGAAATATACTGTGTTTGTCATGTAGGATTTGAATTCATAAAACAAAATAAATAATTTCAATAAAAGCACATGAAACTTTGCTTTTCAGGGAATTAATTTGGCAAAGGAGTATTTTTTGGTTCTAAAAAACAAAAAAGCTTTTTAAAGACTAATATTTTTTATCTTTTAAAGGCTGAGAGATACTTTAGCTTTTAAAACATTATTGTTTTAAAGACAAAGAATATCACAAACACTTTGTGGCATTTACCATATCCTATTAACATGTAGCAAAGTAGAAATTGTGATAAGGAAAAGTAAGAAATAAGCAAAATAGGGTAATGTGTTTATAACCTTCTAGGAAAAAGGAAATATGAAAAAGAACAGGATGCTATTTTGGCCAAAATAAATAGATCCACAGGGAACATGTAATTCTCTCGTCAAAGGAGCACTGAAGACATCAGTGGACAATTACATGTGCACTGACTCCTGATGCTGTCCACAGAACAACGTCAGTAAGGTTCCCTGTGACCTGGAAATTATTTCAAGTCTTTCTCCATATTCAGAGGTCACTGTGGCCATCTGACTTTTGCACCTTGTCCTCTGCCCTGCTCTACTCTAGCACTTACAGGGAAATATTCGAAAGTCAAACCTTACGCACTTCTAAGCTTCCCAGCCCTTCAGAAACAATACCACGCTGAGGAGGGCAGCATAGTCCTGGTGCAGCCCACTACTGCAAGCCCACTGGGTCACCCTGATCCTGTGTGCTCATCCTGTGCGACTGTCATGCTGTGCTGCCCTCATCATTGTGTGTGGCCATCATCCAGTTGGTCATCACCTTGTGTGGCTGTCTTCCCGTGGGACCATCATCCTGTGTGGTCACCATCCTGTCATCAGTGTCTGGTGTGACCGGATCCTATGTCATGCTCTTACAAACTGACCTGCTGAGTCCCTCTGCGAAGCCTGTCTTGATCCTCTGTTCTTGTGGGTGCCCCTACTACACAGCTGAGTTTCCTTTTCCATCAGCCTCCATTTCAACAGAGATCTTCTCATTAAACTCAACTTGACATCTGCCCCTTCTTTCCTCTATTAGAATTCTCCAACACAGAGTAAACCCCGTGCCCTGTGGATATCTGCACAGCTGTCAGGTTTCCGTATAGAACAAAGACCTGCATGTAGCTTAAGGGGTCAAGTTTGTAATGTTCCTGTTTACTCTGTAAGGCCTTTGAAAATATTGTTTCTATGTTTTGAAAAAATTGTGGAAGAAAACAAAGAGGAGATTTGGCAGTGACTATGCGGCCTGCAAAACCTAAACCATTTGTTACCTCATCCTTGGCAGAAAATGTTTATCAAACCCAGTTCTAGTCCATGTGGTCTCTGAGGTAGGAAGTCAGTCCTATTCCCCATAGGTCTACCACATAGCAATAATAGTTTGAATAAATGAATCAGTGAGCAATTGGATTTACTGAAAGAAAAAGGCAATGTTTGGAATAAGTACATTTCTTAGATCCTAATATAGAGTTGACACATGCATTTCTGATTTTATTTTAATGCTAACATTATTTTTAACTGATACATAAAAACTGTACAAAATCAGTAGGTATTATGCGATGTTTTGATAGAGAGAGAGATAGACAGATTGTATAATGTTCAAATGAGGGCAAACATCTCTATCCTAACATGTATTTATAATTTCTTTATGCTGAACTTATTTAAAACAATCCATTCTTGATTTTTGAAAAGTGTATAGTGCATTATCATTATCTAGAGCTCCCCTCTGTGCACTAGAACTTTTCGTCTCCTGCTTCACTATAACCAAGCATCCATTAGCCAACTTTCCTTCCCTCCTTCCCTTCCCCAGCGGGTAACCACCACTTACTCACAGCTTACATGGAGCTCATTTCTTTGGATTGCACATATAAATGAGATCACTCAGTGATTATCTTTCTGTGCCAGGCTTATTCCTCCTAACATAATTACCTTCAGTTCCACCCACACTGTTGTAAGTTAGAGAATGTCATCTTTACATAGCTCAGTGGTATGTGCTTTATTGACTCATCGGCTGATGAACACTTAGGTGGTTTCCTCTTCTTGGCTATTGTTAAACAGTGTTGCGATAAACGTGGGAGTGTAGATAACACTTCCGAAGATCAATTTCATTTCCCTTGGATATACATCTGCTAGTGGGGATGGCTGGTTATATTGTAGTTTGTTTGGGTTTGTTTTTTGGAGGAATCTCCACACTGTTTTCCACAATGCCTATACTAACTTGCCTTCTCACCACCAGTGTGCTAGGGTTCTCTCTTCTCCACACCCTTTCCAATGCTTGTTGAATCTTCTGTAACTCTGATAATGGCTAAACTAAGTGGAATGAGGTGGTATCTCTGAGTGGCTCTGATTTGAATTTTCCAGATGACAAGTGATACTGACAGCTTTTCCCCTAACTATTGGTCATTTGTATGTCTTTCTTTAAAAATATCTGTTTATATATATTGCCCATTTTAATTGAATTTTTGTCATTTTGCTAATGAGTCATGTGTGTTCTTTATATAGTCTGATTATCAAAACCTTGTCAGATGCATAGTTTGACAATATTTTCTCCCATCTTGTAAGTTGTCTCTTTGCTCTTTTGGTTTTAGAAACTGTTAACTGAAATCCCATTTATCTAATTTTGGTTTGTTTTCTATGCTTTTGGAGACTTACCAAAAAACCTCTGATCATTTAATGTACTGAAGCATTTCTCCTATGTTTTCCTCTGGTAATTTTGTGGTTTCATGTCTTAAATTTGGGTTGTGAAAATATGTTGTTGCTTTTTTATTTGGTGAGAGATAGGAGTCCAGTTGCATACTTCTGCATATAGAGATCCAGTTTTCTCAGAATCATTTATTGGTTTTACCCAATGAGTATCATTAGCGCTTTTATCAAAGATAAATTGGCTACAGTTACATGAGTTTACCTCTAGTTTTCTGTTCTGCTCCACTGTTCTATGAGTCTGTTCTTTTGCCAGTATCAATCATTCTGTTTTAATTATTACAGTTCTGAAGAGTATTTTGAAATCAGATTATGTAGTATCTCCTGGTTTGTTCTTTCTGCTCAAGAATGCTCTTCTATTAGTTTTTGTGTGAATGGTTCCAGAGAAATTTTAGCATATGTGGCATTAGTTATTTTTTTTAAAAAATATTCATTTATTTCCTTGAAATAGAGTCAGAGAGACAGGGAGATGGAGAGTTCTTCCCTTGTGGATGCATTCCCTGAAAGTCTATAAGAGCCAGGTCTGGGGCAAGTCAAAGCAAGGAGCCAGAAACTCTACTGGAGATAACATGGAAGGCAGTAGCCCAAGAAGTTAGGCCATTATTGCTGCATTTCCAGGCACATTAGCAGGAAATTGGATCCAAAGTACAAGAACTAGGACTCAAATTAACACCCAGACAGAGAATTCAGACAAAATCAGCAAGGCATAAATGTACTGTGCCACAACAAAGGAACAGAGTAGCATGTTAGCAATGTGTGCAAGGTGAATGATCCCTGTTTCCTTGGTTATATATGGTGAACTGTACACGCACCAGGTTACAGCTGCTGGGTTATGCACGTGAACTATAGTGTATCCTGGGGTGTGTATGGGGGACAGTTCTGAATCCTGGAGTATATAGTGAACTGTAGTGTACCCTTGTATCTGTAGAGTAAAATGTTCTGTGTCCTGGTGTGTGTACAGTGAGTTATACTGCATCCTGGAGTGTGTATGTTGAACCATACTGTATCCTGGTGTTTGTATAGTGAACTGTACTATACCCTGGTGTGTATGGTGAACTCTACTGCATCTTGGTGTTTTTATGGTGAACTGTACTGTATCCTGGTGGTATGGTAAACTGTAATGTATCTTGGTGTGTGTATAGTGAATCATGCTTTATCTCTGTGAGTATGGTAACTCTACTGCATCCTGGAATAGGTCAGGTAAATGTCTATTATATTCATTTTCTAAAAGTTCAGTTTAATTCTGCTGTTTCCTTGATAATTTTATGTATGGCTGATCTGTTCATTTTATGACAACATTCTTACATTTATCTATAGTTTTTTTCTTGTTTTGATTGAAAAAGTCTAGGTAAAATGTAAGAAAGATTAAAAGGATGCATTCAATTTAACCAAGCAACACTGGCATTACCAAGTACTCATTCCTAAAGCTAGGAGCCACGTTTTATCTTGTTTCCTTTCCTTCCCACATTCAGTCTAGCAGTGCATAATTTAAAGCCTCTTCCACCAAAGTATATCCCACATCTGACCATCTGCCCCTACTCCATTACACCTGCCCTCTCCCATTCTATCATGGCACTAGCCTTTTTGCTATTATTCAGACACAATGCACATGCATTCCCCACACATGGCTCTGGCTTGGGAAAGACCCAGGCTTGCCTCTCAGCTTCACATTCTGCAGGCTTCACCTCAGGGGACAGCGCACCAGCAAGACTGTACAGGCGCTGTCCCTGGAATCCACTCCTTGACCTCATCTTCTTGACCCCTCTGCCACTTATTTACTTGGCACTTGCTTTTTATGGCCCTTGTCACTGCTGAAATCATGCTAGTGGTCTGCTTTGCTGCTTTAAACATCTTTCAGAAATAAATTGTGTAATGAGTCAGATGTACCACACTATGTCCCCGGGACGCAGACATGTCACAGACAGGTCCCTCCCAGATACCTGAAGGAAGGAGTAAACAAAAGGATTCATCAGGCAGACACAAGATGCATTAGATGTTGCAAACCCTGCTACACTCCCATTTTCACAATAGGGCATCACACAAATGCACTGCTGGTTACTTTCCTCAGAGACAAATCCCTTCCCAGCAGAGAGTGTACACAGGGCCATCCCATTCTCTTCAGCTCCACCCTGTCAGGATAAGCCTCAATCTATGTTTAATTACCGCAGTCTCACCAAGTGCCAATTGAGCTTAATAAAATAAACTTTATCACTTTGTGATTCCATTTCCATATCTTTAAAAAGGTAATAATAGAGCCTATAATACAAGGTGCTTTAAGATTCAGTAACACAACCAATATACTTTCTAAAGCATGCTAGTTTGTAAAGAAATATAAGCTACTATCTCTTTCTTTTGTCTGTATTATAGCATCCCTCAACATCAAGTCCAATCCTTGAGAGATCTTGAAATTCCAGTGAATGAATGAATAGTCTGAAATCCAGCATGCATTTTTAAACTTAGAAGCACCAACTTAAGCCTTATAATTGCGGTAGGCATGTGCTTTAGGATGCACTGGCTTGGGCCAGTCAATCTGCCCACAGGGAACACAGAACAAAAACCTCTTAATGAACACTGGCTTTCCCTTACTGACACGTTGTATCTACAGTTTCACGTCTCATGATTTCCAGTCAAATACAGACTAAAAATATTAAATGGAAAATTCCAGAAATACACAACTCATAATTTCTAAGTTACACATGATTCTGAGGAGTGTGGTAAAATCTCACATCATCCCACTCTCCCAACTGGAATGCAAATCTTCACTCTGCAGTAGATTCACACAGTGCACACCTATCTTCCTGACAGATACTTTATGGGCAACTTGATTGTCAAAGCGTTGTGTGCCCCTATTCAAATAATGCTTACTTTACTTAAAAGTGATGCCACGGTATACGAGTAGGTATGCTGGAAGTTTGGACTTGCCACCAAGAAACCATAAGCTACTTCCTTTAAGTGAAAAAAAAAAAAAAAAGAAAGAAAACTTGAAAGTAGAACATGACATTCTGAGAAGCAGTTATGTACGTAACAGTTATTAAATTTCATAATTATACACTCATATTACTAGTATTGCTGTTCTCTTAATGTACCTCATCCATAACTTGAATTTTATTCTAGGTATGTATGTATAGGGAAACAGAGTAGACGGGGGGTCTTCAAGACCTTCACTGGAAATAGATATTCTGAATAAAACTATGATGAGTTTCACATTTTTTGTCACCAAAATTAAACTTATCTTTCAATTAGATTTCCACATGAACTTCTGGTTAAGTGCCACCTGTGGTTTCAGGCATGCAGTGTCTATCTTGGAATACAGCCTCTGTGGATAAGGGGCAGGAGCAGTACTGGGCACCCATAGCCATTGCTCCTGTATTGGTAAAGTCTGCTTCAGATTTTCTTTTTTTTTTTTTTTTTTTTTTCTTTTTATTTAAAGAATATAAATTTCCGAAGTACAGCTTATGGATTACAATGGCTCCCCCCCCAACTTGCCTCCCCCCCGCAACCCTCCCCCCTCCCACTCCCTCTCCCCTTGCATTCATATCAAGATTCATTTTCAATTCTCTTTATACATAGAAGATCAGTTTAGTACATATTACGTAAAGGTTTCAACAGTTTGCCCTCACATGGCAACACAAAGTGAAAAATACTGTTGGAGTACTGGTT
>CM027401.1:109915830-110047997 GCA_015711505.1 Sylvilagus bachmani | reverse complement strand
ATTGATTAATTATCTATCCGATTTCCGATTTAACACCAAGATTTTTTAACCATTTTCAATTATCTTTATATACAGAAGATCGATTCAGTATATACTATGTAAAGATTTCATCTGTTTGCTCCCACACAGAAACACAGAGTGTAAAAATACTGTTTCAGTACTAGTTATAGCATTACTTCACATTAGACAACACATTAAGAACAGATCCCTTATGAGACGTAAGTACACAGTGACTCCTGATGCTGACCTAACAATTTGACACTGTTGTTTATGGCGTCTGTAATCTCCCCAGGCTCTAGTCATGAGTTGCCGAGGCTATGGAAGAGCAAGGATACAGATGATTAAGTTAAAAATAGAGCAAGGGGCTGCCATGGTGGCACAGCAGAGCCTTCCACAGAGATCCGTTCTATTTCAAGAAAATTCACACTAACATTTGTTCACAGAATCCACTTACCTCTGCTATTTTACATGTGAAATAATCTACATAAACTGTATTTTCTGTTAGGTGATTCAATGAGCATTAAAAATAAGTTCTACGTTTTAATAAATACTATTTTCATTATTTTAAAAGGCATTTTACTTGAAACTGCAATGAAAAATTTATTTAAAATGAAATAAATTCTTCTTGTTTTCATTATGAATAGAATGGAGATAGTAAATGTATTACAATGTTTTTACAAGAATGGAAACCATAATCTAAAAGTTTTCACAAACTTAGATATGTCCTTTACTGCATGTGATTTATTGGTGAATTCATAGAGACGAATGCTTAAGAATTAAATATGCTTGTGAAATAAACTAGACCCCAAAGGACAATATGATGTTTTCTCTGAGTTGCCGCTAATGTATCGAGTACAAAAATGTAATATATATGAGTGAAATTGACTTCTTGAGATTTAATTATTATTTATATCCCTTGTGTAAACTCTTATAGAACAGTGGTCTTTCTACTTTCTACTTGTTGAATTATTTAGTAGAGGATTAAGCTTCTTACTATAAAGTAAACTGAACGTATGTTATTGCAACAAAAAAAAAAAGGAAAAAAACAGAAGAAAAGAAGGGAGGCGAGCTAGAGGGAGGGAGGGAAGTATCACTATGGGCTTAAAATCAGTAAAATAATTAAATATACTGAAGTAACAAACACATTATTCCTGAAACCATCCAACCAAACGAATCATCTAAGACACTGAGAAAAGGGAAGGACAAAGACCTTCAAGAAACATCTTTGCTCAGCACGGGGCTGGGCTGAGGGCACTGCAACTCTGGTGCATGGGCCTGTGAGAACTGATGGAGGCCCCTGAATGAGCAGCACTTCTGAGCAATGGGCTGAAATGCACACGTGCTGACCATTTTCCCTCAGGACTTCTGTGATGACTGTGGATGTCATTAACTGTTTCTGTAGGAGCTACTACATAATAAAACAGGATGTGTGTGACAGAGATAGTTGGTTCATAACCTAAGCCTATACCTGCTTGGCTGCTTAGTTTCTTTACTGTAAGGTGGGGAATTTTGTAAGAGACATCAATACTGTAGACACAAGATAATTACAATACAGAGTTTGACTATTCAGTGATTTTAACTTCACTGGAACCAAACCATAATCATGGAGTCCACTGCAACATTGCATATGATTATGCAATTGGTAAACAAATCAGAAATCTCTTAATGTAGAATCATCAAGTACATTTTAATACACTCCTAGTTATAAATATTCTTAAGGTATTAAAATAGGTACAGAAGGTATATAAATAATACATCTAAAGAAATATTTTGTTTTATTAACTGAAACAATAAGAATTGTACAATATCTGTAATGGATGTTATTAGAAAGGATTAGACACATACCATGCACACATACATATTCCTACAATATCTATATTTATAAGTTACTGAAATGCAGATCCTAACAGAGAGGCACAGAGTAGAATTCAGTGTTTTGAATAGTCAGTGATGAATTTTTGGATGAAATTTACTTTCTCTATGCTTTGTTATTTTTGACAAAGCAGGTATGTACTCACATCTTTGAATGATAGCATGTTGTGAGTGCTTATAGGGTCATACTGTTGAGTTCCTAATTACGGTTTCTTGCTTATGTCTAGATCTGTGATTTTTATGATAGATGCAAGGTAGAAAGTAAGAAGGGAAACAAGTCTCCCCCATGAGAGTAGCAACTCAAGGCAGGAATGGACATGATGCTTGCTTCGTAAGAACAATGAAGATAAGAGCTGACCAGAGTAAAGATACACAGTTGAAAGTGGTAGGAAACACATTAAAACCATGCAAACTAGTTTGACGTGGAGTTTTGAGAAGTTAAAGTAATTGCTGGCAGTGCCTTGGAGAATGAATGCTGTGATGTAAACAGGGTGGGGTCTGAGGAAGAGGTCGGCACAAGCTATGTCCCAGGGTGGGGTGAGGGCAGAGTGTGGGGTGACCCAACGCAGGGCTGAGCTCAGAGAGCACGGGAAGCAAAGAGGCACAGAGTTTGGAACGGAGGGAGCTGCCAGCCTCGCAGCTCCTGCATGGGTGAGATCAGCAGCTCTGGTTCCTACAGGAACACCCACGGAGTGGAATCCAAAGACCTACTGACCAGGCAGGATAGCCAACTGGTGCCTGTGGCATTCAGGGTTTGTTGAGTGCTTGTGTTGTTATCGTACCTGGGCTTTGCTAACTGGAACGTGGGGAAGCTGCAGAACTTCCACAGGTGAAGACGTTTGTGGGTAAGAGACGTAAACCTGCAACGTGGCAGCAGTGGTCTGAAGAGCACCTCGTGTATGGAAGGAGAGTGCTATGTGGGCAGCAGGGCAGGGCCCCTGCCATCAGGGGTCTCCTGCGAAGCCCTTCAAACTGACAAGTGCAGTCCTCTGTCTGGGGTCAGGGCTGTGAGGGAGTGAGCCCACAGCACCTGTGACTCAGGCTCCGTGGTATAAATCCGGCACTTTGGCTAGGACATGGAGACACCCTAGGCACAGCGCCCTCCAGGTAGGGCCACTCCACAGAACGCTGCAGTGGAACCGTGGGAAACAAAGCAGGGAGAAAATCCTAGGCCAGGCAACAAGCACAAACACAGGGAAGCCTGCTGCGGAAGGGAGGAGAAAGGGGATGTGCAGGCCGGCGGCACTCGTGGACCTGGGGCAGGTGTGTAACAGGGGGTCCAGGCGGGAGAGATCCTGGTCCCCCTTTCAGGACAGAGCCATAGAGAGGCGTCATTCTGTTGGATGCTTCCAGGTTGGAGCCAGACACTCACCTGCTGACTCCTGAGAGGGTTTCTGGGCACAGGTGACAGGGAAGCCTAAGTCCCCCCTTGTATCCAATCTTACACAATAAGCCTCATTTAAAAAAAAATCCCACACCTGCAAGAACTTGCCACAAACTTGCTTCACTGGACCTTTTGTGTAACGGTGGTATGTTTTCTTTAATCCTACACCAAGACAATCTGATTATACATTTGAATTTAAAATATACACAATTACTTCTGGTAACTTTTAATTCAAATGTCAGGCTTTATTTTTTTCTCAAATATGTGCCAATGATAATTTGAGTTTTCCCTTCATTTTCCACTCACTTGAATGTATACATGTAGTTATGCATATAGAGATACAGATCTACACTGAGTAAGCCCCTCATTTCCAAAGGTTCTATATGACCAGTTCAACCAAAAAATGCCCTGGGACCACCAAGGCCCTACCAGAGTCCCAGTGACAAAATAGACAACTTTGGTGCCAGGGGTTTTTCATCAAACATGTGGAGTTGACCCTTTATCCTTCCTGTACAGGCCTTCACATGTCAACCCAATGTAATCAAAACAGTTTCCAAAATGCAAATATTTGAATGAGAGAATATCTGAATGGGAGATTTAGCAGGACGCAACAATTAAGATACCAATGTAACTAGCAACAATTAAGATACCAATGTAACTAAAGTCCAGTCATGCTGTTTTTATGTTTCTGTTACTCCAAGTATGCATTCCCACATAAAACGTCTCACAACAGTGATTAGCAAAGACATAGGAACTATTCACGGTGAAAAATGGCATGAATGGATTTTATGTATTTTTGTGTGCTATCAACACAGAACTGATTTTATTTTATTTAAAGATTTTTTTGTTTATGTGAAAATTAGGATTACAGAGAGATATGGAAAGAAATATTATGTATGTTAACTATTGAATTCTGTACAGCATTCTGAGACAGCACAGAATTAGAAGTGCCCCCGTGGGATGATCTGATCAGTTTAGTCCTTTAGCAACCACTGTCAAGCAAAACACGAATCTCTTTCCCAAAAACGACACAGTGTCTATCACAAGTGTAAAAGTTCAACATCACTCTGTGCACTCCACAGCCAACACCGAGGCAGACACGCGGGAGCTGCGTGTGTCTCCTGCTCACGTCAGCACTGATCAGTGC
Organism: Sylvilagus bachmani; assembly: GCA_015711505.1. Taxonomy (NCBI): domain Eukaryota; kingdom Metazoa; phylum Chordata; class Mammalia; order Lagomorpha; family Leporidae; genus Sylvilagus; species Sylvilagus bachmani. The sequence continues at coordinate 110,043,594 of CM027401.1, read as the reverse complement.
ACTTCTCTCCTGCTGGCACTTGGGAAAGAAGGTAGGGCCTGCCCCTTACCTCCTCTTGCCTCTACCCAGTTTCAAATCTGCTGCGGGGCATCAGGCCACAACACAAGCAGCAAAGTGGCGGCCCTGGATGGGGCCCTCCTGCTCCCTTCACTGGCACAGTTTACATCAGCATGACAACTCACAGCACACTTCACACTTCCCTGGAAACCGTGAAAACAATTACCAGGTCATTAACACCGTCTTCAAATACACACGTCGGAGAATTGCTCAGACAGGCAGAACACAGGCTCCAGACCTGTGCAACACTCTCCATGCAAGTCTGCTTGGCAACACAGAACAGCCTAGCGCAGGGCAACAGAGACTAGGAAGGGTGACTGCATGCAACATCGTAACCATGCTGGAGCTTCAGAGTCCCGAAGGTCTCTTGTGAGCTAGAGCAACAGACAATTCTATGGAAATAATGTATTTATCTGGAAACGTATTGAGTGCAGTGCATTTGGCCATTTTAGATAACATGTGAAGTTTTGGCATGGGGGATATGGAAATAATTTTGTGCCTTTTTCACAAAAGAATTTTAATTATGGGGCCGGCGCCGTGGCTCACTTGGTTAATCCTCCGCCTGCGGCACTGGCATCCTATATGGGTGCCGGGTTCTAGTCCTGGCTGCTCCTCTTCCAGTCCAGCTCTCTGCTGTGGCCTGAGAGGGTAGTGGAGGATGGCCCAAGTGCTTGGGCCCTTATATCTACATGGGAGACCAGGAGGAAGCTCCTGGCTCCTGGCTTCGGATCAGCACAGCACCGGCTGTAGCGGCTATTTGGGGGGTAAACCAACGTAAGGAAGACCTTTGTCTCTGTCTCTCTTTCTCACTAACTCTGTCAAATAAAATTTTTTTAAAAAATTTTTAAAAAAGAACTTTAATTACTGCTCTCCAGTTTGGTCCCTGCCTGACCAGCGGGACCAAACACCGAATCTGGTCACTATTACAGTCATTTATTCGGTGTCACTTAGCCACCCTATTTGTCAAATTCTGAGCCCTGACTGGAAATGAAAGGATGTGCTGGACATAGACTTGTAAGAAAAGACAATTTAAATAACATATTTTATTCAAATCTAGGACTCCTAAAAGAGTTTTCAAAAGAAGACAGGGGGTTTGATTTTAGATCTGAGGAGGTCATTCACTGGTTACCACAGCCTGATATGGTTTGGGGATGTCTTCTCTGTACTGAGAATGCATGGGGTGTGGAGAGAGTGTGCTTCCATCATCTCAGTGGTGAAAGACAACACGGACACTTGTTTCTGTGCCCGACCTCCTGAGCTTCATTTATGAAGAGACTTGGGCCTCACTTACATGGGCAGTTAGAGTTTGGGGCTGTTTCCCACTAAAACATTACCTTTTACTCCAAAAGTCTGTATGTTCAGAAAATAAATTACATGGTCAACTCACTAAATAAATAGCTTACTGGCTTGCGAGAAAATGTAGAAGGATGCCATTCCTCCCACAGTGCATACCAGCTGCCTGACCTCAGGCTCCCGGCAGCTCTGCTGTTGGCCCATGGTGCTCGACTGGCATCCACTGGAAACAGCACTGCTCTCTCATGGCAGAGGGCAGCACAGTGAATGTGACTAGGGAGAAATGAGGGGGAGTGGGGGGGAAGAAGTGAGGGGGAGTGGGAGCAGACCAGTTGTGGTGAACAGAGTCCAGGCAAGGCCTGGAAGATCACGGAGGGATATTTGCACTGAAGATTGAGAAAATCCTATCCTAGCATTGCAACCAATGCTATTGAAATACAGGTGTCTATACTCTGTGGTGGGCGATTTTATGGAGCTGGATTTTAGCACATGATAAATATCATGGCAAGCAGTAACCAAACTGTGAAAATGCGTAAAAACTACTGCAATTCAAATTCAAGGAGTTTACACTATTGAAATAATTTCTAAGGTGTGGGCATAAAGATGTGCATCGAAACAGTGATATTGACAGCCTAAACATTCATTGAGAGGCATAAGCCAACGGAAATACTATGCAGCCAGCACAAAGAAGAGACCATGGTTACATTCTATTATAAAATAGTCTGTAAAACTGGAATCTTATGGAGGAGGGAGAAGGAGAGGAGGAGAAAGAGGAAGAACAAAGGGAAGAGATAGAAGAACCAGCATTTGTGTAAGGGGACATGAAAAATCTAGTAGAGAATGGCATTCAAAAGTTAATTTTTGTTCAAGAAAGAAACCTGAAAACCATGAATAGAGGGATATTTAAAATGTTAATGGTAAATACATTCTATGAAGAAAATGCACCAAAATAACTAATTTCATTTTCTACTAACTTCTAACACTCTCGTATTTGTGTTTACAGAGGTATAAAAGTCCCCACAAATAGCACTAATTATTATAATTACTGATTATCTTGGGATTGATACACTTCAAAGTCTTCAGTATTGCTTTATATTTAACTGCAGTATATAATTTTTTAAGGATCCCAAATTGTTTTACACATACTTACCATCTTTACATTTTTAGAAAAGGCATTTAAGAGTTTGCTTTTGTGTGTGTGTGTGTGAAAAATCCATGTGATAGGTGGACAGTAAAGAGAAACAAATACTGAGAGGGAAGAGAGTTACACCCCTGGTGACATTAAGAACTGAAAGGCAGCGGTGATCATGGCAGGAGTGTGTGCGAAGACGCTTACCCATGAAGGGCTCTCCGGCCCACAGCAAGAGCTGAGAAGCTGAGGGATGAGAGGGAGGGAGGGATTTTTGGATTGACTCTTACCAGAGAGAAGAAGAGGAGGAACAATGGGTGAGTGAGAGGAAGCCAATGTTTTCTGTATCTGCTAACGGGAAAGACTATCAGGGTGGCCCACAGATGCCCAGTAGTCTCTGAATGCATAGCGCTGTGCTCTGAGAACTTTCAAATAACAGAGAACCATGAAAAAAGCACCCCTTAAATAACAGGAAACTCAGAAATTCAAGGTGGAAAGAGGAAATGCAGAAGTAATAGAGAAGAGATATTAATCACCTAGAAGTGTTTCTGTATATAGCGATTCATCCAATAAACACAGAATTATTATTGGGTTATGTCCTTATTTTTATCATGATAATGATGATGAGTTGAGAAATCAGGAACCAAGGAAAAGAGGAGTCAGAGAAATTTAGCCTGTCCTAAGATTAGGTGACCCGGAAATCGGCACAATTCCAGAGGGGGGCCTCTTTTTTTTTTTTTTTTTTTTTTGACAGGCAGAGTGGACAGTGAGAGAGAGAGACAGAGAGAAAGGTCTTCCTTTTTGCCGTTGGTTCACCCTCCAATGGCCGCCACGGACGGGCCAGGTGCTTTTTCCTGGTCTTCCCATGGGGTGCAGGGCCCAAGCACCTGGGCCATCCTCCACTGCACTCCCGGGCCACAGCAGAGGGCTGGCCTGGAAGAGGGGGCAACCGGGACAGAATCCGGCGCCCCGACCGGGACTAGAACCCGGTGTGCCGGCGCTGCAAGTTGGAGGATTAGCCTGTTGAGCCACGGCGCCGGCTCAGAGTGGGGGCCTCTTAACTTCGTCAGTGCCATGACACCTCCAGACCCTTGCAGCATTTTTAACAGACAGTCATTAGAGCTCTTAAAGAGCCAGGAGAGGAAAGGCAATGCCAGAGTGAAAGGAAACCAGGCTGACGAGATGACCCTGAAGACTGACCGGCCTTTCTGTTACCTTCAGCTCTGTTCACGACAGCGCATCTCTCACACCCGAACTGTGATGGAGATTAGCAGAGCCAAACTGCTCTCAGAATCCTTAGATTGAAGCTTTCGCTATACATCTCCTTGATTAGACATTATCTAGTAAGCGATAGGCACGTCATTCTATTCTTCCATAAGACAATGGTTTAGGATGATGATCTTTTACAGGATGCCATCACCAGCTGACTGATCTGTGCTTCTGATCCCTGGTGACTTCAATGTCATCCGTGTTGAGCACTGTGCACAGAATCTGGAACCACAGGCAGCTTCACTGGGCACTGAGGGGCATACTGATCACTCAGGGTGTACACAGCCCATTGACGTGACTATAGCAGGACAGAGACAACCTGGAGCGGCCAGTATGAGGAGGGCCATCACCTGCTGAGACCAACCTTAACCAGAGCCCGCCCAAGGAGTGGTAGCAGATTCCGAGGTGAGGTGCCTGCAGGTGTGGGCTGGCTGGGGATCACCTCCCCGCTGACTCCAAGATTCTCCCATGGGCTGCTTGTGGGGATGGGCTGCCCGAAGATTGATCTGCTCCTCCGACCCTTAGGAGAGCCCTGAGAGGATATGGGGGAAAAGGCACCCTAATGTACTGTTTGTGGAGATGTCAACTAGTATAGCTGTTGTGGAAGACAGTATGGAGGTTTCTCAGAAAGCTGAATTTTTCCAAGATAAATGAAATCAGCATATGAAAGAGTTATCTGCACCCCCATGCTTATCGCAGCTCAATTCACAATAACCAAGACAGGAAATCAACCCAGATGTCCATCAACTGATGACTGGTTAAATACATTATGGTATATATACACTACAGAATAATATTGAAATAATAATGAAATCCTGCCTTTTGCAACAAAATAGATGCAACTGGAAACAATTACACTTAGTGAAAGAAACCAGTCCCAAAAAGACAAATACCGTATGTTTTCTCTGATCAGTAGTCACCAATAGACTACCAAAAATGTATTGTATAGGAGTCAAATTGCCATTTGGAGCTTCGATAACTGTTTACAATCCTTTACTCTATGGTTAAGGAACAGTGATTTTTTCTTCTCACTATTTGTTGTACTCTTTACTTAGTGTAGGGTTAATCTTATGAGTATAAAGTGAATTGAAAGATCACTGTAAAAATTAAAAGGGGAAAAAATAGGAGAGGGAGGAGAAGAATGGGTTGGAACAGGGGCAGGAGAGAGGGTAGGGTGGGAAGTATCACTATGTCCGAAATCTGTATACATGAGATGCATGAAACTGTATATCCTAAACAAAAACTTAAAAAGAACAGAGAGATACCATACATCTTCATCACTCATGTCTTAAATGTCCTGTGTGCTTATAGTAAAAATTGAGTAAATTCTTTTTTTTCTTGTAGATTTTTTTTATTTAGTAAATATAAATTTCCAAAGTACAGTTCATGGATTACAATGGCTTCCCCCCTCCCCATAAATTTCCCTCCCACTCGCACCCCTCCCATCTCCTGCTCCTTCTCCCGTTCCATTCACATCAAGATTCATTTTCGATTATCTTTATATACAGAAGATCAATTTAGCATATATTAAGTAAATATTTCACCAGTTTGCACCCACACAGAAATACCAAGTGTAAAATACTGTCTCAGTACTAACTATAGCATTACTTCACATTGGACAACACATTAAGGACAGATCCCACATGAGATGTAAGTACACAGTGACTCCTGTTGTTGACTTAACAACTTGACACTCTTGTTTATGGCGTCAGTAATCTCCCTAGGCTCTAGTCTTGAGTTGTCAAGGCTATGGAAGCCTTTTGAGTTCACCGACTTCGAACATATTCTGACAGTCATAGTCAAAGTGGAAGTTCTCTCCTCCCTTCAGAGAAAGGTCCCTCCTTCTTTGATGGCCCCGTTCTTTCCACTGGGATCTCACTCACAGAGATCTTTCATTTAGATCTTCTTCTTTTATTTTTTTTTCCAAGAGTGTCTTGGCTTTCCATGCCTAAAATAGTCTCAGGGGCTCTTGAGCCAGATCTGAATGCCTTAAGGGCTGATTCTGAGGCCAGAGTGCTTTTTAGAACATTTGCCATTCTATGAGTCTGCTGTGTATCCCGCTTCCCATGATGGATCGTTCTCTGCCTTTTTGATTCTATCAGTTAGTATTAGCAGACACTAGTCTTGTTTGTGTGATCCCTTTGACTCTTAGACCTATCAGTGTGATCAACTGTGAATTGAAATTGATCACTTGGACTAGTGAGATGGCATTGGTACATGCCACCTTGATGGGATTGTATTGGAATCCCATAGACACAATAAATTTGAGAGAAAGGAAACAGAGGGGTAAAAGATTCTATAAATAATAAAGTAGATGGAATGATGCAAAAAGTGAGATATTCAATAACTATTTAGACTTAGGGATTTTAATAATACTCAGTAAAGGGTTTTTAATGGGACAGAGACTTCAGAAGAACAGTTTATCAGTGCTAGAATGTCAGGGATTGGGCAAACCCTCCCCCCTGCTACTTACACCCTGTGCAGTGTTGGTAATGGGCAGGGCACAGATGCATGTGTGTGCGTGCACACATACATACACACACTTAATCATTCACATTAACACGGATGATGAGTATCGTAACAACCAAATACTCAGGTCAACCAATTTGGACCAAAAGCTCAAGGTTCATTTCCAATTTGGAAATATAAACCAAAGCCCCCACTGCATTCTCCCTTCAATGCTTACTCTTTTTACTTAGTACAATTTTATTTCTAGAAATTTGTCTGAAGGCAAAAATTCTGGATGCATGAGGAGATCTATTCATCTAGAAATTAAGCATACGATGATCATTAATAATGAGAAAACCCATGGCAAGCTAAGACACTGTGGTCAAAAATGTCCTACATGAAGGACCTTGGTGGGTGAGACCCCAGTGGAAGAAGTGGTCATCAAAGAAGGAAGTACTTTTTTCTGAAGGGCAGAGAGAACTTCCATTTTGCTTATGGCCTTGTCTAAATATTGATGGAGTTTGTGGATTCAGAAGACTTCCATAGCTTAGGCAGGTCATGTCAAGAGCCTCAGATATCACTGATGTTATACATAAGAGTGTCAATTCTTTTTTTAAAATATTTATTTATTTATTTATTTGAAAGTCAGAGTTACACAGAGAGGATAGAGGCAGAGAGAGAGTGAGGTCTTCCACCCACTGCTTAACTCCCCAATTGGCCGCAACGGCCAGAGCTGCACCAATCCAAAGCTGGGAGCCAGGAGTCTTCTATCTGCTGGTTAGCTCCACAGTTGGCCACAACAGCCAGAGCTGCGCTAATCTGAAGCCAGGAGCCAAGAGCTTCTTCCGGGTCTCCCACGTGGGTGCAGGGGCCCAAGGACATGAGCCATTTTCCACTGCTTTCCCAGGCCACAGCAGAGAGCTGGATTGGAAGTAGAGCAGCAAGGTCTTGAACCGGCACCCATATGGGATGCCGGCGCTTCAGGCCAGGGCATTAACCCGCTGTGCCACAGCGCAGGCCCCATCAATTCTTAAATTAACAAGAGTCACTGTGCACTAACTTCCCATGAAGGACCTCTGTCCTCAAAGAGTTGTATTACAATTATCTATAAGTACTTGCAAAAGATGTATCATTCTTGGGTCTTATTTAAAGTTAATTAAATTTCTAAAAAAAAAAGTGAAATTAACTTCAAGATGCAATGACATTGGTCAGCCCTTGTCTCAAATGTTGAGGAACAGTTTTTGTTTTGTTTGGTTTTGTGTTGCTTTTTTGTTTGTGCAAATTGATCTCTTTGCTTAGTATAGAGTTGGTCTTCTGTGTATAAAATTAATTGAAAATGGATTTTAGTGGATAATGGGACTGGGAATGGAAGAGGGAAGAGAAGGAGGGGTGGGAGTGTGGGTGGGAGGGCAGGTATGGTGTGAAGAATCACTATATTCCTAACGTTGTACTTATGAAATGCATGAAGCGTGTATTCCTTAAATAAAAGGTTTCTTTGGGAAAAATAAACTTCTGTATTTTTTTTAAAAATAGAAAATGCACAAAGACATAAATGTTCAAAATTAAGTGATTAGTTGAAGGAAGATGATGAATCCACTCAGTGAAATACAAATTTCATTGAAAAATCACATCTTCACAGCATACTGTTTAGTGAAAAAGAGCAACTGATAGCTAAGGGCTTGAACATGACCTCACTTTGGCTAACTTAGGCCTGTAGATGTCAGAATAGATTGCTTACAACTGTAAAAGTTCATGGAAAATGAAATTAAAGACAATAAATATTTTACAGAAACTTTTTGAAAACAAACCTAGTTGTTTGCTCTATGTGGAAGGTATTGCACAATACATTTTTTCTTTGTCTTGTTTGGAAGCCTAAATATTCTCAACAAATCATGTATCTACCCTGATTCCCTGCCATGAGATTCTTTTTCACTACTTGAGTATGTTCTATTTAAGTGGAAGTTTGTTTATTTTCTATACCCTTCTAAAATGGTATATCTGTGTAAACTGAGATTTTATATGATTTTTTTTCCTAGCTCTTTCTCAATGATCTAAAAGAAAGTATGATTTAAAAATTTCTGATTGGGAGGAGAGGCACAGCATGACGGTGGCTGAGTAAGATACTCCCATGATCTGCTCCCCTAATTTGAACAGCTACCTGTGCACCAAGTCACCTTTACAAGATCTACAGAAGCAAGAAGAGCACCTATGGGTGGAGGAGCCTCTAGACATCCTAGAGTCAGATGGAGACATGAGCCCTGAGAGGTGAACTCATTCCAGATCCGTACTTTGCTAGCCACAAATGGGTCTATATGCTCCAAGAGATTGCATAGGGTATTACTCTTGGATTTGATCTTTACAGTTTATTCCATGCTTACAGTCACTGAAGTTTGCTTTCCTTGAGTCCTCTGCATGAAAATAACAATAAACAAAAACTGAGGTAATCCTGTGTCCTTTTCTGCAATAGCTCTACTTGGTATTTTGCCCTTCTCTGCTTCTATAAATAACCACTACACAAGCATAGAGTTAAACTTACTCACTCCAAGAAAACCTTGATTTTAAAATAATTTGAATGCAAATTCAAATTTCTATAGCTGTATAAAGTCTGTTGCTTCAAATTCTGTATAAACAAAACCACAATAAATAGTAAGTTAATTATCTCCTAAAGAAAGGATCTGATAAAATGGTATAGCTTTTTTGGTTCCAACCTTGTGTCATTCAAAACTATGCATCTTGTTGCTACAGAATAAATTATCTTTCTTTAACTGACACATCATAACACCACACCTTTCCTCTATACCAACACCCAGCTCACTTGGAGGATAAGAATTAAGGTCTCTTAACTTTTATTAAAAGTCTCACTTATGTCTCTCAATCTAGCATAAAAATCAATACAATGGAGAAAGGTTTGGAATAGGAGGAGGGAGGAGGAGGTGGGGAGAAGAGGAAGAGAGGAGGAAGACAGTACTGGGCAGGTAATGTTCTATGTGTTTTAAACTGATTGTATTCCTTGCAACAACCTTAAAAGTAGATGCTATTACTATCAAAAGTGAGTAGAAATGACAACGGGACTTAAGGAAACAAAACAAGCTGCTGAAGTCACACATCAAGTAAAGGGCAGAAAGAAAGATTGATCCACACAGGTCTAGCGTTAGACACCACCCACAGACACCGTTCTCCCGCGTCCCACATGCCTGGCACTCTCTGGTTAACATTCATTTTCATTCAGGCCTTTTTCAGACAGCCCCATTTCCCTTGTTCTACAAAGATTTTGGTACTTTATTGTGTTATAAATAACGATATGAGCCCAAACAAACACAGTAGCATTGTGTTCAGAGGGAAGATAAAAACGGATTTGAAGAATACTTCAGGGATAGGTGATTAGTTACAGCATTTACACATCTATATTACAGCTTTCACCAATGAGTAGCTCTCAATGTCTAAAGTATGAACAAAAACATTGCTTTACATTTGATGCTTGCTGAATACTGTCATCCCTGAGTATCCATGGAGATTCGTTCCGGGACAAGAATCTCAAAACCCTCAAGTACTAAAGAAGTTGCTATTGCATAGAACCTACACAATCCTATAAACTTAAAATCATCTCTAGATTAATTTTAATGCCTATTACAATATAAATGCTATAAATATTAGTCATACTGTATTATTTAAAGAATGACTGGAAAAAATGAGCATACACAGGTTTTTTTCTGTTGCTGTTTTTGTTTGTTTGTTTTCAAATATTTCTGATGGGTAATTGTTTGAATCCACAGATTAGAACCCCTGGACACAGAAGGTCAATGTTAAATGTATGTATTTATGTAGGTAGGTAGGTGTATATTTGAGGTTTGTATACAGAAATATTAAAATATTTATTTATTTATTTGAAAGGCAGAGATATAGAGAGGGAGAGACACAGAGGGATATGAGAGAGAAAGACACCTTCCAGCCACTTGTTCACTCTCCAGATGGCTGCAATGGCCAGGAATGGGCTAGGATAAAGCCAGGAGCTTCTTCTGGGGCTCCCAAGTCAGTGGGAGGAGTCCAATTCCCAGGCCATCATTTGCGGTTTTCTCAGCCCATTATCAGTCAGCTGGATCAGAAGTGGAGCCATTGGGACAGGAATGTACCCATATTAGATGCTGGCATCACAGGCAGAGACTTAGCCTGCTATGCCACAACGCCAGCCCCCTAAATTAGAAATTCTGAATTTGATCACGTATTTCTCATTCCTGCTGATATGCATGAATATGAATATATGCATGTGTATCTATCCATGCATATGCAAATGTAAATGTATGCATACGAAGATTCAGCAAACAGCTGATCTCCAATGGTATATTCTTTATTTTCAATGACAATTCCAGGGATGTATTTTTGAGAGCCTTTTTTTTACTTCTTATAAACTATATGTTATCAATGTAGTTTTCTTTCTCAATGATCTGATCACAAGTTTCCTTATCCAAAAATATTTGGACTGTTAAATGATTTACAAGGAGAAATATGTATATGTGTTTATTACCATATGAAGTGTTGTCACCTGTCTACCAGACTACCCGAGCAGGAGCACTTGCAGTTGTCGTATATTTGGAGCCTTTTATAATCGCCCGAGTAGAGTATGCCATACAGTAGGTCCTTCTAATAGTTTCAGCTGTTTAAAGGCCCATCTCAAGTATTCCCTTGAACTTCACCTTATACGTTATTATACGTATTGCACCATATAAAGAAAGACCTAAGATTCCTAATTAACTACTTTGCATGAGCACTAGCTCAATACGTAGAACTCCGCTATACAGCAATCAAAGCAGAAGGAAGACCAGAAAACAAGTGAATCATCAGTGAAAGATAATGTTCCAAAGACAGAAGAGTATATTAACTAATCTCTCTCTAATTGGCATAGGAAATTTTTTCAGTGCTCTATACTCTTCCTTTTTCATAAAATTCAGCAGTCCAGGTCAAGAATGCAAAGTAACATGCCAAACACTCTCATCCAGAATTTTTCATGAATGCTTCTGGAAAGAGTCACTGCCTGGCAACTTTTATATAATGGTTTTCTCTTATGCTCCATTTGTAAATAGACCTTCATTGCCATACACTTCATTGGGAAGCCAGTTTATTTGGAACGTCTCCCAAGGAATCAAATTAAGCCTAATTATACTTAATGGCAATGGCTGGTGCTTAATTTGGATGGCAATTCTGCTTAATTGAGATGCCTTCAGGTGTCTAAGTGGTGCTCCACCAAGAGCATGTGAGGGTGTGTGTCTGAGAGAGACAGAAAGAGCATATATCCACCTGGAATACATGTGCCTTCCCTGAACATTCCCACAAAATCAGAGATGAAGGGCAAGGATGTTCTAAAGAAAAATAATAAGATTTCTAAAAGTAAGTTTTTAATGATGACATTTTCAGAGTCAACAGTGTTTACCCAACCTCCTTACAAAATCTATGTGAATGTACACAAGGCAGAAAAATCTATAAGACAAACTGCATAAATTCACTTTTTGCCATTTTACCATCTGGATAAGTGTAAAACTCAACTTCAAAATGGCAGAGAAGACATCTCATGAGGTTTAACCTACGTTCTCTCACTGGAGATGGGTAAAAGAAAGCAACACATCCTGAAGAAAAGATGCAGCCAGTGACAGCCCACATCTCTTTCCTTGGCATTTTGCTTGTTAGCATGGGGGAGACAAGACAGGTACCCTGAGGACTACCCAAGAGCCTCTTCTCCCTGGATTCCAGATGTTTCCCACCGGAGCCTCCGGAGGAGCTGGGATAAGGACATGTGATTAACTAGGAACTAAGAGGAGGTCTGCTAGGTGAACTCTCAAAAGTGCTTCTCCCGTCTCTTGGTGATTATGTCTGTAACAATAGCCTGGGGGTGTGCAGCCATGTGGACCTGAAGGGGAGATGGCTCTGGTCTGGACAGAGGGCAGGAACAATGATGAGCTTGCCTGGACCACTGAGCCTCAGGCCCCAAACCTGGATTCTCTCAGCCTCCATTCTGTGGTTAAATGAAATAATATTTTTCCCAAACTTTCAGCTTTTAGTGGGCTCTTCTGTTAAATACAGCCAACGGGGTCCCACCAGCACCCTGAAATCCTGTGAAATAATTTCTTCACTGTTCTCAGCAGAGTGAGGGCAGAACAGGGAGGCGCACACAGAAATAAACAAGAAAGCTACTGAGCACTACTGACTCAATGGCCTTGTCCTCTCTACCAAGTAAGGGATTTAGACAATGGAACTCCGCTTCCTCTGTGTAGAAATCCCAGTGATTCTGCTCTGTACAGGAAATAAGGAGAGACTCAGATACACAGGCATGCGTTTCATATGGCACATACAGTATCTGTAATTATTCATATGTAACTTGTATTTAAATAAATTTTAAAAATACTGGAAAGGCATTAATTCTAGGAGATTTACCTAGGTGGCACTGCTTTTCAGAATGATCTTGCAAAAAGTGCAGACTTTTAAAATACTAATTTATTTTTGCCATGGAGTGGAATGGCCATGGTATTTCAAAGAGTTAGCCTCTTTTTTAAAAAAAAAATTATTTATTTATTTATTTGACATGTAGAGTTACAGACAGTGGTAGAGAGAGACAGAGAGAAAGGTCTTCCTTCCATTGGTTCACTCTCCAAATGGCCACAAAGGCTGGAGCTGTGTCGATCCCAGGAGCCAGGTGCTTCTTCCTGGTCTCCCATGTGGGTACAGGGGCCCAATGACTTGGACCATCCTCCACAGCTATCCCAGGCCATAGCAGAGAGCTGGACTAGAAGAGGAGCAACCGGGACTAGAACCAGCGCCCATTTAGGATGCCAGTGCCACAGGTGATGGATTAACCCAGTACGCCACAGCGCCGGCCCAGAGTTAACATCTTAGAACACTTCAATGATACTTGTTGCAAGATACTACTACAGTTGAGGCTAAATCCACCCTCTAATGACTCAGAGAAAACGAATAGTCTTAACACTGCTTTCTTGGACTCTAGTTGTCTTTATGTATTTTGTAGTGCCTGGTTTCATCTACTAAGAACATACTCGTGAATTCCAAGTTTCCTTCAACCAGACAAATCTATTCCGATACAAACCCTTCTCTCCCCATTAATAAATGATTCCTGGGGTCCTTCCCATGGTGAGAGGAAGGGAGAAAACAGAACCTGTTGTTTTAAAGTGTCACAGTTTTAGGAATACAGTATGAACATTACTAGTAACTGTGCAAGGACAATGGACATACCTGCCCCATGTGTCCCTCCCCTGAGAAGGGAGGGGACCAGAACATGTATTCATAAGGCCTCCTTCATCCACCCTCAGAGTCATCATATCCCTCCCTTTCCCCATCAATCACAGCCCTGTAGGGGCAAGCCCCATGGCCCAGCCACGTGAGATGTTGTATCAGCCAAGAGAGTCAACAGCCCAGCTTTTGTTTCTCCCTCTTCTGTCCCCACAGCCACCTGGACACTAAGTCCTGCTGAGTTCATATCGGAGCCATCTTTGGAATGATTCCCCATCTGTACGTCTACGGCACCTGCTCCGTTTCAGACCCCATGATTTCTCCTCCAGAGCAGCACAGTAGTGCAAACCCTGCCTCAGCCTCTGCTGAAATCCCATCATCACTGTGTTCTTCCCCGCATGGATGGTGGCATCTTGGCCAGTGTTCATGTCTGTCCTATCCTGAGTTACCTCCCAAAGCAGACCCTTGCTGACAGCCCCGTTTCACTTGGATGTGACCCTGAAGGCAGTGGGGTGGGGGTCGGAGTGGATTCCCCAGTGGACACTTGGATCCTTCTTCTGGGGACTGCAGAGTGGTGGAGAGTGCAGTTCAGGACCAAGTAAGGAGAGCGATACAGAGCCCACCCCTGCTGGTGAGCTGGGACTGGATCGCCTGTAGCTCCAGATCTGGGCTGTGTCACAGACTGAGCTTCTGCAGGCTCTGTAAGGACTCAGCAGAGGGGCCCTGGAGCAGAAGGCGTGAGCTCCAGGGAGGTCCCGGGGAGACTAAGCATAGCAGAGGGGAGCTGCAGCAACCTAGGAACTGCGCACGGCAGTGGAGGGGGCCTGGCTGCTGCTCTCCGGCGTGGCTTTTCTATTTTCATTTAAAAGTCGTATTAAATAAAACTCTTCTTTTTGATAGACAAAGTAATGGGATGACTTTGTCAGTAGCCAGCAAACAGCAATGTTTATTCTATTTATGTCAGGCTTGTTTGCTATCCAGATTCATGCAACAACAAAGTAGTGGAGCCAGGATATAAGGCAACAAGAACAGGGACTGGAAAATAGTAGATCCTTGGCAAAATCTGCATAAATAAACCACTGAGCAGTTTATATGGAAAAATACACAGCTTGGATTCGTGTAATTGATATCCCAGGGTATAAGCCAGCTCTCATGCATTGAGACACACCGTGGTGTAACTTGGAGCCTTTCATCCTACCAACAGCAGCTCCAAAGTCCTCGTGTTTAAGAAAGCCTACCAGAGCCTAGATTTTACTCAGTTCTGCTGATTAAAGCCTCTATTTTCACATAAATGCTAGCTGAGACTTCAGAACTGAAACAAACAAAACTCAGAAGGCATTAGAATGAAAATTTTACTAAATATAAAATCAGAATGTTCCTTCTTTTAGGTGTAGGAGCTCAACAGCTTTAAGAGGATTCTGTATAAACATGAGGAGCATTTTAATAAAATATAGACAAGGAGAGGTGGTAATTTTAAACATGGAACCATTACTAATAACATAATAATGGGCAAATGGCTTGGATTTAGTAAACTTAATGATATTATAAAGGGATTCTTTTTAACACTGATTATTTTAGTGAAATCCATTCTCAGAACGGGTTTCTGATAGTCTTTTTAATAAAATCAAATAATGTAAGATTTTCCACTTGTTTTTGTTTGTCTATTCACTGGAAAGCATCTACATGGAACTTAAAGTGAATTAAAAAATCATAACAAATGAAACCTAACTATCTATAAGCTTTATCGGACCATGATTTAAAATGCGATAACATAATTTAAAACTATGTGTACAGAATTTATGGAGAAATAACCTGGCATTTTATCTTTTACTACCTGCTGAGAAAATATATGTTCTACCTAACGTATGTAAGACTAATGGCAGAAGGTGCTGCCACTTGTTGCTTCCAGGAGAACGTAAGGGATCATCAGAAGGAAAACTTGAACAGTGATTTAGACAACACTGTTGGAAGAGTTTTATCTAGGTACTGTAGGAACTCTCCTAGCATTCAGTGGTAATGTGTAGAAGTACTGTGGTATGAAAGAAAGTTTCTGAAATGGTGGATGAGGACTGAGGTGAAAAAGGTACAACAAATCTCACTTCTGGTTGAGTCCCACACTATCCTCCAACAAATGAGGGTCCACAGACACAGTGCTGTATCCCAACAGTAACACAGAAGGAAACACGGCCTTTGCAGCTTGTTCGCTTTCAAGGGTGGGGAATGCCGAGCTCCTGGGCCGTAAGATAATTTGGTCTTGGCCCTGCCAAGGCAACTGTAGGTAGCACTTGTAACTCAATAAATCCAAGCAGGCTAAATTTTAGGTCAATAATTTTCTATGACCTGCTTTCAATGATGTTATAAATATCCAAACAGCCCTTGGCAGAAGGAGGTTCCCCATCCCTGGCTGGTTGACTGAGCTGGAGTGTTGTTGCATCGACCACGTGGAGGTGGGAGGTGGGAGCTGGGAGCCTTACCTTGTCAGGATCAGTTGTCGTGATGACCCACACACAATGAGCATTGTCTTCATACTGCACCGGGTAATTAGGAGAGGTGATGACACCACTGGGCCCACGCAAATTTGATCCACACGTTCTGGCTGGAAACACATACAAACAATATTATTTTCTATGACCTTTCATGAGTGTAGTAGAGACATAACTTTGGGGGCTGGGATTGTGGTTTAGCAGGTAGAGCCTCTACCTGAGATGCAGGCGTCCCATATGGGTGCCAGTTTGATTCCTGAGTGCTCCCCTTCCAATCTACCTCCCTGATAACAGCCTGGGAAAGCAACAGAACATGGCCCAAACACTGGCCCTGCACCCACGTGGGAGACCCAGAGGAAGCTCCGGGATCCTGGCTTCAGTCTGGCCCAGCTCTGCCTATTGCGGCCATCTTGTGGGTGAACTTGTGGATGGAAGACTTTTCTCTCTCTATCCTTCAAATACATAAATAAATCTCATTATTTTTTTAAAAAGACAATTTTTGGAATCCCCTGGTACAATTCTAACTCCACCATTTGGGGCAAGCCCGATTGAGCATGTCCCAAATTATACATCTCCTCTCTCTCTTATTCCCACTGTTACATTTAACAGGGATCACTTTTCAGTTAAAATATAAACACCTAAGAATAATTGTGTGTTAATTACAATGGGAATAAGAGAGAGAGATGTACAATTTGGGACATGCTCAATTGGACTTGCCCCAAATGGTGGAGTTAGAATCATACCAGGGGATTCCAATACAATCCCATCAAGGTGGCATGTACCAATGCCATCTCACTAGTCCAAGTGATCAATTTCAATTCACAGTTGATCACACTGATAGGTCTAAGAGTCAAAGGGATCACACAAACAAGACTAGTGTCTGCTAATACTAACTGATAGAATCAAAAAGGCAGAGAACGATCCATCACGGGAAGCAGGATACACAGCAGACTCATAGAATGGCAGATGTCCTAAATAGCACTCTGGCCTCAGAATCAGCCCTTAAGGCATTCGGATCTGGCTCAAGAGCCCCTGAGACTATTTTAGGCATGGAAAGCCAAGACACTCTTGGAAAAAAAAATAAAAGAAGAAGACCTAAATGAAAGATCTCTGCGAGTGAGATCCCAGTGGAAAGAACGGGGCCATCAAAGAAGGAGGTACCTTTCTCTGAAGGGAGGAGAGAACTTCCACTTTGACTATGACCCTGTCAGAATAAGTTCAAAGTCGGTGAACCCTAAAGGCTTCCATAGCCTTGGCAACTCATGCCTTAAGCCTAGGGAGATTACTGACGCCATAAACAAGAGTGTCAAGTTGTTAAGTCAACAACAGGAGTCACTGTGTACTTACTTCTCTTGTGGGATCTGTCCTTAACATGTTGTCCAATGTGAAGTAATGCTATAATTGGTACTGAGACAGTATTTTACACTTGGTATTTCTGTGTGGGTGCAAACTGATGAAATCTTTACTTAATATATACTAAATTGATCTTCTGTATATAAAGATAATCAAAAATGAATCTTGATGTGACTGGAATGGGAGAGGGAGCGGGAGATGGGAGGGGTGTGAGTGGGAGGGACATTATGGGGGGGGCATTGTTATCCATAAACTGTACTTTGGAAATTTATATTTACTAGATAAAAAACAAATTAAAAAAGACAATTTTTATATGGAAATTCAAGCTAGCTATTAACTGAGTATGATAAAAAATAGTTCATGAGCTCAAGTTGGCAAGTGGATGATGTGTGGCCTTGGCACCCTTGGTTGATATCTGAGATACCACACTGGAACACTTTATTATATTCCTTTTTTTAAAGATTTATTTATTTACTTGAAAGTGAGAGATAGAGGGAGAGACAGAGAAAGTTTTCATCCGCTGGTTCATTCCCCAAATGGTCATAAGGACTGGGGCTGAGCCAGGAGCTTCATTTGGGGCTCCCATGTGGGTGGCAGGGGCCCAGGGACTCGGGTCATTTTCTGCTGCTTTCCCAGCCACATTAGCAGGGAGCTGGATCTTCGGTGGAGCAGCAGAGACTCAACCCAGAGCCTGTGGTAAATGCCAGTGCTGCAGGCGGTTGGCTTAACCCACTGTGCCACAGCACTGGCCCCTCTCATATTTCTGAAGCACCATTCTTTCAAAGCATGAGGCAACTGATGATAGCACCGTGGATAATGTTAGTATCAAACTAGTCTACTTCAAATATGACACTATTAAAAAATCTTCATATGCATTTAATTGTATGGGTCTGTTTGTACACTGAGCTGTACCAGGATGCAATAAGTGTCACGGGATGCCCAACACAGTGACTCTCAGGAGACCAGAGCTCACGATACCCCATGTCATGCTCCAAGAGGCATTGAATACATGGTTCCAACTCCTGCATGTTCATCCTCTCAAGCCTAAATAAGGAAAAGACAGTCTCCAATGTTTCCTGCAAGCTTTAGACTAGATCCCACAATCAACCCTATAAAATTCCATACAGTACAAGGCAAGTACAAGGAGTTTAAAATTGCTTTCTTTTTTTGTTTTGACAGGCAGAGTAGACAGTGAGAGAGAGACAAAGAGAAAGGTCTTCCTTCCGTTGGTTCACCCCTCAAATGGCTGCTGCAGCTGGCGTGGTGCGCTGATCCAAAGCCAGGAGCCAGGTGCTTCCTCCTGGTCTCCCATGTGGGTGCAGGGCCCAAGCACTTGGGCCATCCTACACTGCCTTCCAGGGCCACAGCAGAGAGCTGGACTGGAAGAGGAGCAACCGGGACAGAATCCGGTGCCCCAACTGGGACTAGAACCTGGGGTGCCAGCGCCGCAGGCAGATTAGCCAAGTGAGCTGTGGCGCTGGCCTTAAAATTTCTTAAAGGCCCTGGGAGGAGATTAGAAATGGAGAATCTAAAAGGAAAAAGAAAATATTATTTTGTTTTACATCTTAAAATTGAAATGAAAGGCCCAGTGAAGCACAGAAAATGCATAATCCAGAAAATAAGACTTAGTTTTGAATAGAAAATACTTCAACTGCCCTCTTTCTTAAGAAAGATTATTTTTTCCAAATTAATAGATAATCTTTAGAAATCTATTACCCTGGATTCTAGTATTAATAATTCAAATGAGGTCTGAGAAAGGAACAGAAGAAACTAATTTAATGAGAATTAATTACTATAAGAGAACCGCTGTTTCATCACCCTAAAACATGGAACCTTACAACTGATTTAACTGTCATCCAATGACGGATTATTCCTAATGCTAACCATCCCTTTGGGTTCTTCCCTTCAGGTGAGTACCTAACCCTCATTAGTTGTCATTCTGGGAGACCCATCTACAAAGTGAAGAGATTCAGACTCCTGACCAAGGAACTACATTGTAGGGTGCAGGACTGCACCAGAAGCAAATCGTTTGCTTCCTTTTTTCTAATTGCCTCCAGGGATATATGCTTCCCTCTTCCAAGTGTACTGACACAGCAAGAACATAAATTATACCTACTCCTGGCTATACTTCTTTAGTGTGATGGTTAATCCACAGATCTCTCTTTGTCCTACAAGTGTAAATTCTCTGACCTTTCCTTATTTATTTCTCTATCCTCACATCACTAATCCCTGACATGTATAAACATGATAAGGCTAGACAACTCTTTAGTAGCTTTGTATTTACAATGGAAATTTAAAATTAACCTACTAGACACTGAAAAACATTTTTAAAATAACTTTGAAAATATTGGTATTATGGCTGGTGCCACGGCTCACTAGGCTAATCCTCCATCTGTGGCGCCGGTACCCCAGGTTCTAGTCCCAGTTGGGGCGCCGGTTTTGTCCCGGTTGCTCCTCTTCCAGTCCAGCTCTCTGCTGTGGCCCTGGAAGGCAGTGTAGGATGGCCCAAGTGCTTGGGCCCTGCACCCACATGGGAGACCAGGAAGAGGCTTGACGACTGCTGCGCCGATCTGAAGTGGCCATTTTGGGGGGGTGAACCAATGGAAGGAAGACCTTTCTCTTTGTCTCTCTCTCACTGTCTACTCTGCCTGCCTGTCCAAAAAAAAAGAAAGAAAGAAAGAAAGAAAGAAAAGAAAATATTGGTATTTGCCATCCAAATGAATACCATTTCTTAAATACAGATGGATAAGCAATTATGCATGTTTCCAAGCCCTGTAGGTCTGTTTTCCCTATAAATTTCAGAGAGTAGAATAAAAACTTGAGCACTTCCTACCCTCCACTCTTTCACTCCATGGTAAGTCTAAGAAAAGATGGTCCAAGTGTGAGACTTGAATGAAGCTCCTGGTTCCTGGCTTTGGACCATCGAGCTCTAGCCATTGTGGCCGGTTGGGGAGTGAACCAGCAGATGGAGGAGCTCCATATCCCTCCCTCTCTGTAAACTCTGCCTTTCTTTCTTTTTTAAGATTTATTTATTTATTTGAAAGTCAGAGAGAGAGGAGAGGCAGAGAGAGAGAGAGAGAGAGAGGTCTTCCATCAGATGGTTCACTCCCCAATTGGCCACAACGGACAGAATTGCACCGATCCGAAGCCAGAATCCAAGAGCTTCTTCCAGGTCTCCCGTGTAAGGGCCCGGGCACTTGGGCCATCTTCCACTGCTTTCCTAGGCCATAGCAGAGAGCTGGACTGGAAGAGGAGCAGCCAGGACTAGAACTGGCGCCCATATGGGATGCTGGCACTTCAGGCCAGAGTGTCAACCCACTGCGCCACAGCGCCGGCCCCACTCTCTGCATTTCAAAATAATTAAATCTTTAAAAAAGAAATGCCTCTGTTTTTTCAATATATTTAAAAATAAATTATTTTCATTCTTTCTTTACCCCCATTTGTATCAAGCCATCAAAATAACCAGTTGAAATATTATATGTAAGAACATTCACGTCAATAATTTTTGTTTGCGGATTGGTATGTTTAGTATGACTGATGTGACTTTAGTATGTTTAGTATGACTTTATGTGACTTTTGACTTAAGTCACACCATCCAGCTATAAGTAGATAATTCCATTGCCCTATTTTAGGAAATCATTGAAAATTTCACCTGCTGCCTCTGCCTTTTCCCTTCTAAATCATCTTCATCCTCACCAGCTGCTTCTTTACCATCTGACCACTCCAGCAATTATGAGTAACTATATACTACTACTTTCTTGGGCAAAGGTTTCCCTAACAATCACGTGCAGCTCTCATTTTTCCCAGCAGGAACTTCACTAAATGTAATCAAGCATATGGCTTCAGTCAGCATAACTTCTATCATTTAATGTCGACATAGTGAAGGCCGGAATGTCCGTTGCCTTCCAGACCTCCTGCAGCACACAGTATTACCTACTGGGCATACTCTTTGGTTCCATGGCAGACAGGGTTTCAGAAATTTTTATGAATTTTATAGTGGATCCAACCCACAAATTTCTGCTGTAACATAGTCTCTCTTTCTCTCTCCCTATCAGTTTCAAGAAGTTGAAGATTAGGTTTTTCAGGTCTACTATATGTTTAAAAAGCCAATCATTGGAAAGAAGAAGAGTTAAAACAGAGCATCCTGGGAGATAAGAGATGAAACAGGACTGAGAGTCCCTCTGAACAGAACTGGAAGAATGAGGGTCAGCAGGTCCAAGAGCTCTGGGAACCATCAGTAGGCCATGCTTGCTGCCTTCCCTAAGATTCTGGTAGGTTGGAACAACAGTGATGGAAAAGTCAGCCTGCAAGATGGGAACAGTGGGTGGGTGGCAAGGCACATTCACTGATACCAGTTTCTTCACATCTATGGTGCTTTGCCAGGTGTTTTTGTGTTGGTCTGAACTGGAGTGATACTGATTTCCGGAAATTCATAAAACAGTGCTCTAAAGTTAGAAATCAGGAGCCTGTCACACTGGCTGCCTTTTTCCACTCACGGACTCTGCTGTATTCTCACTCATGCTTACAATGGATTGTATAGCTCCCTGGACAGGTGGGAAGCTTAGTGAAACCTGTTCTGATCAAGATTGGACAATTACACAGTGGCCTTGGAGACTTGCTCATTTTATGTGTTTCTGTACTAAGCAGATGTTCAAGTAGTCAACAAAATATTTAGTAACATATTTAGGTAATCACAAAATTGTAGTGTCAAGCACTGTACTGTAAATTCTATACATCTATTCCTATATGGAATTATATATATAGAAGTTTATACATCTTATAGTTCAATGTCCCTTTCTACTTTTACGAAGGCCTTGCTCTTAGTCAAGATTTTCTTTGAAATGTGGCATCTAATGAAGAATAATGAGCACTTAATGCTTAATAAATGTCCTTGGATAGTAACTATGACCTAATGTGCAACTGATGTCATTCATTTGGCAGTTTTCTAAACTTGTAAACTCAAATTTCAATTACATTGTCTATGTTTTCCAAATAAAATGAGAATTCATAAAATGACCAGCTGGAATAACAATACATCGAGATGGAAAGTAGATAGAGAGAAAAATATAATCTATTTTGAATGCCAATGTATATCATGTATCTATTTAATCAATGAGTATTTAAGTGTAAACTACATTTATTTCACATAATTTGTCTCATTTAATACAAAGTGATAACATCCTTATTTATTTAAATTCAGTCCCAGGAAATCAATTCTGTTCTGTAGTAACTACTTAATCAAATAACAGAAAGAAGGAATGTTCAAATCAGGTAAGTATAAATTTTTAGAAAGCCAGGGCTCACAAATTGGAGACTTCCTCTTCAAATAATAGTTATGTATATTAGTCTATTTCTTGTATGTTTTTAGAGGAAATCATTTTTGCCAACCACAATTTCATGTTTCTATCCAGATTGTCCAGCACATTGGTGATGTGGGTCACAGAGATTAACAGCCTGCTTTTCTTTATCAGACCTGGGTTCCTGGCCTGGCTTTCATAGTTACTGGTTGTCTCATTTTACACAGTTTAATTTTAGCCATTCAGTCTATTCAATTACTATGATCATCATCATTCCATCCATGATTGCTGTGAGGGACGAACAAAAGTGGGCAAGCAAGACATTTTGCACGTGGTTTAGTGCAACATGGAAGATGCTCCCTAAGGCTGCACTGGTTGATTCAATGTGTTGGGCATTAAGGACACAGTAGAAAGGGAATCAAAACTAAATTCTTTGCCTTCATGAAAAAATTAACAACAGAAACTACAAACATATAACAGCAGAAAATCAGAGCTTGGAGAAGAGAGAAGGGTCTTATCTGCTGCATGCAGGGTTGCGGTGAGACAACACTGGGCAGATAACCACATGGATTTCTAGAGAAAAAAATGCTTCTCTGTAGAAGGAAGGTAAATACGAGGACCCACACACAGATACTACCTTACTACCTTGGCTCTGAGAATATCATTAGCACCAACGTATTATTGGTCTTCAGGCTATTTTTGTGAATACAAAATAATAGTATCAGTACACAAAATGTATTATTTTCTATGACTTAGTAAAAGATAAGGAGATGACACATTTTCTCCCACCTGACCTTCAAATAACAAGCATAAAGCTTAAGCGTCTGGATGCAGCAACAGAAATTTCTCTAAATTCACAAGAATTAAAGTTAATTATATGTTTGTTTCTTTAAATCTCTGAAATGACAACTACCTAACCAAATGTCAATACATAAAATATTACTGTAAATTTAACTCTGGATCTATAATCTTGCAGAACAAGTCAACTTCGAGGTGTAAATGGTATTTTCATAACTATCTCAAAGATAGTTTCTGCACAGACAGAAAACATGGATATTAAAGAAAAAAAGATGTAAAAGTTCTTGGTAAATGACAAGCTAATAAGTTAAGGATAATTCTTGGCTAAGCTACACTGCAATCCCCAGGTAATGATAACTTCATTCCATGACCCTTGCTGGCTCCAATTAGCTTTTGTGCAACCATGGTTACAACTGCAAATAATGTTTCACCTTTCTTTCATGCCCTTTCAACTCGGAGAGCAATGGAAAATACTCAGTCCACAGGCCAAAGTACATACAGCTTTAAACAAAGGTCTCTGCTTCCATCTTTTGTAAATACGGAGAGAATGAAATGGTACCCAGAACACTGGACTGGAGAAATCCATGATACCCTGTTCTCTTCCTCTTTTCTCTCCTCCTACCCCTATTTTACTTATTTAAAAAATCTACTGGCAGCGAAACATACTTACACAGTTTTTAAACAGCTCATAATGTTTTACCGTACAAAAATATCATAATAGTTGTTTTCATATCCCTAAATGAAGTAAGCATAATTTCAAACAAAATCACTTGTCTAATTACCAAGCTACAACAACCATTCATCTGTTTGGTAGCAGGAAGAAAAGGTAATGCTCCCCTCATTCTCAAAGCTAATCTGCTAATGTAAGCATCGGCACCCACTCGGTTTCCAGATGGAAGGGCCACTTCTGACTCACAGCAAGTTATCAACTGCTTCTATCATGTAGTCTTTCCCTGGAGAAGTCCTGGAAGTCACTAAGAGTTAGAGACCCTTCGTAACCATGGGAACCTGGAGAATCAATCTTCAATTCACCACTCCAAGATACTTCTAGGCCCCTAGTGTGACAATGTATACAGCAGGGGCATTTAATTATAATTGATGAATTATAATTTCAATATAATTGATGAATGGTTGTGCAATCTGAGAACTCGTTTAAAGGCTAGGGGTGAGTCAGGAAAATCCCAACCACAGCGTGCCTTTTTCACACACTATTTATTATGGTAACAGCATAGCGTGAAAATGCACTTGCATTGTAGAACGTACACATAGTATCTCCATGACCTTCTGAGTGACATCTGAAACATTGCTAAGTTCTGTAGTATCCATCTTCTCAGACATTTTAGATATCTAAATTAATCTTTCTATAGAAATAGCTACAATGGATTCCTGTTTAAAAATATTTTCTTTTTTCAGCTCTTCTCTAATTATAATCAAGGGAGACATTAAAGTAGGAAAGATAATTGACTCAGGGTTACTAAAATTTGCCAACCTGAAAATCTTAAGGACTTCAATGGAAGAGAACATCTTCTGTGAGGGATGCCAGCCAAAAACCAGGTCCTAATTCACTGAGCTCATTTCTCCTCTTCACACCTGCAAGGGTGGTGACGGTGCTACACAGCTGGGAAGGATGTGGGGCCCTAGGCTTAGCTGATGCTCTATAGGGTTTTGCCATCCAGTGTTGGCAGCCACCAGCTGCACATGGCTACTAAATAGGAATGTGGCTTAACTGAAATGAGACAGGCTATAATTACAAAATGCTCACTGGGTTTCCATGACATGGTATTTTAACTAAAAAAAGGAAAGAATGCAAAACACCTAATTATAATACTTATAGTGAACATATGTTAACATGATAATATTTTAGGAATTTGGGTTAAGTACATTTTATTATTAAAACAAAATTCAGCTGTTTCTTTTTAGATTTTTAAATCTAGTTACCTAATATATTAAAGATAGAGACAGCTGACTGAATCTCCAGTGGACAGTGCTGTCTGGAGCTTCCCCAGCACAGCCATCTCTGGGAATGCTCTACCTGAGAATACTGACGTGCCAGGGCCGCGCACCTGCGTGAGCATGAGGTGGCACCTGCACAACACGCCTTATTTAGGATCCTGGTCAGTTTTCCTGATTTCCCAGAGCTAGGGCATAAAAAGAAGGACTATCCAGGGGACTTTCACTTTTCACTCCCACCAAAGGTGTTAGTTGGAGATGGCTTTTTGGGGGGGTCCAGTTGGCATGGACAAACCATGTTCCTCAGAATTCCTTTTCTGTATGGTTCTGTATGGGCTCCAAGAACAATTCTGCCTTAAGAGTTGGAAAGAGGAGGGATAGATTCCCTCTGTCAGTTGCTCAATCAAACACTAATTTAGGTTCTGATGGGAAGGACTCTTGCGTGATAGAACCCAAGTCCTTTATCAGTTGACTCTAAGTTAAGGGGATTATCCTGTGTGCCCCTTCCCTCATCAGGAGGCTTTCAAAGAGGGCTTAGATCTTCCTCTGGAGAGACTTGTGCCTGTGAACAGCAGCTGTGACCCATGACCAGGAGTCTCATCTGCTCACAAGCACCCCTACCCGACCACCTGTCCTTCTGAAGTAAGGCTACCATGGCCAGCACACCAATTCCGTGAGCTAAACCACACATCTTTTTCTACCCCGCTGGGTTTGCACATGTGCATGGAGACTGACTTCTCTACATGCATGCTTGGTTGCTGAAGTAGCTTTGGAACTGAGTAGGGTGGGGTTTGGAAGATCTGGGAAGAGCATGTTAGACAGTAGTAGAAAATTATAGTGGAACTATACTGCTGGCATGGACTCAGAGGATGTGGGCATGTGTCCCTGGAAGCTGAAACAGGTGGCAAAGACTGAGGAAACATTAGGTCTGTTGTCAGTTGAGAAGCAAGATTTTTATTTTTTTATAAAGCTTTTATTTAAAGAATATAAATTTCCAAAGTACAGCTTATGTATTACAATGGATTTCCCCCCATAACTTCCCTCCCACGCGCAACCCTCCCCTTTCCCTCTCCCTCTCCCCTTCCATTCAAGATTTTTATTTCTAAAGTTTTATTGGAAATGCAGAGATACAGAGAGAGAAGCAGGGAGGGAGGAGGGAGGGAGGGAGGGGAAGGGGGAGGGAGAGGGAGAGGGAGAGGGAGGGGGAGGGAGTCAGACTTCTATCTGCTGGTTCACTCCCCAAATGCTACAACCATAATGGCTGGGGCTGGGCCAGGCTAAAGCCAGGACAAAAGCCTCTTCCAGGTCTCCCATGAGGATGCAGGGGCTCAAATACTTTGAACATCTTCCTCTGTTTTCCCAGGCACATTAGCAGGGAACTGGATCTGAAGGAACAGCCAGGATGGAAATCCACGCCCATATGAGATGCCAGCACTGCAGATGGAGACTTAGCCTTCTATGTCACAGTGCCAGCCCCAAGAAGCAAGATTTTTGAATGACAAGAGACATCCAAGCCATGGTTTGAGGATGCCATTTGATTTCTTCTCGTCACTTATAATCCGATGTGTGAGAGAGATACAATGAAGAAAGGACTGTTAAAGTGTCCAGGCCGGTGCCGCGGCTCAATAGGCTAATCCTCCGCCTTGCGGCACCAGCACACTGGGTTCTAGTCCATGTCTGGGAGCTGGATTCTGTCCCGGTTGCCCCTCTTCCAGGCCAGCTCTCTGCTGTGGCCAGGGAGTGCAGTGGAGGATGGCCCAAGTGCTTGGGCCCTGCACCCCATGGGAGACCAGGAACAGCACCTGGCTCCTGCCATCAGATCAGTGTGGTGCACCGGCCGAGCGCACCGGCTGCGGCGGCCATTGGAGGGTGAACCAACGGCAAAAGGAAGACCTTTCTCTCTGTCTCTCTCACTGTCCACTCTGCCTGTCAAAAAAAAAAAAGTGTCCAGAACCAGATGACTTTGGAAAAACATGTTTGGCAAAACATGTTTAACACTGGAAGTGGCTGGTGAAAGTGTTACATGGAGATCAGGCTGAGCGTGCAGCCTTTCCCTGAGGTCGCCCGAAGGTCACAAGGTCCAGACGTTCAGTCACAGCTGTCCTTTCTAGACACTGTGGATTTGCCTCACAGAGGTCTCAGCAGTGCAGAGGTCTCTGAAAACCTGAAGGCCATTGTTCTACAGGCACCTCTGTAGGATCCTGAGCCAGGGAGAGATGCTCTTGGGTCTTTTCTTTTCTTTCTTTTTTTTTTTTTTTTTTTTGACAGGCAGAGTGGACAGTGAGAGAGAGAGACAGAGAAAGGTCGTCCTTTGCCATTGGTTCACCCTCCAATGGCCGCTGCGGCCGGCTCACCGCGCTCATCCAATGGCAGGAGCCAGGTGCCAGGTGCTTTTCCTGGTCTCCCATGGGGTTCAGGGCCCAAGCACTTGGGCCATCCTCCACTGCACTCCCGGGCCACAGCAGAGAGCTGGCCTGGAAGAGGGGCAACCGGGACAGAATCCGGCGCCCCAACCGGGACTAGAACCTGATGTGCCGGTGCCGCAATGCAGAGGATTAGCCTGTTGAGCCCCGGCGCCGGTCGGGTCTTCCTTCTTGACTGAGTGCCTATAAACCAATCCTCTGTGGTTGTGCTTCCCTAAGAACCATCTCCTGCTCCTGCAGTCATCATTCCAGAAAGTGAACAATGAATGTAACAAGAATCAAAGGACTACTCCCTGACAACCAGGGTGCTTGTATTTTAGACAAAGCACATGTGCCACCATATGCGAGAGGAAAAGAAATGAATGAAGCTGACAACTCCTGCTTTTAGATGTGAGAGACAGAGGGGTGACTTTTCCTGAAAACCAGACCAAGCAAACCAATCAACAAAGACTGAGGCAGAGGCATTGTCTTCCCCACTGTGATCGACATGAGGCTCTCTGGGAACAGAGAGTCTCAAAGACTCCTTTCTCATTCTCTATGGGAGGACAGCCTGGGGTTGAGCTGAGAAACTTTTGGAACCTGCATGGTGACTCTTCGGCTATGCCACAGGTGCCACAGGGGGGTTGAGGCCAGGTTAGATCATAAGGTGGAGACAGGGCTCTGAGAAAGTATTCTGAATTCAAGCTGAGACTCAGAGCACAGGAAGAAAATGTTACAAATTAGTAAATAAAAATCAATAGTGTACAGTTAGCCCTCTGTAAATAGATTTAAAATCTTTAGGTAAAACTAGCTGCTGATGAAAAAATGTTTGTATTCTCAACATTTTTGAAATTGTTGTTTTCTAAAGAACTTTCCTAAATATAGCATTTACTTACAAACATTTACATTGTATTAATAAGTAATCCAGAAATGACTTAAATTACATGGGAGGCTATGAGCATGTTACATGCAAATACCACATAATTTTATGTAAGAAGCTTGTATATCTGTGGATTTTGTCACCCACGGAAGACCTGGAACTGATCTGCCATGGACACCAAGAGGTGACTGCACAAGTATTTACTCTATGTTACTCTAAAATATTAATTTTAAATTAATATTTAAATGATGCAAGTGTTTCATTTGTCTAAGTTTTTTTTTTTTTTAAATAAGGAAGTATATTTCTGGTATACAAGAACAAGAATGCTATTAAATGGCGAAAGAATTGTCTTCTCTTAGTGGAAAATTAATAACCATGACTTAGCCCTCATGTGTAACTGGTAGCCTTGGACATCACCATCCCTTGGTGGAAAGAAGAATCCTGGTACAGATCATTTGACAGCCTGACTGTAGCTGTTGAAAACACACAATCAAATGAATAGCACGGAGAGTAGAAGGGCATAGCCATATGTGTTTACTTGACCAGAGACTGATGCTGGTCTGTGAAGGGTCTACCTGTGCAGAAGCAGCCATCTGCCTGTCAGCCCTCACTAGCAGGTACCAGAAAGCTGTGTCCTTTGCGCACCACCAAGCCTGAGTGGTTGCAGGAAGGAGACACATGATTTCACAGCTGCTGTATAGTTCTGGTGGCTTACAGGAAGTAAGAGATAAAAGCAGGTTTAGCATCTATTTCACTTCAAGATGTAACTTATCCTCTACATCGTGTATCACACCTCTTTATAACCAGACATTTACAAAGTAATAAGAAATCAGATCCATTACCCTGAAAAGGCTACACAAATGGATAAGATACTCTTTTCTTAAAGCCAAACTTTGCTCTCTATTCCTTCATCCGCTTAGCACTCTTTTCGTCTTCAAAGCAGACAATCTGCACAAGTTATTTAAGGACAAAATTTATTTTAGTTCCATTAATTTCCCTCTTAAAATAAAGAAAAGTTTTCTGCAGGTCTCACTACAGTTTCCATAATTCTGATAGGACTGTTCATGCCTGATATCCAAGTGAAAAAACTACTTTGACTTCCATTAACTTCATGTGTATTCTTTGAAAAGAATGATGATGATGAAGATGATGATGATGATGATGATGATGAAGAATATTTTGCTTTGCCAGTTATTGTCAGAGACTAGTTTTAGATATTTTATTAATAAAAGCATGATTGGACATCAAGTTAACCAAGTCCCTTTATTTCTCATATATTTAAAACCCAGGAATTCAACCTCATTGCATTTGAAAGGTGAAAGTCCTGGAAGCACCGGTAAAGCTTCCTGAAGGATCTGGTTATATAGCACATACATACATATGCATGCTGTGTGTATATACAGATACTCAGTTATAACACACCCATACATACGCATGCCGTGTGTATATACAGATACTCAGTTATAACACACCCATACATACGCACGCCGTGTGTATATACAGATACTCAGTTATAACACACCCTTACATACGCACGCTGTGTGTATATACAGATACTCAGTTATACTGAGCAAGTATGTATGCGCTTGGGTGATTGGATTTCCTCATCTCTACTCAAAATGTAAAAAATCCAAATGTCTTTGGAATTGACTGCCTTCTAACAAATGACAAGGAGGTATTTCTTTTTAACTCGCATTAGCAAGAACACATACATGTTCTGCCAAGTTCTGCTCTGTCTGTAGACAATATTTTACATTTAAGCAGGTCACTGGGTATTCAGAAAAACATGTCAAGACTAAGGAAGAGGACTGGGCAGCAGCCCAGTGGGGGCTCACCTCTGCAGATCGGCCTGTGGTCACTCCAGGCAGCCAAGGTCTCTGTGACTCTCTGGCATGTGATGCTCTTAGAACCCTGGAGCACATAACTGTCCTCACAGGAGAACTGCACACTTGCACCAACCCTGAAAAGACACGAAACAAGAAACAGCCCAATTAACAGACCAACAGAGAGGCTGCTATGCTGTCAGAAAGTCAAAATAATAAGAAACATCAAGCTATTACACATGATGTATAGAGACAATGCTGTGATTCAGCAGAGAGTTCAAAGGCAAAATACCAGGGCAGGATTGAATTCCGTTCCACCACATCCATAGCTAAACACAGAGTTGTACTTCAACATGTTACCTCCCAATAGAGAAAACAGTAAAGTGAATCTCATCAACTGTCGCAGCTTAAATGAGAGTACCTCTATGAAGGAATTTTGTTTTGAAGAACAAAACCCAGTTGAATGTCATCCCATGTAAGGAAATATCTTACAAAACAAGGACTGAAAAAGTCCTAGTTAGGAAATGTCTCAGTGAAGGATTTATGTTACTATCAAAAACATTAATAATATTTTAAAAAGCCAGTGATTTTACTTCAGAAATATGTCTTACAGGAAAGGAATCATTTACTTTAGGAAATAGAATTCATCCAACCTAGAATTACATGAACAACTGCTCTGGCTCCAGGGCAGAATCTGCTTTAAGGTCATAAACACTAACAAAACATTGTCACAGGGTAAGAGAGAGGTGCATAAGGAGGTGTGAGAAGCAGGCATCCAGCTTGAACACACCCAGTTACCTCTTCTGGGCTTCACATCTAGCACTGAGTCGAGATTCGTTTTATTTACCATCTGACAAGAACATTGTTGAAAGAAGGAATTCTATTCTTTTTCATTTTGGACAAACTTTTGGTTTGATGTTGAGAAAATGGGAATGAAAAAAGTGTTGTCTGGGGAAAGGACGCCCACGGCTCCATGCAGATGGAGAGAGTTACTACGGGGTAAACGCTGGGGGTGGTGAATGAGGTTTTGCTTCCCTGCTTATGGAAAAGTCCTCATCCATAGTGTCCAACTGAATAGCACGTCACACTGCACTATCATTCCACACATCTTCCCCTGAGCATGCTCCCCACAGACAGCTACAGACTTGCAAAAATCAGCAAATCAGAATCAAAATGGGTGGGAAAATTCTGGGTTAAACAAAATTATACACCTCTCTTTTCTAAAGGGTCTTCTCAGTTTGATAAAATCTTGAATGAAAACATTTAGTTTGACTGGTAAAGAGAATGTAAAGGAGACTATACCACTTTTGAAAGTAGAAGTATAGGTCAGCTCTGCGGCTCAATAAGCTAATCCTCTGCCTTGTGGCACCGGCATACCAGGTTCTGATCCCGGTCGGGGAGCCGGATTCTGTCCCGGTTGCCCCTCTTTCAGGCCAGCTCTCTGCTGTGGTCCAGGAGTGCAGTGGAGGATGGCCCAAGTGCTTGGGCCCTGCACCCCATGGGAGACCAGGAGAAGCACCTGGCTCCTGCCATCGCATCAGCATGTTGCGCTGGCCGTGGCGGCCATTGGAGGGTGAACCAATGGCAAAGGAAGACCTTTCTCTCTGTCTCTCTCTCTCACTGTCCACTCTGCCTGTCAAAAAAAAAAAAAAGTAGAAGTATAAGAACCAAAACCCAAGTATAATTTTCATGTTCACTGTAGGTCATCCCCGTCACTCAAGACAGCTAAATTCTGTAGATATACTCTTTCACTGCTGCTCACTGATCTTTGTGTGAACTTCTGAGCTACAGTGAATGATGAAGTAAGTCTAAGAATTTTGTTTTGGAAACAACTATTGTATCTCAGTGTCCTTTACTGCTTGCCTTAATTGCTAACAATTTCTATTTCTAAATTTCAGTTTCCAAGGTTTTCATCCATCTTTCAAATAATTTTTGCTTAACATTTCCTATGTGTCATATTTTGGGTACTAAAAATGCAGAAGTGAATAGGAATAAGGAAGTCTGAATCTCATCAGGATAGCATAATAGGTAAAGAAGGAAAAAATAGTAAACTCACCAAACATGAAGCATATTAAAATACCATAAATCTCGTGAGTAAAATAAACAGGGGCAAGACTTTCAGTGCAGCAGTTAAGAGGCCACTCGGGACCTCCCACATCCAAATGCCCGAGGATTCTGACTGCCAGCTCTAGTCCTGGTTCCAGCATCCACTCAGCGTACACCCTGCACAGCAGCAGGCCACGGCTTCAGCACCTGACTCCCTGCCACCCTCCTTAGAGGCCAGGATGGAATTTCCATCCTGAACATTTGGGGAGTGAATCAGAGGGCAGAAGGTCAGTCTCTGTCTCTCTCTCTCTCTCTTCCTGCCTCTTAAATAAAATAAATAAAAATTAAAAAACAAAAACAAAATGATACGATTAGTAACGAGGTATGGAGAACTGGAATTGAAGAGTATGCTCATACTTTCTATGATCCTCTTAACATACAGTGTCCTGGGTGGTCAGCAGAAAGGCAGGCACGTGGAGCTGTTGTTTCCACTTGGTGATCGCTGCATTTCACCTACAGCAGCACAGCCCTCTACTCCCACAACATCTCTCTTTTTTTTGTTTTTGACAGGCAGAGTGGACAGTGAGAAAGAGAGACAGAGAGAAAGGTCTTCCTTTGCCATTGGTTCACCCTCCAATGGCCGCCACAGCTGGCGCACCACGCTGATGCGATGGCAGGAGCCAGGTGCTGTTCCTGGTCTCCCATGGGGTGCAGGGCCCAAGCACTTGGGCCATCCTCCACTGCACTCCCTGGCCACAGCAGAGAGCTGGCCTGGAAGAGGGGCAACCAGGACAGAACCGGTGCCCCAACCAGGACAGAATCTGGCTCCCAGACATGGACGAGAACCTGGTGTGCCGGCAGAGGATTAGCCTAGTGAGCCGTGGCGCCGGCCCTCCCACAGCATCTTTTACACGCATGCTTTCCCACACATCCAATGAATATTCCTCTAGGTATTCTTAGTGAATTATACTTTGTTTTGAGAGAGATAATAAAGAACTGAAAACTCTAAAAGCATAAGCAACACAAGCAAAAATAGACACATTGCATCACACCCAAAATCATACGTACAGTAAAGGAAACTGAACAGCATGAAGAGACAGCCTACAGAATGGGAAAAATATTTGCACAACATACATCTGGTAATGGGTCAATTTCCAAAATATGGAAGGAAATCACACAACTCATTAGCAGGAAAACAAGAAAAAACCCATTCAACAAATGGACAAATGCCCTACTTGGGCATTTATCAAGAGAAATGCAAATGGCCAAGAGGACTATGAAAAGGCCCTCAGCCTCACTAATCATTATGAAAATGCAAATCAGGACCAAAATGAGGTGTCACTTTACACCTGTGGAGATGGCAATTCTCACAAAGAGATAATGAGTGTGGACCAACAGGGAACCTTTGTGCATTGTGGTGAGAATGTAAATCAGTACAGTGACTATGGAAAACAGTAAGGGGTTCCTCAAAACAATTAAAAATAGAGCTACTCTAGTCATGAGCTCCAGGGAGTCCACTTCTGGATAAATAGCCAAGGGAAATGAAATCAGTATGTCAAAGCAATAAAGGTGTTCCTACATTCTGTGCAGCACTGTTCACATGGCAGCCATGTTAGGAAATCAGCCTATGTGTCTAGCAGTGCATGACTGGATGAGGAAACTGTGGTACCCATAAACAAAGGATACCACCCAGCCTTGGAAAAAGACATGGATTAACAGTGAGGGCACTTTACATGCCATGAAACACACTCAAAAGGGCAACTACTGCATGATCTCACTTATATGTGGAATCTTGAAAAACAGAACTCATAGAAGCAGAGCAGAATGGTGATTACCAGGGGCTGGGGAAAAGGATGGTTGGAGCAGTGTTGGTTGAAAGGCACAACTTTTCAATTAGAAGTAGTAAAATCAGAGGATCTATTGTACAGCATGATGATAAAAAAAAAAATTGTACATTAAGAAAACTGCTCTTCAGCCAGATCCAAATGCCTTAAGGGCTGATTCTGAGGCCAGAGTGCTATTTAGGACATCTGCCATTCTAAAGGGTCTGCTGTGTATCCTGCTTCCCATGTTGGATCATTCTCTCCCTTTTTGATTCTATCAGTTAGTATTAGCAGACACTAGTCTTGTTTATGTGATCCCTTTGACACTTAGACCTATCAGTATGATCTATTGTGAACTGAAATTGATCACTTGGACTAGTGAGATGGCATTGCTACATGCTACCTTGATAGGATTGAATTGGAATCCCCTGGCACGTTTGTAACTCCAACATTTGGGGCAAGTCAGCTTGAGCATGTCTCAAATTGTACATCTCCTCCCTCTCTTATTCCCAGTCTTATATTTAACAGAGATCACTTTTCAGTTAAATTTAAACACCTAAGAATAATTGCGTGTTAATTACAGAGTTCAACCAATAGTATCAAGTAGAACAAAAAAAAAAGAAAAAATTACTAAAAGGGATAAAGTATTAAATTGTACATCAACAGTTGGGATAAAGGCTGATCAAGTCACTGTTTCTCATAGTGCCCCTTTCATTTCAACAGTTTTCCTTTTTGGTGGTTGGTCAGTTGTCACAAATCAGGGAGAACATATGATATTTGTCCCTTTGGGACTGGCTTAATTCATTCAGCATGATGTTTTCCAGATTCCTCCATTTTGTTGCAAATGACTGGATTTCATTGTTTTTGACTGCTGTACAGTATTCTATAGAGTACATGTCCCATAATTTCTTTATCCAGTCTACTGTTGATGGACATTGGAGCCCATGAGAATATTTTAGGCATGGAAAGCCAAGCACTCTGGAAAACAAACAAACAAACAAACAAACAAAAAAACGAAATGAAAGATCTCTGTGAGTGAGATCCCAGTGGAAAGAACGGGCCATCAAAGAAGGAGGTACCTTTCTCTGAAGGGAGGAGAGAACTTCCACTTTGAATATGACCTTGTCTAAATAAGAGCGAAGTCAGAGAACTCAAAAGGCTTCCATAGCCTTGGCAATTCATGACAAGAGCCTAGGGAGATTACTGATGCTATAAAGAAGAGTGTCAATTTGTTAAGTCAACAACAGGAGTCACTGTGTACTTACTCCTCATGTAGGATCTCTGTCCTTAATGTGTTGTTCAATGTGAATTAATACTATAACTTGTACTCAAACAGTATTTTACGCTTTATGTTCTATGTGGGTGCAAACTGTTGAAATCTTTACTTAATATATACTAAATTGATCTTCTGTATATAAAGATAATTGAAAATGAATCTTGATGTGAATGGAATGGGAGAGAGAGTGGGAGATGGAGGGGTGCAAGTGGGAGTGAAGTTATGGGAGGGAAAAGCCATTGTTATCCATAAACTGTACTTTGGAAATTTATATTTATTAAATAAAAGTTAAAAAGAAAAAATATATTGTTACTGTTAGGTTATCCCTTCACTCTTACTCATTCCTCATGGAGGGAGTCAGAAGCACTGATTAGACACCCACCAAAGTTCTGGCTCTGTCCAGCTTTTCACCAGGCGAAGGGTAGAGAAGTCCATCCAGACAGGGTGGAGGGCTCCGCCTAACACCCCACTGCCAGCACCTGCAGCACAGCCATGCAGAAGTGGCTACTTGGTGCTGGAGACATTCGTCTCAGGACATCTAAAGTGTGGTCCAGAACTCATTCCTGCACCACTGGCATGCATCCTTTCCACAAATGATCAGTACTGACGCTTCTCTAGGTTTAAATCATCAGAACCAGTAATAAGGGCAACCTCTTCATTTTACCGCATGTCTGGCAGTGGAGCCCAGGCCCTAGTGGAGAACTCGCTCCAACAGCTACACAGAGGAATCTGCTGTGATGGATCAAGTGGGGCTGAAGCCAGGAGCCCAGTCTCCAACTCAGGAAGTCAGTGTTCTGCTTTGATGTTAGCCAGCTCAGGAATCTGTTCAACTAGAAATCCATGGCACTTCACCTTCAGATACATAGCAAACTAAGTTCTAATTGATTTATGAATAGTATATTTAAATAAGTATGTATTAGATATAATGTTATTTAATTTAGCTTTCTGGAAAATACTCTTCTAAGAAAGTTCCAGTAGAAGTAATTATTAGTAAATTTCCA
This sequence comes from Sylvilagus bachmani, assembly GCA_015711505.1. Classification (NCBI taxonomy): domain Eukaryota; kingdom Metazoa; phylum Chordata; class Mammalia; order Lagomorpha; family Leporidae; genus Sylvilagus; species Sylvilagus bachmani. The sequence continues at coordinate 110,007,033 of CM027401.1, read as the reverse complement.
TTGGCAATTAAATTTAGAATCTCTTCTATTAATACTGTTGTTCATTTTAGCTGTATATCAGTAGTTATAGAGAATGGGTTTATATATGATCAAGTATATTGTGTGTTGATAATAAATACCCAATGGAGAAATTTAAGTGAAACTATCAAAGCAGCTTAATTCCATCTTTTTAATAGGATACAATAAGGAAAACATTTTCCACTTCAACCTTAGCACTTCTGAAAACCTCCTCACTTCTGATTTCCAAAGACCTCTGCTTCATCACCATCTACTTAACTACAAGCCCACTGTTTGAGGGGTCTTTGGAGGTGAAGGGACTATTTCTAAAGATGGCTTATTTCTGAAGTGAACTATTTCTGAATATGGATTTTCTTAGAAGATGGCTATTTCTGGATTTAACACTGATGCAATATTTCTGGGGGAAAATCTGAACTGAATCAAAGATGAAGCTGAAGTTCAAAATAGGAGGTGCACTGAGTTGTCTGTGCTGCCAGACTTTCCACTCTTCACCAAGGACTACGGTAAACCACCCTGCTCTTTCAGCCCACACTGGCCAGCACCTACTGAACCTGATGCAATAAATGATTTTCCCCACTTAGTGGTTCTAAATGGATGGATGGGTGAACACACAGGCTGAGATGATAAACAATTCGATATGAAAGATAATATCGGGTCCGGTGCTGTGGCACCGTAGGCTAAGCCTTCTCCTGAGAAGCTGGCATCCCTTATGGCTGCCCGAGTCCTGGCTGCTCCACATCTGATCCAGCTCTCCACTATGGCCTGGGAAAGCAGCAGGAGATGGCTTGGGCCCCTGTACCTGCCAGGAGACTTCAAAGAATCTGGGGTTCAGCCTTGCTCCAGCCATTGTGGCCATTTGGGGAGTGAACCAGTGGATGGAAAACCTTTTTCTCTGCCTATGCCTCTCTCTGTCTGTAACTCTACCTCTCAAATAAATAAAGAACATCTTTTTAAAAATGCTAGATATATGTTTCTATAGAAACATTCGGTTAAAACAACAACTTAAGATGCTCACAAATAAAAATAAATAGAGGGGTTGGGGCCAGCGCCATGGCGCACTAGGTTAATCTTCTGCCTGAGGTGCCTGCATCACATGTGGATGCCGGGTCTAGTCCCAGTAGCTCCTCTTCTGGTCCAGCTCATTGCTGTGGCCAGGGAAGGCAGTGGAGGATGGCCCGGGTGCTTGGGCCCCTGCACCTGCGTGGGAGACTGGGAGGAAGCACCTGACTCCTGGCTACAAATGGGCATAGCTCCGGCTGCTGCGGCCATTTGGGGGGTGAAACAGCAGAAGGAAGACCTTTCTGTCTCTCTCTCACTGTCTGTAACTCTACCTGTAAAATAAATAAATAAACTCTTTAAAAAATAAGTAGAGGGGCTGGCAGAGTGGAGTAGCAGGATAGGCTGCCATATGTCAGCATCCCAGATGGGTGCTGGTTTGAGTCTTGGCTACTCCACTTCAGATCCAGCTCCCTGTTAATGTGGCTGGGAGAGCAGCAGAGGATGGCCCAGGTCCTTGGGCCTCCGCAACCATGTGGCAGACCCAGAAGAAGCTCCTGGCTCCTGACTTCAGCCTGGCCCAGCCCTGTTGAGGCCACTTGGGGAGTGAACCAAAGGATGGAAGATCTCTCTTTTTCTCTCTCCACCCCCCCATCTCTGCCTTTCAAGTAAAAACAAAAGAAAATCTTAGAAAAAATTAATAGAAATTTTTAATCTCTAAGTTGAGTATTCAAGCATTTTTCAACTCTAGCAAAAAGGAGACGTGTATGAGATTAGATTGTTTTCAGTCTTAAGCGCAGTTAAGTAAAATACTTGAGTAAACATTTCTTTAGCATTAAGTTCAGACTAGGACTTCCCAAATTTTCCTCATAAAATACACATAGATGACAAGCATAGAGATAGTATCTTCAACCATATTTTACCAAAGATTGAAAACTGTGCTGGACAGAAACTATTTTTTTGAAAGGAAGAAGGGCAATACAGCAGGACGAGGTATGATGGGCTGGAGAGTGTGTACATATGTGTGTATGTATACACACCACTGTGTGCATATGCATACATGTGGACCTATGTTTGCATGTATGTGCTTGTGTACCTGAGAGTATGAACACGTATGATTTTTTTTCCTGAATTTTTCCCCTAGGGTCCACTGTACAGGCAGAGCATCAGGTGAAATGGCAGCTTCCACAATCAATCATGGATTCCAGTTGTGAGTCATGAAATTTATTTACAGGAGATGCAATGGTGCATTTCTGCCCATTCCTCCTAAGACAAAAATACAGCAAAACAACCAGGACCTGCAGCAGGGGACGAGGAGGAGGGAGTCAGGAGCAAAGGTGACTCGGAAGCTCAGTCAACTCAATGCCTGATCTGCCCACAGCACCTTGCACCAAAGACACAGCTGGGGAGAGGGATGAGACAAGGCAGAGCTACCACAGCCACAGCTGGGAGCCCAGGAGGCCCATGGAACTCATTGCTGCCCAGTTTATGGAACAGCCCCTGGTTGTCAAGGACAGCCCCTACGGGGTAGGAACAGCAGCTGGGTAGCCCATGATGAGATGGGTAAGTCAGGCCAGGGCTGAGAAAATGCCACAGTCCTGCAGCATGGCTTCCGGGCTGCACCTGATATGGAGCAGGAAGAGGGAAGGTTATGATGGAGTGGGGGCAGTGACAAGGGGAGAACAGAGGCCAACCCATACCACTGACCAAGGGCTTTTCCATACCCCTCTCATTTAACCTCAGAGACATGGGGATAATGGAGACCAATAACTGACATGAAGCACGACTGACTGAGAACTCCCTGACTTGAACTTCTTAAATGTGAACAAGTACAATTTTCTTACTCAGACAAGTATAAATATTGAAAAATAAACTAACAGCACAGTGCAAAAACATCACTTTTTCCATCTGAGTTTTCTGACCTGTCATCCGGCTTCATCTGCCAAGCTTAGTTCATTTTTCTAACACACTTGCTCTTCTTTCGGGCCTGGGTCTCACTTCTGCCCTCCCTGTATCTGATTCTCCAGTCACCCCTCCTCTCTTCCTCTCTCTCTCCCTTCCCTTTTCCTATGTTCCCCGTTTCCTCTCCTTATATTTCTTAATCGTTAAGAAAAGCTATCACTCCATCGATAAAATCAGCTTTGCAGGGAATTTCTGCAAGAAGGGGTTGCTGAAACGGCACAGGGAGCAGTTGAGGGTCTTCAATGCCATGATCCCAAAGGGCAACAACACAGCAAGCAGCACCTGTGATGTTCTTCAACGACCTCAGAACATTTAGATCCAGGTCCTGACCCTGCATAACATATCCTGGAGCCGTGATCAGCACCAGTCCATCCAGGCGCTTGACGAACACGCATGGACAAACCAAACAGGAGAGTTTCTCCCTGCAGCTACTATGCCCACTTGTCCTGAAACAGGGCTGAGATAAAGGCTGCAACAGCCCCCTGCCAGCCTTTGTCCACTGTCCATGCTGCCGTGACACTGGTAAATGGCCAGCTTCCACGCAGTGGGCACTGGAGGGCCACTGGGTGAGAGGCCTCCCATGGTTGCTGAGCAATGTTAAGGAAGCATGTGTTGCTATGGAGATGTTTAAAGGAACCACAGATTTTAACTTTGGTGAAAAGGTGCGAGTAATGACTGACAGAAACTTAAACTTGGGTTGGGCCTTGAAAGGCCAGAGGACTTACTTATTTTCCACCATGAGTGGAATATCTGAATATCCAGCCTAACAATGTCCCGTTGGTGTCCAGGTTGTTGGCTGCTTAGAGACTCCCACGTGGCCTGGCCTGTCCAGGACCCACAGAGGGAGCCCTGCCACATGTCCTGTGTCCCTCCCATTGACACCATGACCAGTGGATTCCCTCTCCCTGTCCCTCAGCTTTGAGGTTCAGCGCTTCCTGCCTTCACTGCTCTGACGCAGTTTGTTTGATGTGGATCCACCAAAGGCACAGAAATCAACAGGGCACTGCCATCCAAGAGCAAGGCGGGCTGCAGTGGGCACTGGGGGCCTCCACTGCCTTTTGGTTCTGGCTCCTAGCTGTGGTTTCCAGGTCAGTGTTTCGGTGCTAGGCAAGGACTTTCAGACCTAGCCCTTCATGCACCACCACCACTGCCTCAGACAGCCTAATGTCTCCTTGCCCAAGGAAAGCAAGCTCTGGAATGATGCCGGCAGAGATGTCGGCAGTCCTCAAGGTATCTCTTCTGGATGGAAACCACGGTGGTGCCCTTCCCAGGCTGCAGGTGACCAGCCATCTAAACTATTGCCAGCAGGCAGGGGCCTGCACTGACAGGATGGTGGGGACTTTCAGTGAGGAACTTGGGTTTACATCCCCCCACTATGTCATATCTTAAAGGAATCTGCTTTGTGGTCCTGCAGAAAAAGTGGGTGCTCATGTCCACAGCCTACCTGCTCACACAGGAGTCACGCTGCTGTGACAAGTCCACCCCAGAAAGGCACTGGCAGGGCCGGGGTTTGGCTCCACCAGGTAGTGATGGGTTGGGCCTGGGAAGGGACTGACCCCTCTGTGGCTTGGGTGCTGAGGCCAGAGGCAGAGCCCCTCCCAGCTCCTGCTTTACAATAGTCCAGGGCCCTAGGCAGGCAGTCTCTGGGCCTTCTCTGACCAGGGGATCAGTCTGACCAAGGAGGCCCTCCCAAGTGGAACCCTGGGCTGTGTCCCCCATGGGTCCTGCCACCCTGCAGCCTGAGGGAGCGGACACGGTGAGGGGAGTGTACAGGGTGGAGAGACAGCAGGAAAATGGGAACAGAATAGGGTGGCCTCTGCTACCCTTGAGAGTCCATGACAACACGGTGACAGACAACACGGGGTGCGTTCTAGGAACAGACCCAGTCAGTGGCTGGAAGCTGCCTAGGAGAGAAGAAACTGAGAAGGGTTATCAACTACTTCCCTGTGGCAGGAGTCAGTGAGCCCCACCCCCCCACACACACACACAATAGGACACAGTGTGGGAAGCTTGTCCATTTTTGATAGATGAGAAAATGGAGACTATGTCACTTGGTTAACATCATAAGGTACATGGATTCAAACTCTTTACTCGAACTTATCACTAAACCTGTGATGGATCCGTAAATAATCCTAACACACAGAGCCTTCTGTCTACAACCAGGAAAACCCCTACAGCACCGTGGCATTTCTCTCCTTCCAGGTTATTTACAACTGATTGATGACCACAGCAGCTGGGCCCAGCACGCACCACCCCAGACAGGCAGAGAGCAGTGGTGGTAGCATTCACTCACTCTCCAACTGTGGCCACGAGTCCAGACCCAGGTGCTGTTGTCAGCCAGAACCAGGAGTCCTGTGAGAGAGCAGCCACAGGATACCCTCCATCCAGTACCGGCTGGAGTGGCCCTAGGGGATGGGGCCTGAAACAGCTCCCTCCACCCAGTAGCGGCTGGAGTGGCCCCAGGGGTTGGGGCCTGGAACAGCTCCCTACAGAGGTGATGCCTACAACCTGGAAATGCAAAATCTGACAAAGGGAGCCAGGGGCTGAGAGGGGCTGGCAGTGATGGCATGGGTCTGGCACCCATGCACTGTCTGCAGGCCCCAAGAGGCCGGGCTGTTGTGGGCAGGCTTCTGTCAGCCATGCCGTAGCATCCATTAGGGGAGTGAACCAACGGAAGGAAGACCTTTCTCTAACTCTCTCTCTTCTCTCTCTGTCTCTCTCTCTCATTAACTCTGACTGGCAAAAAATTTAAAAAAAAAAAAAAGGTAAATTATGTGACGTGTTGCTATCCATATACTTAGTAAAACAGTTACCATGGTCAAGAGAATCAATATATCCATCTCCCCTGAATTACCACATGTGTCCATGTGCAGTGAGAGAAACTGGCCTTGCCCATCTCAGCACATTGCTGGGTAAAAAGCTCATCCCTCACTACTACAACTGTGTACCTTGGGCCCCTTCTCCCCCTTCCCCAAGGCCACCCTGGCCACCACCCTCCTGTGTCTGGGTGTGAGCCTTGGGGATTCCATGCCTAAGTGGGGCAGGCTGGATTCTCCTCTCTGTGCCCGGCTTACCCCAGGTCTGATGCTCACCAGCCTGTTCACGGCACACTGTACTTTCTACCATCGAGTCATTCGCAGCTGGGGTCTTCCTTTCCATTGCCTATCACCATACTCCGCACTTTGCAAAAACAATGATTTGTCAGTTAAGTAAACTATTTCCATATAGGAACAGTGGCCTTATTGTCTGGGTGAAAATATGGGTGTACAGGGCAGAGTCTATAATCATGGTCAGAGCTATCCCTGTGCTCTTCCTGGGCTGCCCTCCTCGTCTGCTGTCCACAAACCAGCAGGAGTAGAAATCTTCACTAGTCTCCCCATGATGTAGGACCGCCAGGTTAACAGGAAGCTGCCAGTTCTAGATGGCTGCAGGACACAGTTCTGCCGAGTGTCTGGGTTCCACCAGCACCTACCACAGCTCCTCTGAATCCCTGATCATGGAGCTGCTCTCGCCTGGCTCTGAGTTCCACTGAGGAGCACTGGGTGAGGAGGGATCGGGGCACAAGACGAGGAACTCTTCCAGCAAGAAGCTTAGCCTAGGAATTTTTATAATGTCCTTCCCCTTCTATTGTAGTTCCCAAACCTCAACAAAACCTCAAAATGGACTTTATCCTAACTTTTAAAACTTTTTATTCATAACTTTTGACAGGAAAGAACAGGTTGAGTAACTCAATGCTCTCTTAATAATGGGAAGAACACTGACTACACGATCATCTCACTGTTAATGGCAGCGATGAGGAACAAAGAATCGAGCAAACAGCAGGGACCCCATAACTCACCAAGCACACAGAGTATGTAAGTAGTAGTGCTATTTTTCGAAATACTTATATTCCTCATAGTTTGCTTACAAATCAACATTTTCCATATATATATCCACATTTACAATTGCCTTATAAGATGTTTTTGTTAATAAATTCCTTACACAAAAGGAAGAAGAAATGATTTAACAAATAATTACTGAATGCGCACGTGCCAAGCGTGGTGTTGGGCACTGGTAAAATCCTGAATGAATGAAGTTCCATCCTTACTGGAGTTTGCAGCCTGTGGCAGAGACAGATGCTAAACCAATGGGCATTAAATGCACTAAAATAAGCTTGTCAACGTGGCATGCACACACTTTTCAGTGGTCAGTGGTGAGAAATGGGAGCAAAGTTCAGAGAGAGTGAGGATGTGAGCATTCAAGTTCTGTGTCAGAGAGCATGGCCTAGAGGCACGGCTCCAGGCATGAAGAGATCTGGATCACCTGTAGGATAATGCAACCCAGCTCTGCTGAGAGTAAAGACGCCCACTTATCGTGGAAATAGAAAAGCGCTAATGGAGGAGCCATTATGAAGCAGGACACAAAGGTGTCGGGCTGTGTGTGTTTCAACTCTGTAACTGTAACTGCATTTTCTGTTACTATAAGAGAGAAGCATGGAAGAATCACAGACAACCAGGCAGCCTTGCAGGATGGAGATCACGCAGCTCCCAGATGTCTCCCCCAACCAAGAAGATGTTGTTGCACTGATGCCACGGCACCCTGACCACTAGAACCTGCATCCGCTAGCACTGCACCCGTGTCCCTCCTTCCTCCATACCTAAAAAGCCTCAGTAAGGGAACTCCATGAAATGGGATTCCTCAGGATAAGATTACCAGGCTGCTCTCCTGACTGGTGCATGATCTGGAAGAGCAATTACAGTTCTTTATGTTTTCACACAGTAATAGCCAGGTGACCTAAAGTGATAAGGAGGAATAATTAAGTCACGGCAGCAACACTGCCAGAACCATAAATAAAACTCTCAATGTGATTCCAGAAAAGGAAGATAGCTATACCTGGAAATGAGAAATGTGTAGTGGTTTATCAAACTACATGGGTTATAGATTTGTTCCTGCTTCTAACTACGCAGTTTTTACTTTTTAAAACAGATTTATTTATTTGAAAGAGTTACTGAGAGAAAGAGAGGTGGGAAGGGCGGGGGGAGAGTGAGAGATATTTCATCCTCTGGTCCACTCCCCAGATTGCTGCAATGGCCAGGGCTGGGCCAGGATCTAGGAGCCAGGAGCTTCACCCAGGTCTCCTATGTGGGTACAGGGGCCCAAGCTCTTGGACCACCTTCTGCTGCGCTCCAAGGCACATTAGCAGGGAGCCGGATTAGAAGTGAAGTAGCCAGGACATGAACCAGCACCCATGTGGGATGCTGGCACTGCAGATGGCAGCTCTATCCCGACGCCACAGCTCTGGTACCTGTATTGTTTACTTTGTGAACCTCAGTTTCTCCTTCCTCTTGATGGTACATCATTTCTATGATGCCCTTTAGCTTCATAAAACATATTTACAAAATAAGATGAAAAATAAAACAGGTCCTCAGTGCAAAACAAAATCACTGAGACACCGCACAAAAGTGATTGTTAGGCTGAACAGTGGCACATTCATATCAGTAACTTAAGTTATAAATACGGTTCTAAGTTATAATTGTCACTCTTCCCAACTGCAGAATTCCATTTGAACTTAGGTCATTTTTTTAGATTGTTATCCTGTCCTCTGACAGTGGTGGTGCCTTATTCAGTTTAGCATTGCACTGAAGAGGCTGCGATCATACACCCTTGGGGACAGGCTTGTTCTCCTCAACTTAGCCCAACTCAACAGAAAAAAATGTTGGCCCTGTGTTGAATACAGTGATGAGAAATAAAATCAGTATGGCCAGTCTGCTCTCTTCATGATTTATCAAGATGACAGAAGTTGTTTACACTTGTTGCAAACACAAAGAAGGACTGAGACAACAGGGCACACTGAGGTGGGGTAAAGAGAGCCTGGCTGTACACAGAGAAGACACCTGTGTGGGAGAAGGAGTCAGAGATGGGGCACTGTGTATTCTATCTCACAAAGAGGAAAATAAATAGTGCATTCATCCATTTTGCTTATCTGAGCTCCTCATCTGCTTCTGCCTGAGCCAACTCCACTTGCTTTTGGGAGAAGACTCACAGGAGCACCACTCATGTTAGCAACATTCGTAGCAGGAAGCAGAACCATATGTGAGAAAGAACATGACTGGGACATGACAGCAGGGACAGGATGTCAGCGGGGGGACAGCCCACCCGTGGGCGAGGTGGAACCATTAGGATGGGGACTGCAGCTCCTGTAGAACCAAGGACTGCTACATGGAGCTCTGGGATAGCAGTGAGGGGAAGTGGGAAACAGGAAGAAGGGCCATGAGGCAAATGAGAAGCACATGTTTTAGAGAATTCTGGAAGTTCCCTAAATTCAGTTTCAGCATCAATTAAATATAATAAAGAATTTTTTAAAGGATAGATCTTAGGACAAGGAATAATATAGGGGTGCCAGCATTGCAGCCCAGGTTCCAGTCCCAGCTGCTCTGATTCCAATTCAGTTCCCTCCTAATGCACACGAGAAGGCAGCAAGTGATGGCACAAGTACTTGGGCCCATGCCACCCGTCTGAGTGGCCAGGATGGAGTTCCTGTTTTCTGGCTTCAGCCTGGCCCAAACCTTACTGTTGTAGCCATCTGAGGAGTGAACCAGCGATGCAAGATGGTTCTGTCACTCTCCTTTCAAATAAATAAATCTCTTTTAAAAGAAATAATACAAATAAAGGATCTTCAGCATCTGGAAGTATGCAGGATGGCTGCTAATTTGTGTTCATCCTTTGGAATTTCAGAACATAGCACACCCTCTCAGTGATCAATTAAAACAAGCTATCCTTTCTCCTGGACATGTGGAGCCCCATGCTAAGGCACATGGGTTGGACACTGGGCTCAAGGTCAGATTTCAATCACATCTTGACTCCTCTCTTGGCTGCATGAATTCCACAAAACACATCCCTGCCCTGTTCAGAGCTCCTCATGTTAGGTGTATAAAGGTCTAATCATGGGGCGAGAGTTGTGGTATGGCACATAGAACTGCTACCTGTGATGCTAGCAACTCACATGGGGTCCAGTTCATGTCCCTGCAGCTCTGCTTCTGATCCAGCTCCCTGCAAATGGCTTGGGAAAGCACTGGAAGACGGCTCAAGTGCTTGGGCTCCTGCAGCACATGGGAGACCTGGAAGAAGCTCCTGGCTCCAGGCTTCTGCCTGGCCCAGCCCTGGCTATTGCAGTGCACGGAAGATATTTTTCTCTCTCCCTCCTCAACTTCCAAATCAATCAATCAATCTTAAAAAAAATACCTTCTCCAAACTGGTTTGGATTCAAACAAGAAATCCTTGTATTTCAGGCTTCATTTACTTTAAATACTTTATAGTTAATGCCAGAATCCGTATTCAGATTGCCTATAGACAAAAATGTCCAAGAAACAGAGTCACAATGTAAATAAAATCAGATGACGAATACTTTATCAGTCTAGCAAAGTGAGCTCTTTATAAGACAAAGCAGCCAACTATACAGACTGCAGTGATAGCTACAAACCAACCCATCCACCCATCCTGACCGTGCCTGTCACTGGTTTGGATTGCATGTTAGTCATTAGCTCTGATTACGAGAATCTAGAAAGCACTGAATGCCTTTCACTTAATACAGCTACTAGAAGATTTCAGACTCTTAAGAAGAACACCCTCTCTCTTTTCAAACATCAGCACACAGAGTGAACTTAATTCATGTTAGGCATTTTCACACATGGCTTCATCTGAGTTCTGAGGACTTTCTACATGTCTGTAGTCCTCAGTTTGCATCTTAACACACATTGAATCTATGAGGACACGGAAAATCAACATTGGACAAGTCAATAGATACATACAGGTCTTGTACATCTGATACCCATGTTCACTGCACAATCCCACACTACCAAAAAGGATGGCACTCAATTCATTTCAGTTTTAAATGCAGTGTGGCAAAATACCTTAATAACATGTTTCTTCCATCAAATGTTCTTCTTCCTTATAAAGCCAGCAACAATTCTGCTAGCTTGTTTGTTGGTTTTTATTTCTACATAAAAGGCAAAGATACAGAAATAGAGCTCTTCCATCCACTGACTCACTGCTCAAAAGCTTGTGACAGCTGGGGCTGATTAAGGTCAAAGCCAGGTGATGAGAACTCAAACAGATCTCCTAGGCACATCAACCATTATCTCTGCCTCCCAAGATGCACATTAGCAGGAAGACAGAACCAGAAGTGGAGAGAGAACTTAAGCTGAGACACTTTTGTGGACGGTGGGTTTCCCATGTGATGTCTTAACTGTTGCTTCACCAAATGTGCACACGTGCAACAGATTTTAGGCTGGACAGAATCAGCTTGTACATCTAGTCAATCTCTTTCAAATTAATGGTTCATAGATCCTGGAGAGGGACACTTTCAGAAGGTATCTGAAATCTAAACTATTTGTATAAAAATACATTGATATTATATGCCTATTTAATAGTGTTGTCACCTCCACTGATGGTACAAAAGTATCACTGGGAAAAGTTGACTGCAACTTAGCACGAATAAATGCAATAGCATGATGTTCTAGCAGAGAAAAAATCAGTGTCACTCTAGGAAGTGCTATGTGAAGGAGAAAAATATTAATACATTTTATATTTGAAAATGTAGTGCATCTCTAGCAACTACTGAAGACTGAGAGAAGTCTAGTCGTTTTTTTTTATTGAACATGTTTTTATTTGAAAGAGCTATTGACAAACCATAACTGCTAAGTCTTGAGTATTAGACATTTTCTTAAAAATGAATGTATGAGACTTTTACTTCAAAAAAAGTGACAAATTTGTGATCAATGACAAAATTAAAGCTGTCTATAAAAATTAGAATTTTTGAGAATCATATCTGCCACTATGAACTTTACAGTTTCCCAGTGCTTGAATATTTTTCCTAATGACATACTTGGAAAATTTGACAAATATGATTTTTGGATTGCATCCATATCAATATTTGGAAAAACTTTTGTAACTCAAGGAATTATTATTTGAAAAATGGTCAATGTAAGATAGCAGAAAGTCACATACATATACAGGATTAAGAAAGAAACTAGACCAATGGATTTTAATTTAAGAGGCACAAAATGTTTATTTCAATGCTTTCATATTCTACTTGAAACTATCATTTAAGAAGATATAATTTGTCAATTTTTGTTAGAGTATCAAGGAATAATAATCCAAATATTTGAATGGATTATTGAAATACTCATTCCTTTTCAACTATATGATGAGGAAATTTACAAAATGCCTGAAAAGTAATTTAAAATAATCATTGTGAGATCACTCAAAAACACAAGGAACCAACGATATGAATTAAAGAAATCTACACATGACATGTATGTGGGATTATATAGGGAGCTAGAGATATTTAAGAACAAAATGAAATATTAGAAATGAAGAATTCATGTCATATAAAAAGTACACTGGAAAGCCTGAAAAACATACTTGGTGAGACAAAAGAAAGAATATCTGATATCTGAGCTAGAAGACAAACCTTCAAAAATATCTGTCAGGAGAAAAAAATCAGAAAAATTGAAATCAGTATTCATAATCTATAGGAAACCTTCAAATGCCCAAATACATGTATGTGTCTTAGGAGTTCCTGAGGAAATGGGAAAACAGAATGGCTTAGAAGAATTATTCAAAGAAATAACAGAAAATTTCCCTATTTTGGAGAAAGATATGAACATCTAAGTACAGGAAGCGCATGGAGCCCCTAATATAGATGAGAAAAGATCTTCACCATGACGCATTAGAATCAAACTTTACAAGTAAAACATAAAGAAAAGACCCTAAACTGTGCAAGAGAGAAGTGCCAGTTTCCCTTTGAAGGAACTCCAATTAGTGTGACAGTCAAATTCTCATCAGAAACCCCACAGGGTAGGAGGAAATGGAGAGACATAGTCCAAGTCCTGAAAGAAAATGAAACAAAAAACCTGTCAACCCAGAATACTGTAGCCATTGAAGCTCTCATTTTGAATGAAGGTGAAATAAATACCTTCAACACACACAGAAACAGACAGATATTCAGGATCATAAACGAATACAAAGGCAGAAAATGTCCAAGTACAAAGGAAATCCAAAACAAACAACAACATTTTTGGAAAAACGCAGGACCAAGTCATTATTTATCAGAATAATCTTGAATGTAAATGGACTAAGCACTCCCAATGAAAGACACAGAATGTCTTAATGGATTAAAAACAAGATCCATCTATTTGCTGCCTATAAAAACACAACAGATTCTGTCCTGGTTGCCCCTCTTCCAGTCCAGCTCTCTGCTGTGGCCGGGAGTGCAGTGGAGGATGGCCCAGGTCCTTGGGCCCTGCACCTGCATGGGAGACCAGGAGGAATCACCTGGCTCCTGGCTTCGGATCAGCGCCAGCCACAACGCACTGGCTGTAGTGGCCACTGGGTGGGTGGGGGGTGTGAACTAACGGAAAAAGGAAGACCTTTCTCTCTGTCTCTCTCTCTCTCTTACTGTCTAACTCTGCCTGTTTTAAAAAAATAATAATTGTAAAAAAGTTTATGGAAAATGTGCATTATGATAAAAACATTATGATAAACATTGATAGACATAGACTGCCCTAAAATGAACTTGCTTTTAAATTTCATTTTTATAAACATATTGAAATCCCCTCACATATGAATAAAAAAATATGATAGATCCAACATAAGACATTGACAAATCCACAGTTTCAGTAGAAGAATGTAGTGAAGTATGTAACAATAAAAGATAGAACAAATGATCAGAAATCCAGCAAGTATATTACCATCTGGAATGATATCATCAGTCTGCCAATTAGGGAACATGCCTGCCACTCAAAAAAATATAATATATTTTCTTTTACAGTAACTATGGGATAGTTACCAAAATAGAGCATATTCTTGGAGATAAAGCCATCATTATTACATTTAAAAGGCTTTACATCATACAAAGCAAGCTTTCTGACCATGAAGATTTTCAGAAAAATCTCAGATATTTAGAAAATAAATAGAACCCCATTAAATAAAATATGGCACAAAAAGTAGTCAGAAGGGGAAAATAATATTTATTTTTTATTTTTTTAAATTTTTTTGACAGGCAGAGTGGACAGTGAGAGAGAAAGACAGAGAGAAAGGTCTTCCTTTTGCCATTGGTTCACCCTCCAATGGCTGCCGTGGCAGGCGCACCACGCTGATCCGATGGCAGGAGCCAGGTGCTTCTCCTGGTCTCCCATGGGGTGCAGGGCCCAAGCACTTGGGCCATCCTCCACTGCACTCCCTGGCCACTGCAGAGAGCTGGCCTGGAAGAGGGGCAACCGGGACAGAATCCGGCGCCCCGACTGGGACTAGAACCCAGTGTGTCGGTGCCACAAGGCAGAGGATTAGCCTATTGAGCCATGGTGCCAGCCAAATAATATATTTTTGAGGTGTGTGAAAATGAACATACAACATATCAAGAATGATAAAGTATAGTCAAAACAATTATTAGAAGCAAATTCATAGCATGGCAGTAATGTCTTAAATCATTAATCTCAGCTTTAGACTTAAGAAACTAGAAAAACAGTAACAAATGAAGTCCACAGTAAACAGAGGAAAGAGAATATAAAAAAGAAATCCGAGCAAAAGTCACTGAGATTAAATATAAAAGAGAAATCATTAAATCCAAATGTTTGTGTTGTTCTGGTTTCACTCTTTTTCTGAAACCAATGACACTGACATATTACAGGTCATTCCAATTGATCAGTAGAACACACACACACACACACACACACAAATCACAAACCTCAGAAACTTGAGCTGGGACACCACTACTAATTTAAACTGATAAAGGAATATTATGGTTAATTTTATGCAAGCCTATGTGACATCTTAGATAAAACAAATATTTCCTGAAATATGCAACCTATATCAAAGCTTGCTGAAATAGAAATAGCTAACCTAGGAATAGAAAAAAAATATAGAAATAGCCTACGAATAGAAAAGAAATTGAATTTGTAGTTGGAAAACCTTCCCATGAGAAAATTCCAATTCCAGATGGCTTCACAGGTGAGCTCTTCCAAACATTTAAGAAGCAAATGTTACAATTATGAACAAACCAGAAAAGAAATTCCAGAGTCCAGAACACGTCTCAATTCATGTTTATGAGACCATTACTCTTCTCGTGGCAAAACTCATCATCACAAGAAAAGACTATATACCAACATCATTAATGAATACACATGTAAAAAAAACTAGACAAAATTTCAGCCAAATACATGGTATTTGGCAAAAAGGATAATGCATTATGACCAAATTATTTTTATACCTCAATGCAAACTGGTTTATCATAAAAATTAACAACAAATAATTAATCATATTAGCAACCAAATAAAAGTCCATCTCAAATGATACAGAAGATTTTTTAACAAAATCTTGCATCTACTTCTGACAAAAAAAAAAAACAACAAAACTTCCAGAATGTGAAAGAGAAAAGTGTATTTCATTAGTCCACAGGGGTGTCTGTGACAGCTCTACCACTGATGCCACACTTATGGTGAAAACCAAAACTCCTTTGAGCAAGCTCAGAAATAAGGCAAGAGGGTCTTACTATGTCTATCTAACTCTGCATTGTAGGCTTCAGTCAGTACATGCAAGCAAGGAAAAGGAAAAAAGAAAATTCAGATTAAAAAGATATAAAAGGGGCTCAGATTCAGGAAACTGCAAATGCTAGGATCATCCAGGGAGAAAGCCCCATATAATATGCAAAAATCTAGTAAAATGAACTCACCACAGTAGGTAGTAGTGTCAACACATGCATGCATATACAAAGACTACATATGAAAAAATAACACATATATTTAATAGAAAACTTGATCTTCAAATATTTCTAGAGTTATATTATTTGACATGTAAATAACATAAAGATTTCCCCAAGAAACTATCAGTAAAGATTGTGAGCCCTGCATGTGTCGAGTCCTACACCACTTTGTTGAGCGCCACGTGTGCCTGCAATCTGTCTTTCCTCAACTGGCCAGACCAACACAACTTCTACAGCTAACACTTGTTCAGAAGTTGAGCCTCTTCCTCAGCTATAAGGCTTTTAGGAGAATGAATGGAATAAACATCAGCACACTCACTGTCACTGTTGAGAGAATCCTGGCCCTGAACTTTTGTACCTTCCCTGATAGGTTCTGAAGCTTAAGCTTTTTCCCTGGCTCTCTTCACAGCATGATTAATTTGAAGATGGAGTTTGGCATTGTCAGATATAGTCTGTTTCTCTTTGTTTTAGAAAAGAGCTCTACAAAACAGATGAAAGATGTTTCTGGATTCTGGAGAAGAATTTCAGGAATGCCTGAGTACTTCATGTGTTGTTCCCTCACATGCAAAGCACATGTGACAAATACATGTTGAATTCCTCTACAGCAGGCCGATCTCGGTCACCGAGGAGGCAAAGATAAGTAAGACATGCTCTCCATCCCGGACAAGCTTCGGCGAGGTGGGAAACACTCACAAAAGCACCTGGCGGTGATTAAAGGCTGCCCACTCTAGTGGCAGGTGCTTTGAGATCAAGGCATGAAGAACATTTTTTCCTGGATAGGACAGGAGATGACGTGTGAGATAAGGGAGGAATGTTGGGATTGAAAGTTTCTCGGAGCTCTGACAAGACGAGGTAATTTCCTGTTTGGCTTGCTTTCTAGAGGATGAGCTTCCGGAAGGCCTTCAGATGGCTACTATCCTGTGTGACACTGGGAACCAGCATCATTCTGTATCTACTGCTACTCTTCACCACAGCTTGACTGAAGTGGCTGCTGTGGCTGCCCAGATCCTGCTACTGGCTGGTGCATCAGTACATGGAGGGGGGGGGGGGATGACTGATGCAACATTCATACCCGATTCTCTGGAGAACTGCCCTGTGCCAAATGAAGGAAGCCAGTGATTGGCTGGAAAGTGGATACACGAGGCGGAGCTACCTTGGAGGTGCAATTCATGCTCCAAAACCCTCCAGGGTTCACACCCAAGTTTACCTCCTGTTAAAAACAAACAAATAAAAAACGCTTCCTCTTAGCTTTTGACCCCAGCTCCTCTGTGCTTTCTCTATTCTGCTAAGAGAAGGAGGGAGGAGGAGGAGAAAGAAAAACGACCTGAATAAGAATCTCTATCCTAGGCCATTGCTCAAAGGGACTCACATTAAATCATTAGCTTTGAAGTACATTAGTCAACGTTTGTGATGTTTAGCCAATACCCATTCCAGCACTCTGTTCCCAAACACTGACATTTCTGTTCCTTTCACATAATGAGATACAAAACTGACCCATTTAGAGGTTTGGACGTGCCTTAAGTGGTCTCTCATGGCTTCATGGGTAGAAATTTAATCACAATTATGAAGTATTAATAGACTGGAAACTTTAAAACATTTTATTTATTTATTTATTTTTTGAAAAGCAGAATAAGTGAAGGAGAGAGAGAGAGAGAGACTGAGAAAGAAGCTTTGCTTTGCAAATGTGCAGACCAGCCAGGCCTGGGTAATGCTGAAGCAAAGATCCAGAAGGCAGAGACTGAACCCAGTTCTCCCATGTATGAGAGAAGGACCCAGTCTTGTGAGCCATCACTGTCCCATTAGCAGGAAGCTGAGTCAGAGACAGAATGGAAACTCAAACCCAGGTCCTCTGCATTTACCTGCTGCACAAAGTATCCATCCCCAAGGTGGAAACCTAATTCACCTCTGGGAATTCAGTGAGGTGACTAGGATTAGATAAACTGGTTATAGTGGAGCAAATCTGATGTAGTCCTGGTGGCTTCACAAGAGACCAGAAGACACACAGACACGAGGGCTCTCTGTCTATGGCCACATGTGTCCTGTGCCACCGTGGGACATTGCCAGCAAGAATGCTGTTACCAGAGGTGGCCCCTCAAGTAGAAGCCTCCAGCATCATGAGCCCAAATGACCTTTAAAACTCATCCAGTCTTTGGTGCTGCATTATTGGCCACAGAAAACGGGCTAACGCAAGCAACTCTAGAGCCACGCTACAGGCAGCTTTGTGGTTTCTGTCCTCTCAACAGGTGCCATCCCCACTCTGGTTTCACTGAACAATTCTTTCCCACTCTCCAATGGTATCTCTACTTCCTTCAATTTCTGTACCTGTCTGCTTTGTTTCTCTCTCAAAATGGTTAGATAGTAAGATGAAAAACCACAATTTTGCTTTATTCTGAGTTTTCAGCTTACTCATAGTACTGCTAGCCAGCTTATAAGGTGGCAAATATTGTTTCTTGAACTAATCAAAATAAATTCAAAATCCAGAATAATAGCATTACAGTACTCATCACTGCATTACTAACACAGCAACTGGAGAGAGCCCCTGGTTCATCATAATCCTAGAAAAATGACTCCCAACATTTTTTTGAATAAACAGCATTGATTGCTACAAAATTTCATTACTTTAAAAGTTTATTGAGTTAATCAGTTATGAGGCCATAAATTTTCTCCTCTTTTTAATATGCTAAACACATTAAAATATGGAATAGCAACATAAAAAACAGAACCAAAATCCTAATGCCACGTCTGATGGTGCACATTGGAGGCGATGGTCTCATACTGGATTATGTGATAAAAGACGGCAACTCTGGAGTACCAGACTTTGTCAGCATGACATGTTCTAGAATCCAAAGAGCCATACCTTTACTTTAAAGGACAAAAAAGCTAAGTGAAAATGGAAGCTGAAATTATACAGACCTATAAAATGACATAACTTGGGACCACTGCTTTATCTCCTACCTGAAGTCAGAGCCCGCTCTTCTGCCGTTTTCTGGAGTCCCAGGGTCTGGACACATGTCAGAAACCACTGCAACGCCTCCTTGACTCACTGTAAAGAGAAACATCCCATTAAATGTTGTGCAGCTGTTGAGGAGGTGGCTGGAAGATAAAGCAGGCATGTTGAGGGCTTTAATTATTATGCCTAAAATGTAATTAAGAATTAAGATAGCTTAACCACAGGAAAATAACTATTTATTCTTTTTCCTGAAAATCAAAAAGTTTTTTCCAGGGCAAGAATGACGACATTCTTTGGTTTGAACTCTCTCGTCTATTAAGATGGCCAAATTTGATTTAAAAAATACCTTATTTGATTTTTTGTTTTGTTTTTTAACATGTATTTGACAGGTAGAGTTATAGACAGTGAGAGATAGAGACAGAGAAAAAAGGTCTTCCTTCCGTTGGTTCACTCCCCAAATGGCCACTACGTGCCTATCCGAAGCCAGGAGCCAGGTGCCTCCTCCTGGTCTCCCATGCAGGTGCAGGGCCCAAGCACTTGGGCCATCCTCCACTGCACTCCTAGGCCACAGCAGAGAGCTGGACTGGAAGAGAGGCAACCGGGACTAGAATCGGCGCCCATAAGGGATGCCGGCGCTGCAGGCAGAGGATTAACCAAGTGAGCCATGGGGAAAGCCCCACCTTATTTGATTATTATGCTCACTGGTATGCTAGGTCACAGTTAACAACTCCATGGAAAGTCAGCACCATGCAAGGAATGCCTGAACTGATCCAGAAGAAAGCCTCAAAGCATTCCCCAAGGGTAACAGTGGAGAGGATAATTATCTTCTAATACCTAGACAATAGATACTTAAAGTACAATTACATATAATGTTTTAAACATTGAATGCACATACAATTGAATTAAATAAGATGTGCGTTCTTTGTACAAATGTGTTGATTTAGACTCCCTGAGTCTATTCCACAAAAAGTCTTCCTATGGGGATTTTCACCAAAACACAATAGTTTCTAAAAGACTTGTTTGCTTACTAAATAGTGTGATTCCAACTCTGATATCCACCCTATAAAATCTGTTATGCAACCAAGGCATGCACCCTCTTTCTTTCCGGAAATTTCCTCAACAGAGGACTTGTTATCTATTCATGTTAATGAGATAAGAAAGTCCAAAGGAAGGCTTCTGGGAAACACTCTTGCTACCAACAGACTATGTCTTACACTGGACCTCACATGGGCTCGTCCTGAGCTACTGTTACCATCACCATCATGTTATAGTCCAAAGATACAGCAACGGCATGAAAGGACTAAAAGAGATGATCAAGAATCTAGACAAACCCAGTCATTGTGGAGGCAGAGGAGTTGCCAATTCAGGAACCAATAGTAACTCTGAACATGCCGCTGGGTGACTCATATGTTTACTAAAATTTAAACACCTTTGCATATACTATGATGTATAGTTAAAAAGCATGTGTACATATACACATATTCTCAGATGAATTTTAAACAACTCAATAAAATGAAAAAAATATGCCTGGGTAGATAGCAACCCCTTAATATATTTTGTTTAATTATATATAAAGCAACAATCATTATAGAAAAATTTAGTGTTTATAACTGCTGACTTAGAAATAGTACATGTGGTCAGCACCGTGGCTCAACAGGCTAATCCTCTGCCTTGCGGCGCCAGCACACCAGGTTCTAGTCCCGGTTGGGGCGCCGGATTCTGTCCCGGTTGCCCCTCTTCCAGGCCAGCTCTCTGCTGTGGCCCGGGAGTGAAGTGGAGGATGGCCCAAGTGCTTGGGCCCTGCACCCCATGGGAGACCAGGAGAAGCACCTGGCTCCTGGCTCCTGCCATCGGATGAGCGCGGTGCGCTGGCTGCAGCGTGCTGACCGCGGCGGCCATTGGAGGGTGAACCAACGGCAAAGGAAGACCTTTGTCTCTGTGTCTCTCTCACTGTCCACTCTGCCTGTCAAAAATAAAAAAATAAAAATAAAAAAAAAGAAATAGTGCATGTATATAAACTTTCATTAAATACAAAAACAACTCAGAATATAGTTAGTGATTTCATTCTTGGTAGTTACTTAACTATTCCAAATTGGTTAACATTTATAATATCTAAAAATACTTTGCTGATACAATAAATGATATATTAAAAGTACAGAACTCAAAAATGTTCTTCGCAGGGCTGGTGCTGTGGTGAAGTGGGCTAAGCTTCTGCCTGCTGGTCTGGCATAACATATGGGCACCTGTTTCTGTCCCAGCTGCTTCTCTTCTGATCCAGCTCCCTGTTATGTCCTGGGAAAGCAGTAGAAGATGGCCCAAGTGCTTGGGCCCCTGCACCCATGTGGAAGACCCAGAAGAAGCTCCTGGCTTTGGATCTGCCTAACTCCCGCCATTTGGGGAGTGGACCAGAGGACTGAATACCTTTCTCTGTCTCTCATTCTCTCTGTAACTCTGCCTCCCAAAATATATAAATAAATAAACCTTTAGAAATATTTTCCCTCAATAATTTTCTCAATATAATTTAAACAGAATCCGGCAAGCTGGGTGGGGACATCAGTAGATAATTGCACAGAAAGCTCTATAAGTTCAACTCCCACAGAAACATCACAATCTAACTCCAGAGAACATAAAATAACTTCACAGACTCTCTGGATACCAGTTAAAGATATATAACAACCAAGTAAATGCTTAGTGGAAAAAGCCACCTTCAAAATTGTAGAAAATCCCATGTTGTTTTAGATATCCTGTGACTCACACCTCCCCTGGTGTGGCACAGAGCAGTTGAGAGGACATGGCTCCATCCCCACGTCTCCCGCAGGGAAAGAAAAGCACAGATGACCTGCAGGGCAGCGTCCGGGCCTGTCTGAGGGCTGTCTCGCCTGACTTCCATCTCAGGGGAGAGACACTGGCAGAATGTGGATTTCTACATGGCACCTATAGAAGGAAACGGTGCATGCTGCTGTGCACTGCATGTGCCAGGAGTGAGGGAACGTCAAGTCCTCACATAAATGGGTTAAACTCTCTGTTGGAGGACTTACAAATAGAATTAGGCCCCCTAAATTCCAATTTATATGTTGGTGTCAAAGCCCAGTACCTCAGAGTGTGACTGTATTTAGGGATAGAGCCTTATAAGAGGTTAATTAATTTCAGTTAAAGTGAAATCATTGGTAAGGAGCCCAATCTAATGGCATTGATGACCTTCAAACAAGAGGAGATCAAGACACAGATATGCTCGGAGGGAAGATACTGTGAAGACAGAGGCAGAAGGCAGCCATCTGCAAGCCAGGGAGAGGGGCCTCGACAAGTACCAAGCCTGCCGACACTTCAGTCTCCAGAATTGAGGACATACATGCTCTTCTGTTCTTTAGGTCACCCAGTCCATGGTACTCGGTCACAAATCCTACACAAATAGACTCCCTGGTTCAAAGCCACAGAGGGGAAGAATGGATCAAAAGAACAGGACCCTACTATATGTTGTCCACTTGAAATGCCCTTTAAAATGAAGGGTACACAAAGATTGAAAATGAAGGGCAGTCAAATCCACATGTAGAGAAGGTGTTTTTCAGGGGCTGGTGGAATAAGAATGAAGAGTTACACAGTGATGAGGAATGTCCAGTGAGAAGGCTATGTAATGCCTGCAAAATCATTTCGTCTGGCCTGCCAAGGCAATAGCAGATGGGACTCGAAATTCAATCTACAGCAGGCTACTTTTTAAGTCGATAACTTTGTATGGCCTGAGAATAATGTTATAAATATCTAAATGACTAGGGACAGAAAAGGACCCCATTCCCAAAAGGGTTCTGAGCTTCAATTGGGTATGGTGAAATTTTCTGGAAATGGATGGTAGTGATGTTGGTACAACCATGCAAATATATTTAATGGTATGGAATTATACACTGACAACTAGTAATTTCCAAGTTACATACTCATATCTCTCTGAACATATAAATAAATATATAAAATATAATATGTTATTCATAACATCTTCACAATTCTGATAGTTCTCCTACTTTTTCTCCAATATCCTGGTTTCATTGTTTGTATAACATGCTAAGGTAAAGTTTCCAAACAGCAGTCAGTGGTCTTCCACTTTGTAAAATTCACCTCCTAAATATTTTTTAATAATTTCAAACTTCAACGTTCACTATTCTATAGCATCACACTGGTCTAAAACACAGCATCAAGATACCTAAATATTTCCTTTTCCTGTGTTTCTCACATGAAATTGTTCTAAAAAGAAATGAGAGAAGCTGGAGGAAGGCATCCAAGTGAGACTCACACGTTCCAGATCTTCTGAAAGTCATCTCCAAAGTCACCTACTTATGAGAGAAGGGGTACTCAGAGGAGTCCTGTGAGAGAACAGAATGAACTGGACTAGCCTGCATGGTCTGCCGATGGGAGGTACAAAGAGGAAAGTGATGAGAGGGTACGTGGAAAACACGGCAGGTTTCCTGAAACAGAGATAGGTGTTGAATGCGAGAAGGAGACAGAAAGGGCATGAAGACAAACATGTAAGTGCAAGGAAACAAACTCCTTGAACCCCAACTGCCCAATCCATCTGCACCATCAGCAATTAATCCTGCTAGCCTGAAGCTTTAAATAGGAGAACCATGGAGCTCAGCCTACTGTAAACAGTACCTCAGGTGCCTCATTCTCAAAAGTAAAGGGTCACTGGGATTAGTGCCATTTTTAACTCCTATTTTGTTGAATCGTTATCTTTTCTGACATCATAGGAAACAGTCCATAGATTTTAATAAATGCATTAAATTTTAGTCATAATGTTGTATACAAAGCTCAAAAGAGAATGCTGAATACGTGAGTTCATCACACACAATTTACAGTAAGGTAGGATGTGATATTATGCAAGTGAAAGATCAGCTACAAATTAGACTGTTACTGAATGAATTTTTATTTAAAATGTGGAAACTATGGTAGTGGACTATTTTGAAGCATGTAGATACACAAAATCACATTAGATCTGCACAAAACCTTATGATATATATAAAGCAATATGAAAATATGCTTCTCTGTCCAATTACCTGGGTCTTTAAAAGGACACATCCTGTGGATATTAACTAAAACTCAACACGAATTTATCTGGAGTAAATTACACTGCTGACCAAGTACCATACTGAAGGAATCAAGGAGAGATACAAAGGAAGTATACGTGACAATTTCTATGATTAAAAAAAATTAGAGACTTTAAAAGTGGAGAAAAGATTTATCCTAGTGAAACAATAACAATCAGTTATATAGAGTATGAAGAATAATGAGTAAGGGGATATAAAATTAAATGTATAACATTTGTTAGGAATTCCAATTACCATTTATATGAACTTCTAAATTTCACACAATCCCTGTAGAGATGTTAATGTTAAATCCACTTTATAGGGGCTGGCACTGTGGTGTAGTAGGCTAAGCCTCTGCCATGACACCTGCATCCCATAAGGGCACCAGTTCATGTTACACCTGCCTCTCTTCTGATCCAGCTTCCTGCTTATGGCCTCATAAAGCAGTAGAAGATGAACCAAGTGCTTGGGCCCTTGCACCTGCATGGAGGACTCAGAAGAAGCTCAAGGCTCCTGGCTTTGGATTGGCCCAGCTCCAGCCATTGCGGCTATTTGGGGAGTAAACCAGCATATGGAAGACCTCTTTTTCTGTCTCTCCCTCTCTTTCTGTAACTTTCCCTCACACACAAATAGATAAATCTTTTAAAAATCCATCTTAAGGGCAGGCACTCTGGCGCAGAAGCTTAAAGCCCCAGCCTGCAGTGTTGGCATCCTATATGGGTGCCGGTTCAAGTCCCAGCTGCTCCACTTCCAATCCAGCTCTATACTATGGCCTGGGAAAGCAGTAGAAGACGGCCCAAGTCCTTGGGCCCCTGCACAAGCGTGGGAGACCCGGAGGAAGCTCCTGCGTCCTGGCTTCGGATCAGCTCAGCTCTGGTCATTGCATTTATTTGGGAAGTGAACCAGTGGAATGGAAGACCTCTCTCTGCCTCTCCTTCTCTCTCTGTGTAACTCTGACTTTCAAATAAATCAAACAATTCTTTAAAAGGTAAAAAATCCATTTTATAGGACAGAAAACTGAGAACAGAGTTATTATACAGTTGATTTCAAAATATAATTTCCTTTCCTATATATGATGCAGGAATGTAATGAGACACTGCATGTCGGAGGGTTTTCCAAGTTAAAGTGAGAATTCAATAATAAAATCTTTCAAAATTTCTTATTAACTAAAATTACTTATAAAAACATTTAATAATGAAAATATAATGAGGATCCAAAAAGGAAGTAAAAAGATGCTTCCATTTATATTCTCATCCAGATCTCCAAATTGGAACTATACTGTTTGAAAGGTGAGGCCATTTGGTGGCAATTCATTATCCATTCAACAACCAACTGCAAGATGTTCCACACGAGGGCACACCCAGCTCTGGAGAGCAAGAGCTGTGGACTGGCTCCATGTCACATCTTCAGGCAGAGTCCCGTTGAGTTAGGTTGTGGTTTATCTTTGAATAAATAATCCAACGTAAGAACCATTTACATAAACTCACACTTTTTTAGCATGAAGGCTTTTGAAAGTTATTATTATTGCATATATTTATGACAGAGATTTGTTTCTTCAGAAAGTTAAAGTCTTGTTTCAGCTGGAGTCATCTTTTTTTTTTTTTTAAACAGTATGCAATTTAAAGATTTATTTATTTATTTATTTATTTGTAAGTCAGAGTTACACAGAGAAAGAAGGAAAGGCAGAGAAAGGTCTTCCACTTGCTGGTTCACTCCCCAACTGGCCGCAACGGCTGGAGCTTCGCCAATGCAAAGCCAGGAGCGAGGAACTTCTTCCTGGTCTCTCACACGGGTGGAGGGGTCCAAGGACTTGGGCCTTCTTCTACTGCTTTCCCAGGCCATAGCAGAGAGCTGGATTGGAAGTGGAGCATCTTGGACTTGAACCGGCGCCCATATGGGATCCCAGCACTGCAGGCAGCAGCTTAACCTGCTAGACCACAGCACTGGCACCAGACGGATCCATCTTGAAGCAAACCCCAAGCTTCTGACACCTTCTGAGGGCCTACATGTGTCTCTGGTTGGCTAACAATCTGGACTGTCGTGGTCCAGCCTCACTGGCAGTACCTTTCTACTTATGACCTTTGCATGACTGACCAGCTGGTCAAGGGCATGTATGTGTATGTGGTTTATTTTGAACGGGGAGGGGAATGATACTACAGACTTCGGACTTGTCTGTAGGAATTGGTTTGAAATAAGTGAAATCAACATTGACATTTTCCCTCAATATGCAGTATACTCAGTTTCTCCACACTAAAACAGTTCCTTGTTTTGACTAGGGAAAACTTTTGTCTGTTTAAGAATCAAACATGTACATATCACAACTGTCTCGAAAACCAGTACTCTGATTTGATGGCGATTTTCTTCATAAAGCTGTAGCAGGACACCATTAACTCAAAGAATCATATGGTACATTTCTACATGTATGACAGAATTTGTGGTACTCTCGTCTCCTTTTACAGAACACTTATAGTCTTAGCAATTGTTGGTTTTTTAGCCCACAACAATAAATAAATGCTTACAAGCTCCAGATAAGAAGGCAAACTAAGAATTGTTGCCATTTGGATGATAAATGCTTTTCATTGATGCCACAGCAGAATATTAAAAGGGATAGTTTACATAGAAATCAGTGGCCAGAAACCTAACCCTTGGATCTCTCATTAGTGGATTACCAAGATTCTGGATACCCCATAGCTGTGTGTGAAAGTCATGGGCCAGACAGTCTGAGCATCTAACCCTTATGACAATATAACTAAATTTAAACACATACTGACTTGTGGAGTATTGAAGCTGAATGCCTGTTACGAATGAAGTTTACCCATATCTCTCTTCTCCAGTTCTATTACTGAGATCATAAATAAAACTCTTTTACATTACAGTAATTGTAAAATACATTTTAGTTTTTAAAGCAATTCCCTCAAAGACATTATTAAGAATTAAAAAAAAATGATTATTGAACAAATAAGAATATTAGGCTAGCATTGAAAACTTCATCTTTCCAACATTATACTCCTATATCACCTCCTACAATGATTCTATAGTAAATCTGAATCCTCCAAATTCTCCATGAAATCCTTTTTCTTTATTCCTTAATTTTTCCTCCTCTAGACTATTTTCCTACCATGGCAAAAATGAAGCACATTTTTATAAGGACTCATATAATAAAAAAATGTTAAGGGGCCGGTGCCTTGGCTCACTTGGTTTATCCTCCACCTGTGGCACCAGCATCCCATATGGGTGCCAGGTTCTAGTCCTGGCTGCTCCTCTTCCAGTCCAGCTCTCTGCTATGGCCTAGGAAGGCAGTGGAAGATGGCCCAAGTGCCTGGGCCCCTGCACACACATGGGAGACCCGGGGAGATCTCCTGGCTCCTGGCTTCAGATCGGCTCAGCTCTGGCATTGTGGCCATTTGGTGGGAGGTGAACCACTAGATGGAAGACCTTTCTTTCTGTTTTCGCTCTGTCTCTAACTCTACCTCTCAAATAAATCATTAAAAAAAGTCTTTCAAACTGCTATATCACTATGGGGTTCAGTGAAGGACTATTTTCTTTTATCTTTAAACTGAGATATGTACTTATTCTAATGGAATGAAAACTAAGAATATTCTAGTATAAAATCAGTATAAGTGACCTTAAAAATTCATGGCACTGAAAATTTTATACAAGCCTCGGGAATCGTCCCCATTGCTATCTGCACAACTCCCTGCCAGGCTGCGAGAGGCCCCTGAGCGGCTACGGGCAGCCCAGCGCTGTTTCTATGCCATCTGCTGGCTCCCACAAACCTCATGTCACCCAGAGGGGATGCAGCTTAGCCTGGAGTTTGCAGCCTGTCCTCTCCCCCGAGTGTCTCCACACGTGTGAGGACTCTGGACCTGGGGTTCATGAATTATTTCAGTGCGTGCTCAAAGATGTTTTACAGGATGCTTAATTATTCATGGTCTTCTAACAGAGAAGATAGCATTTGATGAGGTAAATTTTTGTTACTGTGCATAAGAACCAAAATACTAGACCAGCAGCTGTCAAATGTGAGAAAAGAGAAAATAATTTTGAAGTCAATGTATATAACACAGTTAACTTCAGGAATATGTTCATGTGCACAGCATATGTAAGATATTGCTTAGTTTACATTTATGTTTATTAACCTACATTTATTATATGTATTTATATTTAATATGTTAAATATCATATAAAAATCTTAAAGCCTCTATTTGTCAATGCCTAGACTTTAAAACAGAACATAGGAGTGGCCTTTTATTCCACCAGCTAATCATCTTCACCCAGCATTAAGGACTTGGGTTCCACGCCTGACTCCAGCTTCCTGCTAATGCAGACTCGCAAAGCAGCTGGGCTGCTCACGAAGCTGGGTTTCTGTGACACATGCAGGAGACCTGGACTGACTTCTCAGCTCCTGGTTTTGTCCAGATCTGGTCTTTGGGGAATGAACCTGTAGATGAGAACTATTTGTGAATCTGTAGGTTTCTCTCCATCTCTGCCTTTTAAGTAAATGAATAATTTTAAAATAGAAATCATTCTTGGGTACTAATTAAAGTTAATTAAGTTTCTAAATATATAAATAAATACATAAGCCAAAAAAAATAATAATGTGTATCTTAGGTCTTTCTAACCTTCCAGGTTAAGGATGTCCCTCACATTTCTAATTGCTAAGTTATTTATTTATTTATTTATTTATTTATTTTTTGACAGGCAGAGTGGACAGTGAGAGAGAGAGACAGAGAGAAAGGTCTTCCTTTGCCGTTGGTTCACCCTCCAATGACTGCCGCAGATGGCACGCTGCGGCCGGCGCACCGCGCTCATCCGATGGCAGGAGCCAGGTGCCAGGTGCTTTTCCTGGTCTCCCATGGGGTGCAGGGTCCAAGCACTTGGGCCATCCTCCACTGCACTCCCGGGCCACAGCAGAGGGCTGGCCTGGAAGAGGGGCAACCAGGACAGAATCCGGCACCCCAACCGGGACTATAACCTGGTGTGCTGGCGCCGCAAGGCGGAGGATTAGCCTGTTGAGCCATGGCGCCGGCCTGCTAAGTTATTTTTTAATCATAAATATGTGTTGAGCTTTACCAACTGCTTTTTTTTTCCATTTGATAACATGATTTGTCTTTGTTGTTAATACATTTTTTGTGCTTCAAAAAATAGAAAATATTAATTATTTGAGGGATGATCCTCACAGAAATTCTGATAATAGTTTATCAGTAATTTCATAATTATATAATATAGTATGTGATATTAGCATATATATAATATATGCATATTTATGTATATTATTATCTCCACAAGACTATGTATTTAAATATTCAAAGATGTAAATTAAGAAATTAGTGTTATTAAATATGGCTATTTTGTCTACTGTATATTTTTATTGAGTTCATTATCATTTGTCTACAACTTACTTATACATTTTAACTTACTTTTTAAAAATATTTTTTAATTTATTTTTGAGAGACAAAGGAAGACAAACAGAGAGACTTCCCATCTACTGCTTTACCCCTCAAATGTCTACAATGGCTGTTTCTATGGCAGGGTCAAAGCCAGGAACCAGGAGTACAACTGAGGTCTCCCACGTTGGTGGAAGGAATCACTGATGCCTCCTAGGGTCTGCATTCCCAGGACCTGGAGTCAGGAGCTACAGCTAGGCATTGAGCCCAGGAGATCTCAGGCAGAGCATGAACCTCTTAACCACTAGGCCAAATGCCCACTCCATTACGTGCATTTTTGGAAACTATTAATATTCAATTATCCAGCTGAAGGTTCTGTGATACACATAGCTTAACATAATTTGTAGAACATGAGTCCAGGTGATTTGGTCATTGAATTCAGACTGTGTATGTGTGTAATTTCATTCTACGCATTACTCAGATATTTTGAGCATGTGGAGTGAAGACAGAGAGCAAGCGCTAAGCTTCGGCGGCTCTGACAGCATCTCCTTCACAGCCCACAGCCCCAGAGATGGCCTTACTTCTTCCTGGTGTCAACTACGGGAGAGAGGGGCAACCTCAGGCACCAGGAACCTACTCAGGCTGTGCTCCTGTTAACCCTGACCTAGAGAGTTGCACTTCATAAGACATGCTGCTTGAGAACTTTAGCTATGCTGCATAAAAGCTGTGAGACATTCAGTACGTCATGAGACCAGGTGAAGGGTGTGTGTGTGTGTGTGTGTGTGTGTAGTGAG
Source organism: Sylvilagus bachmani (assembly GCA_015711505.1). Classification (NCBI taxonomy): domain Eukaryota; kingdom Metazoa; phylum Chordata; class Mammalia; order Lagomorpha; family Leporidae; genus Sylvilagus; species Sylvilagus bachmani. The sequence continues at coordinate 109,977,121 of CM027401.1, read as the reverse complement.
GTTTCTCACTTTTTCCATATGGAACATGCCACAAGAATACACCTGCTCACACTTACACTCCCTTATTAAATCAAACTCTTTTAGGCTCTCTTGGCAACATCTTTCCTCCTGAAAGGATAAAACACACTTCTTGAAGAGAAAGGGAAAGTAACTAGCAATCATGATCAGGAAACAAAAACTGAAAAATAAAATAGGAGACTTAGGTCTAAAAAACCACAGAAACTTAGCAATGCAAAATAAATGATGCCATTCAACTATCTGATTCTTTGGTGGGGAAAACTGAGATGCAGAAAGGTTACCCAGGTTCAAGGTGTTCTATGTGGCAGAATTAGGATAATAGTGCTCCCCATGCTGTACTTGGTCAGGGACACTGTTCAGTCTCGTGGCCTGCAGGACCTCACCTGAAATATCTGCTGGGCTGCATTATGTGAGGATTCACTGGGGAGCATGCTCGATACTCCTAGTGCTGTTGAGAGTGAGAATATTACCTTGTCCTCCCCTGAGGTATCTGACAAGCACACTGCACAACCAGGTAATGGGGGGCACACGGGACACTCCTGGTATTGTTTAATAGACACATTCTTGTCCCATTCTCACCTGAAGTATCTGTCAGGCACCGTGATACGAGGACTGCACTGGGAAACACATGGGCTGCTCCCAGTACTCTGCCATAATGAGATTATTACTACAGGTATGTGTTCCTCTCCACTGGTTCATATAAACAGCTTGGTCTAAATCATTTAAGCTTTTTCTTTTCAAATTCTAATATACATCCACCTGTTATATGACCCCTATCCTCAGGGAAGTTTCTTCAAATTTAATATATAAAAGATTAAGGAGATGGAGCATAGGCCGCAATGGACAGAAATAATATAGGCAAAATGATGTTATCCTGAAAGCACTGTTCATTTTCATTCACAAACATAAAAACTGGAAAAAAATAACTTGCATAGCATAGCATAGAGTAAAAGATATAACTCTGGAATTGTCATTCAAAACAGCCATGGTTTATTGCCTCATAACTCAAATACAAGTAGTTAAAGGAAATCATGCTGTTTTACTTAAAATTAAGTTGATTGAAAGTTCTGTTTTTATAATGTTTGTTTCCTATTCTGCTATTGTATTATGGTTAAATGCTGGGAAGATATGTTACCTTGTTGTTTAAAAGACCTTGCAGTTTTACTCAAAAAAACTAAAAATTCGGCCAGCGCCGTGGCTCAACAGGCTAATCCTCTGCCTTGTGGCGGCTGGCACACCGGGTTCTAGTCCTGGTTGGGGCGCCGGATTCTGTCCTGGTTGCCCCTCTTCCAGGCCAGCCCTCTGCTGTGGCCCGGGAGTGCAGTGGAGGATGGCCCAAGTGCTTGGACCCTGTACCCCATGGGAGACCAGGAAAAGCACCTGGCACCTGGCTCCTGCCATCGGATGAGCACGGTGCACCGGCCGCAGCGTGCCGTCTGTGGCAGCCATTGGAGGGTGAACCAACGGCAAAGGAAGACCTTTCTCTCTGTCTCTCTCTCTCACTGTCCACTCTGCCTGTCAAAAAAAAAAAAAAAACAACTAAAAATTCAAATGATTATTTTTGTGTGTTGGAGTAATCAAAATCACCATGGAAATAACACCTGAAAAAAGAAATAACATGTTAATTGTGGCCGATTCCATTTAGTCATTCACCATCAGCTCAGCAAAACATTCATTGAGTGGAGAGCACAGAGAGTCTCTGTGTTCAATTCTGGGGGGTGCCAGTCTTCCTGGAGCTTAACACTAGGACTGCGTGCAGGAAATCCTAAATAGTCTAACCTCAAAGAAGTATCTGCTGTTGCAATGAGAAAGGTGCCATGAAGAGACGGACAGAACACCTCTGGGAAAAGGAACGGCATGGGCACATCGAATGCTGGAAGGGGCTCAGTTGGTCTCTGGGTATGGGGGTGATATCTAAGCCAAAACTGAAAAATGAGCCGGGTTTGTCTAAGTACGAGTGGGGATAGAAACCTGTTGCCAAGAAAACAACGAAGTCAAGTGCACAGGATGATTGACACCTGAGCATTCAAAGAGCCGCAGAGGAACTAGGACTGATGCTCCAGAGGAAGCAGGATCTACATGCAAACCAGCAAAGGTGTGCAGGGGAGAAGAACCCACGTGTCTGCTGAAGCTTTCAGATGGCCACCCTGAGGAAGTCAACCAGAGACAGGCCCAGGGGAGACTTCCCCAGCAGTTCACCCACAAGGCAGTAGCTTTCCACTCGGGCACACTGACGTGGGGACAAAACGCACCAGGTTTTGTGATGGGTTTTGTCCTAAGGAGCTACTGGTGTGAGGGAACCAGGATACCTTAGGAAAGGCTCACCATGTAGGCAATGCAATGGAAGGACAAATCAAGAACAGGTGAGTGTTTCATTTTTGATGTGTTAATTTCAGATGCCCACAACAATGTGGTCTAGGCATGTGGTCCAGCATTTTGGGGATAGCCACCTTCATCTGGGAGAAATAATGTTATTACAGAGGCCAAGTGGGTGTCATCATTACGAAGATAGAATTGAAATGTGTAGGGCTCACTGGCTGGAGCTAGCCTAGAATCCACACACCTGGCTCCTCCCTCACTTACTTCTTCCTGAAACACTCATTGGCCACTTCTCCGTGGTTCTGGCTTCTCCCCCACAGATGTGACCTCAGAGGACACTGCAGCAGCTGCCTACCCTACTGGAACAAGCAGCCTTCTCTGCTCACTGCTGGGGCTGCCACTCTCTCACACTTCAGACCACTGGAAATGGCACCGTGTTTATTCCCACTACGGAGAAAGCCCTGCAACAGCAGAGATCTTTCTGTCTTATCTATGGTTCTGTCCCCAGGGTCTGCACAGGAGGAAAACGATACATACAAACCCATGACGGAGTCTTGGTAAGGCAGGGGGAATCTGGGCCCTGGCTGAGCCTAGGACAGCATGGAGAGTTGAGGTCAGAATAGTCAGATAGAACGGTATTGGTGGGGAACGAGCATGCAGATGGGCAGTGTGTCGTGTAAGGGAGCCAGAGAAGGATTCTGTTCCAGATTCAGAGGGTGGTGAGCAGTGTGAAATGATGGTAAGATGAAGTAAGCAGATGATGCAAGATCCCTCTGCTTGGCAACATTAGGGACTGTTGATGGGGTGGCACATGGTGCTGTAGCTGAGACACTGTTTGGGATGCCCACATACCAACCTAGAGTGCCTAGGTTTGAATTCTGGCTCCTCTGCTCCAGATTCCAGGCTCCTGCTAATGTATAACCTGGGAGGCAACAGGAATTGAGTCAGGTAGTCGGGTTCCTGCCACCCACATGAGAGATCTGGGTTGAATTCTTTGCTCTTCACTTTAACCTGGTCTTGTCTGACTGTTGTGGGCATTTGAGGAATGGACAGTAGATAGGAAATCTCTGTGTCTCTTCCTCTCTCTTTCTGTTTCTATTTGTGTGTGTGTGTGTATGTATCTGTATGCCTGTCTTTCTGATTTTCAATCACCGGGTTCTAGTCCCAGCCGGGGCTCCGGATTCTGTACCGGTTGCCCCCTTCCAGGCCAGCCCTCTGCTATGGCCCGGGAGTGCAGTGGAGGATGGGCCAAGTGCTTGGGCCCTGCACCCCATGGGAGACCAGGAGAAGCCCTGGCTCCTGCCTTCGGATCAGCGCGGTGCACCGGCCGCAGCACGCCGTGTGCAGTATTTATGGGTAGAATGACTTCAATTAGAATATGACAACACAAAAACCAAGTCCAGCTCCCCACAACCTGGGTGAGTTTCATCTCTGCCCATCTCCGTTAGCTCCCCCTGTGCAGGTGCAGAGGGGGCTGTGTCTGACCTCGGCGCTTCTTTACAGAGGGCACCCATGGTTACTCACCCTGCCTCAAAGATGAGGCTCTGGAGAGCAGGGGAGCTCGGGGTCACACGAGAGACTGTAAAGGTACAGGTACCATTTCACAAGCACCAGAGATGCTCTGAAAGGGGCACTTTCAAACTGGGAGACAGCTGTCCTTAGCTGAAGTCCTGTTCCTTAGGACTGCTCAACTCTGCAGCCTGGGGTATTCCAGTCATATTCATTTTAGTAGCTGCCCACAATGCCTTTTATTTTTGAGTAAGATTTTCTCTGTACTTTCCTATTTCTAAAGAAATATGAACAAAAGAACCTTGAATATTATATATAACATTTTTCTCAAAAAAGACCCTCAAGATGCAACTTAGAGTGCTTATTTTGAGTAAAATACAAATTATGACAGTGAGAAGAGCCATCTAAAAATTTATTCATAGTGAATGGGCAGCCTGGAGGACCAGAGAGGATGCCTAAGACCTGCATTGTGTAGAAGGTGTCTCTGGGAGTGGTGTATTTTCTTTCAGACAGACACAGTTGTACAAAAGGTGAGACTTGTCACTGAAGAATGCTGCTTCCCCTAAGATGATGTGAACAATGAGTCATGTAAAGAGAAGCCTGCTCTCAAAGCAGAAGGCAAAGATAAGTGCAATGGGGTATAATGTATTAAGGAACTGTCTTGGAGCTGCAGTCACACAAAACTCATATTTATTTTTAGCTACTTAAACAGCTGTCTTAATTTTGAAAAACTTCAGGCATGAAAATGTGGTATATATAGCTGAAAACATACAATTACCCTTAGGTTAAAATGGAAGTGTCACACAAAACACTGACAATTCCTTAATGGTCACCCCTTAATTAATTAAGGTATCACATAATGTCTAATCATCTGTGTATAAGAGAAAGGGAAATCATCCATCAATAGAGTTCATATGAAATATGAAGTTGAATAAGTAGGTCCCTTATTTAAAACACCCATGGAGAGTTTTAATCCGGGACTGTCACCTGTACCCAAAACACTGCACCACATTAAAATTTTGTTCAATGACTTGCCCTTACCTACAAGCTCTTAGAATGTCCCAATGGACAAAAATACCTGTTTTCCTAGAGGCCTTGAGTCAAGTCTTCCTAGGTTGTTGTGTAGTTAATTGTGGGGTCTTTGGGTCACATGGAACCAGAGCATCCTCTGGGCAGCTGAAGACCAGGGTCAGTCACACATATGGACTAAGCACAGTCAAAACCCTGGACATCAAATCTCAGATGAACGTCCCTGGGTAGGCAACTGCATGTCTGTTGTCATACATCATGACTGGGAGAATTACGTGCTGTCCACATGACTCTGCTGGGACAGACAACTTGAGGATTGCACCTGCTGTCTCCTGGGCTCAGCCGCATGAGCCTTCTCCTTTGATTTCAGCCTTGTTCTTTTAGTGTCATACGTGATAACCATCAGAGTAATGGCATATCTGACTTTTCTGAGCACTTCCAGTGAATCAGTCAACCTAAGGGTGGCTTGTGGGATTTATCACTGCATTACTGACTAAGGAAACAGCAGGTACGCTATGGACTGTACAGGATTGGTGCCTGAACTCGTGTAGATGTGTAAGTACTGCAGACCGTGGATTACATGGTAATAAGAGGGCAGATACATAATCCAAATATGATGCTAATGAGGCAGGCATGTCTGGAGGTCTTCAGGGCTTGAGATAATATCCTTGGAGGCAATTCTCCTGGGAGGGCTGGACATGTCAGCTAAGTCAGGCCCAGCCATTCTCTCTGCCTCCTGCTCCCTCCTTTGCACTTGTGCTCTCTCTGGCTATGGGATGTTCTCTGAGGCCTTGGGACTCTGCCTAACCCCAGATGCTATGGGCCACCTGGTCTCAGCAAAACAAGTCTCCTTCCTTCATAAGCAGCTTGTCTGAGGTATTTTGGTTGTTCCCGTTTCAATAATAAAAAGCTGACTGGTATGAGGTATTTTCTTCACTAGGCTGCTTACACAGACTATCTGGTTCAAACAGTAATCTGTGTAGTTGCTTACTTAACACAAAAATTCTCCTTTTTGTATCTGTTTTCTTTTAACTTGATTTTTCTTTGTAACTGTATTTGTTTATGTGCTAGTTTACTCTCCAAATACCCGCAACAGCCAAGGCTGGGCCAGAACACAGCAAAGAGCCTGTGACTCAATCCAGGTCTCTCACATGGGTAGAACAATTCAACAGCCTGAGCCACGACCTGACGCCTCCCAGGCTATGCATTAGGAGGACGCTGCGATGGGGGGTGAAGCTGGAACTCAACCCCAAACGCCCCAGGATGGGACAAAAGCACCTCTAGCAGCATGTCAACCACTGCATCAGACTCGGCCCCACTTGCTGCCTCTGGGAGTCGGGGCTCTCTGGTGTGTCGTGGGCAAAGCTACGTCACTGTCTACCTCAACACTTGTTCTTGTAGGCCACAAATCGTGACAGAAGCCTTCGGGGAACTTGTTCTTTATTTTAAAAAGACATATGCTACAGCAGACATCCATGTCTTGCTCTGATAGTGATGCGCAACTTGGATCCATTCTCTTGCTACCATAATGGGTTGAAATGGGTCAAGGAGGGTGGCAGAAAGTAAGCTCCTCCATGAACCAGTATCAAAAGCACCTTATTTTTGGACTTCCAGTTCTATACATAGAGGCATTCTATCTATTGTTTAGGCTAGTATTAAGCTATGTGATAATGTTTTAAGCTATGCAATTTCCAACAGAAAACATCATCACTGAAAATAGGTGGTTCCACTTGCTAGCTATGTGACCTTAGGACTGTGTCATAGACAACACACATCTAAGTTCCCCCATCTGTAAAGACAGAGACCACAAGTACTTGAGGGTTCTTTTGAGTTTTATCATCATAAAGATATGAATTCCAACATCCAGACACCTTACTAACTCAAACAATTCCCTAATCTCTTTGAATCTTTAATTTTTGAATTTTTAATAAAGTGATATCACCTATGATAACTTTAGAATTGTGCCTGCTTGACTAAAATGTATGAAAGTATATTCCTGACAGGATATATACACCAAATGGTTCGCTTAATTCTTTCTCAAGACAATACTTGAGTAAAGTAATGAATATCTGAGTGGTTATTATGTACTGAACCGAGAGTATAATCACTTTAAAGTAGATGACCTAACCTTCCCAGTGGTCCTGCGGAAAGGACAACTGGAGTTATCTCTGGCACAGAGATGTGACATAGCTTCCATAACCACACATGGAGATTTAATCAAGGAGCTAGCATGTAACCCAAGCAGAGTGGGTCCTACATACAACACCATTCCCTCATCTTTCTTCCCCATGCTAATCCTCACTCCATGAAACCACTGCAGCAAATCTTCTTTCTAAATTTGGCTTCGAAGCATCAATAGACACATGATTAAATAAATAACATTTATATCATGAAAAGTTCACTTGAGATAACATGGTTACCTCAGACCAGTAGTAGTTGCGGCTTTCTCCAAGCAGAGCTGAGCCAGAACTTAGCCAGGTGTTAGTCTTGTTGTGGGGAAAGTGGCCACCCCAGGCCCAGCTTGGCTTGACCTTCTGACACCTAGAGACCTCCTGGTGAATCCTGTCCTATCTGGGGATGCAGGATGAAAGCAATGTAAGGGGACATGTGTGGCTTCCTCCTGAGTCTGGACCTCCTGAGTCTGTGCATTCCTCTCATCTAGCGATGTATAGACAGACCCAAAAAGGACACCTCACTCTGGAGGATGGAACAAATGGATAGAGAATGTGGTCATGACCCACATGCACTGACAGCCAAGCACTTCCAGGCAGATGTGAGACCGCAGAGATGGCCCTGGCTCAGCCCTTCCCCACCAGAGTGTTGGCTCCAAAAAAAACCCTGCAACCCAGATAACCACAGTGGAACTAAAGCAGGGTAGGAAGAAGAAGGAACCCAGAATAGCCCGAGATTAATTTTGTCTCTCAGCAGAATGGGGCCCTAGGAATTATTTTTAGGAAGTGGAAGATAGTGTTATATTTCTTCAAGTCCTGTAGTTGTAAAATGACATTCGGCTCCAATATACTTTCTTCCATTTTCCAGTTAGCTTTCACTTCAGCCTATTTCCAAATTCTATAAAATGTAAAAATGCAAAATAGTTCATTCTAGCAAGATATTTCCAAATTCTTACTTTAACCAATGTTGCAGAGGCTGCTGGACTTTAGACGGAAGGAAGAAAGAGGAAGAATGAGAAACGCAAACCTCAAGACCTTTGTGTTGGGCTAGTTCATGGACAGCAGACCTTCTGTGGGCAGACTGATGTCCCAACTACATAGTGTGTTTTTATTCTTGCTCTGAGTACTGTTTTCATCAAGGAAAGTTCAGGATTTAAGGGGAAAATGAGGGAAACAAAATGAAAAGGCAAGAGAAAAGGCCATTTTACTTTCATGAAAGGGACATAAATGGTTTCAACAACTACACTGAGGGAAAAGACAGACAATTCTATCTGTGATCTTAACTATCTAACTGACCTAATATGCAAATAACAACAGAGTGTATGAACTATAGCCTAAGACCAAGAAACAAAACAGAATGAATCAGGGATCAGTGGATTTGACTCCCACCTCCAGCCAAATCAACTGCAGCACACCTCATGTCATCTAATCAAAGTTTTTAGAATCATATAATTAACAGAAATCCCTTTAAAAAGTGTTATTTATATTCCTTTTGTTTGAAAGGCAGAAAGATAAGATACAAAGATAGAGAGATGTCTAATTTCCTCATTTGAAAAATTCCTCAAAACATAAACAGAATGATGTATATAAACCCTAAGGCATTAAACAAATGTCAAAATCTTTTGTTCCCCAGTGATTTTTCTTTCACATTTACTCAATAATTTAGACATCTTATTTTTCATCATCTGTAAGCTATCCATCATATTTCCAGGCTAATGGACCTAAATAAAAGATTTAATCATAATTCTTCTTTTTCAGTTTAAAAAATTTTCCATGTCTTCGAAGAATGTTAACTTCTTTTGTTCTGTTAACCTTGTCAAAAGCTATATGTAGACAGTAAATGCACTTGCTTGGTTCAGCATTCTGCCGCCAGCACCTTACAGTGGCAGAGGTAAAAGAGGTACTCAATACGTATTTGTTGAAGAGGTGAATGAATGTGAGCATGAATCTGACTGCACGACCAACAAAGACTACTTTATTATAGGGCTCATGGTTCTCCGGTGCAGCTCCTTTTTCTTAAACGCCCCCTTCCTTCTTGCCTAAGACGTTGCGCTCAGAGGGCTTACTGCTTGGAGCTGGGGTGACATATGGCAGCCAGGAGGAAAGACGTCAATACGCTGAAGATGGCACGGTGAAGGCTGAAGCAGCCCAGAGCCTGATAAACTCATTGAGCTGATGAACCAGTTCTGGAGACACGAGGCTCCAGGCTTTACCTTCAAAGGCAAGGTTAGGTGAAAATAAAACTGTTTGTAGTTTATGGTAGGCGCTGTCTAGTATTCTATTATTTGCAGCCCAAAGCGTCCTAACAAGACCTCTTCAAACCTGTGGTATCTCAGGGATGCCAGAGGCCGCCTTTTCCGTTTCATCTCATTCCCTCTTCAGCTTCACAGAAGGCTGTCAGTTGTGGGTAATTAATGAGTAGAAGACAGCGTAGGTGATTTTAAAAATGGTTAAAGATTAGACAAGTTTTATTTTTCCACCACTGTCCTGGAAAACAGAAAACACATATTTCCACGAACCCCAACAGTGAGAGACTTGGCCCTTGAGAGCTCCAGCTCCTTCTAAATAGACTCGACACTCCTCTGGGCATGGCCACAAGGTTTGATTCAGAAGAGGAAAACGTCTTCTACCATTAAGCCAGCTGTGTGGAATCTGTTCATGCTGTTCCTGGTCCTCAAGCAGAGTACCCACGGCCCCTGTGTGCAGGAGGGGTAGCCTCCAGGGCTGTCGGAGGGAAGCAGAAGAGAGGGCTATCTCAACTCAAGTGTTATGCTGCCATTTGGTCTGTTAAAGCTAATGCTGTCAGTCTATACTCCTTAGTACTAATTATGGTTTGCTAGATTTGTCTTTCCTTATGAAGGAAAGGCAACAAATGACGTAAGTATTGTCAAATGTGTGTCATCTTTGTAACGCCCCCAATTTGTTTTCAGACATGTCCTTTGGTTTTCTGCTCAATAGTGGCCTCAACCCTCAGACCTACCCAGGCGTTGGGAAGGCCTGAAGGAAAGCCGGTTTCAAAGCTAACATGGGGGCTCTCAGGCTTCTTGGCTCTCTGAAATTGCACATTTACCTGGCAATGGTTATTGCTTTACGGGGTAAACCACCTCTTGGAGTTTCCACTTAGCTGCTTCTGTGGGACTCCCTGATGCACACACCAATGCACTCAGCGGCGGCAGTGATGAGGGCCTCTCCACACGTGTGGCAGTGTTGAGACTGCAGTGATGGAATGCAGAGCCCCAGCGGGACCGGCGTTCCCCGCCTGCTGCCGTCACTGCACTCTGTGTGCAGGAATAAGACCTACATCTCAAAACCCACCTCCGTCCTGCTTTATTCAAGAGGGGCTTTTATCTGACACGACCTGTAAGCATTTACGATAAAGCACAACTTGATCTCCAGTGTAAACGTGTTATTTCAGCACACAATGGAGTGGATGAAACTCAGACAGCCCTGTTAAACACCGTGATTTACACCTCTGCTATGAAAGGTCTCCAGTGGCTCAGGAGGTCATCTCAGGATTTCTGAGACCCCAGGACTCAAGGTCATGGAGGAGTTGCAAGTGCATCTTTTTCTTGTGAAAAGGAAGCCAGGAACCTGCCCAAGCTCCAGGCTCCCCTGAGGAACTCAGCTCATTGTCTTCCCACCTGCCACTCAGGGCCCATCCAGCCATGGCCACCTCGAGATTTCAAAGCCTCCTGGGATGTGTCACTCCTCTCGGGGCGGCAAGCTCTGCCAGGCTCTGCCTTCAAACCTGTCAGAAGTCTCCTATCCCTGAAGAGCAAACTTCAGTCAGGTTTCAGGACAGAAGCAAGGTCTGCAAACTAATTCAGATTAAGGTAAGTAAGAGACGTAGGCACCAAACGAATTCCTGAGAGAAATGACATCAGAGCTCAAACCCGAAGATATACAGTCCACAGCCAGACTTCTCCATAACAGAATCTGCAGGCCCTGGTCTCCTGGAACTTTGCCTTTGATAGACAATCTTAGGGTACAGGAAGGACAAATATGTCCCATCTAGTGGGAAAGGCTTCCATCCAGGTCTTGCAGTCTCCCCAGTGTTAAAACCTAGGACCATGGGTTCACCCCCATACAAGGAAAACTACTGCCAAGCCAGACCTGGAGAGGCTGCACCTGCGGGTGGTGAGCAGGCTGATGGAGCCCTGCACAGATCCCAGGCGTGGGCTTCTCAGAACAGAACACAAAATAAGTACGTGCACTGTGAGTGTCTACCTGCAAACTAAAGGAAGACTGACGACTATGGGTATGGAACCAGCACGTAATACAAAGTTTCGAACAGAATTTGTAAATGAACCTCATCCATCTCTAGAGATTAACTTCACACATTGTAAAAAAGAAGACAGAAAGAAGAAAAGTGCAAGTTTCTGTAGATAAGAAATACAACAGGTGACAATGAAAAATATCCATAGGATGTAGAACTAATAACTTCAAAAATACATTGCAAGAAATGATTCAGAATGTAGCAGTGACAGGGAAAATGATGGTGGACGTGAATGTTAATGCCATCAGCAGCAGAGAGGATGGGGTACGTGGCTTCCCAGAACTCTGGAGACGAATTAAACACCAGGAAGGAGCAACACTGGCATTCAAAGATGTGACTGAGAGGCAGAGCCAGCAGTGCAGTCAACAGCAGCCAGGATGCATTTTTGGAGCCCAGATCACTGTGCAATGGCAGAACAGCAAAGACCAAGAGGACACTTCATAAGCTGCTAGAGAGGGAAGTGTGAAGGGAGGAGGAGAACACTGAGCTGGGAAGATGGGATTTGCAGCTGAGCCAGACCTGCATCCCGAGGGTCTGGGGCAGAGCTACTCTCTCTGCCTGTCCAGTCACCTTATCACCTCCTCTTGTCATGGTTCATCCAACAGCTGGTGAGGCAGGTGCAATGCTACTAAGTTAATTAATTGAGTCAATTATGTTAACTAAGCTAAAGAGCTCAATTTGATTTCATATCTGAGCAAGGAACCCCCAAGATTTAAAGGGATTTGTGGACTTGGCTGAATGAGATGTGGTAGAATGACCCAAGAGGAACGAACCAGTGAGTCAAATGTTGGTGCTTCAAAAACTATTGGACAAAAATACTTGAGTTGTGTGGGACCCACACGTGCACTTTTCATCCCCAGGGAAATGCTCCAAGGCAGTGGTGGAGGCAGGGAACTTGTTAGGAATGCAGAATTCCAACATTTAGGATCCAGATCTCCATCGGAAATTCTGGGGGTAGAGCCCAGCAGTCCATGTTAGTATCCTCTTTAGGCTCTCTGTGCACATGCTAAAATGTGACACAGAGTTTACATACTAGCACTGGCTACAATCAGTGTTCTGAAAACAGATTTGGAGTCAGAGGCTTTCAATAGGTCCAGCTCTAAAACCACCAGGTATAGGCCTTAGACGAGCTGCACGCCTCCCCTACACTCTCCTCAGTTTCGGGAATTTTTATTAATTCGTTTTATTTGATATGCAGAAGAGAGAGAGCTTGCACGTAGTGGTTTATTCCTAATATGTGGGCAACAGTTAGGTAGGCCTGAGGTGGGCTGAAGTCAGGAGGTGGTAACTGTCCTATCTCCCACGTCAGCGGCTGCGATCCAAGGACTTGAGCTATCTCTTGCTGCCTCCCAGGATGTGCCTCAGCAAGCAACTGGACAGGAAGCAGGGCTGGGACTCAAGCTCAGACAATCTGGTACGGGATGGAGGAGTCACCAGCAGCATGCCAACTACTGGACCAAACGCCTGCCCCTACGTCCCTCATTTTAAACGAGGGGCAGTAAGAAGAAAATAGGTAATGCTATTTGTATAATGAGGCTTATTTCATTTCTTAGAAAAAAGGGGGGGGGGGTGATGAAAGAAGATGGCAGGATGAAAATGGACAGCTCCAGCTGAAGCTGGAAGATGGCAAGGCAGGCGGTTAGGGTGCAGCACGAGCGCATGTGCGCACTCTTCCTGGAGACGACAGGCTGACGGATGCTGAGTGCCTCCAGGAAGAGAAGTGTGCCCTCCTCCCGTTCCTGCACTTCTCCGGTGCTGTGTCTCAGGAAACCCCAGCCACCTGTTTGCAGTCCTCAGCTGTAACCTTCCCTCCTGAAGCCTGCTTAATGCCACCCACACACATCGAGATCAGATGGCAGCAAAGATCCGGGGCCCGGAGTTAAGGCCCTCAGAGACTCAAGGCCTCTCCAGACCTCATGCCAGCTTCATAGGTTTAGTCCAAGAAGTACAATACAACAGACACCTGCAAGAAAAACCTACTGCTGAAAGACCTGTCCTCACAGAGGGCCAAGCTTAGGCGAGCCACTCAGTGGAGGAAGCCGAGCTTCCAGTGCCCCTGTGTTCTCTGGCCTGGGAGGAAGGCGACATCCAGTTGAGCTCCTGGTGACAGGGAAGCAGGAGTGGGACGTGAGGTCGCTCAGCCAGGGGCAGGAGAGAGGTATCCTGAGAAGAGCACACCTGCTGCAGGTGCACCTGTCTCAGGAAGCCCAGGCAGCCCTGGGCCACACACGTGCATTCTGAGAGCTGAGGTGGCTCTGCCGGGTAGTACAGCTTCCTCTCTGGCATGTCACTAAAGAGCAAAGTTAGGCTACTCCCATAAGATTAAGAAAAATAGCATACTGAAAGTAAGATATCGACTAAAATAATGTTACTCTATAAGAACTATGACTCCATTGTTTGATGAATGTTTCAATACGTGGATAGGGCGATTAGATGTGAATAGTACAGTAACTCTCCGAAATATGCTTTCCTTTCACTCTTATAAATTCCGTAGTCAAGTATCCCAGTCAGAAGTTAGCACAGGAATAACACCACAGGAACCCAGCCTGTTCCCAGCTGCCTCACCCCCACCCCAGCATGCTATCTCCCTTGGATAGCCACCAGGACCACTGGAGAATCAGGCTCACTGGCATCTTGGTCCACACAACAGCCTTTGGGCAATGGCAGGTTTGTGTTGACACTATAAGTCTTTAATACATTCTTTATTTCATGTGTGTTTCTGCAGCATGAATCTAGACTTCAAGTTTAATAGCAAGAAAAAGCACATTTTCTAGTCTACTAGCCTTGGATTCAGTGTTACAAGTCATCTGAATACCTACTTTTTAAACTGTTATTAAAATCCATCAGTAATATTGAACATCACTAATCACAAATTGCGATCTCATTCCATACTATGCAAGCTATCAAACTTTGGAATATATTTATCCAGAAGAAGCTATCAACTCTCATTGAGCCTCCTGTGAGACAGGGGGTGAGTACATCTCCAACACAGAACTTTAAAACTCTGATGGGAAAACAGAATTAAAAGATCAATTTATTTTGGTGAAAATGTTTCTTTTTTTGAAATTCATGCATAACTTTTTCATAAATGCATTTTCCATGAACATTTTGAAGACCCCCTTATATGCCTGAATTTCAGTTTTTTGTACCACAGCAAATTTACTTTTTTTCGCACAAACTCTTTTTGAAGTATTTTCCAGTTTACAAGTGGTTACTATGCTTTAACTGAATCAAATTGTGATGTGGGATAAAAAAAAGCCTGAATAGGAATATTTACTGCAGAACTGACCATACATTGGGATTAAATCAAGCTTCCTTCAGGGAACAAGGAGCTAAAGACAGACCCCTTCCTTCCTTCCTTTGCTCCACTGTGTTCTCACAGATGGCACATTTAATTATTCTACGTGTATGTGACGCTCATAACCAAAGGACTGAGCCACTGACTGAGCAGCTAAGAGCAGAACTCCATCCCTTCCTAATAGTGGTGACTCACATCAGCTTCCCATGGAACGCATGTCCAACACTCCATTAGATGACCTCTCCACACACAGGTGGGAGTTGTTCTGTGTTGGTCCCACAGTCATTTCCTGCTTGTGGCTGCACACAGGAGCTGCACCATCTCCAGTTCCCACATGGACCATGTCCCACCACTCATCACTCAATGCCTCTTCTTCAGTAGCAAGCAGCCTTTCAGACTCTTGTCCTGCTCACCCACTCTACTCAGACTTCCCTGCAGGAAATGGCTTTGTCTTTCAATTTCTTGGGCTGTAACCTAGCAATCCATCCTGCCTCCCTCAAGTGTACTGCTCCCCAGTGAGAATTCCTTAGTTCTGTCTTCAAGATGTGTAACAAAACGGCCATTCCTCCTGCAAGCTGGATCACTACAGTAGCTTCCTGTTAGGTATGTCCATGCACCCTATAGTGCACTGTCAACACATCTAGGGTGTCCTTCAAACACATAAGGAAGATACTATACTTCCTTTTTCCATACACTCCAAAAGATTCCACTTCCACCTCAAGCAAAGCCAAAATCCTTCCATTCTTCCATAGCTCATGAGAGGCTCCTCCCAGCACACACAAGCTTCATCTACAGTCTCTCAGTCATGGCACCTAAGCCATCACCCAATCACGCCACACCTCAGCGCCCTTCCACCTTCTT
Organism: Sylvilagus bachmani; assembly: GCA_015711505.1. Lineage (NCBI taxonomy): Eukaryota > Metazoa > Chordata > Mammalia > Lagomorpha > Leporidae > Sylvilagus > Sylvilagus bachmani. The sequence goes on along the minus strand of CM027401.1, from coordinate 109,961,640 downwards.
TCTTCTCCTTATGGAACACTCTTTCTCCACTTATATGCACAGCTGGCCCCTCACTTCTTCCAGAACTGTTCTCCACTGAGACCATGTAAATGCAGTCTTAGGAGCCACATAGGCTGGCACTCCATCTCCTCTTTATCTACTTAAATTTGCTTCCGAGTCCTCATGCCATGTGATCTACACAGAGTTTACTTGTTTACATCTGTCTCCTTCCCTTACACACTGTAATGCGAAGTGCCTGAGGACAGGAGCTCCATCTGCTCTCTTCACTGCTGTGTTTCCTGAATCTAAACATCTGCTGAATCAATAAATAAGTATTACTGAAGACTGAAACCCCATCCCCTTTTATAATATACCAGAAAACATAATTAGCACACTTGGCACCATTAATACCACTCAGATTCTATGAAAACCCAATAAAAGACACTTAAAACGCTTTCTATCAGAGAATAGCACTTAATTAAGACTCATTTATCCATGTCAGGTTTTGATTCTCCATGCATGTACTTTATCAATGAAAAAAAAAACCCAAAGTCATATTCTTCAAAATTGCACACACTATTTGAAATGCATAACCTCATAAATTTATACTTTATATATTTAGTCTATTTCTAGTACTTTTTAAGTCATATGACTCATATGAATCTAAAGTGGGATGGAGTGGGAGAAGCTTTGAGGCTGCTGGCAGCAACTGTAAGCCCCACTCAAGGAACAGTAGCCCTGAGATTTCTGGCCATATCTCATTGCTGTCCCACAGTGTCTGGACAATGACTTTCCCCCAAGGAGTGACACAAGTTTAATGACCAACACATCCTTCATAGGTTTAATTACATCTTCATTTGCTTTCTCACTTGAGAATTGACAGGCTCAACCCTGACAAAATCCATGTTAAGCATCAGCACTTGCTCTTATGTCTGAACCAGACTTCATTTCACCTCTGACAACATGTAGTGGTCACATAAAGCACATGATTTGGATATGGATCACTAATGTACAAAGCACATGTCACTGCTACAAGGAAGCTGAGAATGCCACATCCCATCAAAATGATCACTGTTTATAATGTCTTTTTGGCTTAAATCGTGGGTGTTGTCATGAAACAGAGTAGCCACACCTCCTCATTTACTTCAATACACACACATATGCACATGTACACACACGCTGCCCTCCCAACACACACATCACTGAACACAGCATTCTTCTTAGTATTTGCCTTAACTTTGACTACATTGCATGCAAGCTATAGTTTATGGAGAGTGATATAAAATGAGAGTGTCAGGGGCTGGCATTTGCCCACTCTGTAAGGCACCAGTTAAGATGCCCATGTTCCACATCAGAGTATCTGGGTTTGACACCCACCTCCAGTTCCTATTCCAGCTTCCTGGGAGACAACAGTGATGGCAAAAGTAATTCAGTTCCTGCTACCCAGGGAGGAGCCCTGGATTAGTTCCCAGGTCCTGATTTGAATCTAATCCAGTCCCAATCATTGTGCACATTTGGAGAATGAACTAATGAATGTGATCTTTCTGTGTTTCACAAATAAATAATAATGAAATGACATTGTTAGACAAACTTGGTATAATAAAATATATTTGTGAAATCATATAATAACTTGTAATATATGTTGAAGATTCTTATTTTTGTGTTTGGAATCTCTTTTAGACTGGATACAGATATCAGATATATAAAAGTAATATGCCTCAAGTTTAGAGGAAAACACAATATAGGGAACAGGCACATAGCAATAATTTTAAAAAGGAAAACTAAATCTTTAATTTTGAGTGAAAATAAAAATAGGGGGCTGACACAGCAGGTAAACTGCCACCTGTGACACTGGCAAAACATACGAGTGCTTGCTCAAGCCCCACCTGCTCCACTTCTGGCCTAGCTTCCTACTAATGACCTGGACAAGTGGCAGAAGATGGTCCAAGTCCTTGGGCCCCTGCCACCTACATGGGAGACCTGGATGGAGTACTAGCACTGGCTGCTGCAAGCATTTAAAGAGTGAACCAGCAGGTGAAGGAATACACACACTCTCTCTCCCTCTTCCTGTCCCTCTTCCCATCTCTTTCTCTTTGGCTCTGCCTTAAAAGTAGGTGAAAATAAATGAGCATTAAAAAATAAAATTAAATAAAAGTAGGATGTAGTTGTGATTGCATGGAGAGTTTAGGGGAGGAACTAATTTCTTTAACACACCCGGAGGCCCCACCCATCTTTTCCAAAGCAGGTCAGCCTTTGTTTGGTGGGTATGGAAGATCCATGTGAGGAAACTTAAGCAAGCCCAGCCGACTCTACAGGCAGAGGGGGCAGAAACATTGAGATCTTCCCAGATGGGGCAGGCAGAGGGGGCGCTGGGCCTGCTCTGAACACAACAGGAGTGGGTACTCCTATCAGGGCTGTCAGCTACCCCAGGGCTATCATCGTGTTGAGCAACCATCCAGCACTGCTGTGTCCCACATCACCTGCCTCCCACACACCCAGCACCATGAGACTGGAGCTGCCCCCACACAGCTGAGCTGTGGTGCCTCTGTCTGGATTTTGCTGCCTTCTCATTCTAGGTGGGTCTCTCAAAGGTCAAATGCCATGCCCAGAGAGAGGGATCGGCAAAAGCACTTTTTACTTTTTATTTTAATTAAAAAAGATCTGTTGAATACAGAAAGGATAAAAAGTACCTCTTTTGACCCAGTTCACTTAAATTCTAAAATTAAAAATATACATTAATTTTTCAGATTTTAACTCTAGGGCTAAAACTCTTGAGTATTGGTCCATAGGTAACACTTTTATTTTGCATAAATGAACTCATAAATGATCATGTAGAACTCCAAGGTTGGGGTAAGCATTAGATTGAACATTTGGGCTGTCTGCATCCCATATCAGAATCCTTGGGTTCAAGTCCCAGCTCTACTTCCAATTCTGGCTTCCTCTTAACGTGCACCCCAAGAGGCAGCAGGTGAGGGCTCAAGTACTTGAGTTCTGGCCACCCACAAGATAGATGTGGACACATTTCTCAGCTCCCAGCTTCAGCTGGCCTAGACCTAGGGCATCTGGGGTGTGAACCAGCAGATGGAAGATATTTTTCTATTGCTTTGCCCTTCAAAAAAATAAATGAAAATTAAAACTTGAAAGTTTTTGTCATTATAAAGTGAAGTGAAGCAAGAGCTTAAGCTACTGGAAGGCTGTGTGAATGTATAAATTTTCCATTCCCTTCAACAATTTCTTTTCCACAATTATTTACATTCATCTTGCCATAGGCTAATTTGGCAGTGACTTTCATTTTTAGTTCCTATTCTATAGCTTAACTAATTCTGTCTTACAAAATCATACTTCTTCAGTTGATATAGCATTTCATTAAATTTCAGAGTTATAAGGACAAAGAACACGACCCTAAGTCTGTTTGACCTAAACACTCAACCAGCTGGGATCAATGTGTAGGATACCTTCTGGGAAGTCCAACCATGCAGATTGGAGGGGAGACCCAGGGGTGATCACCCACCTACACCCAACTCCTCGGGTAAGGAAGGAGACTGTAAAGCAGCCAGGCCTGTGAGATTAGGTGGAGTTTGAAATAATAAACAAATACAGCAAACTTCTAATGTGTAGTCACCCACTCTAAATCCTTTATAGCCTAGCACACACTTGCTCTTAGGAAATTAGCTACCACGTTAGAAATAGAGAGCTAGATTCTGATAGCAAGAAAAGAAGGGTATCCCGACATTTTCAAGACAGGGCTGTGGCCCAGCTGACAGCAGGCAGACTGTGACTCACCTTCCACGGGAGCAGAGCCCTTCCGCTCCGTGCTGCCAAGGACTGCAAGGGCCCAACAGCAAACAACCCCACCTCCAGGAAGGGAGCCCTTCTCCTGCGAGGGCTGGGGAGAGAGCTTCGATTCCTCCTCGGGGAGCATCCCTCTGGGACAGACAACATAGGATTTCCTGATGTCCAGCCACCAGCCACACATGGATGCTCCCAGGAGATGGTGAGGCCAGCAGGGTGGGCTCATTAGTGGGAATGGTTTCAGGAGGATGTGCTGTGTGTCAGACCAGGGGAGAACGGTTCCTATCAGAGTCATTTGGAGGTTGTTGGTGGTGAGAACCGTGATAAACAGGCAAACATGGGTGAGCTCCACACAGAGCAGGCCCAGGAAGCTGTGAGCACAGCACACAGGACTGCCTTACTGGGAAAACTTCCCATGTCACAGGAGACACAGCTCTTGGTTTCTTTTCCTCCCTAGGGATCACCTGCACATTATGCTTCTTCTACCCATGGTTTTGGGTGGAGACAAATTTGCATCAGAAGCACTGATTATGTCAAAGTGCCAGGCTCACTCTCTGTAGCCCCCAAATAAATTATATCTGCTGAAATGACAGCATGGCGTGGCAGAGATCATGTGGAGCCTTTTCCTCTCCTTTCCCTCACTGTGCAGCTCACTTCCTACCACAAAGGCTTTTAGCAAAGCAGGCTCACTTTATCAGTCAATCGGCAGAATTTAGTGCATGGGCCTATGAGCAGTGAGAGACAGGAACATCTGCCAGGGCATTTCTGAGAAGATGCCCTACAAGATAAGTCCCCACACTCTATTACTGCATTCGGAGCTGTCCCCAGGGGAAACAGAGTCTGAAGCTCACCTGCACGTGCGCCAAGTACAGAAAAATCACAGTAAAATCAATCCTGAGGCTCTACATTGTTGGGACCCTTTAGGTTGACAGAAACAAACCTCTGTTGCCTTAACCAGTACAGGCCAAATATTCTGTTATGTCCAGTAAGAAAACTCTAACTCTGTAAGCATAAAGACCAAATAGAGCATTAGCATGGTACCAAAAATTAAGGTTCCAGGGAACCTCAGTCATTCAAATGAAAGTAGATATCAATTTAGTGATATTAGTGAATTATACAAACACAAGATAAGAAATAAAATCTGGTGTCCATCAGCTGATAGATGGGTAAAGATGGGTACATCTAGATAACATGATATTCTTCAACTACACACAACAAAGATGAAATCCTGTCAGGCGCAGCAACACAGATGAACCTGGAGGATGTTAGGTTGGGTAAAATAAGCCAGGCACAGGTAGGTAAATATGCACTCACATGGAATCAAAACCAGCTGCTCTCACAGAAGGATTAGGTAGAATGCTCATTAGAAGGAGCAGAGTAGAGGGGCAGGGGTAGAAGAGGATGCTCAGTGGCTATGAGTTACAGTCGAAGGAGTAAGCTCTGGTGTTCTACTGAACAACAAGGCAAGTGCAGTTTGTTCCATTATATTGTGCATTTGAAAGGAGCTATTAGAAAGAATTTTGAATGTTTGTCCATTAAGGAATGATATGCCTGATTTGAATATTATATAACATATGATGTATGAAAACATTACACTGAGTCCCATGAATTTGTATGATTGTTATTTGTCTATTTAGAAGAAAATGAAACTTCAAGAAGATCTACATGTGAGCATACGGAAGCCATATATAACAAATTCCATATAGTTCACCCTCAAGAAAATACTTGGAACAATGTAGTATTTAGATTCCATCCTAAGAAGGAAATTTTAAGGGGATGTATGAATGTGACTGGCATCCAAGAAAGTCACTGCTTTTGCAATGAAAAGTAGTAACTAGAGGAGACCAAGCCAATAGAACGCATGATGGTAATCGGTCAACTCCGTCAACACATCTCTGAGCCAGCTCTGCACTGGATAATGTCCAAAAAGGCACCAGCATTTCCTTGTCCTTACGGAGCCCAAATGCTACTTGGGAGCATTTGAGTCAGGGTGGGGGTCACATCCAGGCAAGCAATCACAACTGAAAGCTGTCAGTAGGTGTAATCTTCAGTTTCAGGAAATAAATTGTCACAACTTTCAGAAGCCCTTGAGGGTAATAGTTATTACCCAATATCCAAAGGTCCTACATCAAAATGAAATGCTGTGTGGAAATTCTGCAGGAAAAATCATATCTTATTTTCTCCAATTAAAATTGAGGCACTAAAATATTTTCTCCACTAAGTTAAATTTAAAAAATGATTTCAGTGAAAACTAGGTATTTTTTTTCTCTTTTCAATTTTACGCCTTCCACTTTTCTTAAACTTGTAGTCTTATGGTCAATGATATTTTTGCTTCCAAGAAATACTGTCAGGAATTTGAGATATGTGCCTTTGCTTACAACAGCAGAAAATTTTTGGAGTATAGAATATGTAATGTGGTTATATTTGTGCTTCAGAAATGCAGTTTCTATATGTATGCATGGGTTAAGTCTGTGATTATTCATCTGTATAAATAATATAATGAAAATATATTTAATAAGAAAAGGCATGCTGTACACATGGTGCAAATACTTTGTCATTTTTAGTTAAGAATGAGGCAAACAGTGCTTGCTTTCGCAGTGCATATACTAAAACTGGGAAGAATGAGGCAAACAAAACATTTAATATAGATGACAAATTCATCATTGTTGATAATATGTAACATGATATAAAATAAGGGTTATTTTAAAACATATGTAAGCCTACATTATTTCAGAGTAATGCTGGGTTTTTCAAAATGTTATAAAAGATGCCATAACAAATATCCCTGGAGAAATACACAAATGTAATATGAGAAATGGTATAAAAACACCTGTTCCAGTTTGCCAGTAGTTTATCTTATTCTTAGTATTTTCAGTGTATCTTTAAGAAGAAAATATCAGTGAAGAAAAACACAAGTTTGTAAAAGAGATGCCTGAACACCACTGTTCCACCTGCAGCATTGCCACGCCTATCACAAATGACCCCTTGGTGAGTGGACAGCATTAGCTTCCGGTGTATTACATACCAGACACCTGAAAGAGGTTCGGCTTCCCAAATGCCCCCAGAGGTCCTGTGAAAGCGGGCCTCAGCTGAGCCGAGTGCCCTGGACTCTGCCTGCTGCCCCCACTTTGGTGGGCACCATTGGCTATGCACCGTTGCCCAGGGCCCCTCCTCTAGCAGGCCCGGCTTTGCTGAGACTCCCTGGATCCAGAGCCAGCCCCTGTGTTGCAGGGCATAGTTGGTGATGCACACCTGTGCAGACTGTGTGGCTCTCTCCTCAGGCCTGCCTCGGAAATGGTGAATGCCCCGTCTCCAGGCCAGAGACCGCTCGAGGCCACCTTGGCTCCAGGGGTCTGGTCCCAGGCCCCTGGCCAGGCTGTCTGGCTTCTTTCTCCAGTCTGTCCCTGTTCTGAAAGCATCCGAGGGTCCACACCCAGTACAGTGTGAGTCCACCTTGACTCTGGTGGGACCTGCTGGTCATGCACACCTTCGTGGGCTGCCTGTCTCCCTTTGCCAGTGGGCCTCAGCCATGCTCTGCCCAGACTGCAGTCTCTCAGGGCTTTGCTGAGTATATTTAGTGATGCCTACCTGCCCAGGTTTTGTGGATTCCTTCTCCAGCATGCCACAGCACTGGAGAATGCCCCTGGTTCAGTTCTAGCACAGCCTGAGACCTCCCCAGTCTTGGTGAAAATCTTTGGTGGTATACACCTGCCATGCCATCTGGCTCCAGCTTCCAGTGGAGTCTTGCTTTGGTCAACATCCCAGGCTCCAGTCACACTGTGGCATGAACTCATGGCAGCTCTGTTGGATGTGGAAGGTCCCAGACACTTGCCTAGGCTGCTTGGCTTCATTGTATAGCCTTCCTCAGACTTGGTCTGCACTAGGACTCCAACTCCACCACGGCTGAGCCCACGCTGGATGAGGGAGCATGGTTGGTTGCAGTTATTTTCTTGGGATGTAGACCCAGTTCATCCCTTTGACTTTGCTGGATGCTCCAGACCCACATAAGCACATGCCCTGGCTTCAGTGGGCAGTGGTAGAAAAGCATCATGTCCCCAAACTTGGCACAGGTACTTCCACACTCCAGCTACCATCACTGAGATCCACACGTTCCTGTGGGTATAGGAAATCCCCATCTGCCTGTGCTGCATCTGCCATGGATGAAAGTGAGAGATTACACAGGGAGATTATATCCAGAATCCAACCAGAACTGAAGCTGAAGAGCCTTCCAAACCAGCACCTGACGACACATCCTGAAGAACAAGCCTCAATCTACAAAAACAGACAGCTGGTCTACCAGACGTACAAACCACACAGGGACACAGAAGAATGAAAGCAAGGTAGTATGACGCCTCCAAAGGAACCTGCTAACACTTTAATATCAGACTCTGCAGACAGGAATAATGACAAAATACCTGACGAAGAAAGAAGAACTCTCCAGATACTCAAAGAATACAAGAGAATACAGACAGTGAAATCAGTAAATCAATTCACTGTATGAATGAAAAATTCAGCAAAGAGACAGAGATCTTCCAAAGGAACCAAACAGAAATCTGACTGATAGAAGACTCGATAAGCCAAATAAAAAATACAGATGAATCCTCAACAACGGCCTCCAAGACATCGAGCAGGCAAAAGACTATCTGAACTGAAGACCAGACCTTCGAAATTGAAAAGAATAAGGATACCCTCTGTGCCTTTGGGCTTCCCTGGGTGAACTCACACCCCTCGCGGAAGGAATTCCTGAGAGGCTGAAAGGGGAGTGTAAGGGCACAGCTCACCGTTTCCCATGGGAATAACTGGACCTCCCCAGTGTGAAGGGAGATGCGGCCGTCTAAGTGAAGGAGGCCCATGGAACCCCACAAAGACATGGCCAGAAAAGAGCCTCACCATAGGTTATAGCTCAGTCTCGCCAAAGTCCAAACAAAGACGCCATCATAAAACTTGCAAGAAAAAAACACCAGGTCAGTTTTAAGGATATCCCATGAAGTTAACAGGAGACTTTTCATCAGAACCCATACAGGCCCAGAGGGAACACAGTGAGATTTTGAAATTATGAAAGTAAGAAACCACCAGCCAGGGACACTTCATCTAGGCAAACTATCTTTCACAAACGGAGTAGATGAGGATTTTATAAGAAAAAAAACTGGACAAAGTTATTACCCCCACACGAGCTTTATGGAAGATGCCAAATGTGTCCTACACACACACAAAGATATCGACCATCTTGAAAATATGTGGAAGTATAGAACCAGCAGAAAAAGAGCAAAAGATGATAAAAGTAAATAGAAGAAAGATGAGCGTTCAGGGTTGTGACGTAACAGGTAAGACATCGGCAACCCATATGACATCAGTTTGTGTCCCACTTTCTCCACCTCTGATCCAGCCCCTGCTAACTGCCTGGGAAAAGCAGTGAAATATTGTCTGAGTGTTTCGGCCCCTACAACCCATGTGGAAGACGCAAATGAAGCTCAGAAACCCTGGCTTTGTTCTGGCCTAGCTCTAGCTATTGTGGCCATTTGGAAATTGAGGATCAATTGATTGATCAATCTCACCCCCCCCACTCCTTCTCCTTTCATTCCTAAACCTTACTTTTCAAATAAATACATTTGCAAAACGCTTTCAAATAAATCTTGATTTTAATAAGAATAATTATGAATGCAAAAATGACAAGGCCAACCCAGTATTTATCATTAGTAACTTTGACTATAAAAGAAGCAACCTCTCCAATTAAAAGATGTAAGGTATCTTAATGGAAAGAAAAGGAAAACCACATGATAAGTTGCCAAGAAGCTCACATTACAGCGAAGACACACACAAGCTGATAGAAAAGAAAAAGATTTTATACCAAGGGAAAACAAGTAAGAGGTGCTATACTGATATGGAACAAATGGATATTAAGATAAAAACTATGAAAAGAGATAAAGGTAGACATTATATAATAATTAGGGAATCAACCCACAATGAAGATATGATTATAAATGTTTTTATATCCAATGTCAGAGCATCCAGTTTTATGAAACAAACAGTATTAGATATAAAGGTAGAGATAAGCTCCAATATGATAACAACAGAGCATTTAGATAACCCATGTTCATTGATGGACCATCCAAATAAAAGAGGCAACAAAGAACCTTCAGAACTAAACCAATGGGACCTAACAGACATTTACTGAATGTTCCTCCCAATAAATCAGGACTGCACATTTTTTAACCAGACAAGGAACATTCCTTTTGATTTGTTTTGTTTTAAAGATTTATTTTATTTATTTGTGAAGCAGGGTTACAGAGACAGATCCTCCATCCATTGGTTAACTCCCTAAATGGCTGTAACGGTTGGGACTGGCCAGGGCAAAACCAGGATCCAGGAGCTTTTTCTGGGTTTCCCATATGGGTGCAGGAGCCAAGCACTTGGGCCCTCCTGCACTGCTTTCCCAGGCACACTGTCAAGGGAGCTGGGTAGGAAGTGGAGCTGCCAGGATTTGAAAATGCGCTCATATAGGATGCCACCACTATTAGCAGCAGCTTAATGCATTATGCTATAGCACTGGACCCATGGACCATTCTTAAAGATAGAGCATATATTAGGCCATAAAATAAGCCTCCTCAACCCCGCCCCTCAACGAAAATAATATCATGCACCTTTTCTGAACAAAATGGAATAAAAATAGAAATCAACAACGAAATTAGGAAATCCTACAAATACATGGAGACTGCACAACATGTTTATGAACGAAGAATGCATTATTGAAGAAATAAAAACTGAAGACCACGTACTGGATGTGGCAGTATAGACACTGCTTCAGATTCCCAAATATCATACCAGATACCTAGGTTCGTGTAATGGAGATCCTTCTGATCCAGCTTCCTGCTAGTGTACTTGGGAGGCAGCGGTGCTAGTTCAAGACTTGAGACCCTGCCACCTATGTGCGAAACCCAAACTGAGTTCTGTGCTCCTAGCTTCAGTGTGGCCCAGCCCTGTCACCTGTGGGAATTTGAGGAGTAAATCAGAAGATGGAAGATCTCTCTACCTGTCTTTCATATTAGCAAAACTAACAATGTTTTTAAAAAGCTTGTGAAAAAATAAAATTAAAAGGCACAATTATTTAAAAAGTAAATTAAAAGAGAAATCAAAGACTAATAAAACTAGAAACATGGAGCATGTGTTTTGGTATAGTGGGTTAAGCCACTGGCTGCAATGCTGGCATCCCATAAGGGTGCAGGCTTGAATCCTGGCTGTTCCACTTCTGGTCCAACTCCCTGCTAATGTGCCTGGATAAAGGGCAGAAGATGCCCAAGTGCTTAGGATTATGCCCTCAGTGGGAGATCTAGATGGAGTTCTGAGCTCCTGGTTTCAACCTGGCCGCAGCACCATTTGTGGAGTGAACCATTGCCATGGACTTCCCTCCTTGTTTGTCTGCTTGTCTCTGTCTCTCTCCTTCTCTCTCTAAATAAATAAATCTTTACAAAAAACAGAAACATGATACAACCAAACTTATGGGATATTGTAAAACCAGTACTGACAGGGAAGTTTATAGTAATAGGTGCCAATAACAAGGAAAACAAAGATAATAAAACACTTAACAATGCATCTCAAGGACCTAGAAAAATAAGAACAAACCAAAATCAAATTCAGAAATAGGAGAAGAATAAAAATTAGAATGGAAATAAAAATTAGTAAGCAACTAAGTGAAATAGAAACTAAGAAAGCAATACACAAGATTCATAAAATGAAGAGTTGGTTGCTTGGAAATATAAACTAAATTGGTAAACCTTAGCTAGACTAATACAAAGAGAGAAAACTAAAATCAGAAGTGAGAAAGGAGTCACTGCAACTGATGCAGCAGAAATGCAAGGGCTCAGCCGGCGCCATGGCTCAACAGGCTAATCCTCCGCCTTGCGGCGCCGGCACACCGGATTCTGTCCCAGTTGCCCCTCTTCCAGGCCAGCTCTCTGCTGTGGCCTGGGAGTGCAGTGGAGGATGGCCCAAGTGCTTGGGCCCTGCACCCCATGGGAGACCAGGAAAAGCACCTGGCACCTGGCTCCTGCCATCGGATGAGTGCGGTGCGCCGGCCACAGCGCTCCAGCCATGGCGGCCATTGGAGGGTGAACCAACGGCAAAGGAAGACCTTTCTCTCTCTCTCTCTCACTGTCCACTTTGCCTGTCAATAATAATAATAATAATAATAATAATAATAATAATATAAACAAAAAGAAATGCAGGGGCTCATGAGGAGATACTATGAATGACTACATGGCAACAAACCGGAAAACCTAGCAGAAATTAATATATTCATGGATACATATAACATCAAAATTAAATCGTGAAGACATGGACAATTAGAACAAAGTAATCACACTGAATTGGTAACAGAGATTCTCCCACAGAGAAAACCCAGAATCCTAGGCCCTCGCTGCTCATCCTGTCAGAAGAACACCAGCTTCTCCAAGACTTGTCCAGATAGTTGAAGGGGAGGGAATCCTTCCAAATTCACTCTACAAGGCCATCATTGCCCAAAGTGTGAAGCTGGTTAAGAATATAACAACAGCACAGAATTCTGGATAATATCCTGGATGAACTTTAATGAAAAAACTCTTAACAAAATGCTATCAAACTGAAACCAACAATATATCAAAAAGATCAGTCACTCTGACCAAGTGGGATTTAACCAGGAATGCAGGAATGGCACAAAATATGCAAACCAATGAATATACTGCATCAACAGAGTGAAAGATAAAAATTATGTGATCATCTCAATAAAAAATTTAATAATCTTTCATGATAAGTACCTTAAACAATTTGGTACCAAAACAACATATTTCAACAAAATAAAGGCTATATACGATAAGCTCACAGCAAACACTGTATTGAATGGGGAAAAAACTGAACATGTTTCCACTATATATATATGGAACCAGACAATGATGTCCACATTTATGGCATCTATACAATATAAATTAGAATTTTCTGCCAGAACATTAAGAGAAAGAAATGAAAGTCATACAAACAAGAAAGGAAGAAGTTAAACTAGGCCTTTTGTAAATGTCATGATTTTATACAGAGAGAAACTGGAAGACTCCACCAAGAGATCAGTTGAACTGAACATAAGTTGAAGAATACAAAATCAACATACCAAAATCAGCACCATTGTTATACACCAATAACTCACTGAGAAAAAAATTAGGTGAGCAATTTTATTCATAATAGCTACCAAAAATATAAAATACCTAGGAAAAATTTATTCAAGAATGTGAAAGACTCTTATATTGAAAATTACCCAAATGCTAATGAAAGAACATAAGCAGGGAACACAAAAATGGAAATAACTCCTATGTTCATGAAATGGAAGAGTCAAAATAGCTAAAATGTCAATCTACAAATTCAACAAACTCTCATCAAAATATCAATATAATTATTCACAAATGTCAAAAAATACTTCTGCTAATCCTATGGAAACACAAAATAACCCAAATAGTCAATACAATCTTGTACAAAAAGAATAAAGCTTACAGGCATTGTATTAGCACATTTAAGAATACTATGTAGCAATCATAGTCAAAACCCATGGTACTAGAGTAAGAGACAGACACATAGACCCATATAACAGAATAGAAGCCCCAGAAACAAATGTAACCTTTACAGAGCAACTGAAAACACACCATGGAGAAGAGACAGTCTCTTCAATAAACGGCTCCATGGAGAAGAGACAGTCTCTTCAATAAACGGCTCCAAGAAAGCTGGATATCCACACGCAGAAGGTCAAAATAACATCCCCACATCACCTCTCATCGTAAATAAAAGTCACCTTGAAATGGGTCAATTATCTAAATGTAAGAATGGGAGCTAAGAATCTTTTGGAATAAAACATAGGAGGGATGTTTTAAGACACTGGTGCAGGCAACCAGTTTTTGGATAAGAGCCCAAAAATCACAGGCAAGAAAAGAAAAAAAAAAAAGACAAATGGGATTATTTCAAACTAATAAGCTTCTGCACAGCAAAGAAAACAATGAACAGAGTGAAGAGACCAACAGAGTAAGAGAAAATATTTGCAAACTACTCATCTGACAAATTAATATACAGAAAAATAAAGGACTCAGAAAACTCAATGGTAAAACAACCACCAGTCTATTTAAGAAATGGGCAAATGATATTTATAGACATCTTTCAGAAGAAGAAATATAAATGGCCAACAAAGGCATGAAAAATGCTAGTTGTAAGTAGCCATCAGGGTAACACAAATCAAAACCGGAATGGGGGCCGGCACTGTGTCATAGTGGGTAAAGCAATCCTGCAGTTTCAGCATCCCATATGGGTGCCAGTTCAAGTTCTGGCTGCTCCACTTCCTATCCAGCTCTGCTAGAGCCTGGGAAAGCAGAAGATGGCCCAAGTCCTTGGGCCCCTGCATCCGCATGGGAGACCCAGAAGAGGCCCCCTGTCCTTACTTTGGATTGGCATAGCTCTGGTCATTGTGGCCAATTGGGGAGTGAACCAACAGATGGAAGACCTCTCTCTCTGCCTCTCTTTCTCTTTCTGTGTAACTCTGACTTCCAAATAAATAAATAAATAAATATTTAAAGAGCGCGCGCGCGTGCACACACACACACACACACACACACACAATGAAGTATCATCTCACTGAAATCTGAAAGGCTACTATGAAAAAGGCAAAAAAAAAAGAAAAAAAACCAATATCTGCTGGTAAAGATGTGGAGAAAAATCAACCATTATACACTGCTGGTGGGAACACAAATTAGTACAGGGGCTATGCACAGCTGTATTGAATTTCTCCCAAAAATCCAAACACAGTCCTACCATATGACCCAGCCACCCCACTTCTAGTAATGCAGCCACAGGAACTTAATTTGGCATGAGAAAATTTTGACCACAATTAATAACAATGTATTGTAATATTGAAAATCTCAGAGATTTTATGTGTTCTTCCCCATAAAAATGGTATGTAAGGTAACACTTATGCTAAAGAGCTTGATTGAGCCAACCCACAAGGTATATATTCATTTTAGATCACCAGGTTGCACAGCATAAATACGTTCACTTGCTTTCTGTCCTTTTTTCAAAGTTAAAACCAGTTGTTATTAGCCAGGCAAATAGCAGGCAAAAGATTATGTCAAGCAAAGGGGATGGCATTTGGGGAAATGGAGGAGCAAGAAGGACTGAATGTGTTCAAAGACTTCTCAGTCTGTGCCCTGGGCTGCAGGGGTGCCCGGGTAGAGAGAGGTAGCTGTGGAGGGAGGCTGGGCATGGCACACAGAGCTAGGTCCTGCCTTGTTCAGAAAGAGGTAGCAAGTGGACTGGAGAGAGTCTTTGGATTAGCACTAAGTCAGGGAGGAGCACTTGGACTCTTCAGCCGATGTTTTCTCTGATGACGTACGTCACTTGCTGGCATTCTAGTTTTGTAGGTTTTGCTTCAAGCTTATAAAAAAAGCATTAGCTCTTTGACAGTCACATCATTTGACCCTGTATACAGTAAATAGATACATCCTCCTAAAAAAGAAGTAATTGTGAAAGTAGAATGAGTCTCTGCCACAGGCTAGGAAGAAAGCATAGCACGTCTGAGTACAGATGAAACAGATTGCCTCCAGGCGTTCATAAAACCTTCTTATGAAAACAGGCACTCTGGTTCTCCCACCTGACACCCAAAACAGGCTCTGTGTTGTCTGCAGGAGGATCCTGCTCCAGGTCTATCATTTCATTATGCCTTGGGGTCTTTAGCCAACCAAAGGGGCAAGGAGATGACGCAGGTGAAATCACTGATGTGGGGCAGCTGTTCAGTATGCTGGCTTCACGGCTCCCTGTGGTCTTACAGGTTGCCTCACCTTCAGCGACACACCCTCTGGGAACCTGTCCATGACCCCTCTTCCAAACTGTCTGAATTCAGAGATGATGACTGCACACTCAGGCCCTAATGCAGTGCATTGCCCTTCCTTCTCTTATCCTCTTGTGTGCAATGTCCACAAAAAATCCATCAAGAATGACCACCTCATCTACAACAGGAAAGCTCCAGATAAGACTGGACACTTGAATGCACAGCAACTAAACAGCAGAAGCAAATTTATGACCATGAGGTAACTTTGTAAATATTTCATCTTTCATAAACAGAGAGAGACATGAAAAATGTATCCTGTCTTCAATATGATTTTGGAAATAATATGCCTTGAATTGGGTCCTGCTTACTTGAAGCCATAAACTCAGGGCCTGGCATTGTGGCATAGTGGGTAAAACTGCTGCCGGCAATTGCCATTATCCCGTTTGGGTACAGATTCGAGTCCACGCTGCTGCATTTCGAATCCAGCTCCCTGCTAAGGTGCCTGGGAAAGTAGCAGAAGATGGCCCAGGACCTTGGGCCCCTGCACCCACATGGCAGACCAGGAAGAGACTCCTACTCCTGGCTTCAGACTGGCGGAGCTCCAGCTGCTGCGGCCACTTGGGAAGTGGACCAGCAGATGGAAGATCTTGCGCTCTCTCTCTTTCCCTCTCTCTCTCTACCCCCTCCTTCCTTCCCTCCTCTCCTCCCTCTTTAACTCTTCCTTTAAAATAAATACAGACACACTTAAAAAAATTAAAAAAGAAAAAAGAAGTTATAAGGCCAGACCAGAGAAGATAGGGACAACGTAAACAAACTCATGACAAACAAAAGGCAGTTCGCAACACCCAGTCCTTTCTCCAATGAAAAGGCATTAAAGAGCCAGAGAAGGATGGATTTGAAAGAGAAACATGTTTCTTGGCTCACACTTAAATTCTCCTTTTTATCACTACTGCTGAAGGCTGTGACCTCATTTTGACTGGAGAGATAATTGATCCCCTGGCACTAGCACTTCCTGTCCCTCCCTAATGTTCCCCCTCCTTGACTCTTCAAACTTATTCCCCAAATCCCATCTGCTCCGCTTCCGCTTCTCCCCGGGTTCTTCTTCTGTCTCTTCTTGCTCTTCAAACAGCCTCCTCTCCAGCATCCTATCTTTGCTGCTTTCGCCTTTCTCATTTTTTAACCCTTTGACCTGATGTCTTTGCTGTTATGAAGAAATTATAGGTGTGCATCCCAGATCTCTACACTTACCTGGAGTCACACACATTCCCAGTTACCTACAGAAATGTTGTATTTTACAATAAGAGTATACTAAAAACTGTCCAAACTTCCCTTTCCCTTTAAGAAACATGTGAATAATCGTTAACAACCATACTTTAGCTGAATGGGACCATAACCACAAATACTGTTTCTTCTTTTGTTTGCAAACCACACAAAACACAGAGATTTTCTTAGGCTATGCAGTGGATATGTAGTAGCTCTGAAAAATTTCTTCACGGCCGGCGCCATGGCTCACTAGGCTAATCCTCCTCCTGTGGTGCCGGCACACCAGGTTCTAGTCCCGGTTGGGGTGCTGGATTCTGTCCCAGTTGCCCCTCTTCCAGTCCAGCTCTCTGCTGTGGCCCAGAGTGCAGTGGAGAATGGCCGCATGGGAGACCTGGAGAAGCATCTGGCTCCTGGCTTTGGTTCAGCGCGGTGCAACGGCCGCACCGCGCAGGCCGCAGCGGCCATTGGAGGGTGAACCAACAGTAAAGGAAGACCTTTCTCTTTGTTTCTCTCTCTCACTGTCCACTCTGCCTGTCCAAAAAAAAAAAAAAAGAAAGAACGAAAAAGAAAAAAAAGAAAAATTTCTTCACAAGTTCAAATTAATACGTTAAGAAAACAACAAGCTGAATTAAAAGTGAGATACTTGATGCAAAAATGCCCCCGTAAAACATCACATCCTTAAACATTAATATGAAGATACACTAAATCTATTTGGGATATCTTAACAAGTTTTCCCCAATTTATCCTACAAGGAAGAGGAAGCTGACTTCCATGAGACTCCCCACTGCCATTCAACACAGGTAAAAGCTTAGGGATACGGTGTTGCTCATTCTAACCAGGTAGTTCCTCCAGTCCTTTGCAAAAATTCACCCACTCACTTAAAACATATGTTAGGCTTTTACTAAGGATAGTAACAACGTAAGCCCCTATTAATGGACCCCAGACACATGGTGAGTTTGGGGACAGTGGAAGCAGAGGAAGGGACTTTGGTGTTTTGAGGATATGTCTGGTGGATCACCTGCTGCCTCCCACTGACGGCTTTCATTCCTAACAAGAGCCTGAGGTCTTCCTGCACTGTCAGGCAGAGTGTTCACCAGTGGATCCAGTCAGACAGAGGGCGTTTGCCTGGTACTCAGATGGGGCTGGGAGGCAGACTGGGCAGGGTAGCAGGATGGGAAGTGTGGAGTGTCCTGGGCAGGACGGACAAGCAGACCTACAAAAACAGGAGGAGGACTGGGCCACACCAGGTGGTCCTGCTGCATGGCTCTGGGGCAGGAAAAAAACAGTTTTCAAAAGCTTTATAAACCTCTGACACACCAATTCTAAAAAAACTGTAACACATTCTTTTGATGAGAGACCAGAAGCATGCTAAGTAGCAAACATTAACAAGGAAGGTAACCTGAGGATGACAACAGATGAAAAACTGCTTAATTCAAACCAAAAAACAAAAGAAAAAACCAAAAACCAAAGGGTCAACCAAAATTCCAGCTCATAAGTACTTTCTCTTTTTTGCCAGAGGGCACAATTTTCAATTATTGATTAATGATGAGCACATCAAATACACTCTGCAAGGAGCAAGATAAAAGAGTTTCCCATTGTGGGACACCCAGAGCACAGCACACAGCGCAGGGGCATTCAATACTGATCACAGCCCAGTCTGCAGCATCATCGTTAGGAAAGTGAAGAGAGGATCCGAAAACCGCAGGTTAGCGTTCTTAGGAGGCAACAGCAGAAGACATTCCATGTAAACAGACTTCAGAGCTGACACTCATTTACTCGGGGTAAAGGATACATTTGTGAAATACTGCAGAATATATTTTTTATTGATGATTGAGCTTAAGTGCATTAGCCATTGAGCTTCTAGTTTTACAGGAAGGATTTTCCACTTAATAAGTTTATATGTTTTAAATAAGAATTGCTCTTTATCTTTTCATCATGCCAATCTTGAAAGTGACTTTCAGTAATGTTTTAAGTCAGCATACATTAGTTATAGCTTTTTCCAAAAAAATTATCTTTTCAGGGCCGGCGCCATGGCATAGTGAGCTAAGACTCTGACTGTGGCACTGGTATCCCATATGTGCACTGTTTCCAAGTCCCAGCTGCTCCACTTCTGACCCAGTATCCCTGCTAAAGTGCCTGGGAGAGCATTAGAAGATGGCCCAAGTGCTTGGGTGTCTGCATCCATGTGGGAGACCTGGAAGAAGCTGCTGGCTCCTGGCTTCGGATCGGCCCAGGTTTGGCCATTTGGGGAGTGAACCAGCAGATGGAAGACCTTTCTCTCTGTCTCTAACTCTATCTCCCAAATAAATAAAATATTAATAAATAATAAAAATAAAAAATAAAAATTATTTTTTCAACAAATTGAACTGTTGTCTATAATTTTAAGGTTCTCCTCCTAATTTCACAGGGGATTGTTTTGAATTTTTCTGTCCTTGCTTATTCAATAAGAAATTCCTCCCTCTCCCTTGAACTACCAAATAATGCCTGTTAAAAGCATAACTTTCACATACTAGTAATGGACTAACACTAATGTTACTTCAGAAAGTGGGGAAAAATGGAATTAAAAATACATTTATTTTGATGCAAAAATTTTGAAATCCATGTTTCTTGTTTATTTTTTCAGGTGACACATTCCCCATGAATCTTTGAGGATCTCCACATATTCTCCTGACAGGATTTCAGGTCTTCTGAGCCTTGCCATTTAATGTAAATCCTTAAAATAAATTGTAACTCGTGGCAGATACAGGGAATGTCTCCTCAAAGATAAAACTGTGTGCTTTGATCTGGCATGGAGGCCCAGGGAAGTGAAGGTTTACGTATTTATTTCTAAGGCTTGTGGAGAAATTGATAATACGGACCACTAAGTTACAGAGATGACCACCTTGTTGATAAATCATGTAGTCATTTTTACAGAAAAAACAAATTTTATTTTTGGATTCCAAGATCTACTTTATTACCCACTGACCAAATTTTCCACTCACACACAGGTAATTTGTTTTAGCATTTGAAACATGTTATAATTCTCTGCAGCTCCACTTAGTTTTCAAATCTTTGAAATACACACGCATACACACACACACAGATACCCACATACACACAAACACACACACATTCATATGCACTCACAAAAATATATAAAGACACACACACACACACACACACACATCCCTTGTGGCAAGCAAGGTCAGTTATTCTCATTACTAACTATCCTGGAGTAATCCTAAGTAAACTTTCACCTTTGCAAAAAAGAGAAAAGAAAAACAAAATGATCCCTTTGGCATACCTCATTCTAGGAAAATGTTGGGGTGATGTGGCAAAGCAGATAACAAGAAAATAAGCTGTTTCTATTAACCATAGGGGCTTTTCACACAAGCGCGAATCAATTTCAGATTCAATTATATTAATTCCCTTAATGCTCCTATGACAAATATTAGTAAATATCTTGAATTCCCAAAATGCAATAGAACAAGGGAGTAAAATCACACGGCATAAAATAACATTCCCAAGTGAACTATAAAATCAGCTTCTTCAGATAAATCACGTTATGTAAACGTAAAATATGAAAATGAAATGTGCAAGGAAGAGTGTGTCTTGGTTGTGTAGCTTAAAAGAATGGCAATAATTCCAAACTTTGAAGAATAAAGGCAAATCATGCATTGTTCACTGTGAACAATACACCTCTAATCAACAAGCTTCCTACAGGGGCGACGGCGAGCGCAGCGATGGGCGATGGGGTAGGAAGTACAAAGAGGATGGAATCATGGTGTGTGCGCCTGTGGTTTTGCTGCAGAACACTTTGGTTTGCATTATTCCGTTTGTAGGGAGGGTTGAGGTGGCTGTGGTAGGGGGTCCTGGAGGCAGTTATCTGTTCTGTACTTCACCATTCTTCCATTACCTCATCTGTGAAACGGAGAAAGTGGCTATGTCCACTCTACAGGATTATGGACAGGACAGAAAGCATTAGTGATCTGCACAGGGCCTGCTCCAGACCACGTGACCCATACACGCCACTGTCCTATGCTAAGAGATCACCAAAGTAAACGCATGAGTTAGGATTTTGGTGCAAGCTAAGGCTCAGGTCCATTGCGTGTCTCAGAGTTCAAATGGATTGGGCCAGACCCTGAATCTACTTGCTCCAACTCTACAGCCTTGTTTGCACAGAAGGCTAAGCTAACTTACAGCAGTTTCTGGGTGTAGCACAGACAAGATCAACAGCAGTGAGGCAGCTGTGTGCGGCAGACACAGGTGAGCGTCCAAACCGCCATCGCTAGCATTTGGTACACCTGTGCTTCCCAGTGACTAAGGCGAGAGCTGCTGAAACCAGGAGGAATGGTGACAAGTTCACAGAATGCGTGCCTCCCTGGATGGGCGCTTCAGCACCCACAGGATCTGTACAGGGAGAAGGAAGGAAATGGCATGTCCACAGTGAGGAGGAGCACCAGGATCGGGACAGTAGAGAGATGGGGACAGACCACTGTGGTTGCAGGAGAAAGGAGCCTGAAGGAAGCCCTCATGGGAGGCAGCGGAACACCACTGCAGGTGAGGGGCCATGTGGGCAGACGGTGCTTTGCAGCTGTGTTGAAACAGGGGCGCAAGACAGGATGCTTAATAAGTACAGAAGTGCCTCATGAAGGCAGTTCCCGAGGCCAGCGCTGTGTGCAGCCAAAGCTACCCTGGAGCTAACAGTGAGTTTCAGAGTGTGACATGATCAACCACGCCCCAGTTTGTTTTCCTTCTAATTCCCACTAAGTTAAAATGACCAACTCTACTGACACTATTTACATTTCTAAAGCAGGTGTACTATTCAAATTCTCTCTCTCTCTCTCTCCATTTCTCTCAAATCACCTAGATGAATGACAACAATCTATCTTTTCCACAGTCGTGAAGGAAAATGTGTGCAGTGACTCCTGAGTCCGTGAACTGCAGGTGCTGAGAGCCAGAAGCAGGGCAGGGACAGGGTGGAGGACGTGATGGGGACTGACACCAACTACCCCAAACCCAAAGAAGGAGAAAGGGTTCGGAAACTGCTATTTTAACAGGGTTTTCCCTTAGGGAGAGAGGGGTGCTGATGGAAGCCTCAGAGCTCAGGGATCACATATCTGTTCGACTGTTTGACTAGACAGAGAGTAACATAGGTACAAATTGTCTACACACAGTTACAAGGCACTTTGAGGGGACTCATGGAATTGAGGGATTCAGACACAGGTGTTTGAGAGCCACTAACACACAGACTGTTTCTGTCTCACTAAGGCTGACCATGAGTCTCCAGGCTCAGACCAGACAATATGAGTCAAAGTCTTTGCTTAAAATAAAAATGTTTGTCTTTTCACAAAGAGACATTTTCTGCATCAATTACACTTTGAATCACTCGAGTAAGTTCTTTCCAAAGCCACACTGCTCTGGATCGAAGGACATTGTTAAGAAAGTGCAGGTCCACAAACAGGATCTACAAAACATCCTATGGAGTTTGTATTGAGAGGGGTCAGAAGCGTCAGATTGTCAGCATGAGGAAAAATCAAGGAGGGTAAGAAAGGTCAATTTTTCACCTGTGTCACGAAATCTTATCTGCCACCACGTTATTTCAACGACTTCACACAAAATCAACAGCACTTTCTCATTTCTATTATATCAAGAAGCTGTGAAAAGCTGGCTCATCATCTCATCAGGGTGTTGAATACAAATATCTAATTAAGACATCCAGATTAACATCTAAATAAAGAGCACATTCTAGCCCTGTTACTGCTTTCTACAATGCTCATCAAGAGAGTCGGGAGCAAAAGAGGCAAGAGCTTATCCTTGGGACCACACATCATAAACTCTTCAGACTGTATCTCAATGTCCAAAACCCCAGGAAAATAACTGCACATTTTCAGTGTTTTATTCTGTCTCTTGTGCATCAAAGATTTCAATGCATTTCTAAAACATTGCTTTCCAATGTGTGTGTGTGTGTGTGTACGTGTGTGTGTTTCTATGTATGTCTCAGAAACAGAGGGCCTTCAAAATGTTCATAGAGAATTCATAGTATGAAAAAACTGTGTATGGGTTTGAAGAATTTTTTGCACCAAAACAAACTTATATTTTAATCCCACTGTTTTGTGAAGCACCCTCTTGTGTGCATATGTGTGTATACTAACACAGATTTTATTCATAGAAATGTGTAATTTGAAACTACCCATTTGGCTCCTTTTTTTTGTGTGGCATCCAAGCACACTCTAAGATTTATAAGAAGAATGTTCTACTTGATTTGGAATATTGATCAACAGAGATAAAATCAATGGCTGGTACAATATTAGGTTTTTGTGTATCTTTGGCTTAAAGTATAGTGCTCTGGCCAAATGACAATACAACGTGTTAGACAAATCTTCGGTATCTTGATTTCCAACCCAATTTTAATCAAGCTGTTGACCTAGTGTGCTCTAAACAATCCTTGAGTCAGCAATGAAAATCTCCAAGAAAATAAAGAATAAACCTTGGAGCACGTGGAAACAAGGCTAAAGATCTCATCTGAACTAGGTTGAAGTCATCACTAAAATACTGAAAGGTATTTTTTGCTCCTCAGAATAACCTTAGGAATCCAGTGATGAGTCTGAGAACATTTTCATTCCTGAACCCAGTGGTGGTTTCTGCCCCTCGCTTTGTCTGTTTTCCCTGATGAGTGAGAGAGGCCTTCTGCTGCTGGTCCTCACGACCCCACTTCTGACCTCTCTCCAGCTCATAAGGACTGATGTACAGTATCTACTTCAAAAAACAATGAAGCCATTCACAAGTGCCCGTGTACAGTTGGTGAGAATGTAAACTAGTACACACATTGTGGAAGACAGTACAGAGATTCTTCAGAAATCAGAACATAGATCTACCATGTGACCCAGCCATCCCTCTCTGGGAAATTTACCCAAATGCAGTTAAATCAGCATATGAAACAGTTAGCTGTACCCTCCTGCTCACTGCAGAATAATTCACAATAGCTAAGTCATGGAATTAACCGACATGTCCATCAACTGAGGACTGCATAAAGAAACTATGGTATATACACTATGCAATACCACTCAGCCATAAAAAGAATGAAATTCAAATTTGCCGTTTGCAATAACATGGATAACACCAGAGACCTTTATGCTTACTGAATTAAGCCAGCTCCAAAAAGCCAAATATCATGTTTTCTCTGATATGTGGTAGTTAACATAGATTACCAAAATAAAGATGTATAAGAATGAAATTGATATATTACGATCATTGTTTTAGCCCTTTTCGATACTCTTGTGAAACAGTGTTCTTTCTCCTTTTTATTGTTGAACATTATAGCTAGTGGTGCATTAACCTTGTGATTATGAAGTAAATTAAAATGGTTTTTGCAAAAAACTTTTAAAAAAGGAATGACAGGGATTGATTATCTTAGAATTACATCTATGAAATACATAAAATCTGTTCTACTTTTATCAATAAAAATTATAAAAAAGGGAAAGTGCCTATTCAATATCAGAGTAGATGTGTCATGTTAACATAGGATCACTAGTATAACTGGACAAAGATACTAAACCAGGATGCATCTTAGCTATTCATTTACACACAACCAGGGCACAGGCTGCACTTGTCCATTCCAGGGGGTTTTTTGAATGCCCTCCCCGTTCCAAACTTTGCAAATTATGAGAGAGAGTGAAATGGGAGGACTCACTGTAAGTGCTCAAACACTAGCAAAAAACAAAGGAAAAACAACAATGAATAAGCCGGGCATTACAGAGTTCTGAAGGTGCCAGGGTGGAAGAATGCTGAGATCTGTTCATTTTTATACTTTTGAAAATGCTGTGGAGAGCTCAGTGTCAGTACCAGGGCCAGGCTCTGTCTCCAGCAGGCAGACACACGACCATACAATAATGTGCATTATATTAGTAGGCAGGACACAGCTGTGACACATCGAAGGGCAGGAAGAGAGCGAGGGATGGTGGGTGGCCCTCACTGGAGGCAAGTCCAGTGTGTGCTGCCTCCAGTATGTGAGGCAGAAGCAGGCGCACACTGAGCAGCCTTGGTCCAAGGTGGGTGCTGAAGGGATGCAGTCACCAAAGCCAACCTTGTTGTTTATTTGCTTACTGATTTCAGGACAACTCAGGAAGCTCTGGCGGACGCTGAAGCGATGGGTGGTCTTTATTTGGGGGCAGAAGTGTCAGAGTTGGGAGGAAAGGGGCTGATCTGACTGGACACTGTGGTTTAGGTTTTGTTTGCAACCACAGGGAATGTGCCTGGTCCTGGCTATAGTGAGGGACAGAAAGTCTGATCTGAAGGACCACAGTGACGATTATTCTCTGCTAAGCACATGTTACAGAGAAGCGGAATGATGCTGCTGCTTTGCCCTTGTGGCTTTAAGCCTCAATCCTGGTGGCCAAGGTACCCGCACATCTCCCTGGTGGCCAAGGTACCCGCACATCTCCCTGGTGGCCAAGGTACCCGCACATCTCCCTGGTGGCCAAGGTAACCACACATCTCCCCTGATCAAAGCAGGTGTAGACACAGGTGCAGAAATCCCGCACTGGCCGCCTCACTGACAACATGTCCTGAAGGTGAGCTGACACCTTGGTTGTGACCTTACTCTCGCTTCAACTGACCCCAGCATAAATACATTTGTGGAAGCCCTTGTGTGGGGAAAATATGAATTATTTTTCCAAAGCGAATGGTTAGACAAAAGAAAAATATGTATGAATGATCATAAAAACCTTTTTAAAGAAAAAGTTTGGGAGCACAAGTTGAAAGTCACTAAGCAGAAGGTAGCAAAGAACATAAATCTTGGGTAAAATTGTTTTTTCTGTTTCTTCATCTGCCTCCATGTCAGCTATGATCTCCTCCTGGTCCACTCACCAGAATCTTGCTGAGCCAGCAGGACACAGCATGGATCCTGATTTTGTGGCTGCTCGGGTAGAGCACTGCTGGTTGTATTTCATTAAAGGAGTTCACTGACGCGTCTGTCCACTCGTCTATCTGACTGATGCTGGCTTACTCCCTGCTAAGTACCGACAATGCACATCCCACACTCAGGATTCCCCAGTGAAGGGATTGGCATCTTCTGGAGGGAGTGACAGTCACCTTAGTGAGACGTTCAGGGACAGGGGAGTCATGACATGGGAGACAACATTTGGCAAATCAGTGATCTGTGCAGCAGACATAGCTGAGCACCTGCTGTGTTGGGCTAGAAACTGGGTAGAAAGAGGAAGCCCAGGCAAAGGCCTGGCTCAGAGCTTCCCTTGTCAGCTCTTCATTCAACAGCCCTGGCGGCTACTGGCCAGAGTGCATGACTCAGCATCAGTGATTGAAGGGGCCCAGAGAATGAGGCACCTCTCTCCTCGTCCTTTCTCAGCATCTGAGGCCATGCACATGCGGGAATGTTAAAGAACCTGCCCACAGGTACACATTCTGCCTTATTTTCTTAAGCTTTCAGGAACAATCGCACACTTTTCTGAACAATTTATGTCACAATAGTGATCCCACTGTTTTCCTCAGCTCAGACACACCCCGCTCTTTCACTGTGCTCTGAGTTCCGGAAGCTTCCTCCTCAGCCTGCTGCCCACCTGCAAGCCTGCACAGGGGCAGGCTCAGTTAAAGGTGGACAGAAGTGCAGCCCTGGTTTTGAGCTCCAGGACTCTGCTTCTTGACCCGTGACTTACAAGCTGCATGATCCACCTGTCATGACCCCCTCATCCAAATCCTATGGCATAAACATGGCTTCCTACATGGCCTCCTGCATCCATGACTTTTCTGACAAGTGCGTTTGCTTGGCAGCAGTGCCCGTGATGTTCCAAACCTCAAACAAGATCAGCCGACTGAAAATATTTCAAGAACTGTCCCCGTCACACAGAACAAAGTGTGTGGCCAGGGGCCTGTGCCATCTGCTCCCCACCCACCCTTTCCCCTTACTCCTACCACAGCCCTGCATCACTCACTCCTGTGCTCCTCTCCTGTCACCTGAACAGAGCCCGCGTCTGTCCTGCTTCTGAAATGCCCCTTCTCGCTTGGCCCCTACCTGCAGTCCATCTGCTCAGGGCCATCTGACCAGACAGCCTTTTCTCAACAACACACATGTATCCAAAAGATCCACCGCTGCACCCCACCCTCTGCTTCGTTTTGCTTTGTTTCTTGGCAAAGTATGTGCACCGGCACTCTAATTGCTCCAGGACACGGCTCTGTAAGACCAGTGGTCACGTCCATGGGCAGAGCTGCACTGGAAGTGCAGAAGACACCCAGAAAGTACTTTTGGAATGGCTCATTTAACAGCCATGAGAACGAAGCTTCTGGAAACCCCTGAGCACAGCGTCCTCTTGGGGAAGGGAAGTAAGCATTGCACCTATCTGCCAGCAAGGCAGCTTTTGTCTTTGGTGCAAGAAATTCAAGGCCTCATGACCATTTCTAAATCAGAGGCCACGCACGCGAGTTTCATAAAGATGGTAGGCATCACTGTCAGTACCAATCGGTGTTAAAACTCTCTAGGATTTCAACAACATCTTATTAAATAATTCACATTCCTTTAAAATTCCAGTATTGTTTTCTATTCAAAATTGTTCAGCAAAGAACAGGAAGTCCTGAGTATTTTTTTTTTTTTTTGATTTTTGGACCATGTTGATGGACTGCGATGCGTTTCCTAAAATCACATCAGCGGTTTGTTTGGAGGAAGTACTTGGAGTCAGGCCAGGCTCAGGGACGAGACCCATGGGTGAGAACCTTCTCAGCACCCAGTGCACAATCCGCATCCTCTCCCATTCTGATTTATTCTCATTTCCTTGTAAACCATCACCCTTCCTGTCAGAAACAAGAACTTGTGATAAATAAATTCAAATTAAAGTGGTGGTGACTGAAGTATTATCATTTTATTTTGTATCTCCTGTTAAGAGAAGGAATGTGGAAAAGTGAGTCTATTCACACAGGCGACTGGATTTTAAACAAAGGAAGAGAAGGCAGAGACCTCTGGCCACAGCCAGCTGTTCTGGAAACCTCATAGAATACACAACACAGTCTGGGCTGTCCTGTGGCTTCTTTCATGTCCCTGTCCA
Source organism: Sylvilagus bachmani (assembly GCA_015711505.1). Taxonomy (NCBI): domain Eukaryota; kingdom Metazoa; phylum Chordata; class Mammalia; order Lagomorpha; family Leporidae; genus Sylvilagus; species Sylvilagus bachmani. Next base: position 109,933,752 of record CM027401.1, on the reverse strand, counting down.
ACAGGACAGACACTGTCATCTCAGGCACGTAACACAACATGCAGCCAATCCGTACCAGGGTGTTATTCTGGCCTCGGCAGCCCATAAAGCACCCCCTACTGTTCCTTTCTGGAGTTTTATTTGTAATCACACATTTCATTTAATATAAAATCAATGAAGTTTACAGCCTGTATAAGTGGTTTCATGTCCATTATTTTCTCCATGGTGTCAAACATACCAGAATGTTTATGGCTGTACCTTTGCAGTTTCATTGTTCTCTGTATTAAACTAAAAGAATTCAGAGTAAAAACATACAATGGGTTATATAAGAAGAGAAAAAACAAATTTTTCATTACATTCAAAGTATGTTTTTCCAAAAAGGATGGTGCAGTTCCAAAAGTGTTTCAAGTGTCTATTTTTATTCTGCTTTATAATCTTACTATCCACAGTGAAATCTACAGACAGGAAATCCTATAATTGCAACTTTGTAGAAACCCAAGGATAAGAAACTGTTACCTCGTCATACAATTTTAAGAAACCTAGAGTTTAGATTCACTCAAAGGATGCTAAACCCGCAGTCAAGAAGGCATCAGACGACTGTAAGGTGCTCCTAGGGGCTCTTGCCCTCAAGGACTGACAAACGATTATCTGACCCGCTTGAAGCTGCACTGCATGTCAGCACTGGAACATGCCATCACGTCCTCATCACCACGGCGCAGAGTGAGGGAAAGGCTGGAGTGAGGGGAGATCCTATGAAATCTTCATGAAGTATGCGCATCCGCTCTTAAAGATTTAAGTTCTATGAATAAAACAGGAAGTCATTTACGTACAAATAGAAGGTGGAAATGCTCAGATCCCACGCCTACTGGTTCCTAAAGATGGGGTCACCTTTGGTCTGTGTCGCTGGGGCTGTTTTGTCACGTGGCTCCGCCTTGCAGAAATGCCCAATGAAGGGGACTGCTGCTGTCTCTTCCCTGAGCTGTGTCCACAGTGGTGTCTGGAGCTTGACGCTGCCCGTGCTATAAGTATGTACACCATGCAGATGGGAAATGCAGTAATTCCTGCACTTTTAAAAAATTTTTTGACACGCAGAGTGGACAGTGAGAGAGAGAGAGAGACAAAGAGAAAGGTCTTCCTTTTGCCGTTGGTTCACCCTCCAATGGCCGCCGCGGCTGGCGCGTGGCGGCCGGTGTACCGCGCTGATCCGATGGCAGGAGCCAGGTGCTTCTCCTGGTCTCCCATGGGGTGCAGGGCCCAAGCACTTGGGCCATCCTCCACTGCACTCCCGGGCCACAGCAGAGGGCTGGCCTGGAAGGGGGGCAACCGGGACAGAATCCGGTGCCCTGACCGGGACTAGAACCCGGTGTGTCGGCACTGCAAGTCGGAGGATTAGCCTAGTGAGCCTCAATGCCGGCTCCTGCACTTTCCCTTGGAGAACTGTGGTTAAACACAAACTAGCACACCATCAAATGTGACAGATTTGGAGAGAATGTTCCTCCTGCTCCATCCACTCCCAAATCCATGCTGCTCCTTTTGAAAAAAAAAAAGATTTATTTGAAAATCAGAGTTACTAAAAGGCAGAGAGAAAGAGAAAGAAAGAGAGAGAGAGAGAGAGAGAGAGAGAGAGAGAGAGAGGTATATGTGTAGGTAGATGTGTCTTTCATTCGATGGTTCATGCCCCAAATGGCTGCAACGCCAGGGCTGGGGCAGGAGGAACCCAGGAGCCTCAAGTTTTATCTGGGTCTCCCCTGTTGGTATGAGTCTATCCTCTGTTGCTTTCCCAGGCACATCAGCAGGGAGCTGGAGCAGAAGTGGAGCAGCCAGGCCTTGAACCCACTATTCCACAGTGTTGGCCTCAGTGCTGTTCTTGGAAAGCCTGTTACGTTCTCCCGCCCCAGGAGAGCCAATGCTGTCTTCCTTTATCCCAGTGCTGCATGAGAAGGATTTCTACTAGGTACTTACTGCATACACATTTTCTCATCCTCTCCAGAAACCCTGCACTTTGCATTGTGATACAGGGCAGGTGTTGAATAATCATGCAATGGGTTAGTTATGAATAAATGAATGGATGAATTTGTACAGAGTAGGACACTATCCATGGCGACTCTTGTGCTCATTAGATTAACAGGAGCTGCATCTTTTGTCTGAAAGGCTCAGATCAGGGAGCATCACCGCTCCATGAGCGATGTGAGCAAGAACAAAGCTTTCTACCTGTTTTCCCACCTCTTATCTCTTCTCCACCCATTTTTTCCAAGCCCCAGTCCTCTGCATCCCAGCACAGCAGGGAAATTGAAAATCAGGCAGATACTAAACAAAAAGGATGCACTTTCTCTATTAATGTAGGAAAATTACCTGCCAAGAATGTGGGGATGAAAACACTTGACAAAACAGCCTCTTCCTTGGCAGCTCAGTGCTCACCTTCCGACAGCTGAAAAGTGTGTGCCTGACTGTGAGGCTCACAAGCATTGTACAGAGAAGGCACGTGTGGCTAGAGTGTTGCACAAACAGCCTGCCTGCTCCCTACACACAAACTCCATGCAGAAGTTAATTGTAACTTGAGTAATTCAGCTTGTTTGACCAGAGGGCACTGGCAACTTACATATAAAACATTTACAGAGTGAGTTATTTTTAACTTAAACCCAATCAGCCAGTTTGCTGCATGGTAAGAGCAGCAGATTTGAGTCCAGAAACTGCTGGCTTTGTTCTCAGGAGAGCATCTGGGCAGGCACACACAGCAGGCACCACGGGGCATACACAGTCCCCCAAAGCACCATGCAAACTGTCGTTCTGTCTCCGTGGGCTGACCTCCAGAGTGGAGAACTTGACACAGCATAAAATCATGAGGAATCTTCAGAATTATACAAAAGCAGACTGTACTGTGCTTACCTTCACTTTTCATGTGGGTGTAATACATTTCAGTTTATTGAAAATTGATGAATGATTGAAAACGCCACATTGTCTAAAGCTGTTACAGTATCCTGTGTTATGCAGTAAATTAACAGATGAAGACAGCAAGAGCAGAAGTCTTCATTTTCTAAGATGTTCAATTGAACTTAATGCTTTTTTAATATAAAATTCCATCACAACTATTGTCATTACTATAAACAAAGCAACGATTATTCAGTTTTAAAATGTATTTATTTTTATTTTATTTGAAAGGCAGGGAATGGAGAAAGAGAGACAAACAGAAGACAGATCTTCCGTCTGCGGGTTCACTCTCCAAACCATTCGCCAGGGTTGGACCAGGCTGAAGCAAAAGCGTCTGAACCTCAATGTGACCTCCCCGTGGAAGGCAGGAAACAGACCTGAGCCATCCTCCACGGCCTCCCAGGTTTCACAGCAGGAAACAGGATCAGAGGAGAAGCAGCCACAACGTGAGCCAGTACTCTGATATGGGATGAGAGCATCCCAGGCAGCACCTTAATTACCCTGCCGGATGCCCACCCCTAACAATTCCTCTTAAAAATACTGGGCAGTGTGTCACACTTTGTTAGGTAACGGAATAATATTACTAACAAACTGCTTACTATGTGCCAAGCACTGTGCCAGGCAGGTTCAACACTGTACGAGAGGGGCCAGTGCTGTGGTATAGCAGGGAAAGCCTCCCTCTGTGGCAGTGGCATCCCAGAGGGCACCAGTTTGAGTCCCAGCTGCTCCACTGCCAACCCAGCTCCCTGCTAATGCACCTGGGAAGGCAGCCTGGGCTTCTGCACCTACATGGAACACCTGGAATAAGTTCCCAGCACCTGGGTTTGGATTGGCCTGGCTGTAGTTGTTGTGGCCATTTGGGAAAAGAACCAGCAGATGGGAGATCGATCGACCGACATCTCTCGCTCTGTCTCTCTCTCTGCCTTTCAATAAATAAGGAAATCTTTAAAAAATTAAAATTGGGGGGCCAGCGCTGTGGCACAGTAGGTTAACGCCCTGGCCTGAAGCACAAGCATCCCATATGGGCGCTGGTTCTAGTCCCGGCTGCTCCTCTTCTGATCCAGCTCTCTGCTGTGGCCTGGGGTAGCAGTGGAAGATGGCCCAAGTCCTTGGGCCCCTGCACCCATGTGGGAGACCCAGAAGAAGCTCCTGGCTCTTGACTTTAGATAGGTACAGCTCCGGCCATTGCAGCCATCTGGGGAGTGAAGCAGCGGATAGAAGACCTCTCTCTCTGTCTCTACCTCTCTCTGTAATTCTTTGAAATAAATAAATCTTTAAAAAAATACAAAATAGGGCCAGCGCCATGGCACAGTAGGTTAATCCTCCGCCTGTGGCACTGGCATCCCATATGGCTGCCGGTTTTAGTCCCCTCTGCCCCTCTTCCAACCCAGCTCTCTGTTATTCCCTGGGAAAGCAGAAGAGGATGATCCAAGTCCTTTGGCCCCTGCACCCACATGGTAGACTGGGAAGAAGCACCTGGCTCCTGGCTTTGGATCTGCACAGCTCCGGGCATTGTGGCCATCTGGGGAGTGAACCAACAGAAGGAAGACCTCTCTCTCTGTCTCTCCCTCTCACTATCTGTAACTCTACTTCTCAAATAAATAAATAAAATCTTAAAAATATAAAATAAAAAATATTTTAAAAATAAAATTATATTGGATTGAAGTGGATTCAGTGCCATCAAGGTGGCATGTACCAATGCCATCTCACTAGTCTAAGTGATCAATTTCAGTTCACAATTGATCATACTGATAGGTCTAAGACTCAAAGGGATCACACAAACAAGACTAGTGTCTGCTAATACTAACTGATAGAACAAAAAAGGGAGAGAATGATCCAACATGGGAAGCGAGATATATAGCAGACTCATAGAATGGCAGATGTCCTAAATAGCACTCTGGCCTCAGAATCGGCCCTTAAGGCATTTGAATATGGCTCAAGAGTCCATGAGAGTATTTTAGGCATGGAAAGCCAAGACACTCTGGCAAAAAAAAAAAAAAAAAAAAAAAAACACCCAAATGAAAGATCTCTGTGAGTGAGTTCCCAGTGGAAAGAACAGGCCATCAAAGAAGGAGGTACCTTTCTCTGAAGGGAGGAGAGAACTTCCACTTTGAATATGACCTTGTCTAAATAAGAGCGAAATCAGCGAACTCAAAAGGCTTCCATAGCCTTGGCATCTCATGACTAGAGCCTAGGGAGATTACTGATGCTATAAACAAGAGTGTCAATTTGTTAAGTCAACAACAGGAGTCACTGTGTACTTACTCCTCATGTAGGATCTCTGTCCTTAATGTGTTGTCCAATGTGAATTAATGCTATAACTTGTACTCAAACAGTATTTTACACTTTATGTTCTGTGCGGGTGCAAACTGTTGAAATCTTTACTTAATATATACTAAATCGATCTTCTGTATTTTAAGATAATTGAAAATGAATCTTGATGTGAATGGAATGGGAGAGGGAGCAGAAGATGGGAGGGTTGCGGGTGGGAGGGAAGTTATGGGGGGGAAGCCATTGTAATTCATAAGCTGTACTTTGGAAATTTATATTTACTAAATAAGAGTTTAAAAAAAGAAAAAAATAAAAATTGTAAGAGCAAGTGTTTGCTGCAACAGTTAAGGCACTGTTGGGATGCTCGCGTTCCATATCGGAGGACCTGGGTTTGAGTCTGAGCTTCCTGGTGATGCACAGCTTAGGAGGTGGTAGGTGATGGATCAAGCATTTGTCTCTGTCACCCACATGGAGACCTAGATTGAGTTTTGGACTCTGGCTTCTGCCTGGCCCAGCCCCAAATGTTGCGTGTATCTGGGCATGAACCAGTGGACAGGCAATATCTGTCTGTCTGCCCATCTCTTTGTATTTCAAATAAATAAGAATGGAGCATCATGATACATGATGTGAGTTGTCATTATCTACATTTTGTAGATCATGACACTTAGTCAAGGAAAGTGAAGTTTGCTTGTCTTGTCATCCACAGAGCAGAGAGTGTGATGACAGCCTCTGTCTTGCTGACAACAAAGCACCCCACCCCTTCATCCTGATTCCACTCTTCAGGAAACAAAGGATGGGGGGAAAATAAAACACACGATTTCCAAGGAGGTGAGAGAAATTTCAAACGAGGATGCCCAAATCTTAGGACATTGCACATTAAAGCCCAACCTTCAAAATTCAAACAGATGCTGTAGGACTTTATACCCCAGAAGCTAATGAATGCATGTAACACACTATCTCTTAGGACTGTGTAGACAGAAAACTCACAGACCAGAATCATCACAAGGATTAAAATCTGTCTCCTTGCATGGTCCTCAGTGTCTAAGGATCTAGGGATTCAAGAGGATTCTTGAGTGCTGCGTTTGTGAACCATGGCAAGTACCAGTCTCCCCATAGCACTGTTTGTTTGTTTAAGAGATGCAGCTGCTTGTAGAAGATGGCCCAGGTCCTTGGGCCCCTGCACCCACGTGGGAGACCTGGAAGAAGCTCCCGGCTCCTGGCTTTGGATCAGTACAGCTCTGAACACTGTGGCCATCTGGGGAGTGAACCAGCAGATGGAAGACCTTTCTGTATGTCTCTACCTCTCTCCGTAACTCTGTCTTTCAAATAAATAAAATAAATCTTTTAAAAAGAGAGAGTTGTAGCTGCTTCCTCGTTGCCTGTAGATCTTCATTCAGATCTTCACCATGTGCTTTATTTATTTATTTTTTTAGTCAGGCAGAGTTAGACAGTGAGAGAGAGGGGCAGAGAGAGAGTTCTAGACAGTGAGAGAGAGACAGAGAGAAAGGTCTTCCTTCTGTTGATTCACTCCCCTAATGGCTGCTATAGCCAGCGCTGCGCTGATCCGAAGCCAGGAGCCAGGTGCTTCTCCTGGTCTCCCATGGGGTCCAGGGACCCAAGCACTTGGGTCATCCTCCACTGCCCTCCTGGGCCACAACAGAGAGCTGGACTGGAAGAAGAGCATCTGGGACTAGTACCCAGCGCACCAACTGGGACTAGAACCCAGAGTGCCAGCGCCACAGGCGGAGGCCTAGCCAAGAGAGCCACGGCACCAGCCCAACCATGTGCCATTTTTTTTTTTAATTTATTTGAGAAGCAGTCTCTGTCTCTTCCTACTCTCAATTGCTGATTCACTCCCTCAATGCCTGAAACAGCTAGAGCTGGGCAAGGACTAAACCAGCAGCCAGAAGTCAGGAACCCAAGCCCTTGGGCTACCCTTGTGTGTCTCTTGTAATCATCCCTTTGCCTCCTGCCAGAACTGCACCAGGCACATTAGCAGGCAGCTGGATCGGAAGCAGAAGAGCCAAGACTTGGACTGGTGCCCTTATGGGGTGCTGGTATGGCAGGCAGCAGCTTAACCCACAATGCCTGCTCTGTACACGGTCTTTAACATGCACAGAGGGTACACATGTGTTCTCTCAATGACTCAAACCACTCCAGCATAGGAAACCTGCTTCCTGGGAAGGGTGGCCTCAGGCTGCTGGTGGGAGACACCACATGCATGTGTTCATCTGTCCAGTGTGGTACAGCGCCTTCCTAAAGTCCAGTGCCCTGAAGTTGAGTGTACATTTCCATCAACTATGAGTCCACCGAAATGGTCATACAAGGGTACTTCACACATCTATATGAAAATGGAATTAAAGATCAGACAATTTCAGTGTGAACAATTATGAAGCCCACACACACTGTTTCCATAACACACAATTTCAAGGAACTTTTAAAAGTGTCCTATGTAAATGTCATACAAAAACACAAAATAAAATTACTTCTTAAAATGTGAGTGTGCACTGAAAACTTTGTTTCTAGAAGTTGTCATTCTAGCTAGTTATGTACTGAAATGACTGATTAGTTAACCATCTGAACCTCCTGAAACATCCTACATGAGTAGGTAGGTGATCATTTACCCCCCTACAGACCTGGCCCCTGCAGAGCGGAACTCTGCTAGGATCCCACAACCTAGGCTGCTTAGGGGTTCTGTGGGTCAGAGAAGGCAGCAGAAAAGAGGTGCTTCTCAGAGGCCCCACAGGACAGCTGGGAAGCAGCACTGAGACCACTCGCCTGCTGGAGTTAGGACCTCCCTCCCCTGCAGGACCTCTGCTGCCTGCACCAAAGGGAACCCATTAGTGAGAGCTCCCTAGGCCAGGGCAGCGGGCACACACCTGTCTGTTCTACAGTCTATATTTCAGAGATAACACTGCAATTGTAAAATTGAAATCCACACTCCCATCCACACACACAAGCTTGCTTTTTTTCTAAAAAAATTAGCAAATGATATAGATCTCCATATGTCAATGCAATTCTGTAGCTCAGAACAAAGTTGATTTGTCCATTCCAACTTTTTCTTCCATTCTCGAATCTCTACCCCCAAATAGCTGTCTTTATCAGGCAAAGGAAGAGGGGAAGTCACTGGAGAAACACAGGTGGTGACTGGACACAGCTATCACAGTGTCCACCTGGCTCATGCCTGCTCCAAAACTCACTTGGACACAGCCCCTAACAGTGTCCATTATGTTCATACCCATTTCAAAGCTCACTGGACACGCCTGCCCCCCAACACTGTCGACCAGGTTCATACCCACTCCAAAGCTGACTGGACACAGCACCACAGTGTCTGCTGGGCTCATGCCTGCTCCAATGCTGACTGGACACAGTCCTAAACAGTGTTGAGCTGATTCATACCCATCCCAAAGCTCACTGGACACAGCACCACAGTGTCTACTGGGCTCATGCCTGCTTCAAAGCTCACTGGACAAAAGCCCTAACAGTGTCCACCAGGTTCACACCTGGTCCAAAGCTCTCCACACACAATGTTTGACCCCTGGCTTCTGGGCTCAGAGGAGAGGAAGGGTGTACAGAGAAACAGTCCGATAATTTGTTCTTCTTGCTTCACAAAAAAACACAAGTGAGCTGTTTATTCAGGGTACCACACTGCTACAACTTCTTTTCCAAAAACAATTATGTGCAATAGTGTGAAACTCTGCCTGCAGGGAATTCAGAATTACCAGGCCTCCATTCACCTCCATTTCTGGAGCTGCGTTCAAAGGTACCTGTCAACACTCCCAAAGGGAGGGCATTTTAGCGCTGCATGAAAGGATTAAGTCAAAAGAAATATGAAACATTTTAAAACACTATTATGAATATGATTTCTGTTCAAGGTCTTCTACTGAAAACATTTGCAAACTCCTTTAATGTAATATCTGTAATTATCATGGGAATCTGTCATGAAATTTCCACAAGAGACACAAAAGGATCCTTGATCCAAAGAGCCTACAACTAGAACTGCAGGTCAGATCCTAACCCAAGCCTACAGAATTCGAATTGCATGCTATTCCACTTAAACGACACTGACTTTGTTTAGCTTGATAGCAACACATTTTGCCAATAGTCTTTTTATTTTTTTTAGCTTTTTAAAATATAATTTAAAACTATTTTGTACAATATATTAGTTTTACAAATGTAAAATTTTATCAGCTGTAAAGAAGATTTGGGGCTTTTTCTTTGCTTGCCAAATTAGGAGCACATATTTATTATATATCTTCTGTCCTTATTATAGATCTTCTGTCCTTTTTGAAAGTAAATTGTGCTGCCTCCTCATCTTTTGAGAAGGTGAACCAATCCCAGAGGCTGATACAGGAGGCAGGACAGACACACCACATGACTGCAGCTTAACAGGGCCCGCCCTCACTGTGAAGGCCCTTGCAAACCAGATTCTCTATCAGAACATCTATTGCATTCGCCTTTCTTACATACATCACTCCACTTCTAAACTCTTTATTTGAAATTTACCATAATGTGAGGAAGAAGTTAGCCAAAGCTCACCATTAATACCTTTGGGATGATGTGTTATAAGAATTGGATCTAGTCTTTTAGACTCAAGTGATCTCCATGCAGAAGGGACTCCATAATTCAAACCCAGTTTTTGAAGTAAAAATAAAAGATCTATTCATTATAAACTGATTTTAAAATGTATGGATGGAGTTGGTACTTAGTATTTTGCTGCTCTTGTCCTGGAAGCATTCAAACTGATTCCTGCAACCTGCTCTTGAGTTGCAGAAGGGAAGCCCTTGTTCCTATCTTACACAAGAAAAGGGGATAGGAAACACAGCTGCCTCAGAACCAATTGTATCAGCTGGGGAACTCAGTGATCCTGCAATCTGGCCATCTTTTCTGCCGTGGAAATTGCCTGAGTCCTTACTATGCATCATCAAATGATGGGCTGAAATTAGGATGAGCTCGTTTCTGTGGCGGCAGAGTGTGATTCTTCCATTTGAATTCTTGGCTTCTAAACAGTGACAGTGCCTTGGGATGCTGGCTGGAAAAAGCTCTGCCCCAAGCTTCGCTATTCCCAGGAGACAGCAGACACTAGGGGAGTGCCTGGACTTCTCTAAGCTTGTTTTCTCTTTAATAGAACAGGGAGGCCACTTGTACACAAATTACAAGACCTGCCTCCGCTTCATTGCTTGTGTTAGCAAAGGAGTTACGGATGTGTCACCCAAGCGTGCTGGTCTGCACAATGATAGTTTTGAGAAAACAGCATTTTCAAGATCTCTCTGAAGTTCACTCAGTTTCTTGAAAGCATGAACACAGGGCGACCTCCCTCTACAAAAGGCAGGCAATGCTGTCCTGCTCAGGGAAGGGGACTGAGGCCAGGAGCGGACTGCCCAGACTTCCCCGAGCTCGCCCTTGTCTTCCTGGGCACCTCGCGCCCTGATCACCTCCCAGGCCAGCCTGCTCTGCCTTAGCACACCTCACCACTCACAGCACCTGTCCTGGTTGCTATCTAGGAGACTGATTCTGCTGCCCTTGGGGTCTTCATTTCCTCCCAAGGCTCCCAGGCCATGCTAATCTAATGCTAAACTTGCATTAGATAACTTGTATGCTTTCCTGCTGTTAATCTATTTTATGCCAATCTAATCCCTAGGCCTGGCCAGTCCCTGAGAAGATGAAGGCAGAGCTTCACAGCCTCTCTCTTGCTGAAGTCAGATATTCCACATCCTTCAAGCAGCAGCTCACTCAGATGCACGAGGGCTCTAGGGACAACGGGACTGGTCATGGTGGGCACAGGGGCTGTGGTCATGAAACATTTATGAGGACTTGACAATATCTAATATATAATACCAACATGTGTCCAATAAAACTCAAATGTGAACCCATGAGTGCAGGTGTGATTTCAGCCCAACCCCACCCCGACCCTGCACATACCTCTAGACAGGGCAGCCTGTTTGCTTCCTGCCCAGGGCAGTTCCATCTCAGGCCTACTGCTGTATGTCTGGGCTAGCATTTGTTCTAGGCCAACAAACAAAAATGTCTCTGACTGCAGTGCATGGTCACCTTGTGTGTGATGGATGAAGACTCAAAGTCCCCGTGGACAAGCTTGGGCCAGGTGGACACAAATCCTGCTCCTTGTCTATCACAGGCCTCTGTAAGCAGCAACGCTGGGTGTACAGAGTCACTGGGCCCTGCACTGCCAATCACAGGCTGTGAGCGCCACTTTGAACAAGTGACGAAAGGAGGTATGACTGAGAAAGAGACAAGACAAGAAGGTGCATGCACACTAGGCAGTGGTCTCAGGTTTGGTTTTCTTTATCTTTCTTCTAAATATTCTGTGTGTTTAAACTGCTCTCTCAAGCACTCTCCAGGGATTTCAGCCAACAAGAGTTGTGTCTCCTTGCTCCCTGGCTGTGCAGGCCATAGGTGGGACAGTGGGCCAAGTCCTGCCACTCTAATGAATGGCTGCCAGCCCTGGGAATCTCTTGGCCAACATGAAGAGGAGAAGGCCTTAAGTCAGGGCAAAGCCCAGCCTGGACATCATTTGACCTTCACCACCCTAATGTTGCTTACGAGAGAAGAGAAGGTGCTGGCTCCACATCAGGGACCAGTCGGGCCATCACTAGGCCGCTGAGTGGTCATAGGAAACGCCTGTCCATATCCACTACTCATCCCTCTTCTTCCTTTTCTATCCATCCTCTCTGCAGATCTTAATGTGACAGCTTCTCCCGTTTAAATCTGAATTTTCATGTAACACAATATATTTCTTGCCTCACTCACTGTCTCTTTTTGTTGACAAGGGAGTTCAGGACATCAGAACCATGGAGAACTTAGTCTATATGCCTTTTTTTTAAAGTAATTGCAATATCAATTTCTCTCATTAAGACACAGTGAAAAGTACATATGAGTGCCTGGCACATATCAGACACAATAAAGACTTACACAAATGAGTGAATGAACACAATAGCATAATGTATGGAAAAGTACAAATATCATGTCTTTGATGTTGAGATGGAATGCAAGAGAGGCACGAGGCACCAATGTGAAATGCACTTGGAGATGGCTATGGGAAGTTTAACCGTCCAGTGATGCTTGTGAGGAGTGGAGAAGGGGCTGCAAGGGCTGCCCGGCACTCCCACTGCTGCCTGTGGAATTTTAGTGCATTTGGCCCAGTTACTCAAACTGTGTGTCCAGTTTCCTAATGCAGAACAGGGATGGCAGCTCCCTCTCACAAGGATGGAGAAAGTATTCTTTACAACATGATGGGACTTCAAGAAGTTCATGAAAGAGGTCTATTAAGAAAAAACTATACATGGATTTCAAAATTTTTTCACCAAAATAAACTTTTAACTATATCTTTCTACGAACTTTTTGAAGTATTCTCATACATATAAAACAGTTATAATGCATACACTTAACAAATAGTAGCTATTACTCATAAATATTGTTTGCACAATGAAATATTGAAAAAAATGACTTGGAAAAACATAATTAATAGATTTTTCTAGTGAAACAGAAGTAAGAGACCTCCTATAAGATTTCTCTAGGCCATTCTACTTTACTCTTTCCTCCTCTATTTAAGAAACCTTTACACTTAAAATGTTTTGGGTGAGATAGTAGCATGACAGAGGTTCTGACATGCCACAAAGAATGGAGACTACAGTAATGCTATAGTAATCATGACAAAGCAGTCCTATATTATGAATAGATCAATAGACAGGTCAATAATACAGCAAGATATAGAGTCCAGAAACGGACCTGTTAGACAACTGATCGTTGCCAAGGGAGCTGAGGCAATACAATGTAGAAAACACACTCTCTCTCTCTCTCTCTCTCTCTCTCTCTCTCTCTCTCTCTCTCTCTCTCTCCCCCTCCCTCCCTCTCCCTCTCCCTCTCCCTCTCCCTCTCCCTCTTCCTCCCTCTCCCTCTCCTCTCCTCTCTCTTCCTCTCTCTCTTGCTCTCTCATAGATTTGTGTGAATGTGTATGACTTTTGAATACATAAATCTTTAAAAAAGATGAAAAACTTCTACTCTGCAAAAAGAATACCAAAAGGATGATTACACAAGCCACTGGTAAAAGACTGTTACCTAAAATATGTGAAGAATTCTCAGAATTCCACAATTAAAAATAAATGAAAATCAAAATGGTCAAAGGATCTGGACACCTCACTAAATAGGATAAACTAATAAATACATGTCATGATGAGGGAGTTGTAAGTTAGAACTATGATGTGACACCAGGGCACATCTCTCAGAATGGCTGAAATCCTGAACCCTGACAGCAACAAACAAACACTGTTGTGAATGCAGAGTAATAGGAACCTTTAATCATTAATGGTGGGAAGTAAAATGGTACAATTACTGTGGAGAACAGTATGGTTGTCCCTTATTAAATTAAAACTATTCTAACCTTATGATCCAGTAATTGTCCCCTGGTGTTTATCCAAAAGAGTAGAAAATGTATACATACAAAAACTCAAACATGGCATCATTTACAGCAGTTTCTATGCAGTTACCACAACCAGAAAGCCATAAAGAAATCCTTCAGGAGTGAATGGACAGATATTCGTGGATTATAGTTATGTCTAGATGATAGAATAATATTCTGCAATGGATAACTGAGAACAATAACTATCAAGCCATGAAAAACATGAGAGTAGCATAAATGCATATCATAAATTAAAAGCCCTGGCTAAGTCTAAAAGGCCAAATGCTACATGATCCCAGCTATGACATTCTAGAAAATGCAGCACTATGGAGACAATGTAAAGATCAGTGCTCACCAGAACATGGGGGGAGGCAGAGAGGAACAGGAAGACCAGAGAGGAAGCTCAGGGCAGTGAACCTGCCCTGGGTAGTGAACCTGCCCTGGGTGACACTCTAATGGTCATATTAACGCACAGGCTATTGCACATTTGTCCAAAACCACAGAATATAAACTGTGGACACTGGGTAAGCAGCCTGTGCCAATGCAGGTCACCCGTGGCAACAAATGCATCATCTGCTAGCAATGCTGATAGTGGAGGAGGCCAGGGATTCAGGAGACAGGATCATGTGGGAACAGTGTGCACTTCACACATGATATGGGCAAGATTAAAACTACTTAAAGGAGATGACTTTTTTTAATTAAACAAATGAACAAAAAAGCAAACAGAAGACACAAAAAACTAAAAAGAATGTAGGTTGAATTGAGAAATAGATACAGATATTAGCAAGGAAGCTGTAGATGGTAAAACTGATGTCAGCATTGGAAAGAAGTTCTTACGAATTTTGTTCATCTATTTCAATAAGTTCCTTCTCAAAAGCATAACTGAATTGGAACTGGCTTCCACTAAGTCAAAAATAAATATGATACTATGTAGAACTTTAGCCTGTTTGCCTAAAAGTATAATAGGGAGATACAGAAACAGACAGACAAAAGATCAGGGGTATAACATTTATAACATGCAAAATTTTAACAATGAAATGCATACTTTCTGAACTAAGACCTCCTGAACTAAAGACCTCTTTGAATTTTTTTGTAAGGGAGTTTGGAAAAAACAAAGAAAACCCCTGACATGGGAGAGGAATAAATATTAAAGTAGGCTGGAGACAACTGTCACTCAAATGCAAATTGCATTTTAAACCCTGCTTTATACAAGCTTTGTTTAAAAATATTCCATCACAATTTTAAAATACTGGAGATAGCAAGAAATTCAGAAATTTGTTTTAACTTTGTTGGTTGTGTTAATTGTAGTATTTGTAGTAATGTTATTTTCTGAAAGTTTTTGTCTGTGTGTACTTGAATTTCTTCATCTTAAAAAAACTAAAATAACTAAAGGAAGGGCATATTTCGAAGCTAGAAAGCATTAGCTCACTCTGGATGCTGTCTGTGGAATCATGCACTGCATATATTCTCATTTTATATGTGATGTTCCAAGGACCATCTTGCATAGAAATGTGACTAATATAATCATTCCTAACTCATCAATAGATGAGAAAGTAAGAGCAGACAATGCCATGGTTTAAGACTGTACACTCTCCCAAGTGTGGGGAGCACATCGCACTTGTGAGGAAACTGTCCAAGTTCCTACGTCTCAGTCACAGAAGTTTGAGCTCTCTGCCAGAGGTGTGTGACTAGCAGTAGATGAGGCCACGCTGGGATGATCTGGCTAACTGTTGGTGCTTCCATGGGGCATGCCGGCTTACACTATCTAAAATGCCAGACTCCTGTAGGTGGTGTTTAGGGAACAAAGGGGTTGGTGGAACAGTTTGAAGTTATTATGAGTTGATGTACAGAGACTCTTGTGAACGGTGTTTTACACTCACTTTGCCTGTGCCATTTCAATTTCCCCTGCTCAGAGATGTCACATCCCACTGACCACTTCCTTGTCATACGTCTAAGGACAGTTCTGCTCTTATTCCAGTAAATACAGGTTGATCATCCTTTATCCAAATTGTTAGGGCAAGGTTTGTGTCTTTTGATTTCAGATTTCTTCAGATTTTTGAATATTTTCATATATGTAATGGGATAGCTTAGGGATGGGAATCAACTCGAAATTTGGAATTCATTTCTGTTTTATGTACATCTAATACATAGGACCTAAGTGTAATTTCACACAATAATTTTAATACACCTGTATTTTGACTGTGATTTGTTCATTGTTAGAGGACATGTGTGGTGGAATGAGAAGGCCATGCCAAGGTGGCCACTGGCAAGCGAGCGTCAGTTACTCAGGAACGGCTTTGAAACCCACTGGCAACAGAGCCTGCCTGGCAACAGGCTGTGATTGGTTGGGGCATAGACCGCCCCTTGACCAGATTGGCTGGTCTTGGCTATATAAGATGTGGTTCCAACTGTAATAAACGAGTCTGCGGGCTGCTCACCTCAAGCCTGCTTTCACCCGACTCCCGCGGTCTGTGTGGTGACTCCGCACCTCTTGCTCCCACCACAATGCTCCTCTCAGAAACAAATCCACTGCAACATTGTTGAGAAATCAACTGCCACAGACATGAGGTCAAGTTTGGAAATTGCCACTTGCGGCATTGTGCCAGCACTCAGTATGCTTCATATGTGAAGCATTTTGGATTTTGGATGTTCAATGGACACACTCAACATGTTGTACACTTAGAATGTGCTCACACAAAACACACACACACAAACAAAATAATAAAGAATCGACACACCACGAGGCAGGCCTTGTTATAACTGCCTTACATGCGTCTTCTCCTGGAATCCCGCTCTAAGGGATGGAAAAACAACAACAAGCAAGCAAAGCTCAGAGAGAAAGGGGTTTGGCAAAGTTATCGTCCGCACAGAGGAGGCCCCGCGGTTCTACCGCAGCGAGCTCAGAACATGCAGGAGCTCCGAAAGGGAGATTTCCCCAGCACGTCACAGACACTTGTTAAATTGCACAGACTTCTACTAAAATTATGTAATGCAGGTGTTATAAAATGTCACCAGTAATTCTTGACCTATACATAATGAGTTCGGGGATACTCCCTAGAGTGTTTGCTGTAGCAAATATAAAATAATAATAAACTTTAATCAAAACAAGCATTAAGAAACTTGTCAGCCTTGGAGAAAGTATTTGAAAGCATTTTCTTCCGCCTGTGGATAAATTTTTAGAGTTGTATTCAGGGCCCATCAAGCAGAGGCAGGTAGCTGGCTGCCCCGGCCAAATTAGGGATTAGTACCTTTAACCAATCTTTAGTGCTTTTTACCAAACATTGCAAGTGCATTTTATTAGCTGATTGTATTTAAAGTGATCCCTATCATAATATGAGCTCAATTCTGAACACACTCCTGTACTGTCCATTTCTTCGTAATAGAGCAGGAAGTCGATGAATCTTCCACGTTGGGATATTCTGAGGCCTATGTGCATCACTAATTATCCATCAATATTGTTTCCTTGGGGAATGTGAACATTCTATTGATACTTTGGTCTTTATGTCTTAAACATATGTGGTTATGTCTTATTCCTTCACAAAAGTAAAATTAATATTATCTAAAAGTATACCATTAGGAGATTTACAATATTAAAGTTCTTCTCTGTGACCAGGTATACATTCACTACCTATTACATAAGACAAATAAGTAGAGATAGACAGAGACCAACAGACACTGAAAGATACTATAACCCACTCTGTGCCGGGAACTTTGTCATGGGAGTCAAACTGGTCAGGGGGTCCAGACTATTTATCAATGCCTATTACACAAAAGGCATTTTATAAATTTTGATCATAAGCAAGTAGAGGTTATTGTCTCCTATCAAGGAGCTTGTGTTTCAGGAGACAAAGGGAAAATAGAGTCATCCTTCAATATCTTCAGGAGATATGTTGCAGGACCATCCCCCATCCCTGTAGATAACCGACTCTGAAGACGCTCAAGTCCCTTCCATAAAATGGGATAGTTTTTGCATAGAGCCCACACATGTCCTCTTCTGGACTTCACATCGCCTCCAGATTACTTACTATACCAAATACAACACAAATATTATGAAGAAAGTTGTTATACTCTATTGCTTAGGGAGCACTGACATTAAAAAGAGCATGTACCTGTTCATCACAGATGTGATTTCTTTTTTTTTTTTAAAGCTTTTATTTAAAGAATATAAATTTCCAAAGTACAGCTAATGGATTACAATGGCTCCCCCACACACAACTTCCCTCCCTCCCGCTACCCTCCCCTTTCCCACTCCCTCTCCCCTTCCATTCACATCAAGATTCATTTTCAATTCTCTTTATACACAGAAGATCAGTTTAGTACATATTACG